>OZ005648.1:175179916-175882416 GCA_963930645.1 Salticus scenicus
GAATAAAAAGAAAATAATGTTTTGTAATACATTTTACAAAAATTTGGTATTTATGATATAGATACCAAGATACCAGAAAATGTAATCAATTGTCCATATAATATATTTGTTTTGAATATTTCGAAAAAACATATTAATTTTTATTTTTATTTCTCTTTTTTAAATATATATATATAAACGGTGGCAACTCGCCACATTGCAGTAATCAGGAGTATAGTTTAAAATGATTTTGCGGCATACAAATTTACCAGACTTAATTTATATATTAAAACGAGATTTATCATCCCAGTAAGTTTTGTTTTTAAAATATAGTTGATTAAAATAAATAAATAAATAAATAACGTTAAACAATGGCAATTATGATTTTTTTTCCAACTGAGTGAAAATACCACCCGAACCGGGAGTCGAACCCCGGATCTTTGACTTACAAGGCCAACGCTCTAACAGCTGAGCTATCCAGGCCGACAACCGGTCAGTGTTGCCAGATTTGGGGACTTTTTTATTCAACATCCACCATTAAATTTTTATTGCAACAGGTGCCTAATCACATCGACGATTAATCGTCTATTATGTATATCAAATTTTACTTCTCAAAATTATTGGTGGTAGTTGAATAAAAAAGTCCCCAAGTCTGGCAACACTGCAACCGGTGGGCATTACTCATATGATTTTCTTCCCAATCTGCTAATTGTGTGATATCAATAATGGGAATTATGGTTGGGAGCGCTTTCGCATTAATAATGATTGCATTACTTCCGCATGTCCTAAAATTACAAAAAGAGATTTTATATTTAGTGTCCTACAAATATTCATAAAATGTAAACTCAACTATATTTAAATTTTGGGTGCGAACATTTTTCGATAAATATCAATATTTTTCAAGTAATCACATATGAACCAGAGACTAAATTTTTTTCTTCATATATTTTTCGTCCTGTTAACAAATACTGATCGATTTCCGGAATTGGAAAGCTTTACATTTACTTCATATTTAAACACAGATAACTGAGTTTACATAAACACAGTATGTATAAAGAAACATTTCTATTATTAACATTCCAAAATTTACATTTTATAACCTGTCTAATCCTCTTTAAATTAATTTACCTAAAAATAATTACAAATATTTACAAATTCGTGACACTATATATATATACATATATTTAAGAATAGAATTTGAGAACTGTCCGAAGTGTTTTGATACTAAGACCAGGTTTCTTACAAAGGGAAATTTGAACACCAGAATTTTCATATAGCATTTTTTGTAAATATATATCAATAAGAATATTAACGATTAGTCATCTCAAGAGTAGCTATATAAAGCTAGTGGTATCCAAATTTTATTTTGTGAGAAACTTGACCCAGACATAAAAAAATTAAACAATTTTTTTTTCTAAACTTTGATCGTAATCTGAATGCATGACATTAACTAGATTCACTAAAAAAGTGAACTAGTTATACTGCTACTTAAAGAGCAGCAAAAACGAAGTATTGTCGACACAGTTAAACCCACGAGAAATATTGAAGAATTCCGAAAAGAATTTTAATCAAAGTATTGGATAAAAATATCGTACAGTAATGTGAGGAGTGGATTTCTCATCCCCAGGCTCTAAATTTAAAACATTAAAATATGATTGTAACAAAGGGAGTTGGTCATATGCATAGACGGGATAAATTGAAAAGCTGTTCAATTCCAATAGCAGAAAAATATAATTTATGGTATATCTTTATAAAACAATACCTCATATCCAATATCTCATGAGTGAGAAATTTGCTTTAATTTACTTTCGAAATTGTAAAAGTTAAATTTACTCCTTACTCGATGTTTTCGTCCTTAATCACAATGATCGATTGATAAAACTGTCAACAGAAAAATTTTCTCCGTCTCTTTTCCTCAACATGCTCTCTCTAACGAGTTTAACCGAAACTAACTTTTTTCTATATTTACGATTATCGGGGTTTTGCCTATTTACATTCTCTCTCATATATATGGTAGAGAAAATATTTTTTGGGGTCAAATTTTTGAAATTGTGTTTTTGTTTTATTTGTTCGTTTTGAGGTTCCCTGAGTAAAAAAAAAAAAAAAAAAAAAACATGTTTTTAGCCGTTAGTCTGTGTGTGTTTTTGCTGTCTGTCTCTGTGTACGAATCAACATATTTCAAGAACAAATAGCAGCCGGAAGTCCAGAATCGGTATTTTAAATCTCTATCATGTAGAGATATTACACTAAACTTTTCGTTGAGATCAAGTTATGTGTCTGCCTGTTATCAACATATCTTAAAAACAAATTATAGCAGAAAGTCTAAACATGGTATTCTAAATGTGTATCATATAAAGATACTACACTAAACTTTTCGTTGAGATCAAGCAAATGTCTTACAGAGACGTACAAGAGAATTCAAATACATTACGCATACGGGGAAAGTTGCAACTAAGTTGAGACAAACATCTATAGGCTGCACTAAACCAAATGAAATAAATATATATAGTTTTTATAGGCATAAAAAAATATTTCATGTAGAATATGGTATGAAAATTATTCACTGTTCGTTTCCAAGGCTATGCAAAAGAATAAGAATATAGTGGGCTAATACTTGGAAATTCATGGAAGTGCATTTCAGGCTGTGCTATATATTATTAATATAGGATTATATTTAAGCGTGCAATGTGACGTGCACATAATTTTTAGAAGATGTACAGGACTGTCATTAATTAAGCGAAAGCATTCGTATTTATTGAAAGTAATTATTGGAATTGCTTTACAATAATATTTTACCATGTTCAGGAAAACTGCTCAGAAACTAAAATTAATTTATCATACCTATATGGAAAAAAATGTATTTTTAAAACTCTATATATTTCGCGTTTGTTTTTTTGTAAATTTACACGTTTTGGGGTTCCCTGAATATTGTCTTTTACACTGTAAAAAATGCTGCAATAAAATTACGGACAAAGCCCGGCAGCAGAGATTCCAGTCAAAGTCCCTAAAAATGCATTTAGATGATTAATGATGTATCTCCAGTAATTTTACGTTGTGATGAAACATACAACCAACCTACAAAGAAAGTAGCATTGACCGTAAAATTAAAAGTTAAAGTTTGAGTTTCTCGAATGCTTTAAAAAAGTTACTTGCAATTATTACACATGCGTGCAGGGAGAAATCCACAACGCTAAAAAACTTATTTTTTTACACGCAAAAGCTAATTCATTAATTTTCATGCGAAGCAAACCGTCTTGGGTAGCCAGGGATTCGAACTCATAATCACCTGTGTCAGAGGCCAGCGCTTTGCCAACCGCACCGTTGGGATTACAGAGACCTTTTTTTTTTTTTTTTTTTACAAAAACAGATAAAGTCAACATCAGAACAGACCAGTTGATAAATCTTGTCATACGCACCAAAAGACTTCCAGAAAATTTTTTAAACCAATTTACAGCATAATGTGAAGTAACAAATCTTGTGAAGTAAACAATCACAGAAGTAGCTATACAAATTTACAGCAACCTATGCTGTATTTATGTTAATAAAGTGCTTTATTTTTACAGAAATTTTTTACAGTGAATAAATTGTTAACGTTCAAACTATGCATAAAAATTATTTCATTTTAAGACTGTTTTAAAATCTAAATTTGCTATTTTTGGAAAAAATAAAAAGTCAGTCAATTCTCATATTGAAAAAACAAAAGCTTCTTCTTTTTTTTTTTTTTTTTTTTTTTTTTTTTTTCTCGATAAAGACTACGATACTGAATTTTGTGAAAGAAAATCTAACTAATTTTCGAAATCATTTTTATTTGTAAACGGACTGGATTGGATTTGGGAATAAGGCCGAATGACTGCTGGTGCTCTCCGAGGGGGTCTTTCTGAGGGGTCCTAGCCCGTATTTACAAAGGTTTCGGAGGAATCCACGGAAAACTCCGAACGGCTAGACCGACGAGTGCGACCTGTGATCGAGCCCGGCACCTCACGTCTACTAGCTTTGAGCGCAGAACCACTCGGCCGCTGGTGGGCCTTTTTTATACGTAAACACTAGCACTAAAGAGGTAGTCTTATTTCAAGGTTCTCATTACAGGTAAATAATGGGTGAGAATCTCTCACCCTTTTTCAGAAACAAAATGAAACTTTTGAAAACTATGTGAGATCTCTGAAAATTAACCGAGACGTAGAATAAACTTTGAATAATAATAATAAAACTTTTACATAAATACAAAAAATTTGTATCTCCAATTAATACGATTTTTTTCATGGTTTTCGATCTTTATGGTTTCAGTAGTGAGTGCAAAGAAGAAAAAACTAGGGCCTAATTCTTATTCATCCAAACAGGTTTTCATTATAAGGCAGATTTCAAACTGTGTTTATGACGTGTTAGGTGTATTTGCACTTTTTAGAGTAGCAGAAGAGTTTTTTTTTTTTTTTTTTGAAGCTGTATTCCATTGAAAGGAGCCCACCAGCGGCCAAGCGGTTCTGCGCTCAAAGCTGGTAGACATAAGGCGCCGGGTTCGATTCCTGGTCACACTCGTCGGCCTAGCCGTTTGGAGTTTTCCATGGTTTTCTTCGAAATTTGAGTAAATACGGGCTAGGACCCTTTAGAAAGACCCCTGCCCTAGGACCTATAGCATCAATCGACTTTATTCCCAAAATCCAAATCTACTGAATGAAGAAAGGACTGAAGTATTTCGAGAGCAGAATCTGCTATGTATGATGTAATGTACATATCTGATATTAATATTCAGATAAAACAGCTTTGTTTTTAACAGTGAAGCTCATACATAATAATCATAAGACTTACCTTCAAATGGTTAATTACCTATTCATTTCATATTGAAATAAAATTTATTTTAGCATATCGTAAAAAATGCATTGTGGAAACAACATTAAAATTTTCCGTTTTCTAAGTCTTAAGTAAAGGGTTAAGAGCAATTAGAATGCTGTCTGCTTAAAAGAAGAAAAAAAAAACTAAATAAAAAAAAAATGCGTTTCGTGGATAAAACAATTATTAGGTTGTAGTTTGTGATTTAGAAATCTGGCTTCAAATCAAGAAACCATTTTAGCTTTCTTTTTTAATGTTTTCTTGTTAATAGACGAAGAAAATCTATTTCATCAATATCAATTACTCAGTTTCAGTCAGATGGAAATTTTTTGAATTAAATTAAGAAAACAATAGCTCATTAAAACCAATGGATGTTTCTATGTGTCATGCGTGCATAATTAAACACATTTAATTAGTATAAATAACAATCATAGTTTCAGTTTGAAAATGGATGAAAATGGAATTCCCTTTTGATGTCACTGAAATGATAGTATTTGAAGAGATTTTCTCATAAGAAAATGGTTTAGTGAAAGAGAAGAGCAATTTCCGTAGATTAGCGGCTTTTTCCCGTAAAAATTCAAAAAATTATACTTTCGAAACATCAATTTACGGGCTACGACCGTTTAGCAAGCAAAACGGTCTTTTCCCGTAAATGTATACGGTTATTTCCTAAATTATGCTTCCAAAACATTAATTTACTGATTATGACCGTTTAGGTAGCAAAACGGTCATTTCCCCTAAAATTATACTGTCAAATGCCGTGATTTTACATTTTTTTTTTTTTTTTTTTTACAGTGTGTAACACATACATAGCATGTAACAATGGAAACTTTGAATATTTCCTGTAATATTTTCAAACAAGATAACCTTATTGCAGCACCCCACATTCAGAAACGGATTTATTTAATTTGTGTCTTGTGTCTTCCATTTTCTGTACATCCTATACTACTTTATAATGATTTACTGGTAATTGGAGTTTATGCAGTTCTCAATCATTATGATGTGGGCCATCTTCTTTTAAAATTTGTTTTTCTTTTTAGTCCATACATCGAGGTACAAAAATTAACTGGATGTAGATAACAACTGAACCAATAAGTAATACATATAGCAATCCAGGACCGCAAAAATAATATTAACCCTTTAAGTAGCGGATGCATTCTTGTGATTTTTAACACTTAATCCTGCGTATGAATATTATCGATAGTATATGTGTAGCTTAGTGTTTATATTATTTGTAACTTTGCTTAACTTGTAAATCTTAAAACATTGCACGATCAATCATTTTACAAAACCATACTTAATATTAGTATGAATATGATCTGTACTTTAAATCCATCGATTAGTAACAGCATTATTTCTCTATATATCTTTTTATATAACCATTTGCATAAAAAGTCACGCCGTCATCTGTTGAAAAAATAAGCAAAAACACCCGGCTCATAAAGAATTAAAAATTAAGAATTAAGAATTAAGAATTAAAGCATTTACGGCAATTCTGAATTCCTATTATGTTCTCTTTTCTCCCCTGAAAGTTTATCGCTAGGATATACATAGGCGATTTAGAAAGGTCTACTTCATTTTGAAAAATCGTAACTGAAAAACAACGATAAGCAGAAAGCTGAAGCAAGTGGTATGTTGGAGAGACCGGTCTGGAATTTTTTATTTGAATAAATTACGAATTGCTTTCTGGTCTGGACCTTTTTTGACGTTTAATTTTTATTGAAAGAGCATTGACATCGTCGGACTTCCACCTAGTCAGTGGTATTCTAGTACAATAAAAACATGTTGCTCAAAATAAAACGGTACGATGTTCTTGAATTTCCTACATTACTGATTCGTACAACTCCTTTACACGCGCAGCAATGAAACAAACGGAATAATTATCTTTGCATCCTTATGAATACTAGTATAATTTTATGTGCTTGTGTCACCACTTGCTGGCTAAGCTTCGAATTACTTTGGAATACCAGTTCATTACAAATTCTAGACCTGCCCATTTAACATACCACTGGTTTCATCTTCCTGTTTCTAATTGTTTCGAAGTTATGCCATTTCAAAGTTGGGAAGTGTATTCTGAAAAACTTTGTATATATATTTATATATTGTACCAATGATTATAGAACGCAAAAAAACAAATGATGGAATGCTATCATAACCCGCAACATATATATATAACTACACACATACGCAATTATTTTTTATTTAACACACTTAATACATAATATAATACATATATTCTTACTTTAATTTAAAAACTAAATCGAGCTACATTCTGATTCTGGTACAAACAGAATATGGAATATCTTTAATTAAAGCATATGTGAAAATTAAAAGATGAAATTTCAGATTATACAATGCGTTAAAAAAATATAAAATTATAAAATTCCGTAAAGATTTAGTCTTTAAAAATTACTAATTTATAATCTTAATTGTTAAAGATATTCTGGAATTATCAGTTATCTGTTTAATAAGGAACTGTTACTTATTTAAAAAGGAAACTGAAGTTATAAAATCATCTACATTTTTAAAAATTTAAAGTGAAAGATTCTCTAATTTTAACACATAAGCATTTAAAATTTTTGTATTAATTCATTATTTTTCATTTGTTAATTAACTAATTAATAATTTGATTTTAAAAAAAGCTTGCTCATTAGAAAAAATATTGTTAATTTCAGAATACTTTATAATTATTTAATTCCTATTACAAATATTCTGCTTTTTTAATTTCTGTTAAAGAAGAGTCAAATATATTAAATGTAGAAAAGGAATTATAATGTAAAGATTTTTCCTAGAAAGTCGTTAATTTTAGTTTTAGTTGTTCTTTTTTTTATATTAGAAAATGCTAGGAATACAGATTAATTCACGGATTAATATAAAGAACAGTTTTCCACTAAGATACACTGGAAAATATTTATTTTTATTTTTCTTTTAAATGTGCTCCAGATAAAAATGATTTATACTAATTTGTTAAAAGATTCGAATGGATTTACCGCAATTTGTATTATTTATTATGAAAAAAAAAAAATCTTCATTTATGAGATTAAACTATTTTCTAGGTGATAATGATTAAAGTTATTTATTTATTTATTCATTTTTTTACTATACTTAAAAAGAAAAAGAAAATAGAACATTTCATATTAATTATTTTTCTTTTCTCTTGTATAAAATGATTTAAAGCATTATCGCCATAATGCATGGGAGAAAAATTAAAATGAAATTCCTTGTGCTTAAAAAAAAAAAAAAAAAAAAAAAAATGTGAAAACAGTGCCAGATATCTGAACACTAAAAACTGTTTAATGCATTTAAAGTTATTCGTGTTATACACGTCAAGATTTTTCAGTATTAAGGCAATAGATGCCCTAAAATTTTAATTTTAAGAACTACTGGAAATTTTGTTCAGTCTTTAAAGACGATTTTAACTTCAATTTATTACAAAAATTAAAGTAAGAATTCTACGGCTTTCATGAAAATGCTTTACAAAAAACAATGTACTTTCGTCATAAAAATCAAATATTGTAACTGATAAAAAAAGAAGTAAGTAAAACTCTTATTTGGTAAGTCATAGTAATGTGATACAGATGTCTCAATATTCACAATCAGTATATTCCACTGTGCGGCTAATCATCTGTTTGGATTCTTAAAAAAATATTTTAAAGTCATATTGATCAATTTTCGAATGTCTCTGCACACACACATACATATATATATATATATTTATAAGACCGTGAAAGTAAGTTTATTGAAATGTGTGGATTTATGATGGAAGGTTCTGGTAAATTACCGAATATACAGTAATAAGATAGAAACTTTTGAAAAACAAGATGAATTGCAAAAACTATCTCGTATCAAATTAAAACACAACTCTTCAAACAAAATAGACAAGAATATCATAGAAATAAAGCTACAACGCACAAAACCGTGTTAAGTGCCGAGCTAAAGGGAATAAAACTGAAAGTAAAAAAAAAAAAAATATATATAGATAGATAGATAGCGGAAAAAAATAAATAAAAATAAAGCAATGAGCAAGAGGAAATTTTGTGAGTAATTTCCAAACATAAGACAGGAAAGGTGTTAAAGAAATATCATTTACATGATTTTTTGACTTTTTAAATATCTAAAAAAGCTTTATGGTAACCCAATGAGTAGAGGAAATATAAAGAGAAATAAAATTACTTTTAAAAAAGTCAAAGTAATGATACATATCTGAAGTGGGAAGAAATAGAATAATTTGAAACCTCTTCATTACGAACATTCCGTCAGCGCTCAGTTGTTCTATATTTTAAACGACTCCTAATTTACTCATAACTTAAATTACATGATTAAAAAAAGAAACAAAGTACAGATTAGTTATAAAAAGGAATGGAATCTTTAAAAGAAGATAATTTAAGTTTGTCGACGTTTTTAAAAATAACTTTAAATCCCAATTAAAAAAAAAAAAAAAAATGTTCTTTTTAAATAGGTAAAACTTCAGGATTTAGACACTGATTATTCAAAATGGAAACAGAACGTATATTTATTTATTTATTTATTTTTAACTTATTTAGTGCTTTATCAATGATAGGTTTATAGCTACGAGAAAGAGCAAGAAACTATAAATAATTAATTTCTTTCGAAAAGCCAGAAGTTTCAGAGGAAGCGTATAAGGCAAGGAAGGCATAAGGATAGACAGGAGCCATATACTGTTCAGGACGGGGATCAGACAGATAAAATGGTGGGAGAGACAAGGAAAGGTTTTCTAAAGACTTTTGTTGAGAACCAATCATTGTGATTAGACACCAAAACGTAAAGGAAATGCCGAGACTAAATCTCTTAAACATCGAAAGTGAATTGAATACAAAGTTCAGTCGAATTCACCAAAGACAGAAAACTAGAAAAATCGACATGTAAAGGAACAAGAACGAAAGTGAATTGAATACAAAGTTCAGTCGAATTCACCAAAGACAGAAAACTAGAAAAATCGACATGTAAAGGAACAAGAACGAAACTGTCTTCTGCATACTTAAACCAGGTAGGTATATATACACCTAAGTGTTTATATAGTGCTTTTAACTGTCTCAAAACAAAGAACAGAGTGATTTAAAAAAAAAAAAAAAAAAAGAAAGAAGGAAAAAAAGCCCATGTCTTATTGCCAAATGTTATTCTCAAATAATTTATTGTTCCTCCCCCCCCCCCCCAGAAAAAAAAAGATGATTATAGGCACGGTTTTTTAATGTTTTAAATAATTTAGCATTACTATTATGAAACGAACAAATTAACTTAAACATATAAACCAAAACATATATAAGAATTCTGATTTAAATAACTACACACACACAAACGAAAAAAATTACAAAGAACAACACTTATGTAAATCTATACAGTTTTTTCACAATTGCTATAAAATGCTTACGAACGTATCTCTTAATCGATTGTAAAACTGAAAGTCTACTGAATTTCAAATAGACTGAGTCTATAAGTTGTAAAATGATTTAAAAAAAAAAAAAAAAAACTTTTTGTCTTTGTAAGAGAATCTGAAAATTTTATACTCATAAAAGTGTACACATTTCGTGCAACGGTAAACCTAACACATACTTACTAACTTTCAGCTTAATAGAACGTTTATGTGATCCTTCACACATGCACACCTACATACACGTTTACGTACAATGCCGTAAAAATATATAAATAAATTCAGGTGACCTCAAAATTACACTAAAATCGGATAATCGACATTTTTAATGAAAACAATACTTTCCTTCCATTTTATAAGTTCGGAAAGAAAAAGAAACTGGAAAACTCAAATATGATTATGAATGGAAGTAAAACGGGAAGCTGATTTTGTAAATAATTTATGTTTTCCCATTTATGCTTTGTATAAGTTTTATCTAACTATTATATGAACCATTTCATATAGTTCAATTTCATTATTTTCTAGAATTCAGAAAGCAAAAATCTTAATTACTTGAAGAAATGTAAACATGTAATACTAATTTAAACAAACAGTCTCATTTTCGATTATGTTCTTCGATCTATAATAGTAACATTAGTTTTACTTCACGATGACCTGTACTTCTGTGAATATATTTCAAATTCTTTAAATAACAAATGTAAAGAAATCAACAGAATTAGGGAAATTCAACAACAACACATGTTTTCATCTTATGATAAATGTATTTCAACATTTCCTCCCATATTTTCTCGTGCTTGAAGAATAATCCCGTTTTATAAAACTTTTTGTTGCATAATTTGTAGTGAATTATATATTGCAGAAATAATTTTGAGTTAATTTAGTAAGACTGACTCAACATGTGATTAAATCCACAAATATATTTTATACTAAATTTGTTCTTATAGGTTTTACATTTACAACATATATACATTATTTTATTCATTTCTTACTCTGGAGACATGCCTTTTGAACTATTATAATTATCACTTGAATTAAAAATGAAACTGAAATATTTGATTTTTATATTATAATTACATTCTCGACAAAGAACAAACTTGTCCATGCAGCATTTGCAATTTTAAGAAAAATCGTATCTTAATAATAGAGGAACAAACATTCAAACCGTGTTTTCTACTTCGGATGCAGTTTTTCAGGCAACACAAAAGCTAATAAATTAAAACATAACTAAAATTAAGAACCTAATTATCGTTTGTTTAGATGTATTACTAGATACTAGGAAAAATATGTAGACATACTATTTTTATTAAAAGCTGAAAGAAAAATTACTCACTCTTTTTCTTTCTTTTTTTTTTTTTTTTTAAGAGAAAAAACAGTTTGAATGTTTGATCATTAATTATAGATTGTGTTTAACTGATATAAAAGTAAATTACCCTGCTACTTTGTGATAGCGTAATGTTAAATATTATCATAACTAATGTGATGAGTTTATGAAAAATGCGATTTAAATAAAGAACAAAAACGATTTTGTGAATCAAAATGAAAATTAAATTAAATTTAGGATCTTCATTTCCTATTTAATTCTAACATTAATATTCCAAATAACGTATTTTGAATAATAATTTACATTTAGAATGAGTTGGAGTTTCAGTATAAAGTGTTTCAAACAGTTAAAAAAAAAAAAAAAAAAAAAAAATACAAAGCATTTGATACCAAACCGCCGCATTATTCAATACTACTTTTAAAGAGAAATATTTGTTTTATTTATTATTTAAAATCTAATGTTTAAATAAGATGAAGATAATTTTATACTAAATGTACTACAATTCATATTTAGAATAAAAGTATTGTTAAATTTATATAGGAATGATTTTAGTCATCTACACAAAAATAAATTAAATTTACGCATATTTTGCTTAAATAAGAGCTTTGAAAACATTTAAAGGTTATATCATATATGGTTAAAAATAACACAACTGTTTTTATTATTAATCAAGAAAGAAAAATGGCTCTATAAATCATGTGAAATGAAATACACTTTTTGCATTAGAAGAATAAGAATAGCGTCAGATTTAATTTATCGAGTAAATTCAAATAATACATACGAATATATTTTATACATTAGACACGCACAGTTTGTAGAAATGCACTTCTGAATCACATTAGATATGTACGTGTATTTTATTTATTTCCTTATTTATTTATTTTTTACTTTATTTTATTTCTCTGTGCGTGCGTGAGTGATTAGTTTTCTTGATTAACAATTATCTCCTCTAGACCATAATTTGTATAAATTGTCTGAATCCTGTGCGTGAAGATTTTCGAATATTTGTACCACTTGTCTTGTAGTACAAAAACATTTACAAAAAAGAGAACACGGGCAAAAAATAATCATGTGAACTTTATAAATTGAAAATTACTAAAATGAGAAAATTATTTTAAAAATTCTTGAGTATTTATACTTATGTTGAATATTTTCAATTTCTAGTAGGGTAAGTGCACCAGTTATTGACACTTTTAGTGCAATCTCTGATGTTTTTAATGTTCCAGTCATCAGAAAATATTTTTAGAAATCTTAAGTTAATTATAATTTCTTATTTATTTTATTTTTATTTACGACTGATTTTACAAGATTTTATGTTGTATAAACTGTACCGAAAATTTTACCGTTTTGCACACAATTCTGCCAAAAAAATTCAATTTTTATTTTTTTAATCTTTCGTTTAATTGTGAGCAGTCGGTAACAAAAGTGTCCGAACACTAGCGAAAATTCCTATGTAAAAAAAGTACACTTCATACGGATTTGTAAAAAAAATCCTTGTCGAATCCTGTTCTTAGTCAGTGTAAGATCATGATTCGATAAGGATTTATTTAGCAAAACCGTATGAAGTGTACTTTTTTTACATAGGAATTTTTGCTAGTGTTCGGACACTTTTGTTACCGACTGTACATGTGGTATGAACGACATTCAGAACCACATATATGTTAATATATATATACATTTGATAACAATTATTATTTTTTTATGAATTTTATTTGACACCCACTCAGTAATTGACACAGCCAGTTTTCCATTTTATCAGTAATTGGCCCCCTATATTCCAGTGTTTGACACTGCTAGTTATTCATTTTACCAGTTATTAGCGCCCTATGCTCAATTGTTTGACATAAAATGTTAAAATTCTTATACGTAAAATATATGATTTCATTATTATTTTTTATTCATTAATTATTTCGGGATAGATGTCAATTACTGGAGCATACCAATGACTGGAGCACCTACCCTAAGTGAAACTACAGAATGTAAAATACTAAAAATTTAATGAAATGAATGAAATAATGTTAAAAAAAAAAAAGAAAAAGAAAAAAAAAGCATGCTAGTCTAAGAATTTGAGGATACAAACAAATCTTACTTTTCTTACAGAAAAGCTTATCTGAATAGACTTGTTAACATTCTGAATTTTTCAGTACTAATATGTATATATATATATATATATATATATTGTTACGAATTTGTAAACAATAGCAGTTATTTTTAAGTAGTATCTTTCACAGACGCTTTGTCAGGTTATAAAATGTTAATTTATGCATTTCTAGCTTGCTTTCGCGTTATAATAACTCATTTTCTCTTGAAAAAAAAAAAGAGTAAAAAGCCTTGATCCCAAATTTTGCGATTATTCTCTCCTTGGCTTCTTTTTTGGTGGCTTTGACGAGAAAATCCTTATTATCGATATCTCAAATATCTTTAACCTTGAGAAGTTACCAAAAAATTCTAATTCTGGGTGCATAGGATTAAAAGGAATTCAAATCCGGTTAAATCAGTCAGTTTCTCGCCAACCGACTTACTGGAACGAGCTCCTAACTACGCCTCTTTGATCACAGTATATTACTGTGTATTAATACTTTGCTACAGTTTATGCTGTGAATTTGATGTTGCCAGCTGTTATTTACGCTGTGTTATCTGGTGAAATTGAGATTGGTACTTGGTTTACGGATATGCAATTTTCTGTAAATAAACTTTTAAGTCTCTGTAAGATTTGTCATTCATTTGTAGACAATTCACAAACCCCGAGTATGCAACAATATATTTATATATATAGTATTGAAATAATGTTAAAAATAATTTTAATATTTATTTATTTATTTGTATTTTCTCATTTGGATAATTTAGACTCATTGCTATGTCCTATTGACTTTGAAATTCACGATTATTTATAAAAATTTTTATTTTGAGGAACATTCATTATTTTCCTGAGGAACATTCATTATTATATTGTTTTAAAGAACATTCATTATTATTTTATTTTGTCTCCAATTGATGTAACGTTGTAAGAAGTGTAAATAAAGTAGTTACTTTATTAATACTACTAGCAGGCAACGTGTGCTTCGCTGGTCACTATATTTAAATGAATTAAAAAAAAATTAATAACTGTTTATTTTTTGTATCATATTATAAATAAACAACTCAAAAAAAAAAAAAAAAAAAAAAAAGAGAAAGAGAAAAGAAAAAAGAAAAAAGAAAAAAAAACAAAAAAAAAAAAAAACAAAAGAAAAAAAACTCGAAATTCGAAATTCGAAAAACTCTCAATAGGGTGCACACCTGCAGGGTCTCAGGTATCCGTCTGCGAAATTTTGTAGCTCTGCGATCGGTAGAGTGAGCACCAGAGCGCAGACAGACACACATAGAGACATATACATATCTTTATTCATATAGATTATATAATCAAGATTAATGTAATATTTATTATTATCTTCTTTAATTCATTTTTAAATCAAAATTTTATGATTATAACTTTTTTTTTATTTTTATTTATTTTTTATTTTTTAATTAATGTTATTATTATCTTTAAATTTGTAACTTATCTTTTCACCGTATATTTTATATTATTGTAATTGTAATATTTTTTTATAATTGAAATTTTATTTATTAAAATTAATTCTTGAATATTTATTTTCTTTATTCTTTTAGTGTCAGTGCGTCGTAAACTCTTAGCGACTGGCAAAAAAGCAGTTGTCATAATTTTTCATGTACTCGGTACAGTGTTATGTATTGGCATTTCTCTGGATTGTCACCCTGTTTCCTACAGAATCCTCCACATAGAAATCTTATTTTCTAAAAATATAGTTTCTCTTGTTGTATAATATGTCCTCCTTCAGAATAATCTCAATTAAATGTCAGCCTTACAAATGTGGTTAGCTTTTTTAAAGCATTTAATATTATGTACTCTATTAAATGTAACTTGTGTCAGATGGAATATATTGGTCAAACTAGTAATCCATTACATGAACCTATACCAACTTACATCAATCATATATTTAAAAAAAAATCACGTGAACTTGCTAACAATTTTGAGTTTAATCACTTCCACAAACTTGATTTTAATAACACTACTAGAAAATTTTTAAATATCAAGAAAAGTTTGAATGAACGTCTTTTACTTGAATCCTAATAAATTAAACTTTTGAACACAATTTATCCGTTTGGTATCAATTCTAATGTGTATAATAAACCAAATATGGTTTACTTGAAGTTAACAAAAATCGGTTTTTACCAAAGTATGCACCTTTAAAGAACTGGATAAATTAAAAGTCTTGGCATTGCTTGGTTCTTCACATTCTTTGGCCCATCAAACTGATAATTCTACTATCTTGAAAAATATAAAAAACTTTAGAAAACTTATATACTCTATATATTCAAAACTATAACTTGAATTATATTCGTAAATTTATTTTTGGTATTAAGGGGACTTGACACCTTTGACTTGGAACCACTGATGTGTTTTAATATAAAAGCTTATATGTAGATTTAATGTTTATAAATTTAACTATATTAGTTCTGTTCAATAAAATATAAATTCAAGCAACTCTCCTTATGTTTTTTTTTATTTTCGTTGTATATTTTCACACATTTGAAATCTTTGAATTATGTTTTCTTAGTTTGCATTTTTCATGAATTCATGATCTACAAAATGCTAAAACGTCCCCAGATGAAAGACTTTTTTTTTTTTTTTTAAGCAAAAATTATGTGATTAAATCATTCGAAGTTTCTTTTAGAATAATAGTGGTATGGATTATTCTGGAGAATTGGCAGCTCTATCTGAGAAGAAATGTGTGATATGTTTTCAGTATTAGGTACGATTATAAATACAAAAATGTCGAGATTAAAATTAAGTAAAAATAAATGATAAATAATAAATTACGTGCAATTAAATAAATTAGAAACCAGTAGATGTTACAACATGTATGAACTTCGAAAATGTTACATTTTTGTATTTAGATAATCCAAAATTTTCTAATAAAATATTTTTTATCATGTATATATATCAATAAAATACCAATTGTGAATAAATTTGTTACTACATAATTAATTATTTAAACAATATACATTTAAATGAATGTTACTGTATGTATATGTATGTGTTTAAGGAAAATAAAGATAAACAGGAGTGAAATCATAAAAAAGAAAGAAAGAAAGAAATATATTAAAATATATTCTTGCAACTGATAATAAAAAAATATCAGAATATTTTTCCAAATTCTTAGTTCAATTAGAATATTTTATTTTATACATCCAAATTTATTTAAATAATAAAAAGAATTTTTGTATCAGCAAAAAGCAAATAAATAAAACTTGTAAATAAACTTAGTTGAAAGAATTATGATTAATTTTTCTAATTAAACAATAGTGTTTTCGGCGATTTTTTGTACTAAACTAACTAAACTTTCACATCCAATTACTGTCAAACAATAGCGCAAAGAATTTCCCTGAGAAAGTCATTACTACAAAACTATGAAAAAAGAAGCTAAGGTTACAATCAAAGAATGCAGGTGCAGTTGAGTTTAGATAGTCTCCAGACACCAGTTTTTGATCTCAAAAGAAAAAGAAACTCACACTTATAAAAGTTTTATTGTATGTATGCCTCATAAAATAATAAAAATTGTATTATGTTTCATGTTAAAATTGAATGAGAAAGTACAATAACAAATGGTTAGTGGGTTTTTTAAAACGATTTAAATTCTTTCTATAATATCTACAATAATGCCTACGCATACATATTATATATATATATATATATATATATATATATATATTTTATTTTTTTTCGTAAATCTTTTAAAATTTGTTTTTGAAATATAAATCACATGTTTTGTTTGTCGCTTTGGGTTTAACAATTTAACCCATTATTTTTAATGATAACTATTTTTTTCTATAAATAGTTTTCATAAAGACTATTTATAGTGTAATATAAATCTAAACTATATGTTTTCAAATGGTACAGAATAATTATTTAACTAGATACTATAAATATTAAAATAGTTTTAAAAATATATGAAAACAGATAATTTTTTTTAAAATAACTGTTGTTTTAACCTTTATTTAATAAAAATATGACTTGATTAAGTGTTTTAATGGTACATAACGAATTAGTTTCTTGTTCACACAATATTAAGAATCTAGTTAATTTCCTATCTCCTTTTGTCTTTATACTCGAGCTCTAAACAGAATAAATATTCATAATTATCGTACTTAAACACTCGCGAATTATTTTCGAAATATTTTCAGGCATAAATATTAACACGTTCACGAAGGCGCATTTTGTTTACATATTCTTCTCAAAAGTATCCGAGCACTAGCCAATAATTCCGATATCAAAACAGTACACTTAAAATTGTTTTGTTCAATAAATCTTTGTCGAATCGTGTTCTTAGACTGACTAAGAACATGACTCGACAAGGATTTATTTAACAAAGCAGTAGTAAGTGTACTTCTTTTGGACAGGGATTATTGCTAGCGCTCGGATACTTTTCTGTGACCTATCGGTGGGTCACGCTGGCGTGAACATGTTAAATAAAACATATAAATAATAAATTTTTTGTAGATTTTTTAATTAATGTAAGTTGAAGTAAGGTGCCGTGTCACGGTTCTCTTATACAGAGGAGCTGTGAAGGATATGCCACTGAAAGTAGAGGTCC
The DNA here is from genome assembly GCA_963930645.1 of Salticus scenicus. Classification (NCBI taxonomy): domain Eukaryota; kingdom Metazoa; phylum Arthropoda; class Arachnida; order Araneae; family Salticidae; genus Salticus; species Salticus scenicus. The sequence continues at coordinate 175,198,080 of OZ005648.1, forward strand.
CTGATCAACGAGACGTATATTGAATCTTTGCGAATTTTTAGGAATTTTTTAGATTACTTTGGTTTGATAATCCATCTCATTTCATCTGGTAAGTGTTGAAAAAATTCTATTTCTCCCTTGTTTAGTTAGTTTTGTAATCATTAGTGTAAACAGAAAAAAAAAAAAATAATAATTCTGCCATTTAAAGAAGGCCAGTTTTCGCTTTTGTAAGTTAATAAGCAGATTTACCTCTTGTTTAACGGTTTGGGGTAAAACGACACAAAATTTTCGGTGTAAGATGCCGGTAGTTTTACGTTAAGAAAAAATGCCTGGTTGTCTTCTTTGTCGTTTTAAATCAGGATGGATGCATGGTTGGGTTTAACGTCGCACTAGTGCTGCAGATGGGCAATTGGCGACGGTTTGGGACACACCCCTAGAGGTGGTCCGGAGACATGCCACCACAATTTTGATCCTCAATGGAAGGGATGGCTCTCCCGCTTCGGTGACCCCCAGAGGTGTAATTGATGGGAACATGGAGGACATTCCGGCTACGACAGATTTTACGTGCACTAGCCACTATTAGCAGGGCTGCCAACCATCTCATAAATAAGCGTAGACTTGTTAACGCCCCTTGAAAATACGCCCCTTTTCCCACACCACTTTATATTTAGAGCAATTCTCTCCAAATAGTGTTACGATTAAATAAGAATGAAATTACTCTAAAAAATTACTGGTGTACAAAAAAAGGCGGTGATTAAAAGTACTACGCTTCATAATGAGATGGTTGGCAAGCATGCATTAGTGTACATGACGGTCTTTGGCCGGCTCGAGTACCGAACCCGCAACCTTCCAATTACGAGGCCAACGCTCTACCGACTGGGCTACCGCGGCCTCGTTTTAAATCAGATCTGGGCATTAATTTTAGCAAAAATATAAATCAAGATAATCAATAATACTTTGTTTTAGTTTTGCCTATGCCACTCAAGTGTTATAAAATAATTGTGTAGTATTTCATAAAAATGTGTATTTTACGTTGAAATTTCGTAAGTCATTTAACTCCTAAATAAACGACAATCTTTCTCCAAAATTTGGTTTCGATGCCGAAACAAAATTGTTAAATTTAGAAGAATATAGTACTTGTTTATAATATAAATAATTATAATATAATAAAATCTGTAGTGAAAGGAATTTTATAAGATCAGAGAAAAGTTTTAAACAGATTTTAATCTTCATCAGGTATAGAATATATTAAAATTGTATAAGCTATTTTTCGACGACGGGATATAGAACATCTTCTTATAGAACACACACACACACATATATATATATGTGTGTGTGTGTGTGTGTGTGTGTGTGTGTGTGTGTGTGTGTGTGTGTGTGTGTGTGTGTGTGAGTGTGTGTGTGTGTGTGTCTAAATATACTGATTTATTTAAACTGAGGGATACCTTTTAATCTGCGGTCGGAAAAAAAAAACTTTAATATCATAAATATAAAATATATCACACGATTAAAATGTACATTATAACTTTTACTTAAAATCATTGTACTTACATAACTATATATAGATAAAGTTATAAATATGAGAAATTTTTTTTTGCTTGCTATAGCTTTTAATTGATAGTTTTAAGCTTCATTAAGCTTAATCATTTAAGGAAACGTCTTCACCAATAAAGCTTTATCGACCAAGTCAGTATCGCGATTAAAACTTCATGTATGCACGAGCAGGAGGTAAAACAAGAAATAAACTGCTCTAATAGCAAAACTGTGCAATTTACAGGACTTTATTTTGCATAATTTTCTTTCACACCTACGCATAACCCTCCCCCCCATCTTCCACGAGAATGATTTTTTCGCAAACTGCGTTCAATTTTATCAATTCATTCAACAGTTATGAATTTGTAAAGTGACTATAGACTTATGGGACACCTTGTATATGTATATATATTTAAATGTATACAATTTGTGTTTGAATTTTAGAGGTTTTTGTAGTTAATATGGGTGAATATTTAAAAGTTTTAATTAAATAGCATACAAAAAAAAAAAGCACTCTGACCGTTTCAACTAATACAGTAAATCTCTTATTTTATGTTTCCAAATTTACGTTTTCCCGTAATTTATATATGCATTTAAATCCTGAAAATTTCTCCACTAAGCTTAATTAAAATCAATTATCATTTTAACTTTTTTTGTACATATTTCTGTTATACAATTATACAAATTTGGATACATATACATTGAAACAGAACTACATTAAATATAATACAAGTTTTCGAAAACTATTTAAATTAAAATAATAATTTTGAATAATCTGAATATTTAAAATACTTCTTGCTACGTATTTTTGAATTTTTTTCCTTTGACTTAAGATTATTTTAGTTTCATAATGTACAAAGTGATTTCAAATTCATAGTACAAGAGGTAGAGAATAAGGATATGGATAATATTCACATAGGATACCCATTTCTTTAGTGATAAATACAGGGTGTCTCACTTTTTCGGATACGAGATGTTTCGTTTCTAACGTCTACATTAAAGAGGATATTTCAAGAAATTTTCAATAGCTGAACATTAATTTAAAACATTAGTTTGTTGTACAAGCAATGTCACGATTAATAGTGAACGCCAATTTTCTTTAAGATAAGGAAATCAGATATATTTATAATCTCAAGACACCTTTAAGCCTAAGTCTTTATCAAAATCACTGTATTCAATTCTGAGAACACAGAGTTTCTTTCATAGTTTGTAACGGGCAGTGTCGGGGATAACAGTGAATGCTAATTTGATTGAATGTGAGGCTAATTCAGATTAAATTGCTACCTTAAAAAACCCTAAACCAACAGCTGTTCCAGCAGTTTCCAAGAAAATCTCGTTCTTGACGAAATTTGCCAGGAGCGAATCTAGTGTTAACTCAAATGTGAACGCTAATTTTTTACTGAAGATGAGAATAACTCAGATGGAATACTCATCTAGGGAAAAAAAATACGCTTAATCCTACGTTTTTATAAAACTCCTTAGATATATTTCTGATAAAAGCAAATTTTCTGTCATATTTGGAACAGGCTGAGTTAGGTTTAACAACAGTTGCTAATTTTCCTTAAGATGAGGATAAGCTATATGTGTTTGTCATATTGAGACACCCTTAACCCTAATATTTTATCAAAATCATTAAACCCATTTCGAAGAAAACTAAGTTTCTGACTTTTTTCTAAAACGGGCGAGGTTAGTGTTGATAGTAAGCCGTAATTTTCCTAATTATGAGAATAAGACAGATGGGTTTGTCTTCTCAATAAACTCTTATCCCTAACTTTTCATTAAAATCGTTTGATCCATTTCCATGAAAACAAAATTTTTGCTATGTTTTGCAACCGGTATACGTTGTAAGCTTTAAAAAAGAAAGCAAATTCTCCTGAACGTGAGGATAAGTTAGATCAGCTTTTCACAAAAAAAAAAAAAAAAAAAAAAAAAAGAGAGAGAAATCTAAACATACATAAAATCCTTAGAGTCATTTCCGAGAAAACCAAGACATATGTATGTATATATATATATATACGACCAGATTAACTCGCTTAATGTGAGGTAAGTTTTAAAATTAGGAGTTAAAAATCGTGCTTTTTCACCTGTGAGGCAATATTACATTTACGTCTGAGAATTTTTAAAAACCCGTAAAATTTTGTGATTAACGGATTATCTATTTTGAAACATGCTAGCTTGTGCAGACATTATTTCAAACTTAATTAAAATCTCATAAATGAATTACTTTGAGGTGCTATTCTTGAATTTAAAGTAACGTTAATATATAATAGTTCATTAGAATATTGCTTTATATTTCATTGCTGAACGAAGAAAATATTGAAAAGTATTATGATTAATTTTGTATAAGAACGATTGATATGTGCTAAGTTACAGATAACACTGCTCTGAAAAAAAAAATAATAATAATAAATCTGATACTATTTTTCCAGATTCTTATGTAAAATGACCTCATGAATCCGAATATGATCACCATTTTGCCCAATCACCCACCGTTTTCTAGATACGCCCCCTCTCTCGTTTTTATCATTGTTTGGTAATTTTATACTCACCAGTTTGATTTGGAGAGGAACGATGATTATTTTAACCGTTAAATGTCTTCTGACCTGAGGTGCTACAGAGGTAGAAAGTTGTAAAACACGAATATTTGTAGTAAGGGAGGCAATTTGAGGGTATTTGTGCCCAGTAAACAAAAGAAAATCAATAAAAACAATCAGTTTCTGTTCCTTTTTTTTTCGCAATATTTCTCTTATTTTTTACATATTCCAGCTTCCAGTTTGCCATTTTCTTACCAAAACACCCCAAATAATAAAAATTATATGAAAAGATTTTCAAAATGTTGGTAAAGGCTCAAAACCCTCGTAAGAAAGTTTGACTGATTCACTGTACGACGTTTGCTTTCAATAACTTCCACGTTATATGTTTTGGGCAGTAAAATATGAACTATAAAATCTCCTTCTTTGACACGTGTTAAAGGTCATTGCTCTTATTATTGTAGTCGTGAGTAGTTATCTACTTTTAGAACATGTTTTGCGATAAGAGAGTGAACTTCATGGTATTCTCGACAGTGGTGATCTTGTGTGGTGATCATTAACTCGTGTAAAAGGAGGATATTTTACTGTTCATGTTTTACTGCCCAAAACATTTAACGTGGGAGTTATTTAAAGCAAGCGTCGTGCAGTGAATTAGTCAAACTTTCTTGCGAGGGCTTTGAGACTTTACCAACATTTTGGAAACATTTTCACTGTATAATTTTTATTATTTGGAGTGTTTTGGTAAGAAAATGACAAACTGGACGCTGGAATATGTAAAAAATAAGAGAAATATTTAAAAAAATAAAGAAATAAAGGAAACAGAAACTGATTAATTTTATTATTTTTCTTTTTTTTTCTGGGTACAAATCCCCTCAAATTTCCTCCTTACTACAAAAGTTCGTGTTTTAGAACTTTCTACCTCTGTAGCTCCTCAGGTCAGAAGACATTTAAAGGTTAAAATAATCATCGTTTCTCTCCAAATCAAACTGATGAGTATAAAATTATCAAACAACGATAAAAATGAGGGAGGGGTTGTACCTAGAAAACGATGGGCGATTGGGCAAAATGGTAGTCATATTCGGATTCAGGAGGTCATTTTACTTAAAAATACGCTGGAATGGTGTCAGAGGCAATTTTCCTGCCGAGCAGTGTAATCAAGGGGATTGGGGAGACAGCATCGTCACCTACAGTACGGTTAGCCCTTACGATACTGACTGGTCAAACTATAAATTTTATTTAATGCGATGTTTTATTGCTAAGTGTACACCACTATATACACATTATATAGTGTATATAGTTACTGTGGCTCTTTTTCCAGGATACATAAAAAAATTTAGTGCTGTTACGATCTGTAGTCGGTATTTCTTAAAAATGTATTTTAAGATGGTTACACCTCATTAAATATTATGAAATTTTATTACAATTTCAAAACATGTTTTTCTGTGGAAAAGTGTGGGCATAGAATTAGTAATTAATTTATAGGATTACACAAAATAATTCAGATATATTATGCAATCATTTTGCATGAAATCTGGTAGAAGTATTTATGAATTACAGTTAATTAATACAATGCTATCAGTTATTAGCAAAACATATATATATGCTTATATATATATATATATATATATATATATATATATATATATATATATACTGTCTTAAAAATAACTTTCAATTAATTCAATGCATCAAATCGCTCGATTCAATAGACAATATTATGACTTTTGACTTTCAAGATCTTTTCAATAATATTGAGTTATCCTGATCTTAGTAATATCATTTACAGTATTTTTCAAGAATATAAAGCTCAAATTAATCGTCCTCACATTTTTAAAGCAGAAAAATTTAAAACACGTCTTAACTTTGTTATCCATAATAATTATATCTTCCACAACAACGATATCTATTTGCAACAATTAGGTATCCCACAAGGAGGTTCTAACTTCAGTATTTTGGCAGATCTCTATCTTTATTATTATGAAAAGCAAATTTGCAATGATGATGTTCGATTTTATCGTTACATCGATGATATTATTGTATTTTATCTCAACAAGCACTCACAAAAGGACTTTTCCTTCAATTATCCACCTAATTTAAAGCTAACTCAAAATACTCTAACTAATCAATCAATTAACATTTTAGATCTAAAAATAATCATCGATGGTAATAAAATTTACACAGATATCTATGACAAACGGCAAGATTTTAGTTTTAAAGTAAACTTATTTACACATTTTAATTCATGTCTGCATCTTTCGGTATTTAGAAATATCATCATTAATCATTTATTTCGAATTCATAATTTATGCTCTGCGCAGTTTAAAAACAAGAATATTAATAAACTGATCACAGCCACTGCTAAAATGGGTTTTCCTAAAAACTTTGTATTTTATATTTTATATCTTTAACCATATTTCTATCAGTACAAAAAAAAAAAAAAAAAAAGCTGTGTACACTTTTGTGTATATCAACAAAAAAAAATATAAAATAATAAAAGACAATAAAAAGGTGGCGGTTGGGTGGGCAGATGTTTGATTACGGAGGTGGGGTGGTGTTGTAAGGGTGGATGGTTGAGTGGGTTTGTGAAATTAAATTTAAAAAAAAAAAAGCATAATTCTTGTTGCACTAACTTTGTATTACTATGCAAACTTTCTTTTTACAATAAAATTTCAGTTTCTTCCTTTTTGAGTTGTCAACTATACTTAAGATTCTAATTATACTATTAAACACAATGTAGTCAATCGGTGAATTTCATTGTTGCTTCGTGGTTTCATTGTTATTCATCTGCCTTGAAATTTTGCTTTTTTAAATCCATATGGTTGATGTTCTGGTCGTGGCAGGCTGGGTGAGTGTTGCCGGCGTGAAAATAGTTTAACCACACAGGCAAGTCACAAGTCTTGCCGCCTGGCTCCTTTCTTCCTATCTTGTGTTTCTTAGGTTATTTTTTCATTAATTTTGATAAGTTTATGGTTTTAAGTTAAGATTTGTTGTGTTACTTTATTGATTCGTTTGTTTTGCAGGCTGTTATTTAATAGATCTGATTTCTTTACATTAGTGTATTTCATCCACTGATAAATTTTTTGAAATCTTATTGGTCATTGGTATTTCAGTGATCTTGTATCCGTTGCTTGGCTTCTGCTATGCTTAATAAATCATCTTTATTATATACATATATATATACAGATATATACAGGTAGTTAGTTAGTGATACAGTGGAGGTGGAGGGGCGGCAGCCCCCCTCAGAAACGTTTCTGTTGTTGTAGGAAGTCAATCGAATCAATATATAAATATATTATACAATAAGGAATAAATAAATGATCTGTTGAATAATGTGTGATGCAAATAGTACGTGGAGGTTTCTGATCTACAGATCCACTATTTTTTTTTTTTTTTTTTCATATAAGTCTCTTTAGATACTGTCACAATTTCTGAAAACTATATTTGATTAAATAAATTTTATAATGTTATATATAATTTTTTGAAGAGTTTAATGTTATATTTTGAACTTTATATTAGATTCTTACATACACGGCTGGAAATATTTAAAGGATACTGTAATTATTTTATAAAATAATTATATAAGCGAAAATTTATTTGTTTAAAATGGAAGAAGTGATTCCCAAATACAAAATTTTTCTCATTTTCAAACTTCATAGTATGTAGTTTTTGAGCTTGTCGTCAAAAACGACGCTTTTGTGACAACGAATAAAGTGTAGCTTTCAATTTAATGAAAGGCAATGCGGAAAATATATTTCTTTATTGCGTAAGTGCGTTGTTTTGATGAGCGATGTTTTGCCGCAATTAAGTCATTTGACAGATTCAAAAGCTTGAAGAGATTTTGGTCGGTTAGAGGGGGTGGGTTGGTGACAAACGCAAACCAAAATAGAAGAAGCCACTGGAGTTTAAGTAAATGTGTTTGTCAGGCTCTGAAACCATTTTTTGGAAACTGAAAATGCAGGCCGAAGACCAGGCTATGGTCGTAGATGTGCATAAACGCCCAATAAAGATCGAAATTTAACGCTAACGGCACAGAGATACTAAAAAATGTATGTCATTCTTCTTTAACAGCACATTCGCTTGGATACTGGCAACACAGTTTTTAACCAAACTATCCGAAACCGGCTCCATTCTGTAGCAATAGGTCTGTGGATCTCATCCCTATATCGGCGACTGGTCAGAGCTCCATTTCGAATAACGTGGAGATCGGTTGTCCCATTACTGAAGATAATAACATAAATCTTCAACCCTACAGCCAAATGTGTTACTTCTGTGCCTGAACGCAGGATTTTTTCTAGAGTCACGTTCCCTCCAGACTAAAATACGCCTGTTATCATGATGAATAAAAAAACAGAACTCGTCAACGAAAAGAATATTGCGTCATTTATTTCGCCTGCAGTTCACATGCTCTGTGGCCCACTCGCTGCAGACGCGACGGAGCCTTGCTGTTAACGTAACACATACGATTGGTCGGCGAGCATACAGACTGACGGCGTGGAGCTGGTTTCGGATAGTTTGAGTCGAAACCATGGTTCCAGTAGCTGCGCGAAGGTGTTGTTGAAGATGAGTAGCATTCATATTTCAGAGACTTCGAGCTGTTAGTGTTAAATATCGATTTTATTGAGCTTTGTTGCACGTCTACGATCTTGTCCTGTCCTCCGGCCTGCATTTCCAGTCTCCAAAAATAGTTCCAAATCCTGGAAATACCACTTTGTGAAAAGTCAGTGGTTACATCTACTTCGACTTGTGGTTCGTCCCTTTCTAATACACGAACAACGCTTCAAGCTTCTGAATCTGTTAAATCACCTTGATGAGGCATCGCATTGATCAAACCAGCGCGCTTATTGACTGTCGATAATTATTTTCCGCTTTGTCTTTGATTAAGTTGAAAGTCAATTTTTTTCGCTGCCGTAAAATGTGATTTTTGATGTTAAACTCAAAATTTGTTTACTCCGAAATTTGAAAATGAGAGAAATTTGCATTTGTGACTCTTTTTTCACTTTCTACAAAAATGTCTCGCTTATATCGTTATTTTGTATAAGACTTAAAATGTTCTTCAACTGTTTCTAGCAGTGTATATCCAAAAAATGTTTTTTATTCTAAATATATGTATGTATATATATATATATATATATGTATATATATATAAGTTATGATCTTGACATATACATAAATATGATAAAAACAGATGCGAAACACATTAACGCATTTTTGTTAGATCATTAATCATTTTTATTTGAATGATAATAAGAATATTACATTATTGTGTAAAACTAATATTTTTTCACAGTTTACGTAACAATATTATGTAGAATATAGCTCACAATATGCACGCAAATTTAAAACTGGAAATACTCAAATAAATAATTACTGTTTCATATTAAATATAAAGTAAAATAATTGAATTAATAAAAATAATTCTCTTGTCCAGTATAATACTTGACCGAAAACAAACGTATATCTGATTTGTAATTTGATAATTTACGAAATACCCTGGCAGTTACGAGTAATTTTTCAGCACACAAACGCACACAAACAACAACAACAACAACAAAAAAAAAAAAAAAAAAAAAAAAAAGAAACGAAAAAAGAAAAAATAGAAAAAACATAAAAATAGAAAAGAAAATTGAATTAGACATTCGTTTGGCATCGCTAGATTTCAAAACTATTGCTTATTTTATAAATTTCCAATATTAAAAATATATTAGCATACTCTACGTGCTCCCAAAGAGAGGGATGGGGAAGGAAGAACTTTCCAAAACCCTGTATTAGTGGTATACAGGGTATACAGATAGTGGTGTACAAATACCACTTCTACCAAAAATTTTTAGAAGTGGTATTTGAGGTACATGAAAGGTGAATCGAATCGAATAATCGTCGATTATATATATCAAAATCACTTCATAAAATTTTTCATGACTATTAAATAAAAAAGTTGCGAATTCTGGAAACACTGGTTGGGGCGAAGACCCTTAACCAATCATCACACTGAAATTTATGATTCAATCTTTCATAGGATCTCTACATCAATGTTGAGTTATCTAGGGAGTCTGTGAATGGATATACTCTTTTATATGTGTAGGGCCACGTTAAAATGAATAAAATTGCTAATGTTTACGAAATGTAGTGGTTAACAAAAATAATACATAGAGTAACTTTTGCTGTATTTTTTTCTGTTTTGCAGTGCAAGTATTTTAAACAAATTCTCGTTTATCAAACTTGTAAAGGTCATGTTCAATCTCATTGAACTTGGCTTTTAAGTTATTTTTAAGACGTTTTACTAAAATCTACAAAAAAACTTCAATTTTTACATTTACAATACATTTTACAGAAAATCTGCAATTTTTCACATATATGGTAAATAATAACAATAAATAAATAAATAAATAAATAAATAAATAAATAAATAAAATTTTATTTATTTTTTGTTATTTATTATTTAACATTCTAACCATTTATATATTAGTTAAAATATCTTATTCAAAACACTGCATGATAATTCAGAATAAAATATAAATGATTTGCATACATCTCGCGGCTTACTATTCCCCAAACATTCTCGATTGGGTTTAAATCGGTACTTAACGCAGGCCAGTCCACAACATGAAGATTTTATCGATGAAGCCATGCTTTTGTGGAAATCGATGTATGTATGTATCAATTATCCTGCTGAAATATGCAATCTGGTCCTCCTATAATGTCACAAATGGCAACAAATTACTTTTTAATGTTTACTGATAGTTTCCGGATGTTTGTTTTTCAGTTAAAATCGTTAACGTTATTTGACCATTGAACCCAACAGAGATTTTTCACCTTGCTGTCTGCTGAAAAATGTTTTGGGCTCTTTTCGCAAATCATGCCAATAATAAGCTTACTCATCCGGACCATCTAAATTGAACTTTATCTCTTCAGAAAATTTGACAGAAAGCCACTTACCTCCGAATGACATATGTTTCTTTGCCCACTCTAATAGCATGATTTTATGATGGGCTGCCAAAGCTGGTTTCTTGGCCATCTTTTTCAAACTAAGATGAGGGTAGTTTCTAATTCTTTGGTTGATTGTGTCTTTTGAAACTTGAAGTCGAGACAATAACTTAATACTGCGCAAAGAGAGACCCTGACGATGATGTCATTTAAAGTATACGTCTGTCATCTCGTTTACTTATTAAACGAGGTCTTCCAGATCGTTAATTCCTTTGCATACTATCTTTACTTGCAAGAATTCTATAAATACTTCTATTAGACCTTTTCCAATGATCTGCAATGCCACTTATATTAACACCCTTAGCCTTTCATTTGTGATGCGTTCCTCACTCAGCGTTAACTGAGAAGCTCTCGGCATTTCGAAAGGCAACTGAAGAAAGCAAGCTTCAATAAAAAGTATCTATTTTACACGTCATTGTAGCGTCACACGTCACGTGACGTAATACGTCACTTTCAAATTTTAGTAAATTTGCATAAAAACTTAATTGTGTCTATAATTATGTGACAATAGATTTCCTTAATTTTAAAATAAAACCAACTATATTTTTTCCACGTTATTTATCGCATTCAAATACTAAATTAGAAGAGGTTCATTCATTTTGATACATTTTCTCAATAAATAAAACCCAATTTTAATCATAATGTGAAAAAATGCATAGTGTCTAAACTTTTGAGACGGACTGTATTAAAATAACATATGAAACACATTTTTTTTTCCTTAAATGTACAATTGAGTAACTGCGCTAATCTCCATTATGGCTATCCCTAACGCCGGCATGCCGGCTGTTGCATGTACACTAAACTTTTATTTTTGACTTACATGTTCACATCATTGAATTGAGATGTAATTCTATTAATTTGAAAGGATTTCATTGCAACAGCTTGAAGCAAAATATATAGTCGTTGTTTTATATTCGTCTATTATTTTAATTGAAGCAAAGAAATGGATTATCATAATTCACAAACCACACAAACACGTACTAAGCTGTTTATGATTTAATATGTTCGCAAACGTTCTGCAAATACTTTGAGGATTTAATTTTAACTTTAAATAATGAAAATGACTTAAAATAATGAAAATGTTTGTGTCATGTCTTCAAAAATTCTGCAGCTATTTTAAAGATAACACAGAATCTTCACAATGCCCATAAAATATCGTAAAAAATCAGCAGTCATTTCGGTGATAAATCTAAATTTACAATGTTTATTCAGATATTCTTAATATTCCTTTAGAAAAAAAAAATAAATAAGATTATCTCAAGATGATTTTTAGTGGGTAGCTGCAACTATTTTTATTGAGATATTTTTATGGTATTTTCATAGTATTATGCCGTGATTAAACATGATAGATATTTTTCTATAAAAATTGAAAAAAAAAGAGGAAATTTCGCATCTCCAAAAGTGACCTCCCCCCCCCCCCCCGAAAGAAAAAAAAATAAAAGACAGAGTGAGACGTAACATTTTGTCGGATTGCTGGTTCAATTGAAAGAGACTTTTGTAACAAAAGTACCATCCTGGGTACAGTATAGTAGTATTCAAATCCAGGGTAGTGTATGGATATTTGCTTTGTTCGTATATGCATATAGCTAAATAAATGTTCATGTAATACAAAAATGAATATCATTGTGATTTGGATTATTCTAGAAATATTCTGTCGTCAAAAAGAAGCATAAGTCTCAATCTCATCAAAACAAACAAGTAATAAATATCTTCCAATAGGCAATTAGAGGTCACAATTAATCAATTAAATTTATTCACAAATTAACAAAAATGGAATATATACATAAAGGCTACCAATAAATTTAATTTTTTTTTAAATAAGTGCACTAAGTAAAGTTCATTTGTAAGATTCCATTAAAGTTATTTTCATAATAATAATAATAATAATAATAATAATAATAATAATACAAACCAAACATTCTTGCTTGTATTCTTTCAGTGGTAAAGGAATTTATTGTACTATAATTCTAACCTCAACATGTTATGATTAAAGTAATAAATTTAACGAGCCAATGCACTTCATATATATATAAACGGCAAATAAATAAGGAAAATTAAACTAAAGATAAAAATAATTTCCGATAAAAAATACATTAAATGTCTACAATAAAAATTTACATTTTCCTGAATACCTATAACTTTCGCCAGACAAATAATTTAAAATTTTAATCCGTGTATCGGAAACCTAAAAGGTAAATAATTATGCATTTTTAAAGCGACACAAACAATGGTACGAAAAGGAAAATAAATAATGTATTAATATGATACAATTTTAAATATTCGTTATTCTTTACTTTACAATTTATCGTGTATCAGTAAACAGCAGATAAATATTTAATTTAGCTTTAAAAAGACATGAATAATGGAGATTTCTTATTTATGAAAGAGGTTTAAAAGGCATTGTTTGGCCTATTTTTCCCCCTCTAATTGCTTGAAATAAGACAAATAATTACAGTATTTATTTGTTATGATAATGGAAGAAGCATTAGAAATTTTAATAGATTTTTTTAACGTAAATTTAAACTGTTTCATTTTCGTCCTGTTTTAAATTTTGTTTAGTAATACTCTTTATAGCTACAAAATTACAAAAATAATAATTCGTCATATATGTTGTTCTAAACATATATGACGTATAAGTATATTTTAAATAAAACATATAATTTTAAATAAATAACCAACATATAATTTTAAAACATAATAATAAATAATTTCCAACATTTAATAATAAAACATATAATTTTAAAACATAATATTTTAAATAAAACATATAATTTTAAATAAGACATATAAGTATATTTTAAATAAAATTAAAAGTGTACATGCATTTTGTTTTACACAAATAGTTTGTCTTTAATTATTTGACAGAGTTTGAAAGATTGGTTTATTTCATAAAAATATATTATTTTTTTACATTTGAAATTTAAAATTTTAATATCTAATACTTTAAAAATAATTTTATAAACCTTTTATTTACTGTTTTATTTACTATATGATTATTTAAATAACATTTTTAACATTAATGTACGATTTTTATTTTATATAAATTTAATTTTAATATAAAGATACATCATTTTTAAATTAGTAAGGTAGGTGAGCCAAAGGGGGTCATAGTTAAGCTTTGAGATTTTCGTATAATTTTCTGGTTAAGTGTATGTGGCCAGTGTAAAAAAGTACACTTATGCCTTACACATATCAAGTATAATTTTCTTTGTAAAATGTTATTTAGATGTTTATATAATACAATTTCAAAACTGTAGCTTGTGGGACACCTTTGGCGCATAGTGTTCCAAAGGGGGCCCATATGTTGAAAGCACTTTTAAAATGTACATAAGACGCTCTTTTTTGTTATTTTATGTTATTTTTCGGATTTTTCTTCTTATTCCCCTTATCTTTTGGCACAAAAAACTTTCAACCACTTTTTGTGCAAAATAAAGTTCAGGATTTCTATTCTGGAATTCATTGATTTCTTTCGGGAGATCTCTAGGTATTCTCACTAGTGTGTAAAGTGTTGGGGGACAACACTTTACACACTAGAGTTTTTTCAGATATTTAAGCAGAAATTTTGAAATTTACTCTTATTACTTTGCGTATATTTTTGCTAAGGTTCCCATGTGTCCCAAAGTCGCTCGACCTCTGGGCCACCTTGAGAACATGCATATGGTTGCCATTTACACTGCATTAAACTTTTAATCTGATAAATTTATTAGAAATAAAGTTAATATGGTTAAAGAGAATGAAATATATTTTCGAAAAACATATTACAGCTCAAAGTTCTAAGAACTTAAGCACATGTAAATTAGAATACCTTCTTACTTTGAAATTAGATCGACTACTCCTCTAACGTGAAATCACTGCATACAATGGCGGTCAATCAAGATAATCTCTTCGAATTCAGTCACATACCCTGTAGGTACATGATTTACAATATATTAGCACCATTGTATGATTAAAAATTAAATTTAACCTCTTTTAGGGGGGTGGGCTACCTTTGGAACATTTGGTTCACCTACCTTAGTAAATTAACACAATATGTGTTGAAAATTGAATTTCTTCTGAAATTGTGAAACAATATATATGTATATATATATGTATATAAATCTTTTTAACATTAAACTGTTTGTGTCTGTTAATACAAAGATAGAAAGAGAAGGTAAAATACTACAGCACAAGTCGATAGTGCAAGACACCATTTTAACCTTTTATGTCTCAAGATCTTACGTTTTAAAATATTTACACATGCTTTTGAATATACTATCTGAAGCATATAAAAAATAATTTTAAAAAACATTATACAAAAAATTAAACATTTATTAACGAAAAAGTGTTTGCTGAATGTCTAAAAAGTCATGCTTAATGAATTTTTTTTTTTTTTTTTCAAAATATTCGAGTATTCTGTTTAGATGGAAATTTTAATAATCTTTTAATTTTGCTATCACGAAAAAAACACTCATAAATTGTTTTATTTCTCACAAATTGCGTCTATGTAAACTGTTTACGCTTAGAGAGTTTATATGTAATAATAATAACATTAGACTTGGCGTTGGAATATTAAAACCCGAATAAACTCTTACGTCAGAAACACCAAAGAAAAATATTTGAGATGCATACAGCTGTTTCGGTAGCCTTAAGCATACCGTCTTCAGTGCAAAAAGAATTCTGAATCTATACTCAAATATTTTTCTTTACAGTTTATATATGTTCGTTTTTTTATCTTAAATCAAACCTTGGTGTTAAAACAGTAACTAATATCGCTATCTGTTGGGAAATTTATAAACATTTTGTGTTAACTCTAATTTTGCAAGGCAGCAACAGTAAAAAGAAATCAGCTTTCAAGACTTGCTTTAGATACAATTTTGACTTTTTTGGTATGTGACAGAAATGCAACATAGTGACACAAAAGGTTAAGTTAAATTAAGGCAAATGGTATTTCGTAATTTAGTTATCACCTCTGATTTTTTTTTTTTTTTGCACATCTTCAGGATTTGAAGCAGAAAATGAAATATTTTACTTCGAAAGTAGAGACAGTAAGAGAGACAGTAGCGATCTGTCCATAAGATGATTATACATATTAACTATCATTTGCATACATGCTTATCATGTATTATATATAAGTTTTTGGATAATTAGTTACACTTCCTCGTCAATTATACTAAATAACGCAAAATATCTGTTCTTCCCTTTATCTATGTAATTATATTTATCCAAACTTTTGCTTTCTTTGTAGTAATTTATTAAATTCATAAGACATGAAATGAAAATAGATCTTAAGTCGTTAAATCAATAAAGGAATTAAGGCGAAACTTCATTTGAGTATGCTGCCAAATAACATGAAAGTAAACTTAACTCTTTTAAGGGATTACACAAGTTTCAAAGGAAAAAAAAGATCATATTTTTTCTAAGATTTTTAACACACTAAACAAATTAATTTATTTAAACTTTTGAACATATAAAAGATGTGAAACAGCAACATTTAAACAATATTTTGTAAAGTTTTCACTAAAACATTTTAAAAATTCGGCCGGTGATAGCTGGTTTCCCGAAACACCTCAAAAGTGTGACACTGGAGACAAAAGGTGTTCTCGTAATAAACAGCAAAACTTAAGATAGATTTATATGAAATAATAATAATACAAAAAAAATCTTCTGTTAATATATAAGGATAGATCATGATTGAACAAAAGATTAAAAAAAAAAAAAAAAAAAAAAAAAATTAAAATTAAATTTTAATTTTTTGGCAGAATTGTGTGCAAAACGGTACCATTTTCGGCACAGTTTATCCAACATAAAACTTGTAAAATAAGTCGTAAATGAAAATAAAATAAATAAGAAAACTTTTTTCAGTCACTTTAAATGTACTAATATTCTAGGAATTTGACGAATACATTTTAAGGAAATATACATTTTAAAAAATATAGAGTGACTAGATTCGAATTTCGAAACATTAGTTAATTGAAGTTTGTATATAAATAAAGTAAGAGAAGTCGTTAAATAAAGAAAAGAGAAATTTATAATAGGGTATTTCAGTATTTTTCTCCATATAGTATATTGTTTAATTTAACACTATTGCACTTGAAATTATTTGAGCCTATAAATTATAACGATAAGGAATTTTTCGTTACGATCCCGCTAAAATCTGTAAGTTCTACACCAAAGCCTATACAGATCGTGCGAAGGTGACCTGTAACTGGTATATAAATATTTTGTTCAAACGGATTAGGCAGTATCACTTAGGATTATATCCCTGTATAAAAAAACAGTAAATGCTAAACTCACCGAAATCTATACATTTCATGCAACTGTGACCTATAATATATATGTAAAATTTAAGTCAAATCTAATTAGGCATTTAAACGCTATCGCACTTTAAATTATTTGAGCTCAAAGGCGAAAATGATAAAGAATTTGCCTTTGTGCCCCTGTAAAAAAAAAAAAAAAAACTATAAGTGCTAGATTCCCCAAATAGGGTTCGTGCTATGATGAACTACATATCTATTATCTTTGATTTCATTCAAACAAAACATTTAAATGTTATTGTGTTCTCTCACAAACACACAAAGACGCACTTGAATATATATATAACCGTAAAAATAGTTAAAATGAACTCAAGAGACCTCAAAACGTATAAATGCACAAAATTTTCAAAATCGATTTTTGTTTTATGATTGCTGTACTTTTGTTACATATCAGAGAGTAAAAATGGAATATATATATATATATATATATATTTGTGTGTGTGTTAAGTAAGCGTTTGCTGACTTAGAGAAGTAAAAAAAGCATAATAAATATGAAAAAATTTCCTCGTGCAACACCAAAACCCTATCTTCTGCAGATAACATATCTAAAAAGTTAGAATGCTGATGCTTTTTTTTAGGTTCTATTTATTAAAATAACATAAAAGACCAATAAATAAATAAATAAATAAGAATACACCTTAAGCTAAAGAACACATTATATATAATTATATAGGAAAGTTAAACAAGTAAAATTTTTTCGCTATAGTAAAAACTTTGTTTATAAAGCTTTGATTATAGAAAATACGTTTGTGAAATATCTAACAAAAAACAATGATTCTGATAATCACTGAAAAGTAATAGCTATATCCGTAATAAAAAACAGGAAGCAACTAATATCATTTCATTAAATGATTATTAAAAGCAAATATATTTTGCTTTGCTAAAGTTTTCATATAAATAAATCAAACTCGTAAATCTAAGTTTCAACTTCTTGTGGGATATTAGTTAGTAATAAATAGGAGTAAAAATCAACCGTTAAAATTTTATTGTGGAACAAATAATGCCCTTTTTATTGAATATCTTGAGGTTAATTCTACGTGAGAAAATTTTATGGCAAAAGTTAGAAATAATATGTTTTATTTATTTATTTATTTTATTTGATGATTTAACAAATAAATATTTTTCGCACGACAAATTATATAATTAAATATTTTTTGCAAAACCATTTTTTGTGAATTTATAATTATGTAAACATGTTATTGATATTTAAAATGCACTATAAATAACACAGACTTTATTTTTCGATGGAGCATAGCTGCATTTTAAATGCTAAAGACGGTTGCAGCGGTAATTTATTTATTATTACCAGTTTCAAGCAGGATATTTTTTTTTAACATTTTAAAGTAAAATTACGTTTTAGAATCTTTAATTATACGAATGGATGATACAGATATTTTGCGTTTTAAACAAATGCAGAAATATTTGACAATATAAAAGCATTTTTTGTTTAATTTTTGCGCACTGTTCTTAAATTTCCAGATTCTTACTAAAACTAGTGTTTGATACTACAATTAGCAAGCCCCTTTCTTACATAGCTCTGTTACTAAAATTACTCACTGAAATATATTTATACTGTTTTATGACAGTTTTATTGCTGTTTGTTGCTTTTTTTTTCTTTTCATACCAGTCAAAATTTTGTTTAAATTAATATATTTAAATTCGACTTTAGGCATTGTTTCCATTACTTTGACAATTCGTAATTTAGGAATTTCGATTTAAAAAATATTTACTCACATATTTCCATTTCATTCATTTTCAAAGACAAATACATTTTGTAAAACAAGAAAAAGTAATCTTAAAGTGTTACCTGATTTATAATGTAAAAATAAAATCGTAAAATATTACATGATATACCGGGTGATCCAAAAGTCAGGACCAACTTTAAAATTGAATAATTCGAAAACGAATCAAGATACAAAGATACGGTTTGCACCAAACGGAGGAAAAAGAAACCGGGTTTTGTGTGGCAAAGGAAAAAAATTAGTTCTGTTGGCGACCAACAGATGGTGCTATAGGGTTTTATTTCACTAAAAGATGATTTACAAATGAAAAAAAAAAATGTTGACAACTTACAAGTCAGCTTAATTACAGTTAATTAGTACTACTACAGTAACTGTTCAATGCCCATCATTCAGAAGTACAGCTGTGAGATGATTCACCACATCGTTCACAGCATTTTGTAGCATTTCTTGCGTTATGGCAGAAACATTTTGGCGGATGGCATCTTTCAGTGCTGCTAGTGATGCCGGTTGGTCGCGGTACACTTTTGACTTCCAAGAATCCACACAGCCAAAAGTCACAGGGTGTCAGATCGGGAGATCTTGGAGGCCATGCGTGATTAAAGTAGCGACTGAGAATGCGATATTTCGATGCATATAAGCTTCGACTACCATTACCTGCTGTAGTTGTTCCTTTTTATATAGTTTGTTGCTTTGCATAATCCTACATCAGAAATACGACAGCGCCATCTGTTGGTAGCTAACAGTACCATTTTTTTTTTCGTTGCCACAAAAAACCCGGCTTCTTTTCCATTCGTTTGGGGCAAACCGTATCTTTGTATCTTGATTCGTTTTCGAATTATTCAATTTTAAATTTGGTCCTGACTTTTGGATCACCCTGTATATCTATGATGTAAAAAAAAAAAATAATAATAAATAAATAAATAAATAAATAAATAACGATTATTCAGAATGTCAAAACAAAATTTACATGCAATTTTTTAAGTAATTGTTAAATTTATTATGGATTGTTGCACAACATTTCTTAGAAATTATCTGTGTAAACCCTTTAAATTTTTTATATTTACATGTGCATAATTTTTTCTTCGTAAATTAAACTTTGCTACGAAAGAAAAAAATATTATTGGCATATGTTTGAAATTTATAAAAAACCTGTGTTAACTGAAATTTTTGGGATAGGAACGGTTAATAAAATCACCTTTCACTGCTTGCTGTAAGGATAATATTTAAATCCCCACCATAGTATACGCATGGGGAACTTAAGTTTTCGTAAAAATTTCCAATCTAGATTTTTTTTTTTTTTTTTTTTTTTTTTTTTTTTTTACGATTTTATTTGTACGAAATGTACGAAATCCGAATATTAGAAAATCGATGTAGTGTCCATCTACTGATTAGTCACTTTGTTAGTTAGTTCATATGTTCATTAGTTATTTAGTTACTTCGCTAACCTATGTAGTCATTATCTCAAGAACGAATACTCGTAAAATGGTTAGAGCTGTTTTAAAATATCACTGTAGGTACTGAAAATAAAAAGAACTTTTAATTTTAATTTTCTAATTTTAAACTTCATAATTTATTCGAAATTTATTCTTTCTTAATATTTGTAAGCACGGCAAAATTTTGCATAAATGTGTATTATAAGGATTATTGTCATCGAAAATGTGTGTAATCAGTTTTAAAATGACATTTATGATATTGGCATGAAATTCATTAACTAACGAATATTCTACTTTGTAAAATTCGTAAGTTATTGGAAACTTATGATTTTTTAACATGGAATAATAACGGCAAAAAATCATTTAAACATGCATTATAAGGAATGTTTATCTCCTACCGTTGTTAGACCAGTTTTGAAATATCTCTTTTGATACTAACTTGAACATCATACACTATGAATAGTGTTCAATTAAAAAATTTCGTAAATTATTCAAATTTAAGATTTTCTCAACATTAAAGAATTTGTCAAATTTTTACATGAACTTGCATTTAGAGGATTATTGCATTAAATATGTTATAGGATGGCCTAAACAGTAAAATATGACACTTATTTTAATGAGATTAGTCATCAAGTTCAGATAAAATAAACGATCAATTCGATGTAAACTTTCAGTGTAGGCGTAGGTATTGAAACAAATAGGTCTGTCAAATCTCTAGCACCCAGATCATTATTTGCATAACCAGGAAACATTTCATTTGGTAATTTTCTTTATTTTTGCTCTTCGTCCATGGGGAAACTATATCTTCTTCAATTTAGTGATGTAATTTCCTTTCTTTCCAATTGCTTCACGTTCATGATGGTGCAGGAAAAAAAAAATCCAGTTTTTTTTTTTTTTTTTTAATTATCAGTATTCCGCAAACTAGGACATTTAAATCATTGAACATAATTATCAGTTTTTGTATCATAAAAGTGTCAGCGACGAGATTAGAAGTATGACAGTAGGTGATGATCAGGTTACGACAAGCTCGCAGCCAATTTTCTACTGCTTGGGTTAAAAGACTACTACAGTTTAAAGAGTGTGGAAAATATTGTGTCAAATGATGTCAAGTGAACAAAAAAAAAGAATTTTTAAACAACTTAAAATAATATTGAGTTTAAATTACAGCTTTTGCTATTAGATTGGGATTATCTAGGTGATGCCGAGATCTATCCTCACGACAAGCAGATAAGTAGGATATTCGTTCGGTTCCAGTGGATATTGTAAGATCAGTGTCCTCTAAGCGATCTACAAAAGTCACCTTTTTGCGTCAGAGAAATTTCTTTATCTCTGCATGCTTGTGAACAATAGAGAAGTTTTTAAGCTCTCTGAGAGGAAACAACCAAAGGTGAGTAATGTTAACTTTCACAGTGGTTCCAGTGGATATTGTAAGATCAGTGTCCTCTAAGCGATCTACAAAAGTCACCTTTTTGCGTCAGAGAAATTTCTTTATATCTGCATGCCTGTGAACAATAGAGAAGTTTTTAAGCTCTCTGAGAGGAAACAACCAAAGGTGAGTAATGTTAACTTTCACGATTTTAAATGAAAGTCTTAATAATAAGTCTTTTATTATATATGTAATAAGGAGGTTCACTATTTATCCTTAATGTAAGACTACCGCACTTTTTTCTAACTTACCCTATGTTTACGTATCTGATCAAAACACATGACACAAATTAATTAGATCGCTGATTCGATAATAAAACACTTTATTTTCACAATATAACATTTGTTCGGCTCAAAAAGCACGAACTCGCACGATCACATTTTTCTCCTCCGTTTCCATTTCGATTTCCACAGTAGGCTCGCACAAACGGAATATCACACTTTTTCCGGAGGGGTGTGCGAAGCACAAGTATGTGCGGCACTTAATACTCATTGGCAAAATGTCAATACAGAACATCCCGCCCCACCTTGCAATGTTTTTTAAACATTCAAGACACGTATAATAATTACACAATTCTAAAATTACAATATCAAAAATAAAATTAAATACTTATGAAATAAAATACACTATATACATATAACAATAATGACACATTTAATAAACACAAATAATTTTACTTATTTATTCATGGGTAGGAGGCACAACTTTGTGATAGGACGTTTATAAGTACCCA
Organism: Salticus scenicus; assembly: GCA_963930645.1. Classification (NCBI taxonomy): domain Eukaryota; kingdom Metazoa; phylum Arthropoda; class Arachnida; order Araneae; family Salticidae; genus Salticus; species Salticus scenicus. The sequence goes on from OZ005648.1 coordinate 175,220,731, forward strand.
AGGCAGTTTTAACTTCAACTACTCTTACTTTTGAGTCTTTGCCTGGGTAAGTAGCAGAAATTCTGCCCAATGACCACAGACATGGGGGCAAATTATTTTCTTTTATAACGACCAAATTTCCTACCTCCACATTATTTTTCTCGAACTTCCACTTGCTCCTCTGCTGCAAGTTGCTCAAATAATCAGAGCTCCACCTTTTCCAGATCACTTGAATAAAATTTGTTAATTTTTGCCAATGATCCAGCCTATTTTCACCAATATTTGTTAAATCAGGCTCAACCATTGATGTAATAGGTCGACCAATCAAAAAATGGGAAGGGGTTAAGACATTAAGATCGTTTATATCCGCCGACAAAGGAACAAGTGGTCGAGAATTTAACATTCCCTCAACTTGGATTAAAACTTTTAGAAATTCTTCATAAGTTAGTTTTGAATTTCCAACAACTCTCTTTAAGTAATACTTAATGGATTTTACTCCAGCCTCCCAGATACCTCCAAAATTTGGGGCTCTAGGGGGGAGAAATTTCCAATCAATACCCTCTGATGACATGAAAGCGGCAAGTTTTTCATCTGGCTGGTTTACTAATCTGTGCATTTTTTTAAGATCAGCATTCGCGCCTACAAAATTTTTAGCATTTTCAGTAAAAAAATTTCCACACTTGCTCCGCCGAAAAATGAACCTTTTAAGAGCTGCAATAAATGAGGCTGATGTCATGTCTGACACCACTTCCAAATGCATTGCCTTAGTAACAAAACAGATAAATATACATACATAAATTTTATGGTACACACCTTTCCTTTGACCCATATACTTAATATAAAAAGGTCTGCAGAAGTCCGCTCCAGTAATGTTAAAGGGAAAGGTTTTTCTCACTCTCTCCTCAGGCAAATCACCCATTAATTGGTCGATTATCTGAGGTTTTGCTTTGAAACAGGTTACGCAATTATACACAATTTTTCTACATGTGCTTCTCCCATTAATTATCCAAAATTGTTGCCTGATTTGTTGCAGTAAAGCTTGAGGCCCTGAGTGCAGATACTTTATATGAAAATAATTAACAATTAAATCAGTTAATCTATGTTTAGAAGGCAACAAAATGGGAAACTTTCTGTCGTAATTCAAATCACTATTACTCAATCTGCCTCCTACCCTTAAAATACCATTCTTATCAAGAAAGGAGTTTAAATTTGCAAGGGGGCTGGTTTTGGGTCCTTTTCTGGCACCCATTTCCTCCTGAAAATGTTGTCTTTGAACCATTTTTATAATAAAAAATTCAGCTTTTTTCAATTCGGCAGCTTCTAAAGGACCGCTCCTCTTTCTTTTCCCCCGGCAGTTCTCAGTGAACCTGAAAATAAAGCTTAAAATACGAATAATTTTAAAATATTTGTTATTTATCTTGAGAAAATTGTCAATAAAGGAGGCAACATTAACACTGAAAGAAAATAATTTAGAGTCACTAATTTTCAGTTCCTCATGAAAGTCACTTAAAGTAATTGCTACTGGAATGTCTCTTTTAGGACAGTCATCCCCAGTAAGGAACCTTGGTCCCCTCCACCATAGTTCATTCTCAATGAGCTTATCTGGGTCTACACCTCTTGAGATTTAGTCCGCGGGATTTTCTCCGGATGAGACATATCGCCACTGTTGTACATCTGTAAGTTCTTGAATTTTGGCCACTCTATTGGACACAAATGTCTTAAGTTTGAAAGGTTCCTTCTGTAGCCAAGAAAGAACTACCATTGAATCACTCCATAAGAATATGTTGTTAAAGACCATTTTTAGAGCTGCTAGCACGCGTTCGATCAGTTTTGCCAACAACAACGCTGCGCATAATTCTAAGCGCGGTATAGTTAATTTCTTTAGTGGTGCTACCCTGGATTTACTTGTCACCAATTGTATAGAAACTTCGCCAGATTGCGACTTGGATTTACAATATATGACAGCACCGTATGCCAGTTCCGATGCATCGCAGAAACCGTGAATCTCAATTTGTACTGCCGATGGCAGCACAATGCATCTTTCTACTTTCATCTCTCTTATGGACTGCAAAGATACTGTAAATTTACGCCAATTCTTTGATTCTTTCTCTGGCAGGAGGTCATTCCAGTCAAGCCTTAATAACCAAAGTTGCTGCATAAAAATTTTAGCCTTTGTGATAACAGGTCCTAATAACCCCAAGGGGTCAAACAATTTTGCAATAAGTGATAGCACTGACCTTTTAGTAATTTCTGTTAAATCTGCACAGCTCACCTTAAATGAAAAAGCATCTAAATTATGCTGCCAACAGACACCTGAAGTTAAAGATTCCTCTCGTTCAGCAAACTCATAGTTTGCATCATCATTTTTAATGAGCTCGGAGTGATTACTGTGCCACATGTGCAAAGACATTCCTGCAGACTTAAGAATGCCTATTAGCTCATTTTGAATAATTTTAGCCTTTTCCAAGGAGTTAGGACATCGAGCCAGTTAGGACATCGTCCATATAAAAATCCTCTCTAAGTACTGGAGCTGCGTTAGGGAAATTTGGCTCTTCATCTTCGGCTAACTGTTTTAATGTTCTCATAGCTAGAAATGGTGCACTGACCGTTCCGTATGTAACAGTTAATAACTCGTAAGTTTTGGGGGGTTCATGAGCACTATTGCTCCACAAAATTCTTTGTAAAGCATGTTGACTCGGGTCTATTAAAATCTGTCTGTACATCATTTTCACATCTGCTGTGAACGCATAAATGTATCTTCTAAATCTTATCATAATAGAAAATAAATCTTCCTGAATGACTCCTCCATTATATTGGAGCGAATTTAAAGATAAACCATTGGAAGATTCACTTGAACAGTTAAAAAAAACACGCAGTTTGGTTGTAGTTTTATCAGGTTTGTATATTCCATGATGTGTCGCATAATAACATATTTTGGGTTCTTTTTCCTCAATTACTTCTCTAAGATGACCCAATTCTTTATATTCTTCTAAAAAACTTTTATGAAGGCTTAAATAACTTTCATCTTTCGATAATCGGGTCCACAGCGATCTGAGTCGTTTACGAGCAACCTCACGAGAATCTCCTAAGCACGAAGGATCAGTTTTAAGAGGCATCGATACTACGTATCTCCCCTCTTCACCTCTCCAATGAGTTCGCGAAAAATGCTCTTCGCAAATAGAATTTTCTTTAGATTTGGTTACCCCCATTTCAACATTCTCAATCTCCCAGAATTTTTTTAAAGTTGTATTTAGATCCCCATCAAGAATCAGACCGCAATGACCCATACTCGCACCTTGTTGCTCGAAACTACCTGAAGCAACATAGCCAAATTTTGTGTTCTGTAACAACAAAGAAGAATTTTTCGCACATATCTGTCCTGGCGTAAGTAACCCATAGAAAATCTCTGCACCTAACAATAGATGTATTTCACCAGGGATATTAAAGCTATAATCCGTTTAATGGACTGTATCTGACACCTCAACATTTACATCAATTATCCTCTGAGGAACAAGGTCGGTGATTTTCTTAACTATGAACATATTTAGATTCCTCTGAAAATCTCCCGTCTTATTTGATATGGTAGCTCTCACGCAGCCCTTTACTACAACTGACGAATCGTTTAGACACGAAATCAAAGTATTTATTTTTTCTGCTTTGAGCTGTAGACGATTTACACATTTTTCACTGACTAGGCAGACTTGACTTCCCACGTCTAACAAGCATCTACACTCCACCCACTGATTATATTTATTTTTTATCAGCGCTCGAATTGTGCTTAGCAAAACATTTCTAGTTCTTACAAAACTCGTAGCAACAATCGAGTCTGTATTCACAGATTTCACCTGAGTTACTTGACTATTTGCCACTACTCCATACACCTGACCACCAATGCCAATCTCAGAATAACTTGTATTTTGATTTTGCGAATTTTGTCTCAAATCCCTATTTACATTCTCATTGGAAAAGTGAAGAAGTTGATGATGTGGTTTCTTACACATGAAACAATTGCGCACTTTACATTGTCTGAAATTACAGTTTTGCAATAAACACTTAAAGCAAGCCTTAGTATTTTTTACAACTTCTACCCTCTTGTGTGGCGTTAGCCTTTTAAACTGCGGGCAGTTCTGGAGTAAGTGAGATTCATTACCCTTACACAAACCGCATTTGTTATTTTTCATCCCTGACAAAAACACATTAGCACCTTTATTAAACTTACGAGATGAATTGTAATTCTCAGGCTGTTTACCTCGCGAAGTTGTGTATAAGTCAACCTCCTGCGCTAATTTTAAGGGATTAAACCACTCATTTCCTTGTCTAATACTTATAAGCGACGCGACCTCTTTATCTAAAGTTTGGAAGATTTTATCCGCTACAATTAATTGGTTTAGTGTATCAAAATCCGAAATTTTTCTCAGTTTCAAATAATATTCCCAATTTGTTTTTAAACGAGACGCAAATTGCACGCATGTTTCGCCATGTTTTCTAGTCGCCTTTCGAAATTGTTCCAAACACGCCATAGCAGTGGGTTCAAATTCTCGCAAAATTAATTATTTCACTTTCTCATAATCTCCAATTTCCGCATCTTTTAAATATGTAATTATATTGGAAGCCTTTTCGCCTACTAAATTTAAAAGAATTTCCGCTTTATATTTGCTTGGAACATCCTTAGCTACAAAGGCTCTCTCTAAAGAAGCAAAAAATAAACACCAGCCCTCAGGTTTACTAGGCAATTTCATAGTTAATGTTCGAACACTTTTTATTAGTGCATCTAAATTACACGACTCAGAATCTTTATCACTATTGACTTTCGATTTATTTTCAGGTTTTAATTTCTGAAGTTCTAACTCAGCTTTAACCCTTTCAAGTTTAAATTTCTCCAATTCCAGAAGTCGCTGTTCACCATTTTTTCGTTCATCAATTATTGAATTGCCGATAGAAATTACCTGCCCTGGATCCGACTTATACAACGCACTGTTTGATATAATACTATTTAATTCAGCCACGGTCATTTTTTCATTAATTTTTTTCTCCTATTTCTTCGGCTATAAGCCTCAGATCGCTTTTTATTGCGTTTTTGAACATTTTTATATTTCTCAATTTACTTTATAATAAATAAAAAAGAGGAACAATCTCACTTACTCAAATAACGAACACTTAAATCACGAATACTAAATAATCACGAACGATAAAATCAAAAATAAATTCAATCAAGAAAAGGGAAAAGAAATTGCTCTTACCTCAGATCACTGCGATCCCTATTTTCTATCACGAAGCTGATGTAATCCATAGATCCTCTCACAAATAACAAGTATTGTTCACAAAAAACACGTATTCTTCACAAATACCACTGATTTTTCACCAATAACACGCATTCTTAATTAATCAGCAAAATAAACAGCAATTCTGTTCACAGTAAGTTACTTTCCACAAATGTTCGAAAACCATTGTTCTTATTACGCAATTCGAAACTAAATTATTAACACCAAACACTCGTTAAATTACACTTATTACTCCGGCTCTAGGACCAGATGTTTACGCATCTGATCAAAACACATGACACAAATTAATTAGATCGCTGATTCGATAATAAAACACTTTATTTTCACAATATAACATTTGTTCGGCTCAAAAAGCACGAACTCGCACGATCACATTTTTCTCCTCCGTTTCCATTTCGATTTCCACAGTAGGCTCGCGCAAACGGAATATCACACATTTCCGGAGGGGTGTGCGAAGCACAAGCATGTGCGGCACGTAATACTCATTAGCAAAATGTCAATACAGAACACCCTATACTAATCTATCCTCAGCTAGAATGGAAGACAGATTGTGTTCTAACTGGTTTCTATTTATATTGGATCTGACATTCACAGACATTTCAAATAACGCTATCCAAAGTTTTGGGTTCAGATTTCTCTATAAGTTCTAAATAACTTAGTGAGCCAGTTTATATGACAAATCTCACCTCTTTGGGGATACTCTTGCAGTGATATGACTTTGTTAAATTACGAGAAATGCTGACAGAACCGGATTTCTCCCCTTGAGCCTTTCATGATTAGTAGTGAAATCTTGCGTTTATTTCCATTACTTTTTTAGATTTTCTCGCTTGGCTAAATACTGTAATAGAAACGATTTTTCTATTTCTTTTTTTTTTTTTTGTATGATTTAATATATTTTTCTTGAATGAATAGATATTCTATTTGGGTGAGGAAAGTGCTCAGTGTGCGCACAGAATCAACTATGAATTGTTTTACCAAATATATGTCATCCAGGCTGTGAAACATTCAATATGGGTTCTAGTTTGGAGCTGAACACCATCGAAAGATACACGTGCACTGTATATTGTGTCAGTAACTATTAGACAAAATCATATAATCAACGCTTTTACCTGAGGGTAGTAAGCGGTTACCTGATGACATTTATTTTTATGTAATATCTTTTTGCCACAAAGCAATATCAGTCATAAATTATCTTCCTACTCTTTGTACTCAAATGCTTCCTTGACTGGGTAATAAACCAGAAGAAAAACTTTCAAGAATTTATAAGCAATTAAAAAAAATAAAATTCAAAATAAAGTGTTTACAACCAGAATCGGACTCACTAAATAGTAGATACAAATCTAACACAGAGATTAAGAAACCACAAACTCCGGTAAACCTTTATTAAAGAGTATATTAGAAAATATGAAATTGATTATTTATAATTACCGGTACCGTACAAAATATTAGGTATGCTAAAATAGTGCAAGTTTTTAAAATAATTTTTTTTTTTTTTATGAACAAGATATTTTTATTGAAATTTTCTGCTTCTCCTACCTCTATAAATGTTTCCATTAAAAACTTACAAAAATTTCTGAGAATGATTAAAGTTCTAAGGAATTATTTTTATTTTCCATATTCTTGAATGAATACCATAAAAAAGCTATAAAATCTCAACTTCCTTACCGTTTTCATGTATAGTACTATCAGTTAGGTATTCTACTAAAGTTTGCAAATTTTTTGCTTCCGTTTTACTACATATTTTGTCTACATCAGCCATTGTTGGGTGATTTTTTTTTTTGCTCTTTTTCTTGGTCTACACAGGGTAATAAAAGCAACTTCAGTACCCTTATAACATTATTCTTTTGCGTCTTTTTCTGTACGCTTATTTTCTTTCACTGAAAATTCGGCAAAGCATTGTAAAGCTACGATATTTTTTTTTTTTTTTTTTTTTTACAAATAAGCTAAATTTATGCATTCAAAAGAATATGTGTGAATGCAATTAGATGAAAATCAACACATCCAATGTCAATCTAATTCGCATCCTTGCTTTCCTGTTTAGGTCTTGTTTAAGAACAGACATTAATAAAACTTTCTTTTATATTCAAAATACTTCCAATCTTTTAAAATCTTACCTTATGCATAATGATTTGATATTTGCCATTGAAATATTCCATAAGTATTTCACGAAATTAATCTTTGTGTACATTTAAACATCTATAATAATCAGATTCCTTTAAAAATAAGAGATATTTTGTATTATAAAATACTTCATTTCTAAATATTTAATTATGCTTTGTAAAGAATCGAATCCTTTTCTAATAATGCTGTACTGTTTTCACTAGATTTTTCTTTTACTTTATTTCATTGAATATTTATTTTTCTATCTGCAAATAAGTAGAAAACTTCTAAAAGTAATTTAAAAGTTTTGCAATATTTTCTGAATCTTTAATCTAAAAGCAAACATATTAAATGCATATTTTTAAATGATGCTTATTTATGAGTTCTGATTCTTAAATGATATTTAAATATGCAACAGAAGCAAATAAATAAAAAAAGTTTTATCACTTGGTGTTAAAATTTGTTATTTCCATCAAAAAAAAAAAAAAAAAGCAATTTTAGAAGTTTTGAACAGGAGTATTTAATATTAGAGATTAGAGAAAAAGTAGCTTTTTCAGAAGCATATAAATTGTAATAAATACATGATGATTTTGCACTTAAAAAAATATTTGCTGTGACTATTAAAAGTAATTTAAGATTCTGTGTTAGATATTCATCGATGTTTCAATAAGTCATTTTTGTCACTATGAAATAAAAAAAAATGTGAATTTGAAATAAAAAGTGCAATTACATATTTTTAAGTAATTTGTATAGCTTGTTTAAAAAATTTAAAAATTTCTTTATGCTTACAAAAAAAAAAAAAATAAATAAAAAAATAAATAAATAAATAAAAAATCAGAAAGTCATTTTTGGCTAACAAAAATATTATACGAGTTTAAACACAAATTCAAGCTATGAAAAAGTATAATGCTTCCGACAACAAATATTTCTTTCGGTAATTTTCGCATTATTTTAACAAAGCAAAATGCTTAATTAAAATAATTGTTTAAAAAATTTAATTAAGATTGAATTATTGCATCAACTATGTGAAAAATGGCATTTCAGGCTCTGGCATTTTTTTAATAGTTGATGCAAAAATTCATCTTTACACTTACCTTTAAACAGGTATTCATGATTGATAAAAACAACATTTCTAAGTAATTTGCGTGGTCTGTTGGAGTTGCCACGAGTAATATTCTCACCTGTTACATCTGCTGTTGCAGACACGGTGACCTAGCTAACATATATTATCTGAGACATGCAGAATGAGTAATCACCCAATATGGCTCAAAGGTAGAGTATGTGCACGGTAAGTAGAGGGCTCATGTTCGTTTTCCCGCTCAGGCATTTTTTGCATAGTATGTGTAAAAATTCAGTCTTACACTCTATTTCTAAATAAATATTATCGGTTGATAAAAGAAAGCATTTCTAAAGGCAGACTGCAGTCAATTATAATGACTTTAAGAAGACGGTCAGACATAAAAAGGTTTATTCTGTTTGAAAAAAATTACATTGAAGGTAAAATATCACGGGAAGCATGTAAGTATTTAAAACTCAATTTTAGTTCTATATTGAAATTTTATTTCATCTATTCAAATAATCAAAAATGCATGATAGAGAATGATAACGCCAGATCTGGCAACACTGTCTTGAAGAGTTCTTAGTTTCAGTTAATTAATTGTAATTTTAAGTATCCCCATAAAAAATAATCGCTATCAGCACAGTCAGGGATGATGGTAGTCATTTTTAAGGAGGAAGAAAATGTATTTTTTTTTATTTTTCAGCCATTTTATAGTTGATTTTGCAGTATGACTTGGAGCAGAATCTTGGTGAAAAACAAAATTTTCTTGAAGGTAAAGACGTCTACTTTCTTCATGACGTGCTTCAAAACTTCATTCTGATAGTATTTAGCATTCATTTTAGCCTTTGATTCTGCAAAAATATGGTTTTGTTACGCCTAGAGAGAACATTCCCATCCATACCATATCACCTGATGGCCAACTTGCCTTTTGCAAATCAGCTGCGTCTTTGCGACTCTTTTCGCGTGAAATATAATGTATCTTCGTTTTCCAGTTGTGGATGACAGATGAAACAGTTCTTCATCCGAAGTTATCCATGTTTTGTATCTACCTTTGCGTAACATAAAATACAGAGGCCAAGAACGTTTTCTTCGTTTTTCTACGGCCTCTGCAGACATTTGATGACAGACTGTTTTTTTTTCACTTTTTTATAGCTAATTTTCTTTATCTGACGACAAATTATCGATTGTGATATCTGCAGTTTCTCTGCTGAAGTTCTTTGAGGAAGAGGATTTCCAACAGCAATAAGTCTTTTTAGTTTCTTTTTTTTTTTTCCCCACCAAGGACTTCCTTTCGTCCACATTTTTTTGCCTAGAGCTTTGGATTGCCAGCCAAATATAATTTCTTTTCGAAGTTTAGAAAGTAATCCATTAGAAAAATGTCCTTTCTGATTCTTAAATGTTTATTTATAACAGAATTTAAGAAACCATCGTTCAAAAGGTTTAAAATTTCGTTTAGGGCTTGAGGAGCTAATTTCAGAACCAACAGCACATCTCCCACAAAATGACATCCTCAGGATGTCCCAAGGATGAAAACGACGTCCATGGACATCCTCTGGACATCTACAGGATGTATTGTGGGCAAGTGTTTTGTTAGGGATAATTTACTTCCCCTATTAAAAATAGCAAGACTGGTAATTTAAAAATATCACTTTAAAAATAAAACTGGTAGTAAAGCGATTAAAATTTACCATAAATAGTTACATGCTTTTAAAATTGGTCACTAATTTTGAATCAACCTGTATAAGGAACAGCACAAAAAATAAATATAATTGAAATGCGAGTTTATGTGGTATTTTCATTCAATATAATAGTTATGGTCCAGCTGATAATATAGTTTGTAATTATTCAAGATAAAAGTATTTAATTATACATAGAAAACAATAGGCCTTCGAAAAGGTTTACAAATAAATTTTTATATTACATAATAAAGAATGTTAAATATGTTATTGTGAAATATATTTTTTTTAAAATTAAATGAATTTTATGTATTCATTGATTTTAATAAGTGATACATTACATTCAGAATTTTAAAAAAAATGACATAAATATGCTAAATCATATAAAACTATGATGTGGCCACCACAAGACTTTCTTCTATATAATTTTACCCAAAAATTCATGCAATACAAATTATTTTTTAAATTATTAAATTATTTTCCATTATAAATGCAGACGATTTTTATTTGATAGAATTACATAACTAATGCCGAAAGAAAGTCAATTTTTTGCCAATACCAAAAGAAATATGATTTATTTATTTTTTTTTTTTTTTTAGTTTTTCTTCATTAAAAAATGCAAAAAAGCGATAACTTTGTTTTAAATTGTCACAGATGTATGATTCAACGATTCGTTCTAAAGGAATTGACGAGATCTTTCGAAAAAATACCCATATTGAAATTTCCACCACCCCCCCCCCGGTGGGGGGAGGTTCCACATGCACAGACATTTTTTCGTAGTTTACTAATACTATTATCAGTAATTCATATTAATTTTAAAATCACACATTAAAAATAATTCTCATTATGTACATTTAAACGAAATTTTGTGCTATACTACCATGTTAAAAATTTCGAAAGTATGGGATCACAGTGCCACATGCTGAGCGAATGATCTCCAAATCTAATCAGCATCATATTATGTCAGGGTACAACTAAATACCAAGTTTGGCTGAATTTTGTTAATTGGTTTGTGAGATACAGCGTCCACAAAATTTGTGATACACACACATACACACAGACAGACAGACATTTTCTAAAAACAAACGAATCGTGTTAAGGACATCCGAAAACGTGTAAATCCATCGAAAACTGAAGTTCGAAAATTTTCACTAATCCAATACTTTATATATGCATATAGAAGAAAGGAAAAATGAAAGGAAAAAAAAAGAAATAAAAAAGAAAAAGCACGAGAAGAAAATCTTGTTTCATCTCAAAAATATTTGAAAATAAAATTTCGTTAATTATTTTAGTTTGTAGTCTAAAATATATACTCTGTATTTTTGAATGGTGATGATCGTTTTTAAACGGAATTTTATTTAGTGAAAGTTTTAGTGTATTCTGGATAGAATAATAGGAAATCAAATTAATTCTAAACTTTTTTTTATATTGTCATGAACAGCAGCTAACAACCATTTGCAATATAATGTCCGTGATCAATATTTGAGCTCCATCACTTTCACAGAGCAACTAAAAATAAGAATTTTGATTTCCAGTTCACTGACTCTGACGATATTTTTCTTATATCACCCAAGATGTCACAAAAAATTCTCGCCTTTTATAAATCATCCATATCCGACGTATATTATTTCATTTTTTCCTGTTTTTTTTCCTCACCATGAGTTTGAGTTTTTTGAACATCAATAAATTCTGAACGCAGACATAGTCAAATAAATCTTCATCTGCCTGGAGACTAGAAAGTCATCTTAAAAAAAAAACTGATATATTAATAGAAAAGAAAAGAAAAATTGCTTGGGTTATAATTTAAATAATACTAAATTCTTTTCCCATTCAGTGTAAAAGACAAAAGGGCATTTTAAAGTTTTTTTTTTTTTTTTTTTTTTTTTTTTATCCAAAACTTTTGTTAACATATGTCACCGGAAAGAATTCCAAATAGTTAAATTTAAAAGAAATTTTTAAACCGTTAAGAAAATGAATATTTTTCTTAGTAAATACTCTGAATAATTAAATTCTAACAGAGCAGTGAGGAATAAACATCCGTTTAGACGTTAGTTAAATTGGCGTGTTGGTTTGCTTAATTTCTCCAGAAACAGCACACTAGTAGTAAAATATTTCTAAATATATTCTTGAAATAATTTCGTTTTTATGAATTTCTATGCATCTCAGTCAATAAAAAATGGAGTAACTAAGGGATTCTGGTCTATCCATTGAATTAATTTTTGCTTTTCTGCGAGTAACACTTGCAATATATGTATGCCAGTATGTATTAAAAAATTATAATATAATTATAATATATTGAAATAACTAGTAGTAAAAAATTTCAAAGTATATTCTTAAAATAATTACGTTTTCAATGAATTGCTGTGCATCTCAGTGAATAAAAATTAGAGTAATTAAAGGAGCCTGGTGTATGCAATGAGTTAATTTTTAGTTTTCTGTGAACAACACTTACAATATATGTACGCTAAAACTGTATTGTCTATATACTTGAGCTTTTTTCTTTTTTTTAACGTTTATTGAATTTGTAAACTGAAGCTTATTTTCAATTCTATTTCTAATACCGACTGCAACAGGTAATAGAAGTATTATTCAATCAAAAATTTTGGTATAGAATGTTCATCTGATTTGCCATTTTAAGACTTCCCGAGTCCAAAAATGTTGTTTTTAGAAATGGATCAATGTGTACGCGTGTATTTATTCGTGTCTGTGTGTATGTGGGAATGTAGGTGTGTAGAGCATATTCTAAATATCGTATCTCAAAAAAGAATAACTCAATAAAGAATATAGGATGCTAAAACTTCTGAATTAAGATAGATCCAGTAGACAGATGATTTTTGCAACTTTTGATGAAAATTAGGAAAACCATAAGTTTGATTCTTCAAAACGGCTAGAACGATTTTCTTGCTGTATAAACATACATTTAGATGTCTATTTTTATGTATTAGCTAGCTAGTTCAGAGAAATTGATGGGCGTTTTGTATAAGCAGGTCAATTTTAATTTTCGCAAATGCGTTTCTTTAAAAACAGCCCTACGGATTTATTTAAACTTGACCTACAGACGGCAGCAAAACTTCTGAAGCGCTGGCAATAACTCTTATTTAAAGGATGTGCACCTAATCCTGTTTCGTTAATAATACATAGTAAATATTTGTCGAATCATGATCTTAGTCTTATGCTGTTTATAAAAAAGTAATCTAATGATAAAAATTAGCAATGAAAGTAAAAAATAAATAAATAAATAAATAAATAAAAAAGTGGATGTGGATGTGTGCTTTAATAATTTTGCTGACCACTGTTTCAATTCACTTTTAGGTGTCCTTCAGTACGTTCTGTGTTTCAAAGACAGCTAAAATGAGTTTCTTCAAATTTTCTACATAAACCCCTATTTTATATGTCCTTCTGCATATATTACTTCGTTACTACAGTAAATTTTACATGCGTCCTTACTAGTAAATTAATTTTAGATCCGGAAATTTTTTGTTTCAAAAAACGGTTCTTTTTTTTTTTTTTTTTTTTTTTTAACTCACTTTGAAAATGTTTTTTATGCACTGGCAGAAATAAAATCTCAATATTAATCCTTGAAATTAGCTTAGAAAAATGAAATTTAGGCAAAATATTTTTCTGAGTAACATGTTCATATAATTATAAGTGTCACGGGTTTAAAAATGCGCGGTAAAAGTCATATTGAAGTTTGGAATGTTGATTTGTTAAAAAACTTATAATCGCTACGATTTTCAATACAAGCCTGCAAACGTGCATCTGTCGTAGAGGTGGCATATGTCCGTTTGTGCTATGGGGTTCAATACACATTGCACTTTATTAGTCATATTAGTAACGGTTAATATTGATTATTGATGTTCCTCTATTCGTCGTCAAATCATGTTCCATACGGTCATGATGGGAGAAACATCGGAGCCAAGGCATACTGCAAGCCATGGAAACGAGCATTATTGACTCCCTGTCGAGCATGTTGGGTAACAGTAACGGTATGAGGATCACCTTTATCTTGTTCTAAATCCACCGTGAATACCACTCATAAATGACAGCACAATCTGCTCAATCACAATTCTGATGTATACACTTGCAGGCAGGAGGCATAATATTACGACGAACGTTCTTCTGAGTCAATAGGAAATTCCTTCCAGGCCTTAACCTCTGCAAAATGTTCAGAGGGGCTACACCACATACAGCTTGGTTCCAAGCGCTCACTTGCCTTATTTTCTCCACCGCCTGACACCATCACCGGCACCAGGACAGAAACGGCTATCAATAGATAGCACAACAGATCATCACCATCCTCTCCAGTGAGCTCGAGCTTGATATCATTGAAGTCGCAGATGGCAGTGGTTTGGAGTTAATGGTAAAAATGTTAGAGGATGTCTGTCTTGGAGATGTCCCCTCAAGCAATATATTTGTTAAACTATATCACTCGGATGTCAAGAGAAGCTTTGATTTTTGAAGCTGATGTGGTACGATGAGCGAAAGTTATGTGGCAAATACGGTGGTTTTCTAGGCCAGCCAAGACTTACTTGTGTTTAGAGTACGGTCTTCCTGAGACAATGCATTTCTAGAACCACTGGTGCTAACAGTTATGTACAGTGGATACATCCTTGCAATGTCTTTTTGAAATATCGAGGGAAAAAATCTACCTTCTTGTATCCCTATTACAAGGCCTCGTTTATACTCATTAAGTTGCTGATATTGTCTTCATTTCTTCCTTAAAGATATTTAAATTCAAGTATACCAACTACGTCTAATCTGGACAGCAAGTAATACTCAAAAAGTTTGCATTGCGAATTTAAAGAAAACAAGATTTATATACTCAAACAGGCGCTACTGGTGCTATACCCTTACTGTACTACCCCAAAAATTTAATATATGTGTAATCACGTTTCCGATGTGCATTCGTTCGTTTTGCGTTTTGCTCGTTTTAGTTCGTTTTCAGGAACTCCTTTCTAGTGTTGGGATTTTTTTTTCAGCTAGTGTATATCTTTACCACGTACGCATTACTCTGCTTTGCAAAAAAGTAAATAAATAAATAAAATAAAATAATCGAGATCTGATACCATTCTTGCAGTTTCTTATGTAAAATGACCTCCTGAATCCGAATATGACTACCAAATGGCCTAATCACCCACCGTTTTTTAGATACACCCCCTCCCTCATTTTTATCATTGTTTGGTAATTTCATACCCATCAGTTTGATTTGGAGAGGAACGATGATCATTTTAACCTGAGGAGCCTTCATATGTATGAGGAGTCATTTTAACCTTCTGACCTGAGGAGCTACAGAGGTAGAAAGTTTTAAACACGATCATTTGTAGAAAAGTGAAAATATGAGGGATTTGTGCCCAGAAAACAAAAGAAAATCAATAAAAACAATCAGTTTCTGTTTTTTTTTTTTTTTTTTTTTTTGTCGCATTATTTCGCATTATTTCTCTAATTTTTTACATATTCAGCTTCCACTCTGCCATTATCTTACCAAAACACCTAAAACAATACAACTTATACAGTTAAGATTTTTCAAAATCTTCGCAAGTCTCAAAGCCCTCGCAAGAAAGTTTCACTGATTCACTGTACGATGTTTGCTTTCAATAACTCCCATGTTAAATGTTTTGGGCAGTAAATCATGAACAGTAAAATATCCTGCTTTAACACGTGTTAAAGGTCATTGCTCTTATCATTATAGTCATCAGTCGTTATCTACCTACTTCACAATGCGCTTTTGCAAAAGCCCGTTTCTAAAGGTTAAATTACGAAATTTTTTTGAATAAAACAGTAACAACATAAGAAATATGTTTATAATTGTACCTAAGACGATGGCCTTAGGTAATTTCATTTAAAATGTCTTCTTCTAAAAAACTAAGATGTAGAAGAAACTTTTTTACTATCACATTTAATACTTAGCATAACTAGCAAAATTATGTACTAGAAATGAAAAACAAATGTTTGACTTGCCATTCTAAAACAGTAACATAGATGAGCTACAAAATTTTAATTTAGATCATGTAATTTTTTTTCCACCTTTAAATTGTCGAAATTGTCTTCTCAAAGAATTCAAAGTAGCTGCGAAGATACCAATGGTTGTTGTTATTCACATAATTAAAAAGTAAAAAGAAACCAGAAACAATTATTCAAATAAAGTGGAATGGCTGTAGGTACACCAGACTTCAGGCACACAGGTATCCCCTATATATGTGTGTGAGTGAACACAATTTCATCTAAATACCCTACCCGATTGCGATAGAAGCTGGTAGGTATGTTGTAAATGACCGTCGCACACAAGCTATATACATTTTTATGAGTTTATTTGGGTCCCTGTAAAAGAACTATCTTAAAGTTTTTTATCATGACGTCCAATGCACTTAAATTACTGAAAATCGTCTTAATAATATTAAATTGCTTAAAACGAAAAACGAAAAACTGATATATGTTACATTGCTTTGATAATGTATGATTATTACAGAAAATGATATTTGTATAACTTGTAGTTTTTTTTTACAAGAAAGTATCATACAATTAATAATGTCGGTGGTATAAGAGGTTCTTCTTTAATGTCGCTGGTATAAGAGGAAGAAGACGAAACAATACATACTTGGCTAGAGTAACAACGACATCTGATGAAAAGTACTGGGCATACATTCCCTTATGACCAATTACCCCCGGTACCCTCCTATACAGACGACAGCAAAATTATTGAAACGCTAGCACTAATTCGTATTTATAATGTATATGCACTTAATACTGTTTTGTTAAACCAATATTTGTTGAGTCATGATCTTAGTCTTTATGCTGTTTATAAAAAAGAAATATAATGATAAAAATTAGCAACCAAACTAAAAAAAAAAAAAAAAACGTGGATGTGTGTTTTAATAATTTGGCTGTGATTGTTACGGGAAATTCTTGCTTATAGCATTTTCTGTTTTACTGGGATGCACAAAATAATTTAAATACATTACTGACTACCATACAAATAGTTGAAGAGAAATAATCGTACACCTTATTATACGTTACACTCTTGTTTATTTACTAAAATATTCAATGATGTAAATTCGTTTAAATGCTTGATAACTACTAAGTATTTTGAATGTCGAGTGAAGCAACTCTGGATATTTTAAATTCTTGTTTTAAAGCTGTATTGTTATTTTCTATTAAATTATTCATAAATCTATTAAAACTTATGTGCTTTGATTGTTGTTCGTATTTATATGCTTATAAAGAATTATAGTTAATGTATCAAGTTTAATACATACATATATGTCTGTTTATTTATTTTTAAAAAATATTATTTGAAGGATTAAAAAAAACCCCAAATTACTAGAATAAATACTAAAGAGGGAACCAATTCACATAATAAATAAGCAAGAAAAGACGGCAAAAAAGAAGATCTGTAAACAAAATATTATAGAAAAATTAAAAAGGAATGAAAGATAAAAACTAAAGAAAGAAAAAAACACAGACGAAAAAGTATAATTAATCTAAAAAAGCATGGAGCCTATCATTAGGGGAGCTTGGTAAAAGCAGTAGGATATTCCAACAAATACTGGTAAAACACAAAGTAGCTTATTCCTTCCACATCTTATCAATATACAAGAACCAATCCACTGCAGTTAAAAAAAAAAATATATATATATATATATAAATAAATAAATAAAAATAAATAAATAAATAAATAATAATACCGGGTGTCCCATAAATCTGTAGACATTTCAAAAATTCATAAAAATTGAAGGAATTGGTAGCATCTAACGCGATTTGTGGAAAGGTCATTCTCGTAAAGGTGGATTTTTTTTTTTTTTTTTGTAAAGAAAAAGCTAATAATTAAGATTTTTGCCAATAGAGGGCGAGATACGTGAGCAAATAACACATTCCCGTGAAAAATTATATTTATTTGCATGCAAATATTTAAAGTTATATAAATTCTATTTTAAGTATCTGCCATAACCATAGCCAACAAGTTGCCCAGCGATTCTGCACTCAAAGCTTTCAGACGTGAGGTTCCGGGTTCAATCTCAGGTCACGCTCATCAGCCTAGCCGTTCAGATTTTTCCGTGGTTTTCTGCGAAATTTACGTAAATTAGGTCTAGGCTCTTTTAGAAAGGCTCCCTCGAGGGGCACGTCCCGTTAGGCTTAGTACTCTCCCAATCGACCTTAATCCCCCACAACCAAACAACCAACCAACCAACCGCCATCACAATAAATTACGGTTTGCAAGAGAGTTACATACCTGGTTATAACACGGCAAACTGCAACTTCAGTCAGCGGTTCTTACGCGAAGAAAAACATCCTCCCCAATAACGCGTATCCATCAAGCCAGCATCGCAGTTAAAACTTCATATTAGAAAAATATGAAAGAAAACTTTTCGTTTAAAGTCTTCCCCCCCCCCCCCGGGTCTCGAAAAATCCTTGGAAATTCTAAAAACCTAAAAAAAAGGGGGGGGGGCTTACTCAGTTTGAAGGATCATTGTTTTGTTTGGAAATTTTGAAAAAAAAATTTCGAAATTTCGAAAACAGGGACCAGCAAAAAGCCCATCTTTGAAATTTTACACAAATGCATTGCTTTTTTCAGTTTGTCGAAAATGTCTTCTATAAACATAAACAACTTCTTAAAAAAAAAAAGAGGAAGAAGAAGAAATTGAAGCTGTATTATGATAGGGGGAACCTTAGAAAGCAAACAGTAAAATTTGGAGGGGAATTAGGGGGGGTTAAGAGCTCGTTTAAAGTTCTTACTTACAGACTCATATTCAATTTGCACGTTTCTTACAATTTTCAACAATTTCGAATGGTTTCCGATAGATTTGGGGAGGAAGATGGGACTTTTAAAATATATATATATATATAAGTTCCTTAAAAATGTCCCACTAGCGGCCGAGCGGTGGATGAAAGGTGCCGGATTCGATCCCATCCCGCACTCTTTGACTTAGCCGTTCCTTCCGTGTTTTTCTCCGAAACTCGCTTAAATACGGGCCTCGACCCCTTAGAAAGACCTCATGGAGGCCATTCTACCTATATGCCTAGTACCCTAGCGTAGTCAGTTGGCCTTAAAACCTACTACCAACCAACCTTAAAAAAGTATCGTTGAAGTGATTGCATCTAGAAGATTTCTCGAAGTGCTAAAAAATCCTTATCATTTAAAATTTTAATGTTAGATCTCTTAGTATACTTTTTACCCCCATAACGCAATTTTAGAAAATGAGGCAATGTCCAAAATCCCTTCACCTTGTTTCAGAAAATTTTCAGGAATTCTAGCCAGGAAGAATGTGGGAACTATGTACAGTATATTTAACCAGATAGGAATAAAACTACATTCAACAAAACATTTTCTAAAAAAACGTTTTCCCGATTAAAATTTCAAAGTGGTCTAACTGATTGCCCCCCTCCTATTTTCCCCATCTGAATTTATTTTAAACCAAACAAAATCTCCCTCAGATTGATTAAGCATCTTTTTTAGAATTATCAGAGTTTCCAAAGAAGGATCTGATCCCCACCCCCATAGTGTTAGGTATTTTAGAAAACTACTGTCAAATCCTTACAACATTTTACTTTAAACATCTCCAATTAAAAATATAACAAAATATTAATATTTTGTTCATTCAATTGGACCATTTAAAAACTTGTGTTTATTTTTTTTTTATCTAACCAAAATCTATGGGGTGAATGGAGCTCTTTAAAAACTTATTCATAACACTTTTTTACAAAAACTTTGGTGCAAAAATTATTTTTTGATCATTTATTTTAAATATTCTGCTGAACTATTTAAGAGACAGATGAACCGTTGAACCAAAGAAATTGAATATTAAATAAAATAAAATCTCTCTCTCTCTCTCTCTCTCTCTCTCTCTCTCTCTCTGTCTTTTTTTTTTTTTTTTTTTGTAGAAATTGTTTGTTATTTTTAAAATATACTATATTATGCCTTTGTAATGTTGCGAATTTCCATCACACAACAAATATTCTTTCTTAAAGTTGTTTATTTATCACTTTTCATAAATTTTTAAAATTTCATTTAGTTTGTTATTTTGTTCGAGGTAAAATTTAATGTGGTATGAACTATGAAACTGCACTTTTTAAGGGTTACAAACTCATTGCCATGCTCCTTTAATTTTACATTTTAATCATTAACCCCTAAAAAGTAATGATATCAATACAAAAAACCCTTAACGGGTTAAAAGTTTGTGACGCAGCACTGCACTTTATGGCTATAAGAATTAGAAATACGGGTCCTAAAAATAATGATATCAAATTTTCAGTGACGCTTTGCTATTAATTAAAAAATACAGAGATTTTCTTATTTGAATTTGTTTTTTTCTTCTATTTATTTTTACAGTGTAAACGTTATTTTCAATATAAAATAATATATAACATTTACTTACCGATACCTTTTCATTCACATCTCTTATAATATCAAAATATGTGTTTTAAAAGAAATGATATGAAATTCCAGCAACGCAGTGATGTTACACTAAATGATTTGTTTTTAAATTCCACTGCAATTATTTTGTTTTGCATATTAAAGTATATTTGCACATTGAAATATTGCTTTTAATTTTCAAATACGCAGTCAAATATATCACTTTCATTAAGTTTATATTATGTACTGAAATGTATTTATTTCAATGAATTATTTTATCTTTTGCGTCACGCCATCCAAAACTACAACTAAAAAATTCGCTTTTTTTTTTTTTTTTTTTTTTTTTTTTGGCAACACACTATCTACTTGCATGCTTTTTCAATTAATTTGGATAAGATGGACCAAAATAAACATTTCCATAAATTTTACTTACAGTTTTGGATAGCGTGACGCAAAAGATAAAATAATTCATTGAAATAAATACATTTCAGTACATAATATAAACTTAATGAAAGTGATATATTTGACTGCGTATTTGAAAATTAAAAGCAATATTTTAATGTGAAAATATACTTTAATATGCAAAACAAAATAATTGCAGTGGAATTTAAAAACAAATCATTTAGTGTAACATCACTGCGTTGTTGGAATTTCAAATCATTTCTTTTAAAACACATATTTTGATATTATAAGAGATGTGAATGAAAAGGTATCGGTAAGTAAATGTTATATATTATTTTATATTGAAAATAACGTTTACACTGTAAAAATAAATAGAAGAAAAAAAAACAAATTAAAATAAGAAATCTCTGTATTTTTTAATTAATAGCAAAGCGTCACTGAAAATTTGATATGATTATTTTTAAGACCCGTATTTATAATTCTTATAGCCATAAAGTGCAGTGCTGCGTCACAAACTTTTAACCCGTTAAGGGTTTTTTGTATTGATATCATTACTTTTTAGGGGTTAATGATTAAAATGTAAAATTAAAGGAGCATGGCAATGAGTTTGTAACCCTTAAAAAGTGCAGTTCATAGTTCATACCACATTAAATTTTTCCTCGAACAAAATAACAAACTAAATGAAATTTTAAAAATTTATGAAAGTGATAAATAAGAAACTTTAAGAAAGAATATTTGTTGTGTGATGAAAACACGCAACATTACAAAGGCATAATATAGTATATTTTAAAAATAACAAACAATTTCTACAAAAATTAAAAAAATTAAAAAAAAAAAAAAAAAAAGAGACAGACAGAGAGAGAGAGAGAGAGAGAGATTTTATTTTATTTAATATTCAATTTCTTTGGTTCAACGGTTCATCTGTTTCCTAAATAGTTCAACAGAATATTTAAAATAAATGATCAAAAAATAATTTGTGTACGAAAGTTTTTGTAAAAAAGTGTTATGAATAAGTTTTTAAAGAGCTCCATTCACCGCATAGATTTTGGTTAGATAAAAAAAAAATTAAACACAAGTTTTTAAATGGTCCAATTGAATGAACAAAATATTAATATTTTATTATATTTTTAATTGGAGATGTTTAAAGTAAATTGTTGTAAGGATTTGACAGTAATTTTCCAAAATACCTAACACCATGGGGGTGGGGATCAGATCCTCCTTTGGAAACTCTGATAATTCTAAATAAGATGCTTAATCTATCTGAGGGAGATTTTGTTTGGTTTAAAATTAATTCAGACGGAGAAAATAGGAGGGGGCAATCAGTTAGACCACTTTGAAATTTTAATCGGGAAAACGTTTTTTAGAAAATGTTTTGTTGAATGTAGTTTTGTTCCCACATTCTTCCTGTCTAGAATTCCTGAAAATTTTCTAAAACGTGGTGAAGGGATTTTGGACATTGCCTCATTTTCTAAAATTGCGTTATGGGGGTAAAAAGTATACTAAGAGATCTAACATTAAAATTTTAAATGATAAGGATTTTTTACCACTTCGAGACATCTTTTAGATGCAATCACTTCAACGATACTTTTTTAAGGTTGGTTGGTAGTAGGTTTTAAGGCCAACTGACTACGCTAGGGTCCTAGGCATATAGGTAGAATGGCCTCCATGAGGTCTTTCTAAGGGGTCGAGGCCCGTATTTAAGCGAGTTTCGGAGAAAAACACGGAAGGAACGGCTAAGTCAAAGAGTGCGGGATGGGATCGAATCCGGCACCTTTCATCCACCGCTCGGCCGCTGGTGGGTAATTTTTAAGGAACTTATAATTTTTTTTTCTAAAAGTCCCATCTTCCTCCCCAAATCTATCGGAAACGACTCGAAATTGTTGAAAATTGTAAGAAACGTGCAAATTGAATATGAGTCTGTAAGTAAGAACTTTAAACGAGCTCTTAACCCCCCTAATTCCCCTCCAAATTTTACTGTTTGCTTTCTAAGGTTCCCCCTATCATAATACAGCTTCAATTTCTTCTTCTTCTTCTTCTTTTTTTTTTAAGAAGTTGTTTATGTTTATAGAAAACATTTTCGACAAACTGAAAAAAGCAATGCATTTGTGTAAAATATCAAAGATGCGCTTTTCGCTGGTCCCTGTTTTCGAAATTTCCAAACAAAACAATGATCCTTCAAACTGATTAACCCCCCTTTTTTTTAGGTTTTTAGAATTTCCAAGGTGTTTTCGAGACCCGGGGGGAAGACTTTAAACGAAAAATTTTTTTTCATATTTTTCTAACTAATAATTATAGAGAAAAACATTTTTTGGTAAAATGTTGTTTTGAAAAGGTCTTTCCATCAAAGTAACAGATTTCCCCCTTCCCCCATCTTTCACATTTACAAAATTAAAATTTGCCCATGTCTGACACCTTGTGCCACCCTCACCCCCTTCCCCCACCATACATATTTGCTTTTTTCTTAACTAAACAAAATCCCGTAAAATTGTCGAAGACGTGTTTTACAGTTTTTAGAAATTCCGAAAATTACTGGATATAGAAAAAGAAATTGAATAATTCGTATTCGACACTGTTTTTCAAGATTTTGTATAAACTTCAGAAACACACTTTTCTAAAATCGATTAACCAGGGAAGTCCTAGCGGTACCGTTTGGTACCAGCAATCACGTTTTCAAAAATATCCATTTTGTGGGGGGGAAAACCTGATGTTCTGAAGGCAATAAACATATACTAAGGGAAGGCAATAAACTGCAATATCTGAATAAAGGCAATAAACTGCAATATCTGAAAAAAGGTAATAAACAAAATTTGCAAAATAATACAAAATTTGAAATGTATTATTAATTTCTAATTTAAAGGTTGCAGATGCATGGTAATTTCATTTTATATCAATATTATATGTAAGAAATAAGTCTGTACAAGTGAAGGAGGATTTTTTTTTCTTTTTTTCTAGAGTAGCTTTTATTGTTATATTCATGCCTGCTCCCTACTGTTAAATTTAAGAAAGAAATAATTATTATTTTTGAAGTATAGATTTCATTTAAAAGAGAAAAATAAATAAAAATAGAAAAATCTTTAAAATGTGAAACTTTTATACTGGTGAATATTTAAGTAGTATAGTTTTTTACTGGAAATTTAATGAACAAATTAATTTATAAAATAATACACTGTGTAATTCTTAATTATTTTACCAGTATGCTTTGCAGAAATGTATTATTTCGTAAAATTAAATATCACAATGTGAAAAACAAAAATAATTAATATTTTTAAAAATATATTATGGGTTTAAATTAAAGTCAAATAAAGATGTATATTACTTCATTTTATTTTATTACTTATTTTACTAATTTTAATTCTGTTTTCAGAGTTTTTCCAATGCATTTAAGTGTTTGGTAACCGAGTTTTTTTTTTTTTTTTTTTTTTTTTTTTTTTCATTACAATATTATTTTATAAAATTAAAAAATAATAATAATAACAGAAAACATGAAATTTTAGATTTCGATTTGATATATTATAATTATTACAATCTTTGTAAAATATTTCATTTACATACTATATTATAGAAATTTAATGAGCAAATTAATCAATTAATTATTATTATTATTATTATTATTATTATTATTATTTCAGGATTTTTTCTATCCATAGTTTAAGTGATTTATAACTTAGTTTAAAAAAAAAAAAAATTACAAATATTTGCATATGATTATGATATTATCTATCATTTTTATGAAAGTAAAGAAAAAGGTTTTTGCTGTTGCAATCACTTTTTAAAATAAAACCAATTTTGAAAGTTAACAACGTATCAACTTGAAAACAATGGAATTGAATGAATATTTTTGATTAAAAAAAATATTATATAAAATACAAATCTCTAAATAAATAACTCATTTAATATATATATTACAGAAAGAAAAATATTTTATTTTGTAAGTTTGTTTATGACACTAACTGCCGATAGATGGAGCCAAATTACCTATCTGAGATTGAATATTTGAAATGGAAACGAAGACTGTATACGTCCGCGAACATTCCAAACCGGATTACATTCTTTTCTTTTGAGCGATGCGAAAGAAAATAGTGTAATCCGCGAGGTAATATAGTTCCATTTTTAAAATGAAGTATATAAAAAACAAGAGTTTTTTGGGAAAAACGAAACACGTCACGATTCTCAGACAAAATAAATTAATATCATATATCAATTTCATAAAATTTCTTCGAGCCGTTTTCGAGAAAAAAAACTCACACGATAACAAATTTTTCCTTTGAAGTCTTAAATTGCAACTCCAGATCTCAAAATATATACAATGTTGAAGTGTGAAACTTTCAGGATAGCATCATGCAGAAGATAAAAGATTATTCTGAAAACATCAGATCAAAATATCTCCTATTTACTGAGATATTAAATGTCGGCGTTTCCAAATTCATTTGATGTAAAACTAGCTGTGTAATGTCGCTGCTAAGCCTTGTTTGAGCTTTGCTGCGTCACTCAAAAAACTGTCGTTTTTTATGATATCTTAAATTGCAACTCCAGAGCTCAAAATATATACAATGTTGAAGTGTGAAACTTTCAGGATAGCATCATGCAGAAGATAAAAGATTATTCTGAAAACATCAGATCAAAATATCTCCTATTTACTGAGATATTAAATGTCGGCGTTTCCAAATTCATTTGATGTAAAACTAACTGTATAATGTCGCTGCTAAGCCTTGTTTGAGCTTTGCTGCGTCACTCAAAAAACTGTCGTTTTTTATGATATACGCAAGTAGGAGACAAAATAAGAAATAAGCTGTGTTAATCGTGAAACCGTGTAATTTGTAGGACTCTGATTTGCATATTTTTCACTACGCATCCATGCAACGTCCTCTATCAACGAAAATTGTAACTATTTTTTTTTCCTTTACTAAAAAAAAAAAAAAAAAAAAAAAAAAAAAAATCCCCCTTCACGAGAATAACTTTTTTGCATACCGCGTTTAATTCTACCAATTCCTTCAATTCTTACGAATTTTTAAAATGTCTACAGACTTATGGAATACCCGGCAGATACAAAGTATACATTTATTCGCAACTGGTTATATATAGCGTCTAAAAATATTTCTAATGTATTACGGTCAATAGAGATATATTTTTAAAATACATTGTAATATATTTACATAGTATAATATATAGCAAAATTAATTCGCATTATTAATATAAATAAAAACATTTTTCCTATAGAAAAAATATGTGTTATTGGTGTACAAAATCCCACAACGTTTTTTGTATACATTATAACATATAAATTGCTTACTGTATTTTTTATTGTTATAGTTCTGTACTGATAAGTATAAGGGATTTAAGTCCAAAAATGTCGATTTTGAGTTAAGTACATAGTCAGACTCAGAAAAAAATTCTCTATCGATTGCTATAAAGGATTTAAATCCATGTCATTTAGTCTTTGATAAAATCTATTGGTAAAAATATTAAAGTCAGAAATTTAGCATTAATCTTTGGTATAAAATATTTAATTCAATTTTTTCCCTTTATTAAATGAAGATTGACAATCACTGAATGGTATAAAACGTATAAACCAACATAATCCCTTTTTCCTAATCGATTCTTGTGATTAGTTTTTAGTTAGTTTAACTTTATTTTTCGTCTCCTGAAAAATCAAGAATATGGACTTAAATCCTTTATACTTATCAGTACAGAATTAATGTTTAACACTGTAATGTTACAAGCCGTGTATAAAATTTTTAGACGATATATAGGGCTTCAAAAAACAAACTTTTTAAATATTTCTTTTTAAAATAAAGTTACAGAAATGCTTTTGTGAGAATCATTTTTCCACAATTAGGTTTATTTTGGTTTTCTCACTCATATTAGCAATATAGAGGGCTAAATTAAACAAAATATTAAATTGTTTTTCTTTAAAAAATAAAGCTATAAAATATAATTTTTGAAAATTTTCTTTCTCCATTGAAAAAAAAAATGTATTTTAAGTTGTCATTACGCAAGTAAAATACATTGAGGTTTAAACGATATAATAGTTAAGTACAGTTGGAAAGTATTTATATTCTATGCGAAGAGAGTTATTTTTCTTTCTTGTTCATTCTGGGTTCGTTTGATATTGCATAAATTCTTATTCAGATGCTTGTTTACAGTAAAAAGAAAAATAATATATGATAATATTTAAAAGCAAAATTTTAAAATTTATTTATAAAATTTCAAATACATACCTAAAAGTTATACTTTAAAAATTTTGTCACTGAAATTTTATTATATATAAAATAGCAAGAAAATGAGATGAAAATCTAAAGTATTTGTAAAATAAATTACGTATTACCCTTCATCTAGATTTTTTAGTTTCAGTGAGTAAAGATAAATAGTAAATGATATTGGCTCACATATTTTTTATCAAATGGTGGTTGAAATGCCTCTTTACGAACGCCTAGTTTACTTATATTTTGCGCATTTGACATTTTATCAGACGACACATTTTCTCTGCATACCTTTCTTTCTTTTAGACTGATTTCTTTAGAAATAGACCTATTGCAATCACCTCGTTCATCTATCTATCTATCTATCTATCTATCATTAATGAAAATCTTGTCATCACGATAACTCCCGAAATAATATTCCAAATCGAACCAAATTTGGACAGTGAACTAATCTTATAAATATCTTGGATGAGTTCGTTAACCAAGTTGCTCCGACTTTTTGTTTTCAAGTGGCAGCCACTTGAAAATTTCAAACCCACAATTTAAAAAGCAGATTTAAAGCAAGATTTGCTTGAATTTTGATGTAAATACAGGCCACATAAGGTCTCAATGAAGTTTATTAATGAAATTTATCCGCCA
Source organism: Salticus scenicus (assembly GCA_963930645.1). NCBI lineage: Eukaryota > Metazoa > Arthropoda > Arachnida > Araneae > Salticidae > Salticus > Salticus scenicus. The sequence goes on from OZ005648.1 coordinate 175,248,417, forward strand.
TTTTTAATAAAGTGGCAGATATTTTAAGTAAAGTGGGGCCACTTGAAATCAGGCTACCACTTGAAAATTTAAAATCACTATAACTTCCGACATAATACTCCAAATCGAACGAAATTTGGACAGTGTCTTAACTTATCTTATAAATATCTTAGATGAATTTGTTAACCAAGTTGCTCCGCCATTTTGTTTTCAAGTGTAGACCACTTGAAAATTTCAAATTCAAATTGTAAAAAGCGTATTCCTTATTTTTTTAAATTTTGATGTACACATAGTTTATACAAGTGTCTCAAAGAACTTTATTAATGAACTTTATCCGCCACTTTTAATAAAGTGGCGGGTATCTTAGTTAAACGGGACCACTTGAAATCAGGCTACCACTTGAAAATTTAAAACCATCATAACTTCCGAAATAATACTCCAAACGGAACCAAATTTGAACAGTGTCTTAACTTATCTTATAAATATCTTAAATGAATTTGTTAACCAAGTTGTTCGCCATTTTGTTTTCAAGTGGAGACCACTTGAAAATTTCAAATTCAAATTGTAAAAAGCGTATTCCTTATTTTTTTTTAATTTTGATGTACACATAGTTTATACAAGTGTCTCAAAGAACTTTATTAATGAACTTTATCCGCCATTTTTAATAAAGTGGCGGGTATCTTAGTTAAACGGGACCACTTGAAATCAGGCTACCACTTGAAAATTTAAAACCATCATAACTTCCGAAATAATACTCCAAACGGAACCAAATTTGAACAGTGTCTAACTTATCTTATAAATATCTTAAATGAGTTTGTAAACCAAGTTGCTCCGCCATTTTGTTTTCAAGTGGAGACCACTTGAAAATTTCAAATTCAAATTGCAAAAAGCGTATTCAGAATTTGTTTGAATTTTAATGTATACATAGATTACATAAGTGTCTCAATGAACTGTATCCGCCATTTTATTAAAAATGGCGGATATCTTAAGTTAAGTGGGGCCACTTGAAATCAGGCCACCACTTGAAAAATTAAAATCATAATAACTTCTGAAATAATACTCCAAATCGAACCAAATTTGGACAGTATCTTAACTTATCTTATAAATATCTTTGATGAGTTTTTTAACCAAATTGCTTCGCCATTTTGCTTTCAAGTGGAAACCACTTGAAAATTTCAAATTGAAGTTGTAAAAAGCGTTTTTAGAATTTGTTTGAATTTTTGCCATTTTTAATTAAGTGGCAGATATCTTAAGTTAAGGGGGGGGGGGGGCACGAAAAAGTAAAATCATGATAACTTCCGAAATAATATTCCAAATCAAACGAAATTTGGACAGTGCGTTAACTTATCTTATAAATATCTTGGATGAGTTTCTTAACCAAGTTGCTCCAATATTTTGTTTTGAAATGGAGACCACTTGCAAATTTGAAATTAAATTTGTAAAAAGCATTTTCCGAACTTATTTGAATTTTTATGTACGCATAGACCATATAAATGTCTCAATCAACTTTATTAATAAACTTTATCTGTCCTTTTTAACAAAGTGCGGATGTTATAAACTCAGCGAGACAAATTGAAATTAGGCTACCACTTGAAAATTTATAAACATGATAACTCTTTAAATTCGAATTCAATTCGAACCAAAGATGAATAGTGATCTTATCATATAATTATCTTAGATAAGTTCACTGGACAATTTGCTCCAACATCTTGTTTCCAAGTTGCAGCCACTTGAAATCACACTACCACTTGAAAATATGCCATCACGATAGCTTTTAAAGTACTAAACTGGTTCAAATAAAAGTAGGATAGTGAACTTATGGTACAATATCTTGGATAAGTTCTCTTGGTGACTTAATCCGCAATTTTATTTCCAAGTGGCGGCCACTTGAAAATTTTTTAATATGGTAACATTAATAATACTGAATGAATTCGCATCAAATTCGGGTAATGAATTTATCATTGAAATATCTCAGATATGTTCGCTGGGCATCTCACTCCGCTTTTTTTTCTAAGTGGTGCAATTTAAAAATTTCTTACGACGATAATTTTTGAAATACTGATTTAATTTAAACTAGAACTGGACAATGAACTTATCATACAAATATATTGGATGATTTCGCTGGGCAAGTTGCTTCGCTATTTTGTGTCCAAGTCGCAGCCACTTAGACGGCCACTTGAAAATTTGTCATAATAATAACTTTTGAAACACGGCACTGATTTGAACCACAGTTGGACAGTGAACCTATGTTTCAAATATCTTGGATGGGTTTGCTGGGCAACTTTTTCCACTGTATTGTTTCCAAGTGGCGGCCACTCGAAAATTTATTATCACGGTAACTTTTGAAATACTTAATCAATTCAAATCAAAGTTGAAAAATGGATTTATCATTCAAACAACAAAAATCTAAAAATTTCACGTAACTCGGGAACCAATCATATTATTACGTCTGTCTTTGGTATATCGATAATAAGTATTTTCTCGTCAAAAGTCGCCAAATTTCGCGCCAAACCCATTACCTGCCTTATTGGATATTTTTAATGCGTTTTTAAGGGGAAATTAGGTTATTTTAATGCTAAAACAAACTGGAAATGCAGGAAACTAACATTTTATCAACATACTAAGCCTCTTTGAAAGAATTTCTAATAAAAAAAATTCAAATATACAACGATATCTTAGATGAGCAACTTTCTCTCTGCCATTTTGATCCAAGTGGCAGCCACTTAACTTTTCAACATGATGACTTTTGAGATTTTGAATTTATTCGAACTATATGTGTACAGTAGACTTATCTCAAAAATGCATTTAATATATTTGTCAACTTAACCCACCATTTTGTTTCCAAGCGCCGGCCACTTGAAAATTTTAAATTCACATAAAAAGGTATTTATGAACCGATTTCCTTAAAACTCCATATGTGCACAGCCTACATCCATATTTTTACCAAGTCCATTAATAATTTGTAGCCACCACTTTGAAACAAAATGACGGCTACTTGATAAGGAAAAAGAAATCAACCTACCCTTCCGAATAAGCCGGAAGGACTTGTTATTAAATTTTCTTTATAATGTTTCTTTCACTCTGTGGATAATTAATTAATTTTTTATACATTCATTTCAGCACGATTTTTGTTTGTTTGTTTATTTATTTACTTTTTACTTTCCGAACATATATACGTTAGGAAAGTACTGTAATCATGACAAAAATTCGATTTTGCGATTTTGGTGTCTCTATAGGTTTTGAGGTCAACTGAGTTCATTTTTGAATTTTTATGGTGATTTATGTATGCATGTGCGTATGTATATGTGTAGTATATGTGTGACTGAACATGATAGTCCCTAAACGCTTTGTTCGAATGATCTGAAAGTTCGTACTATGTTATAGGTACTGTACCATGAACCCTATTGATTTTGGTGAACCTTGCACTTATAGTTTTCTACAGGGACACAAACAAAAATTCTTTATCATTATGGCTTATGAGTTCAAATTATATAAATGGCGATAGCATCTACATGTTTTATTCGATTGCGCTCAAAATTTATACGCATGTTATAAGGTCATCGTCGCAGGAACTGTATAGATTTTGGTGAATCTGTCACTTATAGTTTGTTTACAAGGACACAACAAAAAATTCTTTATTATTTTAGTTTTTAGACTCAAATTGTTCAAAGTGTGATAGCGTCTAAATGCTTTATTCGAATGACAGGAAATTTATATACGTGTTATAGGTCATTGTCATACAAATTTTCTAGATTTTGGTGAATATAGCTCTTATATATTTTTACTAGGACACAGTGAAAATTTCTTTATCATTATGATCTATGAGCTCAAATTATTTCATGTGAAATATCTTTAAACTAAAGAACATGCTACACGGAGAAAAATACTTAAACACGTTATTGTAATTTTCTCTTTTGTTATTTACCGACTGTTCTTACTTTAATTTATTTATACAAAAGGTAATTACTTAATGTTCGGTAAGTCACGGGAAGTCGTTCCGGATTTTTTTCATGCTTGATAGCAGAAAGTAATGGTTTTGTAAAAAGTTTTAATTTGGAGTTTTCGTTACATTTACGCGTTTTGAGAGGTACCAACACAGGTTCATGTACATTGTACAAGGGCACTCAAAAATATTCCAAAGCATTGTGTTCTATGAGAGGTATTTCTATAAACCATATTTTAATACCTTTACTTTACACAAACCTTAATAAAATTAAAATATGTTATTCAATTTACTATCGGATGTTCTCCATGTAAAATGGAGTGAATACATCTATTGGTTTGTATACAGAGACACCCGAAAGTTTTCCAAAGCATTTGTGTTCTATGAGATGTATTTCTATAAACCATAGTTTAATAACTTTATTTTAGACAAATCTTCATGAAACTGGAATACGTTCCTCAAGTTCACTATCAGATACTCCCCATTGAAAATGGAGTAAATACCAGCCCATGTTTATCTACAATGGCACCCGAAATTATTCCAAAGCATTGCGTTCTATGAGAGGTATTTCTATAAACCAAACTTTAATAACTTAACTTTGCACAAATCTAAATGAAATTGAAATATGATATCCATATGCTCTGAAGAAGGATTTCTATACAATATAATATGATTGTATTAGGTTTACAGGGCAACACAAAAATATTCAGTTACATTAAGGGATACTATTAGAAATTAGATGTAATATCATTTTTGCTTTTTAACACTTTCTAACAATTTTTAAGTGTGAATATGATTCCAATTTATGTACCTATCTGTCCGGCTACCCTTTTTTCTATCTGTCCAGCAGCCCGCTCCGAGAGTACTTAAATATTTTCAGCATTTTTAAATATATATATATATATATACGTTATTCATGTTCATTATGGAATGTTCCCTATTCAAAATGGCATTAATATATCCTGTACAACTTGTTTGTGTTCTGGGACACCACAAAATGTTCCAATGCATTGCGTTTTAAGATAGAAATTTTTATAAATCGCATTTAAAAAACTTTCTACTGAAATAACGATTGTAATTTATTGTTAATATGCTAAAATAATGTTTTGTATAGAATATAACATGATTAACCTTCAAATTTACAGGACTACACTAAAATATTCAGATACATAAAGATCTGCAATTAGAATCTCAAGGCTGAATTTTCTTTTCCTCTAAACATTTTTAACACTTTTTAACAATGTTTAAAAGTGATTAAAAATACAATTAGTCTGTTTATATACTTTTCAGTCCTTCTGTATATCCATTGCGTGATAACGTAACAAAGAACATTGAAACTTTTAACGATACAACAAGTACGCACAGTTCAAAAGTGTTAATAATCAATGCGTACCGAATGATATTTCGTTCTTGTTATTTTCTCTCCCCGAGAAATCAGAGAGGTAAATTTTGAAATTTTTAATGTAACGGGAGATTACATAATGTAAATAATAAAAGAATGATTGCGCCTTATGTATAATTTATTTAATAATATCAAAATTTGTATCAACAAAAGAATTTTGTACAGGGAATTTTTCAACATTCACATGTCAAATAATGAATTAATAATAATAATAATAATAGTAATATTAAAAATAATAATAAATTCTCGGTGTAATTTAAATGTTGTTAAACTTTGTTAATATTTGTACTACATGTAAATCTTACTTATACTCCAAACATTGGAAATTGCAAAAAAGTCATATTTGTTGAGAGAAAACATGTCAGATGCAGTCTAGATACCATTATTTTTTATCAATGCCAATATTTATCTCCGACTCAAATGAAAAATCATAAAACACCATCAATCATGTAGAATAAGCGAAGTCGTAATATTTATTTTTCTTAAAATGCGCGATATGAAAATTTCTAAGAGTGACAGTCTTCACATTTTGGAAAAATCTATACAATTACAGCTTCAGACGCTTTGAAGCTTGTTAATTTTTTTCCCTCTCAGTATTAAAGTAGCGTTTGACATTTTCTACGATTTGTAGCTACCTTCTGCTTGTGTCATTTTGCATTTCTATTTTTAAATAGTATTGGAAGATTTCACTGGATTTCACATGCTTCATTAACAAATTTTCATGTGTCAAAAACATTAACGTTGTTAAATTCAGCGTAATTGAAAATGTCATATAATATCGTAATGGAAGAAAATGTTTCAGCCAGCGAAAAAATTTGCTACTAATTAAACTGGAGAATTGAAAATTTTCATGTTATCGTACAAACGTTCATTTATGGAAGAAGATAATTTTAAGGAGAATTAGAAATATTAGTATTGATATTTATTTTATTTTAATCAACATATTATTATTATTAAAGATTGTTCTACTCTCCTGGTAGAGTTTATTAATATTTTATAATGTATAAAAAATAGAATTTTCGACGAAACCCTTTAATAACTTATTTATAACAAAATTGTATTAAACGGAAAATATTTTTATAATAATGTTTCAATTAAAAAATCTATCGTGATATAATATTTTAATAACTGTATACTTAAATAACTATTTCTTAAGTGTTTATGCATAAAATGTATTTTGAATGCTTTGATCATATTTGAAAAAGAAAATAGATTAAATTAATGAATAAAATATTTAATCCCATTTCACATGAAATAGTGTTATAAATAGGTTGCTTCTTTTTTTCATCTGACTGCAGCTGACGGATATATCCGGTTAATGAGCTGTTTTTCCTTCCCACAATACACTTATAATTAAAAATTATATACTTACAGAAATTTAGTTTTTTTTTTTTTTTTTTTTTTTTTTTTTTCAAGTTGTAAAATCATAATTAATTTTTATAAGAATTATAATTATGTACACAATTACATTTTTAACCTCAAGTTGAAATAAATATTTATCTAGAACATTGAAAAAACTATGCAGAGAAAACAACATTACAATTTTGCCCTTTTCAAAAGTCGTCAGATAGTCAAGGAAAAAAGAAATTGTAACACAGTTCTGAGAAAAATTATGTAGGTTTGATAATGATTTCTGTAAATATAATTTTTGCAGTTTAAAATTTAATTCATTCTTGGAAACTGAAAAACATGACAGAGTGTACACCGGTTTAACAAAATTCCAATAAATTTAAATGAAGTACAATGGGCTCTTCCCAGCATCGCCTGCTCAGTCACGTGATATAGAATAACAAAGAATCGAATTCGGTTAAATATTGTTCTTAAGAACAAAAGTATTAATATTTAATATAAAATAAAATAAAAGTAATATTGTGCACTTGTAAACAGGGAATAATTGTATTTGTAAGTTTAAAAATATTTAAAAAACTCTTTATATGTTTATTTATTTTCATCTGTGAGAATCGATTTTTTATGTTGTAATGTAACTGTTACATTAACTGATCTAGTAATAAATAGCTTGTTCTTGTGGAATGTTTATGAATTATAACTTGAAATTAATTTAAAATATTTTCAGTTAAATTTAATCGCGAAAAGGAGTTACAACAACTTAATTAACTTAGATACTGGCCGAAATGGCTTTACGCCGTATAATGTTGCACAGTCAATTGTTTAAGTACCAAAAATCAGAGTACAGTGCAGCCACAAATCCGAAAACTAGCAGTGATGACGGGTCCAAAATGTTGGAGGGATGCCAGCTTGTCCGACAGTTTGAAATTTGGAAAACATCCAGTAATTCCGAGCTCTGTTATTGCTCATTTTCACTGAGTCAGATGACTGTCACTCCTATTTAAGCATTGGACTCGTTGAGCTAGCATTTGCGCAGATGCTTCCATGGTTTCATCAAATGTGGTCGAAGAATACTTAACATGTTCTCCAGAAACATTAATAACAAATATAAACTAAATGATGTTTTCAAATGTATACATCAAACAAAAGATGATGAATAATTATATAAAATTTAATAAAAAATAATGATGTATAAAAATATAACACATATTAATTCGGATTAATCAAAAATAAGAATAGAAAATGCGTTATTTCAGCAATCGCTATAGATAAATATAGAAGATTTCAACTGCTTTTGGTTTAAAACAACTATGTCATGTGACCTGTGACATCAGGTGGGAAGAATCGATTGAATTTCTAGTAGCACAGCTGCATTGCTACGAAATAGTCTATAGTAGACTTGGTATTTGTTTGCAATATACATTATTTCATGCTATAATATTATACATTATGTCATGACAAAATAAGTAGAATACTTTTATTATAAACTAGAAGCTTTTCCCGTTTTACTGGTCACTATATTTAAAAAAAATTATAATGGAATCATTATTTTTATATTGCTTTCTAAATAAAAACTAAACAGATTTTTTTTTAGAATTGCTCAACACCTTGCGTCAGTACTTGCGGCACGTAGAACATATTATATGAGTGGTTGTGTTAACGTTTGTATTCGCTACACTCTGAACATACTTTTCAACAAGAACATACTTTTCAACCGTGTTCATGCCCGGCTGAACACGGCCCATGTTGCTTTGACTTGTCTTGAAGCTTTGCCTGTAATTCTTTATCCACTTAGGTCGCCCGAACATTCTACAATAAAGCACCTATGGAATGTTATGGGAAGGGGATTATACCCAATGTTTGCAATTTAGCCAGACAGTTCGAGGCAACTTGGCAAAAAATACCACAGGGCACAAACCGGGAACTTTATCAATCTATGTCATTCCGGCTGATAACTTGTATGCATACCCAAGATGAACCAATGCCTTATTGATTTACCCCTTTATAACGGCAAAAATCTGAGATAAGTTATTCAATTCTTCTGGAATGTTAATTGTTTTTTCCTATGTATGCTCCTTAAAATCATTATTATAATTATTATTATTATTATTATCTTTTTTTTTTTTTTTCAGATACCTACTTCTAGTTCATTCGATTTTTTGTTATAGCGTGTATACATTCTTTCGATTAATAACATCATGTTGCCTACAAACATCTTTATATTCAATTCATCCGTCTAAATCTGTTTATTTTTAATAAAAGAAAAATGATATGTTAGTAGATTCTGTTATTTGAAAATTTTCTAACAATTGTACTCTTGTAAACTCTAACCCTTTTCAGAAAAACCCTTTTATGTTCGATCATTTTCCTAGCAGCCATATTTCCTTATTTTTCGTTATGAACAGGTAACTTTATATTAAATTGAACTCTAAATAATCATAATACACTCATTTTGCTGATTTGATTTTGCACGCTTCAACCGTTTCTGATAAAATATCTTATAATAATTTATAGGCATCTTTATATATTAGTTATATGTTAAAACGCATTTTTTGATAGTACAAAAGGTTGTTATAGAGTATATGATATATATAATATCATATTTTATGCATACTAACAGATTTTGACTCAATACACTAATGTTCTTTTGCCTTTCCTCCTAACATTTTCTTTTAATCAGATACGTTAATATGGTTAATAATTAATACGTTAATAATTAAATTATTAAAGACTAAATGATAATCAGATTTGCAGGTAGCTCTATCAAAAGCTGATTTCATCTGTGGTATTCTTTAAAAACATTAAGGAAAGATTTGGTTCATTACAACCACCTACAAATTCCAATATTACCCATTACTGTTATTTATTCCATTATTCTCTACTACAGACAGTATAAACTCTCTTTTAGGATAATGTGGTTAGAAGACACAAAATTGACCTAAATAATTAACCAAAAATAAATTCAAAAACTGGCGTACAGACAATAGCAAGAAATTAAAACTTCTTCACACACCATAAATTTAAAATCAGCACAACCGGTTTCGAAAGGACGTAGCCTTTCTTCATCAGGTGCAAACACGTGCAACTGCCTTGGAGGCAAAAACAAGAGTCTTGTTTTTGCCTCCAAGACAGTTGCACGTGTTTGCACCTGATGAAGAAAGGCTACGTCCTTTCGAAACCGGTTGTGCTGATTTTAAATTTATGGTGTGTGAAGAACTTTTAATTTCTTACTAAATAATTAAGCCGCTTACAAATTTCCTTATAACAACATAAGATATAGAAAGACATCTAAAATGGTGTTGGTATACGATTTTGAAGAAAATCAGTAGAGTCTTTTTTTTTTTTTTTTTTTCCCATTCAATTGCCGATATTTAAAATTTGCCTATCGAATAAGGATGCTTATCAATTTTCTTGTATTAACCAGCCAGCAGTTATGAAAGAACATCTGAAGGAGCGTATTTCTATAGCTAAATTGAAAAAAACTGCGAGAGCTATTTTTGATATAACGATTTTAGGTATTATTTTTCGCTTTTCATGTTCCACTTCCGGATTTTCAATATTTTCTAAAAATTAGTGGTAAACGCAATCATCTGTACGATGAATTTTCATTTACGATATGTAATAATCAGAGGATCCTCCTCCCCCCCCCCCCCTCCACACACACATACAGAAAAGCAGACTGATCAATTTCCATAAATCCTTTTTTTGGACCCAGGCACCCTTAAAGCGTAAAAATCAGTTGAAAACTCGTTATTGAAATTTATGACTCAATATAAAAGACTTCGATTACATAGGCAGTAGAAGAAACAAGTAAAAAATTAGTCCGAAAGAAAATGTATTTATGATCTGCTGAGTGCAAAATGATACCACTGTGCATCCATCTGTTTAAAGACATCAAACGGCTTATGACAACAGTTACTTAGATTAAAAATTTTCAATCAATAATACAATCAAGTATATTTGACCGTTTATTTTTGCATGTTTTACCAGATAATATATGCTTTTATTAAAAAAAAAAAAAAAAAAAAAAAAAAACGATTTTAAGTAAAGATTTTAAGTAAAGATTTTAAGTATTCAGCATTTTTAAAAGTTTGTATTTTTACAAAAATAATTTCTATAGAAAATTTAAGTATTTTGTTTTACTTTTTTGTTACTATTCAAGGGTATTGTCATTTCTCTTATTTTTTAAATCTTGAATTAACTATTTTTAAAGTCAGTATTCGTATTATAAGAGTTTCTCTTGAAATTGCAAATATATGTAATTGTTTATGTTTACATGTTTTATCGAATAATACATGTCTCTTTTAGAAAAACAAAATTTATTAATAGTTTAAACAAAATAAAATTTAATTTAGCATTAACTTCTTATAATGGTTAACTTTACAAAAATAATTTCCATAGAAAAATTAGATACTATTGTGTTTCAGTTTTATTATTATTTTATGGTATATTTATTCTTATTTATACTTCTAAATCTTGCCTTAACTGTTTTTATAGTTAGAGCTCTCTTATTATGCGAGTTTATTACTTCCTGTCTAAGGTTCATTAATATCCGTCTCTGTGTTAAACTTCTTTGTTCTTTAAACATTCCTAAAATGCAATATGTCAGATAAAAATGTTAAAAATATATTATCTTTCCTTAAAAAAATTCCCAGATGTTTAACACAGGGATTCAATTTTTTTGTTTTACATTAAACTTAAACGTTATTTCATTAAACAAAACAGCTTTCTTGTATTTTAATATGACTTGCCTTTGTTAAATAATATTTCTTTTTAATTCAAATAAAAATTAAGAGTGTTTTAATTTAAAAAATGCTTGAAAATGAAATCTTAAAAATAATTTAATAAGAAAAATATGTAAAAAAATTTAAACATTTATTTTCAAAATTTTGAGAAAAGACGAAAATTTCTGCTCTCTTAAAAAAAATAACAATTAATTAATTAATAAAAAATAACAATAAATAAAAAATGGATTACATATAACTATTATTTAAAAAGTTATTTAAAAATTTATTAAAGAATTAGAAGGTAATTTGTTACGTCGTGTTTTAAAGAATAATAAAGTTATGTTATGTATTTATGACATAATTGTTCTTTTCTTCATTTGTCGGTTAGTAAAATTCTATTAAGAAAAAAAAAAAAAAAAAAAATAACTACCAAAATGATTGTTGTTAAACATATTGAGTTTTTTAACTGAATTTTTAAACTAATTTAACTAATTTAGTTTATTAGAAATTAATGCAGTGCATTCTAGTCAGTATACGTTATTGGTGCTCATTATGTTCAATATTTAGAAACTTTTAGTCTGTCATTTGAATATTCTACAGTAAAAAACCAAACACTGCATGTTATTATTAAAATTTACAAGAGTAGAACACAAATAATTATAGGAATGGTATAATATGTTGTTTCAGGCATGGTGTATTAATATAGTTCACGTAGAATTTGGTATTTTACGTCAAAAAAAAAGAAAAAAGAAAAGAAAGAAACAGATATATATATATACTAGCTGACCCGACAAACGTTGTTTTGTCATTTAAATTATTTCTAGAGAATATTTTGCTAGAAAAAAATAACTAACTTATTGTAAGTGTGTAAGGATGTGGTATATAAGTGAAACAGGTATGGAGCGCTGTAAACGGTGACTGTGAAGTGACTGTGAATTCCCATTATAACGTAAAAGACATAATTACCGAAATTTTCGATACTTGCTTCTTGCTACTTGCTACTTGGTACTTTCTACTTGCTACTTGTTATTTAAAACCTCCGCTGAATGTCGAACAGCACAAAATTTTATTTCATACGGCAAATATTTCAATTTATGAGAGTACCTCTTATAGCAACGAATTTCACATAAAAATTCCGTCTTTTTTGAATAAGCTGTAACAATCTGAACCGATTTGATGAAAATTTTTATCAAAAAGTTATTACAATATCTAACATCATTACATGTACATTTATCACAATTCAATCAATCGATGCATGTGAGTATGTGTATAGTATGAGCGAAGTGAAATGTAGAGTTCGTATTAAATAAAAACTTAAACTCGTTTTAATTAAAGGTGAAAAAGTTGAAACTCAATTATATTTTATAACAGGTATATTTTTTAATCTACAAAAACTGAATTTACCGTAATGTCATTGGATGTACAATATTTTTGGTTAATCCTTGAGGAGTATACACAAACAAATTCGAAGGTTTTCCAACCCTGGAACACGCAACATGTAATTGGCCGTGAGAAAAGCACGGGTTTTCTAAATCTAAGCCACAAATTAGGACCCCTTTGGTGACTTTAAATATTTTAAGCCATTTTTGCGATGAATTGAAATAGCTATCTCAATTGTGGATCTAAAGATCTTGGCGAGAAGCGTCCGAGCTACTTCGGTGCCAAATTTCAAATTTTGCCAAAGGGATCCGATACTAAAGGTGTTCCATACAATAAATAAATAAATAAAATATCAGTGACATACACACGCACAAAAGTATGGGACCCCATTGGTGACTTTAAATATTTTAAGCCATTTTTGCGATGAATTGAAATGGCTATATCAATTGTGGAACTAAAGATCTTGCCGAGAAGCGTCCGAGCTACCTCGGTGCCAAATTTTCCATACAAAAATAAATAAATAAAATATCAGTGACATACACACGCACAAAAGTATGGGACCCCTTTGGTGACTTTAAATATTTTAAGCCATTTTTGCGATGAATTGAAATGGCTATCTCAATTATGGAACTAAAGATCTTGGTGAGAAGCGTCCGAGCTACTTCGGTGCCAAATTTCAAATTTTGCCAAAGGGACCCGATACTAAAAGTGTTCCATACAAAAAAATAAATAAATAAAATATAATAAATTAGCGACACAAATAAATTTGTAGGTTAGGGTGGTTGTTAATCAACGCACGTGTAAATTTGATAGAAAATTATATAAAATACTCACTCCAATTCCGCACCAAATTTGCAAAATGTATAGTTTTTTATGCACACTTCAAAACTCTTCAAACACTAATTACATCTTGATGTAATATTTCAATTAGGACACAATTTTTTGTATAACAATAATAACACGAAGTTACAAAATATTTTCCTGAATTTGATCGCAGCACCAACTGTCGGGACAAACTGGAATTACAACAGAATATACGCAAACGAAGTGTGACGTCACTGACCGTCAGTGGATGCAAGAAAAAGATTTATTATGTTAATCTCCCATTGGATTTTTTATAAAAAATTATTAAAAATCGAGGAAAATTATTTCTCGATTTTAATCCCCGTATTTGGGTATAGATATGTATTAGTTATCGTATGCATGTGTTAGATTGAGTTATTTTGCTCTCAAATTGACAAAATTTTAATTTTAAATTTCAAAACTCTGTCTTCCTTGGCGTTTTTTGTATTTGGCGATCAAAAACGTAATACGAAAGTATACATGCCAGATGTATATTTTCGTAATATGTATTGTACGAAATTGTTTCATATTATTCATTACTCTCTTAATATAAGTTGTTGAAATAACCATTTCTTTTGAAAGAAATTAAATACGTTTGCCAGATGATATGGCGATATTTTTTTTCCGCCAAGGATGACAGAGTTTTGAGATAAAAAATTCAAATTTTATCAATTTTACAGCAAAAACAACTCAATCTAACGCATGCACATGATAACTAATACATATCTATGCCCAAATATGGGGATTAAAATCGGGAAATAATTTTTCCTCGATATTTTGTAATTTTTTGCAAAAAATACAATGGGCGATTAACATAGGAAATATTTTTCTTGCATCCACGGACGGCCAGTGACGTCATCACTTCGCTTGCGTATTATTGAATATTCGATACTACGATCGTAGCGCAGTCTGCCGGATCCAATGTGAAACATTCCAAAATCAACAACAATTTATAAGTGATAAATTAATTAAATAAACAATTTAAATTGGACTGAATTGTAAATCTAAACCATTCTCTAATCCACCTAATCCACAAAAAATTTCATTAAACTCGGTCCAGCCGTTTAGAAGGCGTTCAGTGACATACACACGCACAAAAGAAATATACATATAAAGATAAATACAAAGACACAGCTTTAGTATAGACCTCCCCCCCCTTGTCGACTTTAAATATTTTTGGCCATTTTTGCGATGAATTAACATGGTTATCTCAATTGCGTAACTGACGATCTTGGTGAGAAACGTCCGTACTACTTCGGTGTCAAATTTCAAATTTTTCCAAACTAAAGCTGTTCCATACAAAAAAAAAAAAAAAAAAAACTGTTTTATGATATATACAAAATAAAAATAAAAATTTCTAATAAATTCGAAATTATTACTATTTACAATTAAGGTGAAAACATAAAAGAACCTTATAAGTTACATATAAAGTATCAATTAAAACGAAAATTATGTTTTACTGTAGAAAAGAAAAGTACTACTAAATTAAATAAAAAATTTAAGCTAATACCAAGTATCTCTATGAAAATATTTATTTACACGCGAATATTTTCATAGTATATATATATATATATATATATTTTTTTTTTTTTTTTTTTTTTCAAATTTTTATTGTTTATCACGCGAAATTAAAAATATTTTATTTCCGGAAAAAAATAAATAAACGTTAATTTTGTTTATTTTGGCATCAAATATATTTTTCTTTTTAATCATTTTAAAGTTAAATTGGAGATTTTATTTAATATCTTTTGATCCAATTATCCGATTGAACTGAATTGTAAATCTAAACCATTCTCGAATCCACCTGAAGACACACAAAAAATTTCATTAAGCTCGGTCCAGCGGTTTAGGATGAGTTCAGTGACATACACACGCACAAAAGAAATATATATATAAAGATATATATATATATATATATTTTTTTTTACTTTTTAAAACTTTTTGTTATATTTTTGTCTTGTTTTAATTGTACTGATGTCGTCAGAAAGCTGAAAATATTTATAAAAACAGGGAAATGAAAATGAAAATGAATTTTTTTTTTTTTTTTTATGTCTTATGCATATAGTGATTTTACGAATTACTCCAGCGCAAATTTATACTCACAATTGCAACCAATTACAATTATTGAATAAATTAGATATAATTTCTGAGCGATAATTTAATAGAAGTTAGGTATATATATATATTTTCAATTTTCGATCCATTAAAATCTGTCGTAGATAAATCGACTAAAAAAAAAAAAACGAAAGAAAAAACGAAAAAAAGAAAAATAGGTGATTTTTTTTTTTTTTTCTTTTTGTGCTGAAGAAGTTAAGAAATAGTATATCTAGAGTTTTTTAATGGTATTTGAAATATATGTTTAAATGCGTCTGATAATAGAATCGTACGTCATAGTGCATGTTTCTCTGCATAGTACGTATATTTAAATAGAGTATACAAATGACATATAACTCACTAGTACTGTTGCTCAATGAGTGTCCGATGAATTTGTATCATAGATTTCTGATGGACATTTCCTATTTACATGCCTTAATGATGTTGAATAATGAAATGTGGTATTATTCTACTTATAAAACAATATATGATAAAGGGTGTTTAGGAAAATATTTTATTAGTAAGACAGTATTAATATGCTTGGTAGATTAGCGTAATCTGCAGAGATTGAAATAAATTCTTAACATTTCAGAAAAAAAATGCCATTACATAAGTGAAAACACTTTTATTTAAATGCGCTGATTTTTCGAGTTCATATTTCTATTTAAGCGATGAATTTTTACAATGTTATAAAATAATTAAGTCATTTCAAAAACAATTATAATGATATTTTATTTTATTTTTACGGGAATTACAGTGTCTTTAAAGGTTTGTACTACTCGCCCTTTTTCCAGGTCACTTTCAGGAAGGAAACATTTTCACCTTTTATGCCACCACCAATTTTATGCAGACGTGTTTATGATATTTTTATAGTATGTATCATTATTAAATAGGATAGAGATTATTGTATA
This sequence comes from Salticus scenicus, assembly GCA_963930645.1. Lineage (NCBI taxonomy): Eukaryota > Metazoa > Arthropoda > Arachnida > Araneae > Salticidae > Salticus > Salticus scenicus. The sequence goes on from OZ005648.1 coordinate 175,265,043, forward strand.
AAAATAGTGGTAGCAATAAAGACGAAATTTTCTTATCCCTGAAAGTGACCTGTAAAAAGAGCAGGCAGTACGAACCCGGCTTTAATTTTAATAACAATTTAAGGTTGATTGTTCGGTTTTGTGGGTTAAGGCCAATTAACTACGGTGGTGTCATAAGCCTATGAATGGAATGCCCTCCATGTTGGTTTTTCTAAGGCAGTCCCAGCTCGTATTTATGCGGAAACCACTTCCTAAAATTGTTAGTGGTTTTGAAGAAAACCACTAACAATTTTAGGAATCTATCTGTGTATGACCTGATAAAAGTTAAGCCAAAATTATAATTTTCAATAGTTTGTTTCTTTGCCATTTCTGTATACAGATAACATTCCTTGGCAAAATTAAAAATTAATATAGAAAAATCTTGTAATTTGAAAGTATAGAGACAGTATAAATGGGTATATTAATCAATAAAAGGAACTTTACTAGAAACTTTTAAAATAATTCAGATATTCTTATGCTAAAAATAAATAAATAAATAAATAAATATAAAATAAATGTAGTAATTTTATTTTGAATTTACGTTCATAAGCTGGGGAAAGGAATAGCTAAACGTTCTAGGGTTATTCGTGAAACCAATTTAGTAATTTAACAACACACATTCCTCCTAAATTTCCCGTTACTTTCGCGTGAAAAATAACAACGGAATATTTCTTTTTTAAGTAAAAACATGAGATTCCAAGGGTTAATTAAAAAAAACTTATATTTTATAAATTTCTAAAATTACTTCATCTTTTTATATCTTTGTAATTGAAGGTATATTTATATGGGAAAGATTAAAAAGTTCCATGAAGAATTTTAAATTAGATAAATTATGATACTTTACCCATCTAATGTCCAAAAGTTTCTCTTCAAATGTCAAGAGTTCCGATAAATTCCTTTTTTTTCTGAACAACAACAATAAAGTGCTGTATAAATTTTACAGCTGCGACCAAAAGAATAAAAATCTAATACGTTCGTCTCGAGAGGAAATCTAAAGATAGATTTAAAAAGGATGTGATAAGTAAATTTTGGAATTTCGATCAGCCGTAGAAGATAGGAAATTCCTGTAAATTCACTTTCTTTTAGTTTTGAATTTGGAAAGGCTTTTAATGGAAAGTATATAAAAAATTCGATAAGTTAGTTATTACTTTCAAATTATTTTACCTAAGCAGGAAATATATAACTATGTACTAAATTCTATAAGATTTTTAATAGTATAACAACTATATGTGTATTTCCCATATAAAATTTTTAAACATTTTTTTTTCGTCATTAAATCTGAAATTTTTTATTTGCTATTGTATTGTATTTTCTTTCTGTATAAGAAAAAATATTTGTTCTTCAATTTCTGCAACAATTATTCTTTTTTAGTGTATTTGGTCTAATAAATCGCATTAAAATATATGGTGTCATTTTAAAATTTAATTGTATAATTTTTTTTTCTGGTTTTTAAATTAATGTAAAAAAAAAAAAAGAACAATTTAATATTAGTTTTTACAAGAGCGAGAAAAACAGGGGTCTCAAACTTTATAATCATGTATTTTAAATGAATTTTGCGAATCTACTCAATCCAGCAGTTAATCGCTCCGTTATGAACGTCAGAAAAAGTTTAGTATGAAACATTTTAATTAAAAAAATACAGTTTTTTTTTAAAGAAATATTAAAATTTTTATTTATTTATTTATTTATTTTTTGTATTTATTTTTTGTATTTTATTTTTTGCATAGTTAGTATTTAACAGTATTTCAGTTAGCGATTTTAATCCATTGTATTTTAATTGAAACTTCGGACTCATAATTATAACATTCAGTGAATTTTAGATGTTAGTTTCATATAACTACTGCTAATGAATTCAACATTTCAAGTTATTTGCACATTGAAAATTTGGCGGGTTTAAATTAAAATAAGTTACAACATTCTGTTTTAATTTATAAGTAAAATTGCTAAATGTGTCGTCAGGAAAAAAAAAAGTCGTTTTCGCCTACGACTGTTTAAGAACTAAAAATAATATCAATGATTTGATGAAAGGATTTTTAAAAGTTAATTTCAAATGTAATTTTTTAAATCTCTATTATATTTTACACAAACGTTCCGAAATTTAGAATTTCTTCTTTGCCGTTCCCCCCCCCCCCCCCCAAAAAAAAAAAAAAAAAAAAAAAAAAAAAAAAAAAAAAATGTTACATAGAACATATGCAGTATACATGTCGTTACAAATTAAATATTTACATTATTGTAGTCAAGAATACAAGATGTAACTTACGTATTAAATGTTGAAACTTATAACTTTGAGGAGAGGTTCAAAAAGTAAGTTAACCAGTCTTCTGAGTAAAACGCTTTATTTACGAACTCAAAGAGTTAGACAAAGATAAAGAGGCACCGGTATATGCATTACTTTCCAAATAGTAACAGTCACTATAAATATAAAACCTTTTATGTTATTAATAAACTATTAATTAAAACCAACATTAAAAGAATCAGGGACTAAATTTTGTGTACGATATCAATACAGTGCGAAATATGATAGATGTTGAATACAGATGTTGAATTCGTGTGCATCTGCCGCTCTCACACGAATATTGACCCAAATCATACCATGAAGGAATAATATAAGAATAGTTTATATGTCCAGAAAAACATGAAGCGAAATTCGTAACTACGGAAGCTATTTAATGAAAAAGCACCACAAAACTGGCGTTGTAAAAAATATTACTTACAAACTTTGAATAAACACCATAAAATGCAATAAACTCGCAACAATTGTTTCGGGTCGAAAAAACACACGACCCTTCATCAGGCGAATAAAGTAAGCACGAGTGCTGCAGTCAAAGTGGCAACGCACAACATTGGTCTTATTCAAAGTCTGTAAGTAGTACGGAAGCTATTGTGCAAAACAGCGCTATCTAATGCTTTTGTAGACTCAATATAGATCCTATGGTAGTGCTGCTAAATTGCCAGCCATCATCATCAGTAGACAAAAGTTAACTTCATTTCTCCGTGTGCCAAAGTGTCTTATATCGTTCTACGAAGTCTCATACTTTCCACACGGTGCATGTTGTCATTAGTGATGCAAGTTGCATGGTAGTCTCGCGCATGTGTTCTACCTAGTTCAAATTCCTTTCACCAATATTAAACCTGTTTTTATGACATTACATTCGGTTTGTAAAATTGTTCTAGTCAGCGATGACTTTTATTTGAGGATACACTTTTTAAATGAAAACACATTATTATACTTCAATGATAATGCATTTCAATCACGAGCTACTTATCCGTCAAAGCCGTCATTTACTAACAGAGATTTTGTAGAGCTGCAACCCAACTACCTACATGTACCGGTGATATTTGATTTCTATTGTCGCCTCTTTTGTTTAGATGTACATTTTAAATCGCACGGGTAAATCTTGCTCCCATATGAGAGCTTTTGTTACCTACTTTTTAAACCATCTACATATACAGAATAATAAAATTAATAATAATAATAATAATAATAAACTATATAATTTGCGCTAGAAACTTTATTTTTTATTTTTTTTATTATTATTATTAATTAAAAAAAAATAAGAATGTGGTAAAAATAAACAAATCAAGTGTCAAAACATTTCATTAATTCATAAACAGCCTAAAGATTTAACGAAAGAAATATGTATGTTTTAGTCTTAAAATGAAAATCGAATACTTTTATGATAATAGCTTCTATAAGCGTTAGTCATAGAAATTTTATAGAAACTTTGATGATGATGTCCGAAATAGATTTTTCAAAATAATTCTAAGAATGCTCTTAAAATTATTTTAAAGATGAACTTTTTATTTGTTTTGTTGAAAGCAATTAAAAGCAGAAACTAAATGAAATACGGTAAATGAATCCTGAAAATTATTATTAAAAGAAAAACTAGAAATACTAAAGCAAGCAGACAACTGGTGTTAAATGATAACAAATTATAATAATAATGATAAGCAATAAAAGACATTAAATAACAAGAATTCGCAATATTTGTTTTCAATCGAAAATGTAGCGCGATTCTTGATCAGACAAAAAATTGTGCGCAACTGAAATATCACAAGGGCAACGTATTGAAGTAGAGGCCAACGATTGAAACTTTGTCTTTTAATTCATAATCACTCTACCAATTGAGTTAACCGGTCCTAATCTAAACAGATGCATTTGCTCATTTAAAATAGAGAAATTATTCATCATTATGTGAGTAATAACACAGTTTTACGAATAAATAATATATTTTTTATTTTTATTTAAACTCTAATATAGCTCTAACAACTCTAATATTGCTACTCTAATTAGCATTATTGAAATTTAAATAAAAAATAAAATGTTAATTAGATAATTAATAAAAGGACGTCGAATCATATTTCTTTGTTCTAGTTGCTCAGAAAGAAGTATATATTAATGAAATTTTTAGTTAAAAAATAAATTTCATATTGAGGATACTTCATAAAGCAATTCAGATTTTAAAATATAAAGTTTTAGAATAGATGGAGAAATAAACAAAGGCTTGCATTACTGATAACAAATGCAAATCAACATTTTTCATTTGAACGAGGAATACTCCGAGCTATTTCATGCATTTTTTAATCCATTTCATTAAGTAAAATTTTATGTATGTTAAAACACGTTTAAGAAGAAAAAAAAATCTGAGAAGTTTCATCATGAAAGGAAAGAAAAAAAAAATAATGAAATTTATAAAATTTTAATCTCAAACTTTTTCTGTATTCGCACTTCTTAGAATTCGAAATGACTTTGAAGATGCGATGTCTCGAAAGAAAGTAAAAAAAAAAAAAAAAAGACCACAGTATTAGATCAAAGCGAAAATAAAATATCACCCTTAAAATAAATCTTATGTTATTCAAACAAGTTAAAATATTTTTAGATTTTTCTTGACTATTTTAGATCTACTCATGGTATTTCACCGAATAATAATAAAATAAAATTGGTGTAATATATTATATTCCGTTGGATATCGAGAGAATTTTTTTCTAAGAAGGAAATGTTAAAGAAAACATTTGTAATATATATTATATTAGCCCGGTCGAATAAATTGTAAATGGGAAAAGATTCTACGGCTTTCAGAATAATTTTTATGCTCTATTTATGTAAAAATGTATATACTGAAAATAATGTCACAGATCTAACTTTATTTGAACATACATTATTCACGAATAATGAATTTTATCAACGTTTTGAAATAAAATTCTGATTTATTTTACTATTAAAGTCATCATAAAGCATACTAACTTAAATTGCTCGAAAAAATGTTTTATTAAAATGTTGCCATTATTCTTTGTGAAATTAAAAGAGCGAATGAAAAGAAACTTAACAGATAACCTAATATATAAAGAAATATTAGTGTTGTTCAACCAACAACTGACAATCCTTTTAATGCGGAAACCTGCGAAATATTTATGCTTTAATTCCTTTAATTCCTTGTAATTTATCTTTTCTTATTACTAAACACAATTTAAGCGCACTATTTATGTGTATCTTCTTACTTTCTCTAAAATAGCTTAAAATAATCCGATGAAAATCATTTTGTCATATAAAGCTGTAACTTGGCGCTAAATAGATACAGAAAATTAAACTTGTTATCAATATGTAAAATGCTAGAAATAAAAATTATGTAATTTACATGACGACCTTTTGGTAGCACCGAGCATACTGTCATAAATGCAGAATAGCAAAATAATTAGTGCTTCTAAATATAACCGGGAAGCGAGATCTAGAACTGGATTAAACAGCCAACTTTCAGCTTCATTATTTTCATCATCATAATCATCATCATCACGGGATGTTCGGGAGTTCCTAACCATCGGGAGTCGAAACCACCGCTTACATCCACCTGAAGATGTTGTTGCATGAAGAGGTTTTGCATGATCAAGAAATTCGGGGTTGTTGAGTTTAGGTAGAACTCGACATGATATTATAATGTAAAAAAATAAAAAAATAAATAAACAAATAAAAATAAAACTTGCATGCCTGAGGAGAGGAGGAGAAATGAAGGGGGTTGGAACATATCTGAAAGGTATAAATTACATGGAGGCAATTCTGGAGATCCACTCTGTCAAAAAAAAAAGTATATATATATATATATATATATATATATTTTTCTTTTCTTTCAGTTGGGGGTCACAAACAGCCCTGACTTAATGCCCCCTCGGTCTGTCTAGGACAGTATTGCCTTGAAAAAGGCCCCTTTGGACCCACCCGAGTATAGAACTGTATGCTTTCCAGAATTTCCATAACAATATCTAAATAAAAAAAGCTATATACAAAAACTTACAAAAGGATATTTGATAACAATTAAAATTAAGTAAAAGAAAATAATTACATTAAGTTTATATGAAACAAAAGGAAATTTTGATAAAAAGCTATGTACAATGATAAGACAAATTCTTACTAGTAAGATAACAGGCAGGAAGGTTGACTGTACGCTACTGTGAAAAACACATTAAATTGCAGAGATCGCGTCAGGTGGGAGGAGCCAGAAGTAGATGAATAATAATTCAGTCTACGGGAACATAAAATTGGAGTTAAAATATAGTGTTAAGTAACACCAGAAGGGTCACACCTCTTACGCTTGGAAATGAGAACAGACTCCCTGAAAAGAATGGCAAGTGGATGTTTTCGTTCCCTATCTCAACGAGGGTAGTATCTTCTAATGGCGTTTAATACAAGATTATGGACTTTTGGGATAGACCTGTGAAACTTAAACGTAAGTTTCTTAATTTCCTCATAGATGGATCTAACTTTAAGATATATATGGATATCGTCATTTCGAACATAGTGAAAGACCATATCATACCTACGCAGTTGCTTATTTTGGAAGACTTGAAATCTTTCAAATGCTGACTCTGAGGCATAACCTTAAACAACGGACCCATAGGTCAAGATGGGTCGGATAATGGATTTGTAAAGTATTAATTTTTTCTTTATAGACAAGCTGATATTCCAAGCAAATAAATAATAGAGGTAGGCAATGCCTCATTGAGCCTTATTCAGAACTTCTGAAATATGCTTATGCCATAATAATTTGGAATCTAGGTGAAGTCCTAGGTATTTATAAGAAGTTTCCCAGAAAATGGGTTTTTTATTAAGACGGAAGTTATTGCTGGAGGTATAAGATTTATTGTTAAAAAGAAAATGGCAGCACTTTTGGAACTGTTCACTTCAATTTCCCATTTTTTGAGACAAATTTCGTACGAATTAGGGTAACATGGAGTTTTTCAAACACAGTGAGTGGTTGTGTACGTATTAACATGATGGCTGTGTCGTCAGCAAATAATGCCAAATTGACGTCGGAGTTACGAGGAATGTCATTGATACAGATATTAAAAAGGCAAAGCCCGACAAGCGAGCCTTGGGGAACCGAATTGAGGACATGTTTCGGGATAGAGAGGAAGTTTCAGAAAAATTCAGCAAAAATTTGGTAAGTTCGTCAGAAACACTCAACTCTGTAAGTTTACAGAAAAGGCCGGCATGCCAGACCTTGTCAAAGGCCATTTGCACGTCGAGAAATGTAATTCCCGCCACACCGCTTGTTTGACATCCATCGCGAATGAATTCTGTCACTTTCCACAACAGTTATTGTGTGAAATTGCGATTTCTGGAACCGAATTGCTCGGGTATGATTTTATCATTAGAGTCAAGGAATTCATTCAGTCGGCGAAGGAGAACATACTCATACACCTTCGAAAGACAAGAAAGGCGATATATAGTTCGATAGCTGGAAGGAGAATAGCTGTTTTGACCCTCCCTCCCTTCGGAAGGGGAACAACGATAGCTCTCTTTCAGCGATCTGGAAAGATATTCAGGTTTAGCATGCAGTTAGTGAGTAAGGAAATATAGAAAATAAAATGAAGAGGTAAATTTATAAGCATATTAGTAGTGATTTGGTCCTCGCCGGGAACCTTTTTTTACTTAAGCCCTTTGATGCACTCCTGGATTTCGGAAAGGGTCGCAGGGTGCAAGGTGTTACGTGTTTCACTAAGAAGTAAATTTTGTACCCTATAGTCGACCATGAAGTCAACCATCTGGTTAAAAATATCAGAATGAGATTAGAACTGACTTCTAAAACTTTCAGAAATAGCTTTAGCCTTCTTTTGGATAATATAAGCCATACCATTGGGGCCGTTAAGGGCCGGAATGTGTGTTTGTGTCCTACGGAAGCAGGAGGTAGCCCTCTAAATTGTGTAGTCTTCAGTAGAGAGAGACTTGACAAAATTGTTAAATCGTATTTTACTATACTCCGATATTGCAGCTCTGACTTTACGAATAAGCCTGTTAAGCTTATTCCTGAAAAAAAGGGGACATGTGAACCTGCCATTGCCTGCAATCCTGATTTCGATCTCGGATAATTTCCCTGATGCTATCCGGCAATCTGTAGAAATGACTAGATCTCTTACGAGGTTCCGAGCTCAGCGAGAGCACCTCCCGAAGTGATTCTTCGAGTCTGGCAACTGCTTGCTCAGCTTCCTCCTTGGAACTTGGAATGATGGATGGAACATCACTTTCCGAAAGAATATCTTTAAACTGACTCCATCTGGTAGACAGAGCTGTTCGGAGGTCGAGATCATAGGATCCTACTTCATACCTCAAGACAACAGGTAGGTGATCACACTCTAGATCATTCATCGTTTGAATGCTGTAGGTAAAAGGAAAATTGCGGTTGATAGCAAAATCCAAAATATTATTAGAAAAGACGAAAATGAAATCAAGGGACGCATGAATTAGCACAAAGTTTTGATCCACCCAATTCCTTAATATAACACCTGACGTACAACTCCGGGAACAGTTCTAGGATGTATACCAAGCATTAAAGTCATCCGCAAGGATGAAATTTTGAAACTTTTTAGTGAGACGGGATATATCTTGCTCGAGCAGTCTGCTCTGAACGGCTCCAATAAGTAATTTTGAAATATTGGGATAATCAAAACAATAGGCGCGATTTCAATGCAATTTAGAGAGGGTAGTTTAACAAGAGAAGCATTGAAGTTATTCTTAACAAAGATAGCAGTGCTTCCGGAAGTATGAGAACAGTTAGGTTTGTGTAGACTAAGAGGCCTGTAAACATGAAATAACTCACAGTTGGCTACACGGAAAGTAAGTCTCTGGGAAAGATGGGTCTCAGAGACCAAAATTAAATCAAAATTGTTACTAGTATCAAAATACATAAAGTCATTTACTTTTTCGAACACTCCATTAGCATTAAAGATACCAATGGCGAAAGAGTTCAAGTTCCGAGAATACGGGAACATGACAGCCAAAAAAGAACTTACATGAATAAGGAGGGAAGCAGAATTTAAGTCATACTGCGGATTTGAATCTACAGTATGTGAATCCGGTCAACGCCTGTGGGATGTTTTCCGGAGAGCCGGAAGAGCATTCGTGAATGCTTTAAAAAATAAATCTGGATCGTAATTAGTTTGAAATGCCATAAGCATCTGAATGTTGGGAGCCGAACCATCATCCTTATTAGGGACTGACGAATTTGATATATTGATTACTTTCATATCCTTGTTCACGTCATCCACCTACTCAAAAATAGCCAATTTTTATACCTTGTTAATATTGCCCTCAACATTTTTCTATATCTGAACAACTCAACTTTTAAATTAAATATTTTGAAACACCGCTGTTGACAGAGATTACAAACCTTCTTTATTTATTAGGACTTTAAGTATTATGTCTCCTTTTTAAATTTAAGCTTTTCCGTCTTCATATAATTCTTAGATCTATTTCCTCTTCAAATAGCAGTGTTGTTTTGTCTTTCTTCCCTAAATGTACTTTTGACATAACTAATGTTCTTAAACAATATCACTTCTAAATAATTTTCTGATCCATGAACAAACTAGCTTTTTCTATCTTTAAATACGCTGTTGAAAAACACAAAACCTATCAAAAGCTGAATTTCTTCAGATATGTATCATGTTGTCAAATTAATGAGATAAGAATGATGTGTATAACTTGAACTTCCTCCAAACATACAAACGATCAACTCAAATGTTTCCTGCCAATAACGTATGATATTCGAAAAAGCAATAAAAAAAGAAAGGCTAAAATTAGTAAATCCCAAAGGAACTGTGTTTCACCGCGACAACACAACATAATTATCAATATATAAGAATTTTTGGAACTTAAATGTGGGAAGTTACGTTATATCTCTATATGGTATCTACCTTACACCATCATTTATCTTTCTTTTAGAAGTTTACAAAACTTTTTAAATAGTCTTTTGTTGATAAGGAACAGGAGTTCCATAAACAATAAATCATGAATTTCCAGAAAGATGGCAAAAGACCATAAACAGAATGAAAGGTACATAATTAAATTTTTGCATGGTAAAATTTAGTTTTATATAGCATTGGAAAAAAAAGAATTATTTTCTTGCCACATCAATACCATTTCAACAAATTTGTATAAAATGCTTAACTTTATTTTAGCAAACGTAAATTAGAACAACTGTATGTTGCAAACAAATTACAAATTTTGAACACATAGGAAGATGTTACAGAAATTCAACTTATCCCCATAATCGCAAATAAAAGTAAAGCTTTTTCCTTTGTGATCCAAAACCATCAGAAAAATGGCAAATATTAATCGCATAAATGATAGTTTTACAAATAAAGTTTTCAGAATACAACTGAAACCCCGAGCTTAAAGTCTTCATCCGTTTTCAGAAAATATTCAGGGATGAGAAAATTTCACGTTCTTCCCACAGAAATTTTCATCGTATTTTTAAAGTAGTATATCGTGATTAAATGTGATAGATTTTATTGTATAAAAATAGTGGTAGCAAAAATAGCGGAAATTTCTAATCCCCGAAAGAGCGGAGACCTCGAGCTCTGGTGAAACATTTGTTTTCCTGTAAGCAAATTTTACAATATACTATTCACAATACTGTTGCGCTTTGAATTAATTTAAGTTAAAAATTTTCAGAGTATTTTTTTTTTCACTGAAATATTTTGGGTGTGACGGAAGAATTTTTCAGAAGCGTCAACTGTTAAATTGAAATTTTGTTTACAATCTTAAGCATGGGAAAAAAAAAAAAAAAAAAAAAAAACCGCATTTTTGTCTTTATTTATTTACAACACTTGCCATAAATATTACAAAGAATTTTTTTTTAATAAAAAATGCTTAAATTTAATTTATAATTACCTCATTGTTGATCGATTTTTTCTCGAAATTAACTATGTTTTTTTCACAAATGATTTTTTTTCCTTTTATTTCTGTGTATAAACTACTGTTATAAAATACATAAAAATTAAATAATTAAAAAAAAGCAATATATATAGTACATATATATATATATATATATATATATATATATATATATATATATATATGTATATATACCATTTTTTTATATATATATACTTTTCTCTTAGCAGAAAAATGAAAATTCTTATCTTATTTACCAGCATTGTCAGTGTAAAATTTGTCACATTCAAAATAAAGTCACAAAGAAATTATTTATCAAAATAGTCATATGCTTGATCGTAACTCTCATTGCAAATAAAGGTATTTTTTTTATATAATTAAATAATTAAAAAACAGAAATGTAATTTTAAATTTACACATTTAAAGTTCATTTTCAATCTACACATTTTATTATTATTCCGCACTTTACCATTCTTCCGTAAAATAATGTAAATTTTGATGTGATCTCTTACATAATTAAGAATTTATATATATATATATATTTTTTTTTTTTTTGTAAAATTCTGAACTTATATTTCAAATATTTCACTCTATTTTCAAATAAAATTATATAATCCCATGCTATCTGAATAAAATATTTCAATAAACAGAAATATTTTTTGCGCAAAGGCAAATAATAGGGACGGACTTTCAAGACATTTTTTGCTATTCAGAGAGAATGTGTGTTTTCTCGAATTTTCTCTATTTCTTACATTTTTCTTCTTACATTTGTATTCTTAAGATTTTCAATGCTGTTGCAAAAGTCAAGACCGGCGTAAAGAAAGCAGAATTGTTACGAGTCCAGATCAAAGAATGAATTGAAAAATACACATAAAATAAATTTCTACTTATTTAAACAAGCTAGAAATATTTTATACTTTCCTACACCATTTACAGTTGCATCGGTATATATATATATATATATACATACATATATACATACATATATATATACATATATATATAAATGATTTCAATCTAAAATGTATGTAAATTTTGTTTAATTTATAATATTATTATGTATAAAGAATTAATGATTTTTTTTTTAAATTTATTATTCACCAAGGACAAATTTTATAAACAAAAGAACGTAACTTATTTAAATAATTATCCTTTACTGAAGTACGCATATTATTTCAAAATGATCTTTATGATTTGTTGAAAATTTTTAAACCGATCGTCATCCTATGCGTGCTAGTTGAGAATTTAAGTCTCTCACCTATGCATATGTAAATAATGAAGATAAAAATTTTCAGGTTGAATTTTTTAAAAATAATATTAATTTCAATTTTTGTCGTTCGAAAAATTTGGGTTATTGAATACTGAAATGTGAAACAACGTAATAATTGTTATGTGGTTTGTGGCAACTAATGTATGAACATCTCGCGGGAAAGCATGTAGGAAATAAATAAATGTTTGTACAAGGAAGATCATCGTATAAACGAGGTGAATTGGTACAGTGGGCAGAATCAACATTGCGGGATTTAAAGATTTTTATAATGCCCGAGTTATCATTTTTGTACGTTTACAGTTATACATATGAGATATCCATTTCTCATTTCTTCATTTATGTTGAAGTCGCCGACGTTTCTATTTGTTTTAATGCATGATTTTTGCCAGACCTTTTTGATTTTTTTTTATTATTGACAAAATTTGAATTCAAAAAAAAAAAAAAAAGAAAAAGAAAAGAAAAGAAAAGAAAGAAAGAATGCATTTTATTGACATTTACAGTGAGAAAAAAAATATATACCGCCTTCATCTAGAATGAATAAGTGATCATTTTCTAAATCCCTTAAGTAGAAATATAAATTTCCGAGCTATGCGCATAAGTCATGCTAATGAACTGAATAGACGAAGTGATCGAGAATTTCTAGTCTACACATTTCTATATAGTAAAACAATATTCTGAGTATTCTGAATAGTCTGAATCTTTTGTATTGCGAAAATTTCTCGCTTAATTTTCTAGAATTGGGTAATAAACCAATATCATTGTTGCTAAAACCCGCCTCTGTATTCGCATTTATTTTCAGAGATTTTTAAATAACTTTGCACTCGAGAATATAGGCAAACGCTCTAGAATTGTAATAGGGGTTTATAGAACTCGCTTTCAAAGAGGACTAGAATTTATAATGATGACAGGAAACTATGTTTTCTACAGCCCCAATTTAGATTCTAGATGTCAGTTACAGAATTTTTTTCATTATTCGGAGCATAACGTAGATTTTATTTACAGATTTTATTTTTAACGTAGATTTTTTTTTTTTTTTTTTTTGTAATTATTTTGTTTAATATTCGTAACAAGGTTGCAAAGTGAATTGCACTAGCGTAAGGTACTTAATACATTTTAAAGAATTTTAAATATACATAAATTTCCTAATTAGTTATGACGGAATTTTTCTATTTTTGAAATTAAAAAGTAAGAAATTAAAAGCAAATAGGAAAAAAAAACTTAAAATCTCTAACTAATGCAGAATTTCTGTGAAAAGATGCACGTGTGGTACTAAAAGTACAATAAGTATTTTACTTATTAATTGAATCTTTCTCAAAATGTGAGAATTCTCCAACAGGTAACGCTAACTACATAATACATTTCGTTAAACCTTATTATGTGGAAGTTCTGTCATTTAAAATAGAACTTATGACTTATGTGTTGTTATAAAACTTTCACTTTTAGAAGGAGATTTTTTTTTCTTATTATTATTTAACGTGTTCCTTTCGGTTCGCGCAAAAGAATGTTTTTTAAGAAAAACGAATCTTACCTTTAGGCATTACTCTAAAAAATAATTAGTTAAAAAAAAAGGGGGATATTACTCATTCGTGTTTAACACTTTATATTCTTTAATTGTGTGTGTATGTCTTTGGCATTTACGGCATACGTTTCAGAAAAATGCTGAAAGGCGGGGCAAAATAGGAAATTTTTCAAAATAGGATTGTTCAAAATTATTGTTCAAAATAGGAAAACACTCCGACGACAATGTGTTAAAAATAATAGAGGGAATATGAAAATCGATAAAGAAGTATCCGTTGTGAAAAGTGGAGAACTTTGAACGAACGCTCATAAAATTTAAAAAACTCGTAATTTTCCGATTCATTCCTACTTTCTTCGCTAGATTAAGGTCGTGTTTTATTATGACCCGAAACAGTTGTTAGTTTTTTTCCATGATATGGTGTTTATCAGAAGTTTTCAACTTTCTTTTTTTTTTTTTTTTTTATATATATATATATAACGAAAAACCTCCAGTGCACTTTTATTATTTTAAGTATTAGTAGCAGTATCGCTATAATTGAACTTTATGATCTAATAAAAAAATAAAAACAAAAAATAAAAACAAAAACGAAAAATTTCGTAGTATAAAAATGAATGATCAATATTATTTCGGAAGGATATAAAATAAAGAAATTTTGTTACACTTTAGTTTTAAAAGAAAACCTATATTCATTTAATTACAAATTCATCGTTGGACCGCTAAATACAATTCTATGCAAACTTACTGTTCAGCTAGAAAAGAAAAAAAATTTTTGAGCTTTTTTTTTTTTTTTCTCTCTCTCTCTCTTCCTTCAGTAGGAGAAAAGCAATTTTTCTTTATCTATTGAATAATTTTATCGTACTATAAAAACTCATACGGAGAAGTTTCTCAGTTCAGAATCTGTTTTCAAACCTCGCTGAAGATAAAGAAAAAAAATCATGGTTTATATTTCCTCCAGCTGTTATCCTTATATTCTTAGATCTTCCTTCGCCTTTTTCCATGTTTTTACAAGATGTTATTTTAAAGGCTGAGATTCCTAACAGAAAAAAAATAAAAAAGTTAAAGATCAATAAAAGGAGGCGTTTAAAAGAAAGTGAAAAATTTCAAAAAATGCTGAAATTTAAATTAGTTATATCATTCAAATATTTCATGTTAAACGGAAACAGTATATACGAAATCGTACCATTTATTAAATTTTTGCCATCCTAAAGTATGTTTTAGCATGATGAAATATGAAGCTTGAATTAGGAAATTTATTTCTATATTGTTAAATTTGACGATTTTAAAAATCACATATTAGATCTAAAAAAAAAAAAAATAATAATAATAATAATAATAATAGAAAAATTAGGACAAATCACATTTCTCTAGTTATAGAAAACGTCACTTAACTCTTAATGCAGAGTTTCTAGCTTTTACGCTTTTTTTCTACCGGGAAAATTTAACAAAATATTTAATTTTATCTAATCTGTGAAAAATCTTTCGTAAATAGCTAAAAAATATTCTTTTAAAATTTTCCGTTGGAATAAATGCTTAAAAGTTGACAGCTATTTATGAACCAGTCCATATATTAAATATAACTGCCAACATTTCTAATTTATTCCGTAGCATTGTCAAGCCATCCTTTTTCCACACCACATATCTGTAGAGTAATTTTGTGCAATATATAATTACGATTAAATAATAAGAAAATTATTTTTTAAAAATTATAATGTAAAAAAGGGGTGAGTATTAACAATGCTACCGAACATAATAAAAATGTTGGCACTTACGATTAAGCTCATTTTTATACTTAAATTAATGAAAATAGTAATGGATAGAAAAACATTAATTCACGTTAATAACTTTATAAATCGGAAAACTCCATTTAAACTTGCATTTTTATGGTGGTTAGCATATTTCACTAGATACTTCTTGGATAGATTTTTTTTTTTAATTTCCACTCTGAACTTGACTAAACCTTGACTTTGCTGCTATTCACGTTATTATAAGACTTAACTGTAGACTGTGAAAGGGAAATTATTTTAAAAACTGCTAATTTAATTCAGTAATAAAAATCCCTGATGATGCTTTGGAATTTCAAAACAAAAAGCTTAGGATAATAGTTTAAAAAAATTTTAAATAAAAATTAATTTTACGTGTTTTTAAAGTGTTTTTAATAAAAATAACAAATGACAAGTGTTTAATTAACTCTTTTTTAGAGATATTGTTTAAACCTTAATACCTTAAATGCCCGGGACTCACTGTTGGACGATGATAGGTTTGATTTTGGCACTTCGAGATTCACCGATGGGTAACAGTAACATTTACATTTGCGGCTGCTTGTACACGGGTGAATCACATTTTCTATATTTTTATATGGGCTCAAAATATACCAATAAGTGCTGCAATGTTTCCGAAAGCTATCGATAGTCATCGTGTTAAGGGACATTTTACTCATCGTCGTCGAATGCCAAAGCTAAATATTATTCTTTGGGGGGAAATTTCCATTATAACGCATTAACTAATACATATTTTTGAAATCCATTTTCACATTCAGAAAAATCACAACTGTTAAATTGTTTATCGCTTTCTAAAATGGATTTTTTTTTTAATTTTTTTAATTTATTTATTTATTTGAAGCTGTAAAATCTGATTTTCTGAATGTGAAAATGGATTCAAAATTATATATTAGGCAATGAATTATAAAGGAGATTATTTTTCAATTGACAAAAGTCCGTCTCATCATAGTAGATGTATGGATGATATTCTTTTGTGTAAAATTTTTCAAATATGAAGATCATTTTCTTTGTAATGAAGTGGGATTTATGATACTAGCTAGATAATTATTGAACATTAATAATATATTTTGATAACTTTGTATGTTATTCATAATTAAATACCTTCCTAACATGATAGAATAATGCAATATTTAGCAGAATCTTTACTGTATCAAGATGAATATATCATGCTATTGCATGAGAATTAAATGCGAAACTGACACTAATTAAATAATGATAACTTTAGCAACAAGTTCTCTATCATACTCAAAGCTCGTTGTGTGAATTCGCTACTAGATAAAAGAGGATTCTTTCATGTTAACTAGATAAAGATTAAATATTAAAACTTATCCTTTTTAAAATACTGAAGAACCATATTAAAGAGCAATAATCTTAAAATATAACTATATTTTGTTTTTAAGCTTTTTTTTTTTTTTTTTTTTTTTTTTTTTTTTTTATTTATTTAAATTATGGTGTTCAGTATTTTTACTTAGAATATGGGAATGGTTTACGCAGTTTTGAAAAAAAAAAAAAAAACTTACTTCATATTACTGCAGTGTTACCAGATTGGGGACTTTTTTTATTCAACTTGTAGAGAATAAGCGTTCTCCATATTCTTAATTTCAGATATTAAATCCTACTAGATCTTAAAGATGCACTTAATTGCTTAATTACTTAGTAATGTGATAGAAGTATAAGAAGAGCTCGAGACAAAGTTAACAAATAAATAACAAAGTTTATTTAGCATTCAATATCAAGGAAGGCGTTGAGCTAACTCAATTTAAATAACTTCAGGAAATAACTTTAACAAGACATAATATAAGAAGTTATTTTATCTCACCAATGCTGATCTTTTTTACGACTACTCTCGGCTACTACTAACTATTCTCACTTCAGAGTGTCGAGCCGATTCCCGATACACGACAGACTCTTTTCTTAATGTATGACACAATACTACACCTCTCTACCATCACTTCACACACACCCTAATCCGGTGCAACTCCGTACCACCACCAACTCCAATTCGCTATAACTCTTTACTCCTCACTCATCAGCTACCAACTCATCACCCCTAGCAATTCACTATCCTTCATTTTATACTACATTCAACAACTTCTTTTCATTTCATTTCAATCAAACCCTTTTAAAATTACTTCTAATTTATCTAAAACTGAGATCCTTTTTATTTTACTGCAGCACCATGCCCACATAAAACTCACTCGACCTCAACTTTCGCCGAGTTACTAGCGACGAAAAGCTTTAACCATCCCAACTTTTGGTGACGGTCTATAGTCTCGACCTCACAAACTCATGCGAATAGTTTTGAGAAGTAATCTTCGAAGTGATTACACAACCGTTACAATTAAAATTTACTGGTGGATATTAAATTAAACTAGTCCCCAATTTGGCAATACTGTATTAGTGCAACATTTGGTATTTTTTCTTAGTAATTTTACAAAATCATTTATTATTTATTAATTTACTAATGCATTTCATGATGTAATAAAATAAACAATTAAATATTAAATATAGTTCTATTTAAAACTTAAATAACTTTACTACACTACATTTTTTCTCATTTCTATAGTGAATCATTAGTTAATCCATCATTTATCCTAGTAATTTATTAGATATTGCTTAGTGCTTTTAATATATAGATTACTAATTGTAGTGTATTTTATATCATTACAATAATAGGTTTAATTAGATAATTATAATCTAATAAAGACACTATTTACTTAAATGATACGCTTATATATAAATATATAAATATATATATATATATATATATATATATATAATTACTACAGCAGGCTTTTCGACATTATGAATGTTTTTTAAACGAAGAATTAATAATGTACGCAAGTTGAATGCCCGTTATAAGAATGAATAAATATTCTAACGCTATCTTCTCCCTTCAAGAACAAGAGTTGTGGAATGAACTTCATTATTTAAAACTAGAGCTGTGGGTGATGTTTTTCTAGAAACTTGATGTTTGTCACTGTCTTTTTGAAATAAAAGTATCATCCAGGAGCGTCAAAGCTACATTAAATCAACCTCAAAAAGCACTTCAATTAAAGTGAGGAATCATGTCGCGCGAAAATGCTCTGACAGCAAATTAACCATCCTAAGTGAATGTGATGAACGATCGAGGGGTAATCTTCTTAAACGGGAAAATGTTATTTAAATTACCTAAGATGCACTGAATATTAGACGTTTAATGGGATTTGTGTTGTTCTTGAAACAATTAAAAAACTTTCAACCAACTTTGTCTTTAATGTATAAACAGAAAGTGGAATGATGTGTTGATTTCTATCAATATTTGCTTTAAAATAAAAACTAGAGATTTAAATTTCTAATGAAGATTAGAATTTAAACAAACTTTTCAAAATTTTAGAAACCTTTCAGATTTTTTTTTTTTTTTTTTTTTTTTTTTTTTTTAATATATAAAATACTTATTTTGAATATAAAATTGTTTTGAAAAATATAATTCCAATATATGTAAAACAATAGTTGAAATGCATATAATTGCGTTATTACTGTATTATATTTCCCAGAATGTAGTTCATAAAAAAAATATAATAAATAAATGTATGTCTTAATTGTAACGCTGAGAAAAAAAAAATATATATATATATATACCGCCTTCCTCTAAAATGAATACGTGGTCATTTTCTAAATCCCTTAACTAGAAATATAGATTTTAGAGCTATGCGCATAAGGTACGCCAATAAGCTTAATAGACGAAATGATCGAGAATTTCTAGTCTGCACATTTCTAGATGGTGAAACAATATTCTGAATATTCCAAATATTCTGAATCTTTTGTATTGCGAGAAATTCTTGCTTGATTTTCTAGAATTGGGTAATAAATCAAGATTATAGCTGCTGAAACCCGCCTCTTGTATTCGCATGTATTTGCAGAGATTTTTTAAATAACTTTGCCTCCGAGAATATAGGCAAACGCTCTAGAATTCTAATAAGAATTTCTAGAATTCGCTTTCGAAAGGGACTAGAATTTATAAGGATGACATGGAACTATTTTTTCTAGAGCCACAATTTAGATTGTAGATGACAGTTACAGAATTTTTTGGTGGTGATGGGGCCGATTTTCATGCAGAGTAGTGTTATTACATACAAACACAGTTAATATTATTTTTTTTTATCGTGGTTTACTTATATAGCTAAATTACTGAACTACCTAAATTGCTAAATTTGATCCCAAGTTGTTGAGTTGATATTATTATATATATATTTTTAATTATAGACTAATATAATTTTATGAACAAACAACATTTAATGATATTGAACAAAGTAAAACATTTTCAGTAGAACTTCTGAAATGGTAGTTCAAGAACAGAGTGGTTAAATTTACACTGATGACACCCAGAGACAACTAGCTCCAACTTCCCCAACAGTCTACATTGTGCTGTAATTAAACTAAAGCTGTCGATTTCCGAATTATTGCAAGTGCAAAAATTTTTATTATAAAATCATTAATGGTCATTTCCCTTTGTGCAGTTTGATCATTATGTGCAAATGATTTGTTCTAACGAAAAGAATAACTTTTGGAGTACAATTCACATGCATCCATTGGTGAAATGTAAAAATAATTTTTGCCAATCTACATGTAAAATAAATTCTAATAATTAAAGTTTACTTTTAGGAAAATACCGAAAATAAAATATTAAAAATTTAAAAGGAATAAAGGAGATAAAACTAAAACAGAAGACAATTATATTTTACATGTTCATAAATTCTTTCTTTTTTTTTACTTATAATAAACATTAAACTGTAATTAGATAATTGCAAAAGATTTTTAAAATGATTAATATTACATTTTATAAATAAATATTAAAGTATTTAAAGCAAAAATATTTACTGAGGAAACTTAAAACTATCATACGAGTTATTTGTTTATGAAAACATATTAGTCCTAAACGTGTTAAAAGTTAAAATAGCGGTGTTGTAAGAAAAATTTATTGAGATAATGTTTGTTATGTGAGAAGTCCAAAGAAATATTCCAAATAAACAATCAAAACTGTGTGCCAAGAAAGAATTAAATCACTTTCGTTGAGTTCTGTTTTATTTTCTATTTACCTGTCTTCCATGTAATTTTGTCCCTCCAACACTTTCGAAGAAAAATCTGAAAAAAAAAAAAAAAAAAAAAGAACACAAAAATAATTTGTGAATATTTTCAGAATGCAATGAATCGGAGTGAATTAATTCAAAAATGTAAATGTAATGTATATTCATGCAGTATTTTCATTATATTTTGTGATGCAATATCTAATTCAGCCAAAATAGGGACCGAAAATTGCTTATTCTATCACTAAAAAAAAAAAAAAAATGGCTGCCATTTCCGGTTTTAGGCACACTTGTATATATATATATATATATATATATATTTCATTCAAAGCGTGCGTTTGACTTATAAATTGTCAAATTTGGCCGTTTATGTCAACATAACATATTTTATTAGTGTTTATATATTTTTTTAGGCATTTTTAGCTATGTCAACCCCAGAAAAGTCAACAAATATAAAAGAATGGATTTTAATGCGCTGATTTCAATTGCTGTTATCTACTAAGCAATTTGAATTGCTTAGTAGATAAGAAATCCATAAAATCGACTGCCCGAGAATATGGATTTCTTCGCAACATTTGTGTCCCTCCAGAAGAAGCCTGGAAAAAGTAAGTCAACTCCACCTGTCAAACTGCCGGTCAAGCGCGCTAAAAATCTGATAATAATGTCGAATTTTCCATCCTCAGTTTGAAACGCCTGCTACTATGCCTAACAAGAGCTAATTTAATCAATTGCAACGAGCGTGATCGTCTGGTGCATTTAAAGTGTGTCAATATACATGCAAATTATTTTACTTGCAAGCATTGTACTTCTGATTTGGAGGAAGAAGAAAATGATGAACAAAATTGGAAATTTCCAATGGTATTCCTATGTTTACATAATATTTACTCTATCAAAAGTTAAAAGCAAAATCAAAACTATGCCCACAACCGAAGACATTCCCCTGTAAAGCGGATATTTTGCATTTTATAAGCTTTACATCTCATTTTTCACTCCTCGTCAAAATTAAGTAGTGTGATTCGTGGAATCATTTTTTTTTTCAGATACTATGATATCGTTCTTACTTTCGTTATCATCATATTGTACCCTTTTTTATTTCACTATAAAATTGACAAAATATAATTTGCTTTTAAATATTATATGTACTTATGTATTGCTATTTTTATTAATAATATATTTCAACTCTAACACGACTTCCAGTCATTTGGTGATGCCTTTTAAATCTAACTTTTTTTTTCTTTTAAACATTAGGATGTTGATTTGAATAAAAGAATTTGCCTGAATGAAGTTTAAATTGGAAATTTTGAACCTATACTATCAGTTATCAAAATGTAACAGTATTAAACTCTCCCCTATTTCATAACATAGTTTAATGGTATACATTCAGTATTTTTTTATGTATCCATGTCATATTATTCAGTATTCTCCAAAGAATATAAGACATTTAGTCAATATTAAGAAAAAACCTTATATATATATATATATATATATATATATATATATATATATATATATATATATATATATATATATTTTTTTTTTTTTTTTTTTTTTTTTTTAAACATATTATAAGATATTAAGCTCGCGAATAAATGATTATACAAAATTAGTTTAAAAATATGGATATTAAGTACCTTTCCTACAAAATAGACTCAAATATTACTACGGAATACATTTTTTACATTTTATTTCATTTTATTAATTATATATTATACTTTGACATTATTCTCTTGTTATATATTTATATATATATATATATAGTCGGCAGCAAAAGTATCCGAGCACTAGCCAATAATTCCGATATCAAAAGAGTACATTTAAAACTGTTTTGTTAAATAAATCCTTGTCGAATCATGTTCATACACTGAATAAGAACATGGCTCAGCAAGGATTCATTTTGCAAATCAGTATTAAGTGTACTTTTTTTAGACAGGAATTATTGCTAGTGCTCGGATAATTTTGCTGTCGACTGTATAATGAAAGACTTTATAAATATAAATATTGCAAACATGATTACATGTTTTTATCAATTTAATTATTGATATGGGTAATCTACTAATATATTTTACATTTTTTTCCTTTTCAAAATAAATCAAGATAGCGTACAAGCAATGTTCAATGCATGTACAGTGGTTGTACAGAATGCATTAACTATAATCTAGTGTGCTTTTTAATTTTTAATTAAGTTTAAATAAGAGTATTTAAAGACTATATATAAGAATGAGAATTTTTAAACTTATTGCTCTCTCCGTAGAGGGACTGAAAAAGAAAAATCATCTCACGAGCGCAAAAAATGAAATAGTTGAAAAAACAAATTAAACTTCCATGCGAAAAATTTAAAATGCAAACTTTAATGCCGCAAAACAGACAAGAAAATATTCTTCAGGGAAAATACCTTTTTTTCTTTTTTTCATATATCCAGTCGAAGAATTCTTATGAAATATTTGCTAATCAAACAAAGAACTTACTGAGTTTATACTTGCTTTTGATATTCAAATAAGAAACTTAAATCTCTTTCTTACAAGAAGAACGAAGATTTCTAAATTACGTCTGGGCAGGGAAATAAACAGATGAAAACAGTAATCACGAGAAATAGTTACTAAATAAGGTTATAAAAGGACGCCGAATAAAATTCTTTTAGATGCTGCATACAAATTGGAGTACTGATTACATTTTAAGTATAATGTATTGAGAACGAACTTTTGGGAAAAAAAAGAAAGTTGAATTTCCGTATGTTCTCTGTTGCGCTTGGTTGTAAAAGATATTTGTGCATTTATTAAGGAAGTCTTACTTTCGTTTTTGGATATGTAGTTGAAATAATATGACCAAAAAAAAGAAAGATTTTAGTTGTATTTCGGGTATCAAGGCTAATTTATTTAAAATTAAGACACAGAAAATTTAATTTAATAAATGATATTTACTTTTGTGAATATATAAAAACTATTTTTATTCTTCGAAATTCAAAGGAAAAAAATTAAATTCATGATTTTTTTTTTTTTTTTTGTTAATTTTTACATTTTTAGTTGTGCTTTTTAGTCGATTTTACATCGATGTCTGCGTGTGTCTCCATACTACAAAAATTCTCTGAATCTTTTAATTTGAATTTAATACGTAGGATTCGATCTTTGCATAAATTAAGAATTATTATTATTTTTTTTAAAGTAATTACTTTTTAAGATTGTTTTTTCATAAGTAAAATCAAGTTATTAATAATAGTAAACAATTTCTTACTATAGTTGTATCCTTTTTAATGCAGCACCCTTCTAAATCTTTTAAATGTTTATAAAAAGTGTTTATCTAACTTTTGATTCAGAACGGTTTGTACTTTATTTTTATTGTTGCTCCATAGTTAATGTTTGCACATTAAGACAAATTAGACGTGTCCCATTGCTTATAAAGTGGATAACTACTCAGAACATCCATGCCTGAGCACGGTCTCAAAAACCGAAACCTGAAAGTACACAAAGATGGAGAAAACGTTCGACTGTCTTAAAGATTTTTGTTCAAACTTAACACAATTTATTACATTTTTCCTCTGTTAAACATACACCATTTACTTAATATTTGTAACCAGATATTTTATCTATAGTAAAATTGCTTTTGTTAAAGTTTTTTAATACAAATCTGGCATTTAAAAGAAATGAATATTTTATTAATGTGACAGTGAATTTATTTTAATTTTATTTAGTATCGTTTGGTTTTATAATTTATAGAAAACAAATTTAAATAATATTCGTAAAGTGTTAAAAAAAAAATAATAATAATAATTATATTAACGCAGATTTTATTAATTTTTATCAAAGATTTTCATTTTTAAACTGTTCTGTGATTTTCACATAATTTTTCACAGGTTTCTTTCTCTTTTTTTTTCAGTGTAAAACCACGCGAAATTCCGTCCTTTATACGTATAAGGTAAAGCTAGGAGAGATCGTGCGGTAGGAGAGATTGCGCCCATCGGGGATCGACCTAAAAAAATAGAGTGGGCGAGTTCCGATTTCAAGTGGTTGTATAAAATCATTAGTGAAATGCCGAGTTCAATGTGCATATTGATTGTTTCACGTGTCTAAGATAAAGCAGGGTTATTTTGCCTTGTTTTCAAAAATAAATGCTTGATTTTTTCTAACCCTTCCTAAGAATTTTAGTACAATGGTAGTAGTACAAAATATTTTGAATTGAAACAATTTCTCATAAGCTACTAACCTAGACTAACAGTACGAGCACCACGATTTTCTCTACAAGCAAGTAATTATTTATTAAAAGACTGCGCAATCTCTTCTACCAAAATATGAGAGTTTCCGCTTGAGTTATTTAGGAGAGATTGCGCATTGATTTTTATAAAATTCTACACTACTAGAGATTTTTCAGATTATTAGTAATGAAAAGACAATGGGGATGAGATTGTTGAATGTCTGAAACTGTATCAGGAAATAATTTCGACAACTGATTGAACTAGTTCAACCGATTCGAGGCGGCGCATCTTTTTGGAGACTGTTCCCGTATTTCGAAACTGAACATTATTCAGGAGTTACACGATCAACAAAAGCCCCACCTGTTCTGGGATTTACGTCTCGAATGATAACGTTACCCTATGGGAAATTTATCACAAAGTATTTAAATGTTATTGTATATCTGTTTAATTTTGCAATATTTTCAAGTATGATGCTCAAGTTTTGTGCAGCTGTCGGGTGCTTAAATAGAAAAGATAAAACTGAATGCAAGCAAAAAATATCAGCCTACACAAATTTCTTTTTTAAATATTATAATCGTCTAAATTTCAACAAAATAAAATGAATTAAATAAACATAAAAGATTTTAAAGTTGAAACGAGAAGATTTCAATACAAGTAAAATTTAAGTTTTGTGTGTTGAACATTTCTGTACGAAAGATTGAGAGGGAAAAAAAACTAATTAATAGTAAAAGGTAGGCGGATTCTGTGCTTAAAATTCGACGGGACTAGTCATATATCTTTCTACACATATGGAGCCATGGTTCATACAGTCCTCGATTTTTATTGACTTTCTGAACACAAATATCATACAAGTTTTGATGATAAAAGCCTTAAAACTTAAAAGGGAATATATTGTATAAAGATACTAGTGGGAGAATCCTTAATATAAGGCGTGTCCGTACGAACTACGGGTGTGCTACACCTTTTTTTTTTTTGCTCGAAAATGCATTGCACACATGGCGTGCAATCGTCCCGAACAGGTTCACCTGTGGCAGATGTGTGCATGATAAGTTCACCATATGCAGGAGTGAAACGACTGTGGAGAACGAGGGAACAGTAAACAAGAACCCATTGAAGCTGAGCTGGAAATGTACTAATTTTAAGTTAAACGTGCTATTTAATAAGTTAATGTTATTTTTCAATATTTATCTGGTCTTGTTCTTTTTTCTATTTCTTCAATATTTTTTTTTAAATAAATTTTTGTAATTATTTTTAAATTTCTTTTATTTTTCTGATTTTTTAGTTGTTGTATGGAAATACCCACTTCCAATCAAAAAATATTTATTTACAAACACCTATAACAACAACATTTAAGTACAATTATTATTATTAACAATGTAATTGTAGTTATAATTAAGCGCAATCTCTGCTACCCATGTGCGTAATCACTTCTACATGGTGTCCACAGTTGGAATTTTTTCCCTGATTCTATCACCAGTGTTTTTCTTTCAGAGTTTTTAATGGTAAATTTGCATGATTAATCAAGTAAAAAATTATTATATATATATACTGGTGGAAGACTCATGAAATAATTTTGATTGTCGATACACTGTCCTACCCTATAAGGAGAGATTGTGCAAAATATCTCTCTTAGTTTTATTATAGCTGTTGTTTTAAATTATAACAGAACAGCAAAATAGCAATGGAAATGCATAGAAGAAGGTTCAACTCAAATTTATGCACCGACAGTTTAGCAAAATATTTATATTTGCATTTTTTATTACGTTCTGTTGCATTGTGCGAAAATTCTCCTAGCTTTACCTTATATATGTATATATATATAGGAATAGATTATCAATGAATGAAATAAATTATGAATGAATAAAATGAAATAAAATTGTTTTGCAATTCTCCTTTTTTTGTTTTTCTTATCTTTAAACTGATAAATTCGTTATAATAGTTATCTATATATGTATATATATACATATGACAATTCTCACTTACGGTGCCTGAAAATAATCCTAGATTTTTAGTGATATTGCTTTTTGAATGACTAGCTTTTGTCTTTGCATTGCCTTACAGTTCACTATTTTTTTTTCTTTTTTGTTAAATCTGTTTTCAAACAGAATTAAGAAAGTATGTGGGAGATTTTCCTTCATTGAATATTCAAGCAAATGCTGTTCGTATTATCTGATGTAATACATTGCTGGCTCCTAATTGTTGAAAAGTCTTAGAACTTTGCATTTTAAAAGTATTTTACATTTTAAAAATATGAATATTTCTTATAGGAAAGCGCTATAACATAATCTCGTAGAATCTGTCAATTCTTAAGGACATTTTTAAATAACGTATTTACTTTCAATTTAGATCAAAGAATTACGTACTTTCTTTGAACATAAATGTAATATAATAACATATTTCTTATTAAAAAAATTTTGTTTTGTGATTTAAGAAAAAAAAATATTATTTAAGTCCTAAAATTCCATAAATTATTTTTTTGCAACTTTGTTAAATAGCTGACACAGAAAATAATTAAATAATATGAAGCTTGCATAGCTTCGTTAAGCATCTGTTTATATTTTGACGTGTTTATAAGCTTGAACATGGAATTGATATTAGTAAAATCTTAAGAAACATCTTTGTCGATATGAAACATTGGTAATTTTCCGTCTGTATTTTTTTTTTCTCCAACCAGTTCCATTTATGTCAGCAATGGATAATGAGTGCAGCATTATATTCATTGTTTTATATTTTTAGTTAAATTTAAAGTAAAGTTATTTTAAAATATTTTGGGGAAAAAAATTATATTTTTCGCTAAAAAGTAGTATTTAAAAGTATTCACTTAAAGTAGTACGCAAGACTGTTTCTAAATTCATCTTTATTTTTTCACTAACACTAAATAATCTACTTCTTCAGTTTTATTTAAGTATTGAAGAAATTTGATAGAAAATAAGATCTGGCAACAGATTAAAGTTTCATAGCCTTTCTTTAAGGTGATTAAAAAATTAAATTTCTAATTCGTTAATATTATATTTAGAGTTAAATTTTCTTTAACAAATTTACTGCCATTTAATATGATTTGAAATAATATGCCTATAATTATAGCGTTGGTATTAATGTCGAATTTTATAGGAGATGTTCGGATAAATACATAATGTGCATTTTTAAAAATTATATCGCATAAATCTTAAACTAAATTAAAATCCGCTCACTGGAATTAACTCAATGTAAACATATTTATATTAAATTAAACTTATTAAAGAAATGATAGAAATCCTTTTGGCAAATACTTAATAAACTTTACACTTCAAATTATTTTTTAATTTTATTATCTTAATAGAAAAATAAATTTTAAAATGAGACTGTAATTTAAAATAAGTAATGTGATTTTCCACTAACTTTACTTTCACTTACCACACGTAACTGAGGCCGCGGAAACCAGATCGGTAAAGCGTCGAGTTCGTACTTGGAAGGTTGCGAATTCGATACTCGATCTGGCCAAGAACCGTCGTGTACACTAATGGTGGCTGGTGCACTTAAAATCCGCCGTGGCCGAAATGTCCCCCCTGTTCTCATCCAAATTATACCTCTGGAGGTCACCATAGCGGAGGAGATATTCACTCCATGAAAGTTCAAAATTATGATGGGATGTCTCCAGACCATCCTTAGGGGGGAGTCTCATACCGCCACCAATTGCCCACAGCGCAGCACTACTGCGACGATAAAACCCAACCAACCAATCATGCATAACTATAGATAAATTATTGCAATTTAAAGTGTAAGATATTAGGTACAAATTTGAACTTTTCAAGTACATCATAAAAACTGCTAGAAATAGTTTAAAAGCTGTTTTGGAGTAGCCCCGTGTATTTACTATAAATTGTATATTTTCTCTTTAATGCAGTTTAAAGTTGTTAAACATGTAAAAATTGCATATTTCCGCAACCTACTGGCCAGTCATTGTAACTACTAAAGATGTAAGAATATGTAATTGAAGAAGCAAATATTACATTCAATCTTTTATTTGAGTCATTTAAAGGGTGATATTGACTTAGAATCTAATTTATAACTACGTCAAAAAAAAATGTATGTCAACGCTTGTATAATGAGTGTTATGCTAAATAAATAACTCACTATACTCGAAAGAAGTTGTTCAATGTGCCTTAATATTAAAATGTGTACTTCTTAATAGAATGTGCACTTCTTAATAAAACACCTTCGAGCTTGTTAACATCTACAGAAAGCACTCCAAAACATTAAAAAAGGCTCGACTTAAACAATTATAACTAGGGAATTATTTTGCTACGTTTACATTAAAACATCTTTACTAAAAATACTGACATACCAGTGAAACTGCTGAAATTCATAATTAACATAACTTTCTTCCAAGTGACTTTAATTTTCCGCCGAAACCATAGTCACATGAACAAAATCTCCAAGGATAGCTAACCTTCTATGGGAAAATTAACGCTTGATAGTTCAGCACGAATTTTGCTACAAACTATATCGTCGAAATTTTTCGTGAGTGGACGTAAATTACACTGCTACGCTGAAAAAAAAAATGTTTTCGAGCCCTGATACCATTCTTACTGATTCTTATGTAAATTGACCTCCTGAATCCGGAATATGACCCTCATTTTGCATCACCACCCACCGTTTTCATGGGACGTCACCTCCACCCCCAATTTTTATCACTCTTCGTTAATTTTATAGCCATGAATTTGATCTGGAGAATGGAAAATAATTATTTTAACTTTTAAAAATAAAAAAAATACATAATATATAATAAGTGATAATAATAATTGATTAATAAAATATAATAAATACAACTTATAATTTCAGTGGCAAATTCCCCCCTAAATCTTCCCCTTGCTGCAAATGTTCATGTTATAGAATTTGTCATATTTTTAGGCCCTCAGAACAGTTAAAATATTTATTTTCTCTACTATAAATCAAATTTATTGCCATAAAATTACCGAAAAGTGGCAAAAATAGCGGGCCTCCCCGAAAAACGGTGGGTTATAGGGCGAAATGGCCGCCATATTCGGATTCAGGAGGTTATTTTACATAATTTGCAAAAATGGTGTTGAGGGAAATTTTTGTGCCGAGCAGTGTTGTTTTAATACGAATTATATGTCTGGCTACAAAAAACATTTCGGGTTCTGTCCTCATATGCAGATTAAATAATCGAGGTTGAAATTCCTACTAATATTTGTTTAAAGTTATGTCGATCTCTGCCAATTACAGATTCACACTCAGTGAGAGATACGCTGTAAAAATTTTCGTTGAAACGACATTTTGACACTACAGTAACTGCATGTGATGTTGAACCAAAACTAGTTAAATAGTATCTCCAACTATACTTGGTGAAATCTTTTACTAAGATTTGGTACATATTGTTGAAAGAAGGATCAAATTAAGGTAAAAACTACTATAGATACTTATGGTTGCGATTACTGTAGTACCAGGTTATTATTCAACTAAGCACCAAATCATGGTAAAAGATTTTATCATCTAATGGTTGTAGCAACTATGTAGCAAGTTTTGGTTGGACCTAGTACAAACTTTTTAACAGTACAGACACACAGAAAAATCCTTAAAATTCTAATTTTTCGGATTTAGGGAACCTGAAAACGTATAAATATCACAAAATCTTAAATAAAAAAAATAAAAATAATAATATTATCATATGGATAAAAGAAAGAAAAAATATAAACTTATAAATTTGAAAATATTTAATATCAGTTTTAGAAACAGGAGAAACGTTGATTGACGAAATAAAAGAAATCACTAAAAAATTGTTTTTTTTCTGCCTCATCAAGTAAAACAAAATTAAATATTATGTTTTATAAATTATATATATATATATATATATGTATATATATATATATATATATATATATATATATATATATATATATATATATATTAAGAAAATATCAATTCAGTGTTAAAAACATTTTAAATTAGAATAACAAAACTAAATAGAAACAAATTTAATTCAAAACATGGTGTATGTTTAGTTGTGATAAGATAATTATTGACAGCAATATTATTATTCATGAGATTTTTTGCCTTTATTTTCTCCATCAGTGCTGTACAATGAATTAGTTAATCGAAAACAGTAGATTAATTTAAGCATAATTAAAATATTCATAATGAAATAACTCCTATCAATAAAGAAGCATAATTGAAAATATTAGAAGTAATCAATAAAAAAATTTCGTTTTTTTTTTTTTTTTTTTTTTTTTTCTCACAAGAATATAAAAGTTAATTAAATATAAAATAAAGATAATTACTTTATGTCTGATAATTTGGGAATTTATAAATATATGCAAATGAAAATATAAAAATTATTTAATTTTAAGTTTTTCTTTTCTTTTTATAAAAAGTAAAAATGTATCGAAATATCTTTTTTAATTATTATTTTGTTTTAGAAGCTGAGTATAGGGAAAAAAGTAAAAGTTAATTAAAATTATTTGCGGTTGATGCACATTTTGTTTAAAAATCTTTGAAGAAATTTAAGTATTTAAGTCTTTATGAGTTTCATTTTTTTCTCTTTTTTTTTTCTCTAAGCCTTGTATATTTTTATTTTTATTTTTATATTTTAATCTAAATATTAAAACTTTTAATGATATTTTTTGTTAAATAATTCCTAAACTGTAAATAATTATTTTCGGGATCAAAGAAAAAAATAGGAATTGTTTGAAAAATTATATATAAAGGTACATATATATATATATACGTACATATATATATATATATATATTTCTTTTTAACAGACAATTTTTCTGAAAAAAAAAGGAGAAAAGAAAAAAAAAATGTATATATATTACTGTATATATATATTTTTTGCTTTAATTAAATAATTTAGTTTGTTTTTTAATGTTTTTTACCATTTATAGCCAGTTATGAAAGCCTTTTATCTGTTTTTATATTTTCTAAAGAGTAATATTTTCAAAATTATTTAATATATTATTCTAAAATGCATTTACTTTGAGCGGCAGTTATCTTAATAATGGGAAATTGACTTTCTTATTTTCGTCAATATTCATAAGAGAAAAACATAAATTGTGAATATACCCTCTTCCGAATTTTGAACGTTTTATACTTTTTAAGAACTTCTGAATTCTTTTTCAGAGATTTTTAAAAAATGTCCCTGTACATACAGAGATTAGTTTTGTACTACTAATACAAATTTGTGGGCACAACAAAACATTTGTTTGAATATGTTCCAGTAGAAATTTTGCTTAAAGTAACAAAAGGATATTATTACTACTGCTGTTTTTCAGTCCATTTTGACTCAAAATCCACATACACGGGGTTTTCCCTAGAAGTCACTATTTTAAATACCACTTTTTATATAAGGTAAAGTTAGGAGAGTTTGCGCACAATCCAAAAGAATCATATAAAAAATCAAAATATTAATTTTCTGCTAAACTATTGCTGATTTTTTAAAAAATATATATTCGTATTCTATGAATTTTCATTACTATTTTGTTATTATGCTATAAATTAAAGCAGCTGCTGTAATAAAACTAAGAGAGCTCTCCTAATTTCGTGTGAGAGATTGCGCACATTTGTAGGAGAAATTTCGCTTAATTATAACTGCAATTATATTGTTAACGAAAATAATTTCACTTAATGACATTGCTGTAAGATTTTTGTAAACAAACATTTTTGTATTAGGAGTGGTTATTTCAATTTAATAATTAAATTAACAGATATATAAAAGAAATTTAAAACGGATTAAAATAATATTCAAAGAAAGCAAGACTAGATAATAAAAAGTAACATTTAGTTGCTAGATAACATGTTTAACTTAAAATTAGAACAATTCCTTTTTAGTTTGAATGGTTTCTTGATAGCTGACCGAATCTGTCGTTATCCACAAGAGTTGCACTTATTATTGTAAATGGTGCTACAGACACCTGCCACAAATAACAAATATAAACTAGTCCGTGAGAAGTAATTTAATTTAAAAATATTTTGTAATACTACCGTTCTATAAAAAATCCTAGGAAGAGTTGTAAAAATTTAAGCAACCATTTTTGAAAACGAGACAAAATAATCACGTATTATTTCGGACGCATCAAGCAATCAACATGCACGTACAAGTTGGCACTCCACTACTGATGTTACACAACTAGTCTCAGCGCGCCTACTCTACTCCTTCCAGCCAACCGCCATGTGTGCAGTCGCTTCTAGCTTTAATTTAAAACAATATTAACAATATTCTTTCGAAGATGTGTACTAGAAAGGATTACTAAAGATTACTATAAAAATTAAATATTAAAAATAGTGTCTTCTGAGAACCCTGCTTACATGAAATTTCGTATTTAATGTAAAAAACAATAGGACTTTTTGCATAAATTTTATTAAAAAAAATTATAAGATAAAAAACATTATGTACCATGTTTTTAAATTTTCTGTTGAATCATAGCTATAGAAGTTTATCAATGCATATAAAATTTTTAAAGTGATAATGATGTCAATTTTTGTGAGATGGATAATTTAACTTTTTACAATTGTCTAACGTTCATGTTTAAATAAATGTATTTATTTTTATGTAAAAAAAAAATGAACTCGTAAATTTTTGTTTGGCAATAATTAAATTACCGCTAATTTTTTTAATGGCTATTTGTAAAGCTATTAGGAAGTTATTATTTACATATTTTAATTAATTAAAAGAAAAATAATCAAAAATTCGAAAATCGGGCTTCGAAGTATTATGTTGTCATCTGGTTCAAAGCTATTCTGAATGTTTCAAATGTCTATCTAATAAGGAAGTTAGAGAAAATCGATTGCAAGATTTATACCGGACAAACAAGCAAACAAACAAGAATCGTAGTTACTAAAAACATAGCAGTATGATTATTTATTAAAATTAAAAACAATGGGTTCTTTTAGACTCCATTTAGTTTATTCAAAAATGAATGTGCATCTCGTCCATTTGAAATGGATGCAGCAGTAGGATTAATTGATATAATTTACAGTTATAACAAAAAAATTTTGCTTTTCTTACAAAAAATTGCTTTTTGATTACAAGTATGCAAATTTTTTTGTAAAAGTTAAGCAAAATATTTTGTTAATATAAGCAAATACAAAGGCAGTACGATATTTTTTGAACTGCATTAACAAAACGGATTTTTACTTTCTCTTACCCATAAGGTCGAGAAAGTATTGTTTTTGGGTCAAATTTGCGAATGCGAGATTTTTTTATATTTACACGTTTTGAGGTCCCTGAATACGAAAATCATGTTTTTAGCAAATGATCTGTGTGTATGTCTGTGTCTGTGTGTGTGTCTGTGTGTGTGTCTGTGTGTGTGTCTGTTTGTGTGTCTGTCTGTTATCAGCATATCTCAAAAACTAATTATGGCAGAAAGTTCAAACTAGGTATTCTAAATATGTATCATATAGGGATGCTACAGTGAGCTTTCCGTTAAGATCAAACAAATGGTTCGTGTACAGGGACAATCAAGAGAATTCTAATACATTACGTCTATGGGGGAAATTGCAGGTAAGTAGAGTTTAACATCTATAGACTGCACTAAACCAAATGAAACGAATATATTTTTTTTTGTAATAGAGATAATTAACTGGAAAAAAAATTTTGTATGTAGGAGCCTCGCCTCTCCCCCTGGGGGGGGAAGTCGTTCTCGAGGGGAGTAAATTTTCATGATGGGTATCTTTCAAAAGAGCACGCCAATACCTTTAAAACGAATGGTTGAACCATCGATCTGCGATAATTTAAAACAAAGTTATCGATTTTTTTTTTAAATATCGAGAATAAAATGGACTTTTTTTTGGATATTTGGTGTTATACTACTTCTCTAATATGGAAATCGTCTACATTATCATAAAATATAATTTTTGTAAATAAAAATTTTAATTAATTATTTTTTAATAACCGAAGTTAATTGTATGTAAATGTAGGTGCATTAATGAAACGGGGGGTTGAGAGGGGCGGTAAACCCCCCTCACACAGAACTAATTATCATATAAAACTCTTCCGAAGCCTAATATGAATTGTTTAACACAGGTTTACATAACGGTATTCGTTATCTTACCTTTTAATCTGCAACCTGTATTTATAGTATTAAATTTCAGGGTAAGTGAAATTCGTGTGAGTGACACACCAGATTATTATTTTTTTTTTTAATCTTCTAAATAAATTTCATTTGAATTAAAAAATAACGTCAACAGAGCACATTTTTTAGTTTTAATCTTTTTTTTTTCTTGTATCTGTAGGCTTGTGTGTGTATAACGAACATTTTATAGCATCTCTAGATCAAGATTTAATGCACAAATTATTATAAAATTTTGTGTTTTATGGAACCTTCACATAATTTTTTGTCTTCCAGTTTTTGGACATATGTCTAAAAGTGTGCTTTGTACTCTTTTTTTACTTTCTTATACAAAGTATAAGAAAATATTATAATCCCGATTTCCGAAATGGATTTTGTTCCTCGCCTAGCTCAAAAACGAATGATCGTAGTTTATTTTATTATTTTGAACTGTCGCAATAATACACCTCCAAACTTGGTCCTAAAAATAGCTTCCGCTTTAGAGATATCTGTGGGTTCTAGTTGACGAATGCACTTTATTCAATGAATATTCTAGAATCAGTTGAATAAAATTGTACCACAAAAATCAATAATAAACAAATATTCTCCAAAATAATCCAATAAAACACACATTCGTACCACATAAGTGAAGAAAACTTAGTTAAATACACTACAGAATTTTGCTAATTCAAGAACAAGAACCAATTTCACAGTTCAATAGAATTTGAATTTTGTCGGTCATTTATAAAAATTTTTATATAATTCTGCGCTTGAAATCAATGAATTATTCCGGTAAATTCCAAATCTTAACTCCTATTGAATAGGATATTAGGATTCCAAAATTTGGAAATCCTAAATTACCATTTTTTTGCCGAATTTGGATTACAAATCACCTACTTTGACGCTAAGTTAATGCTTAACTTTCCTGCTTAACTTTCCTGCAAATGAAAAAGCTGTCATCTATTTCCACTTTTACTGCAATACCGTACAGAGAGTAACACGTAAAAAATAGGCAAGTTCTAGTCTACAATCACTAATAATGAATTTTCTTTTTGTATAATCTTGTTAGTCCTTTATAGAACTT
Organism: Salticus scenicus; assembly: GCA_963930645.1. NCBI lineage: Eukaryota > Metazoa > Arthropoda > Arachnida > Araneae > Salticidae > Salticus > Salticus scenicus. The sequence goes on from OZ005648.1 coordinate 175,301,174, forward strand.
TCGGAGAAGTTCTGCGCTAGGAACCATTGAATCTTTCCATAAAATTCTAGAACTCTTTTCTTATTGGAGTTAGAGCTTCCAAACTTTGGGTACCTAAACTACAACTCTTCTCTAATTTTAGTCACCAAATCGCCGAAATCAAAATCATTGCCAAAACCAAAATCTTCGTTGGCGAAAAAATTGGCGAGTTGGTGAGATAAGCAAGGAAATTTGACGAAAAATGTTTCAGCGGTGCCAGAAGTAAGACCTTTCTCAACTTTAACTTACTTAATACTTCTGGTATAATGTACGCTTCTCGTCATTAATTTCTGTCAAAGAGAACAAACGTAGAATATCTACACTCCAGTAAATTATGTTGAACTCTACGTTCGGCATTTTCCAATAAACGATTCTGTAATAATCTGTCGTATACTATTCCAGAACAAGTGATATTTGTTCTCTGCGGTGTATATAATCCTATTATCGTGATTTTCTGTTTAGAGTAAGAGCTTTTTTGGCTTATTTTCAGGAATTTTTATGCAGTGTAACCGATCTGTTTATTTGCGAAGCTAGCTATAATCTCACACAAAATGTGAATGTTTTTGTTACAGTATTATATTTCAATGAATGTATAAGTCATACGGTGTTCACATCAGATTTTGTTTAATTATTATTTTTATGGCATTCCATATGGCAGCATTTAACAAAGTTTCGTATAGATGTACACAATGAAGAATATTTTTTTTTACAAATAGTTGTAATTTTTTACTATTGTTATGATAGTAATAGCCAACGAGGATAAATATTCATTTATGTAGCAGCATCCTTTCGTACCCATAGTTAAAGAACGAAGTGATGTTGTGGAGCATTTGTTCTAATTAATTGAGTTGTACTTGTGAACCATCCATGAACATGTATTTACGTTGAATGCTGTATTGAACATCTGTTTACGCGAAACAGACGCTATTTATCACATTTTCTTCTTGAAAATCAATACGCAGAATTTTGGAACTGCTGATCGACTACATTTTCATTAAGAAACCGTGTGCAAATTCAACTCGTCGTAAATAATCTACTCTGAGAAAAAATTCTGTAACTTACATCTAGAATCTAAATTGTGGCTCTAGAAAAAATAGTTCCATGTCATCCTTATAAATTCTAGTCCCCTCGAAAAGCGAGTTCTGGAAACCCCTATTAGAATTCAAGAGCGTTTCCTTATATTCTCGAGGGCAAAGTTATTTAAAAACCTCTGCAAATAAATGAGACTACAAGAGGCAGGTTTCAGCAACTATAATCTTGGTGTATGGCCCAATTCTAGAAAATCAAGCGAGAATTTCTCGCAATACAAAAGATTCGGAATATTCAGAATATTGTTTCACCATTTAGAAATGTGTAAACAAGAAATTCTTGACCATTTCGTCTATTCAGTTTATTGGCGTACCTTATGTGCATAGTTAGGGAATCTATATTTCTAGTTAAGGGATTTAGAAAATGGCCACTTATTCATTCTAGAGGAAGGCGGTATATTTTTTATTCTCAGTGTATCGGCTGTAGTAGTTGCAATATTGGAAGACGAAGATGTGATATAGGAGTGGTCTGCAAAATATACCATAATGCGCAATATCACATATACTGGAGACCAAATTTTCAATTTAAGACGTCAAATACATCCTATTCCAACTGAATTATATTTATTAATTTGTTATTGATACTGAGAGTGTTATCATTTGCTGCCGAACAGTTTTCTGCAACTTATTAAACATTATCTACGCAGGGACGAGTTTTGAGGCATTTGCTAAAAACCTTCTGGAATTCCTTAAAAAAAAAAAAAAAAAAAAAAAAAAAAAAAAAAAAAACTTTCGGTAATAAAAAAAAATTTGGGAGGAAATTTGTGCATGGCGTTCAGTTTATTAATGTGGTGACAGGCTTCAAAATTTGTTGTATAGCAGAAATGTTTTGGATGGTTGTCCTGTTAAAACACAGCTTTTTGCTTTTAAATAACATCTGTACTTATCTGTAAATGATAATAATATTTTTCAGGAAAAATTAAAAGTGAAATTCGAAAACGGACAATAATTTCTATTAACTTCAAATTTTTTATAAAGTACACTTGGTATAAATAATAAAAGATTATAAGAAGAACATCGTTTTCTAAATTCAGTTTTTTCTTATGTTAACATTTAAAAGTTTTCACATGAAAAGAATTAAACCACAATAACATTTTTATATTTACAATATGATGTTAAAAATATAAGCGTATAAATTCTTAATTTTAAGGTAGTATTTAAATAAGATAAACTACATCTAAAAACATTCTAAACGATTAATTTCTGTTTGTCGAGAGGTTGAATATTCTTTTAAAGAAGTCATAGATATTTAATTATTTCCTCTATTTTTTACTAAACTTTTTATTAATGTTAATCAAAATATAATTGTAAAAAGTAAAATAAAAAATACTAATATTTATTTTTACTAAACAATTACATAATAAAATGCATTTCTTTAAAAAAAAAAAAAAAAAAAGGAATTTATTTATTTATTTATTTATTTTTACAAACTAATACTCATTAATTATTATACGCCAAATATTTATTCACATGTAAAATAACTTAAACAACAAATTTTTAACTTTATTCGCTTTTAAAACAAACTGTTAAAGATAGAAACAATCAAAAATAAAATAGAAAACTTCTTTAACGAATTTTTTAATTTCACTTTACAAGAATTCGCAAAATTAATTTAAAAAATAGTTTTATTAATTTGACGAATACTAATAGTATGTTCGGCGTGTAATTACCTTAATATTTTTTTCTCGAACTTTTAACACTTCAAGTTTCAATTAAAAATTATCTCTCCCATAAGAATATAAACTGATCATCATTGAAAAAGATTTTTTAAAAATATAAAACAATGCTCAATCTCTATGAGAATTTATTCAAACTTAAAGATTTTGTAATTTACTTTTACTCACTTGAATTACTTTTATGCTACTAATATTAAAAATAATTAAAAGTATAAAGATATCATTTGATTAAGATATCAGTTCGATTTAAGATAAAGTTACAAGTGTTGTATACAACATTTCCTAATTAAAAAAAAAAAAAAAAAAAAAAAAAAAAACAGAAAGAATCTCGCTCTTAGAATTTTAATAAAATCGAAATTACTTTTGTTTCAAAACTTTGCTTCATTTTTTAAAACTAAATTAGAATATTTTCAATAAATGAAACTGAAACTTCGTGTATTTTTACTTAGGCGTTTCAAGTTTTCTTGTAAGTGCAAATGATTATAAGCGAAATAAGTTTTGAATTTAAAAAAACATCCTTTGCGTAAATATTTCAATATAAAAGTTCATTATTTTACAATCCCAACAATTTGTAAATAATTTATGTTTTTTTGTCATGTATTGTTAAAAATTGCTGTTAAGAATACTGTTATAAACGAAATATGTCTTGTACTAAAAAATGTCATTTGAGTTTATATTTTTAGTATAAAAGATTGTTAATATACAAATTCAACAATTTTTGAATAATTTATGTTTTTACTATAAACCCATTGTTAAAAATTTTGTACTAGGTTAAACCACTACGTGCTACATTGTAACTGGAATCAATCATAAGATGATGAAATCTTTTACAAAAATATGTTGCTTAGTTTAACGAAAACTTGGCACTATAGTAGATGCATTCACAAGTTGTGAAAGTCATTCACCATGATTTTTCTTTTTTTTTTTTTTTCTTTTTTCTTTTTCTTTCTTTTAACGAAAAGCACAAAATAATGGTAAAAATTTTCACCATCGCATAGTTACAGCTACCAAATTTTAGTTAAACCTAGCATATTTAGGTTTAACCTAGCACCAAAAGTTTTACTTAATATATTTTGAGTGTTTGTGTTTTTGGAGTAAGGCCGATTGACTGTACTAAGGCTGTATGCCTGAGTGATGAGTGGCTTCCGTGGACGTCTTTCTAAGGGAATCTAGACCCTATTGGCGAACGTTTCGGGGAAAATCACGGAAAATTACGAGCAACTAGGCCGACGCGCGCGACCTGGGAGAGATCGAACCCGGCACTTTACGTCCATCAACATATCCTCACGGTTGCTAGTGTGCTGGTATATATTTTGGTTTAAAATCCACTATTATTCAGTACCACAAAAACGTACGTTCTAGATGACAGATTGTTTTTTACTCAGGAGTATTCTTTATACTTTATTCATAATATAGATGTCGCAAATATTAAAGAGAAAAGAAAAAAGGGGGAGGGAGGAATAATTATAAATATAACAGTTCGCTTTAGGTATGCTACTTAAATTCAAATTTACCTTTTCCTACGACACAATCATGCATGTCCTTCATATAATTTTTCTTTGTGCCATATTCCACAAATAAATCTACGCCTTTTACTTCTTTTATTCGAAAATCCTGAATATACTGTATTTCTTTATGAAAAATCCTCTCTTAGTTATTCAACAGAAATATTCAGACATTTCTAAAATTTTACATGATGGAAAAAGTATGAAGCGATATCTATTTCAAGAGACAATTTAATTTAAATTATTATTCAAATCGATTTTTTATTTTAAATATTAAATGAAAACCTGTTTAAATGTCAATAATATGATACCCAATTTTAATACTTATAAGTCAATTATATCGCTAAATTATGTTATTGAAAGTTTGTTGTTAAAAATGTACTTATTTACAAGCAAAATTATGGCTTGTCTCCATGTTCAGATTTTCCTTCACGTTTTTGTTTAATGTTGAGGCTTTATTTTGTGTTTGAGTTAGAGACTTAATTTCTTTTTTATAGATATGTTCTTCATTATGTATATGATGAAGTAGGCATTATGTATATGATCGAGGTGTGCCGGGTTCGATCCCAGGTCGCTCTTTGACCTAGACTAATAAATAATAATGTAGAAATTCTCTAATGTTCGATCTACCTTAAGCGCTTAACTGGTGAAAACGCGTTGATAAAAAATCCACGGGTAATAAAAAATAAATTAATTAAATAAAAAATAAAGGAAAACTAATGCGTCCAGGATACAATAGATTTTCATAATTGTGAAAAAATAGACAAAATGATTTGTTTTGTTCTTAAGCAACAATGATCTCCAGTAATGAGAGTGAATCGAATATAAAGAAATATATTGTTAATATATAAAGATAAGAGATTGCTATAAAGGTACTATAAATATTATGCATAACTCTTAAAATTTCGTAAAATGTCGTGAAAGTTTTATTTTAAGTATCATAATCTGAAATATATATAAGTAACGTAATACATTATTATTATTTTTTTTAATTATTATACATGATTTAAAATTATTAAATACTTTTCCTAGTAAATGCGATTCCTCATCAATAATTCATTTCAATACAATTATAATGATACTTAGAGAATATTTATAAAACATTTTATGGAAACCAATGCACTTACAACGAACTTTATCTTAAGATCTTTACCTAAGATTTGTTTAAACATATCTTTAAGTATTGTAACTAAAGATAACTAGAGTGAAAAATACTTAAAATAAAGTATGTAATTTTTATTAAGATAAAGTACATATTTATTAAATCCATTCGTAAAGATAAAAGGTTTAAGAGAAGGCTATATTTAGCAATGGAGAAATAATTTAACCAAATAAATTAGTTACAATTGTACTAGAGAGTCTAATATATTTAATTTTAAAGTCAATTAATCGTTTCGTTAATTTTTTTTACTAGAAACATGGTAAAAATTGAGTAATTAATCATAATTAATTAGTTTAAAAAAATCAGGGTTAAAATATTAATGACGGTATACTAAACATTTACACTTCGCTAAAAAAATAACTGACAAATAATTAAGGTTCATGCATTGATGATGGTATAATCAATGCTACCAAAACAACTGTCTGAAATTTTTGCTTGTGGTTAATTTGGTATTTTGCATGTTAAAGACATTTCTTGTTTTTATTTACCTATCGCCAAGATTCTTTTAACTATTAAGGTTCAGGTAAGTAGAACAAAAGTGCGATGATATATATTATTATTATATAGTTCAATATCTATATATATAAAAGAGCAGAGTATATTATAAAATCTTGTTGATTAAAAAATTTGGTGGAGTAATGAATTTATGCACTCCTAATTTCAGTTTATTTTAAAACAGATAACGTCTCGCAGCTTATAGGAGCTGTAATTATACCCAGTAAGTAAAAGAAATTCCCATAGCTATATATTTCACTAGAATTAGGTATAAATAGTACTGTTAAAATTTTGATGTATATTGCCTAACATGCATAATTAATAAGTAATCATTGCTATGCCACTCTAACAGCTATGATTGGACATTAGATATTTGATGTATTGAAATTAACTCATGCATTTAATTACCTCACTGAAATGATTCCAATTTATGTAGTGAAAAGCCCCCATTTGAAAGGGTTTGTGGTACTTCTTGTGTATGTAAATGAATGAAGGATTTCAAAAATTATTATAAAGTTTCTAGTTCAAGCGGTTTCGGAATTACACAGAATATCCCCTCTTTTTGCCATATTTTACCTCTTTTAAGGGGAACGCAGTAATTTTCCATAGTTATGTGACAATGAACTTGAATAAATATTTTTTATATCAAGTAAAATGTTTCTATCTTAAGCCTTTCCCACATTGCATAGGTTAGCTATTTTTGTTTTTCTTTTTTCTCTATTAGAAGAGGCGGATTATTTTAATAACGTAGTGTCCCTTTTAAGTGCTATAAAAAAATATGGATTGACTACATTAAGTAATTAACGGTTGTTTAAATTAGTGGATTTACAGATCAGGAGCCTCAGTGTTCTAATTGTATCACACATTACCCAGCAGATAATTTTTAATATACTTTTCATTTGCTCGTCAAATAATTGTTGCATTTTTCCCATATTATTTAAAATAATTATTAATCTATCTATCTATCTATCTATATACATATAAACACTCATACATTACATATATATGACTAACTCGCTTTAAAACTAGATATGTTTCTGAGGAGGACTACCACCCCCCCTCAAACGCCTGTTGTATCTAACTCTCTTTGTATATCACTATATGTAAATTTAATTTAACTTACAAATTTTATAAATTCTTTCAAAATACTTGTTCCAAATTTCATGACAAATGATTTTATAACAGATCAGAACTATTTTGCGCAGTCCTGTAAATTAATTACCAATTCTATGCCTAAACTTTTCTACAGAAATCATGGTTTTAAACATTTTAATAACATATGTTTATTTCCCTATAAGTAATGAAGTTCGACCATGCTAAAACGCACTTATAAGAAATATCGTTTATAGAATATCTAAGAAATATCGTCTATTTGTACGTAATGGTACAAAATTCTTTAATGTGTCTGTGCATTCGCCTCAAAAATTATATACACCAATAAAAACTATACAACTATTTCCTTGTAACTCATTAATATTTGAATCACATAGTGACATCACTTGCATGATTACAGAGTGTCAACAGAATTCTGTTGTGTTATCCTTTACATGAATTATTTAGTCTGTGAATGCATTTTTTCTAGATAAAACATGCTTTTAAAAATTTTAATAATATTTGTTAATAATTTTATGTTGAATGAAGCATAAACACTTTAAAATGCACTTAAATATACATCTTTCTATGGACTCTAATGTTGCGAAATTCTTTTATGTGTCCATCTAAACAAGCCATAAACATTATTAACGTCAGTAAAAAAATATACAACTTATTCTATGTAGCTCAAGAATAAATGTTCGAAATTTAGCATAATTTTGAGGATTAGGTAACATTGTCGAAACACTTTTAAAAGTTTTGTACATTAATTATTTGTCTAAGCACACGCTTTTCTTCAGAAACACACGTCTTCAAGCATCTCAGTAATGCATGGTTGTGTATTATCTTGAAGGTAGTGTAACCACGTTATTTAAAAGAAATTATGTCCATGAGCCGTAATAAGAAGAATTACTTTGACATGTCCTTGTACACGAACTATAAACAACATAAACATAAAAATATATATATACAGTTATTTCAGCATGAATATGCGCACTTCCAAATCATTCGGAGTAATTTTTGCGGATGTCATCGCCGTACATACAAATTATGTCCATAGGACGTAGTGATAAGAAAATTTATGGGGTGTACCTGTATACAAACTACAAACAGAACGCACACCCAAAATTATACAGCTACATTTCTGTACCTCATGAACATGTGTACCGATTTGCAAGTCAATCGGGTGATTTTTGCTGCTGCTATCGTGGTACACACGTACAGACAGGTAGAAGGACACGCGGAACTCAAAAACTTTTTGAGTCGCCACATGGAGGGACTCCTCTGATATTTCGGTAATAAATTAATTTAAAAGAAGTCTAACATCAATCAGATAAATCGAAAAAGCGTTCAACGCTATTGAACTTCAAATAATATGAGCCCATAGTTCATAATAATAAAGCATATTTGTTGTGTTACTGTAAAACTCTATAAGTGCTAGATTCACCAAAATCAACACAGTTCCTGCAAAGATGACCTATAAAATTTTCGATCAATCGGATAAAGCACTTAGACGCTACCACACTTTAAATAATTTGTTGCGTCCCTGTAAAAATACTGTAAGTGCTAGATTTATCAAGAGTTATAAAGTTCGTGCAACGGTGACCTTTATCACATTATTATTACACACATTATTGAAAAAAAAAAAAAAAAACTCTTGAATAAAAAAAAAAAATTAAAATTTTGAAATAAAATTTTACGTAAATTACATTAAATAAATGAATGAACATTAAAATTAGTTGGAAAAGAAGACTCATATTTTTAATTAAAGCAGTAACATTGTGAACAAGACTACAAAAAGATTATCAGATATTGCATTCGAGAATAATTAATTTTCAGATAACAAAGCATCGAAACTTTTGCAAGAATCTTTTATAACGTGCCGAGATTTATTAATTTATTTGTATAGAAATGAAAACGTGTACATAGACATAAGTGAGCAAGCGTAACTGATGATATTCAAATGAGAATAATATCGACTTAATCAAGCAATATTATGTTAATCTTGAAAAAAAAATATATCTGTTCCAAACAACTTGAAACGAAAATATTTGAATGTTCATTTCTAAGGGAATTCCATATAGAGACATTTTATTAATGAATATATAATGTTACTTAATAGCATTTAGATAAATATCAACATATCTGATAATACCGGAAAAGATACAAAAGTGTTTGTGAGAATTACTTATCTTTTAATTGTTATTAGAATAAAATATTTGTTAAAATTCTAAAAATCGAGATAGAAATTTTCAAATTTTTGTTAATGCTTACAATATTATATTAAAAGAAAATATGTTTATCAAATCAAACAATTGCAGTGAAATATCAGTTCTTATTAGCACGTTAAAACTGAAAAAAAAAAAAAAAGTTAACGAGAGCTTCATTGAAAGAAAACTTGACTTCAACTTAAATTTAAGCATTTTTGTTTGTTCAGTCAGAATTCGAAGACAAACACGTGGAATTTTTTTCTTTTTTTTCATAAATATTATTTTACTTTACATAACATTTCGGTTAATATTAAAATATTAAATCTTAAAATATGTAAAACTATTCAGAGTTGTTTAAATCCTTAGAAATATTTCCAGATCATTGGACATATTTCATTTTGATGTACACTCCTCCTCAAAAGTTTAGCAAGGTTTGCAAAAGATCCGTTTTTTTTTTTCAATTTAGAGACTTATCTCTGGATAAAATGTTTTCAAACATTGGGTATTTAAAGAGTCTTTCTCATGCTTTTCAGTGAAGATTGGCTTAAGACAACATTCAGGAAGCCGGTAACAAATTGAGCAATATCAATAATGTTTGTGATCACCCTGTATCGTTAAATGAACGAAATAATATGTAACTTTAGCGTATGTTAATACAGACCCAGTTCAATTTGAGGATGAATGTGTTTGACGATAGCATATTAAATAACGGAGATATAAGCATTTATTTTAAAATCCCAAAAAATCATTTTAATGTTTTTTTATTTATAATATACAGAGTTTTTAGCAAAAATTATTCCCACTTTTAGATAAATTGTGAAAGCACTTTTAAAACAATACACTGCAATCTGAATCCAAGTACCTTACATATCTAATGAAATATGAACATTTTTATGAAAAACCTTTTCACTGCGAATGTGCGAGAGATAGAAAACAAATTATTACATAGGTTGAAAGCTAGATATATTGGACAACTTTTGTCAAAAATTCATTTGAAGAGAGTAAAAATGAAGCAAATTATCCACAAAAGAACGAGCTAGACTTCCGATATTTTCCAACAGTTGAAATTTCTTAAGTGGTTTTTCCCATGCTGCATAATTAATTTAAAGATACAATTATTTTAACTACATAGCAAAGGTTTTATTTTTATTATTATTATTATTTTTTTTTTTTTGGGGGGGGGACCCCTTATCATCTCACAAATCTTAGAAAATAAACAAAAATAAGTAGGAGTTATAAGCTTATAAAGGGTTTTTCACAAAAAAGTACTTTTGGAGCGTGACTGAAATAATTGAATCTTCAAATTAATTACGTGGTATGTGAAAAACCCCTTATGAAATTTCAACTCTCGGAAAATATCTAAAATCTACCTCGTTCTTTTGCCGACAATTTGCTTAATTTTTACTCTGTTCAAATGAACTTTTGACAAAAGTTGCCCAATATATCTAGCTTTCAATTTATGCGATAAAAATTTTGCTACCTTTCGCATATGCGCAGTGAAAATGTTTTTCATAAAAATGCTCATATTTCATGAGATTTTTTAGATATTTGAATTGCAATTGCAATATATTAAAGTGCTTTTTCGATTTATTTGAAAGGAAATAATTTTTGCTTAAAACTCTGTGTATTATAAATAAAAAACATGCTGATTTTTTTTTTTTTTTTTTTTTTTTTTTTAGTTTTAAAATAAAAGCTTATATCTCCATCATTTAATATGCTATCGTCACACAAATTCATCCACGAATTGCACTGGGTCTATATTAACATATTTTAAAGTTACAGATCATTTCGTTCACTTAACGATACAGAGTGATCACAAACAGTAAAGTTTTTGCTCAATTTGTTACCGGCCACCTAAATGTTGTCTTAAACCAATCTTCACTGAAAAACATGTGAACGACCAAGTTCTTTAACTACTCAGTGTTTGAAAACATTTCATCGAGAGATACGTTTTTAAATTGAGAAAAACTGATTGTTTGCAAATCTTGCTAAATTTTTCAGCAGTTGTGTATAGCTTTATTTCAGTCAATGTAAGAAATTTCACTTTAATTTTCCAGCAATTTTGTTCAATTACAAAAGAGAAAAAAGAAAAAGTTTTATTGTCTTCTACGTTGAGTTATGAGTTATATCAAACACATCACAAAAGTGGAATGACTCTAGTTGTTAAACTTCATAGACAGCATATGTAAAAAATACAATATAGCTTTTTTACTCTCTTTAATAAAAGAAAGAATCAAAGTAATTTCTGACTATTCCAAACACAGGAAAATCTATAATCTCAGACACTTGAGTAGTATACAAGCTGCTTTAGAATCTCTGAGACTTTTTCGACCTTTAATAATTAAAAAACATTCTCTGAACATACAATGAATACATTTTTATGAAAATGTTCAATTAAATATCATATGAACATGCATTTATTTCATAAAAATGCATATAAAACGAACGCCTAATTAAATTCTCTCTCTTCTATTCGAGTATTAATTTAAAATATTCTTCATTCATGGATATAAGTGGATATAAGCATGCATTATAGAATCTAGATTCTTAGAAAATAAATCTTTTGAATGAAAAAGTTGAACCAAGCTTTTGTTCCCTTTCTCTAAATTTACTATTCGAAAACTCAAATAATTTGCTCCATCTATGCTTTTTTTCTCGACTACAACACGGTAAAAAATATGTCCTATTTGCTGCCAGATATTCTCAATAATTTGAGAAAATACGTTCTGACAACGTAATTTTTTTCGTAAATTACGCGTATTTTCTCAAATTACAGAGAATTTCTGGCAGCAAATAAGACATATTTTTTACAGTGTATATAAAGAACTTCACATTAAAGTTAAGACATTAGAGTTAAATTTTATGACCGAACAAAATTATAAATCAGAATATACTAAGTAGTTATTTTTTATTTAAACACATATTATTCAAGATTAACATTTTTGCATTCTGAACAACATTATAGCGTTGGTAGTCTGACTTTTCAACAAAAGAAATATGTTTTCTCTAAGCCATTTGGGACCCTATCACTCAATAGACACGTTAAGATGAAGGGTCATATCCACGCGAATTTACATGTGCTATAATATTAGTGACAGTAACATGTTGCCAAACTGCTGAACCACATGACAACAATTGAACAGTCAGTGATATAAACATTTCAGTAGAAAAATCAATGAACTCTAGTACAGAGAGAACTGTAGTATACTAAACACTCTAAAAGCTATTCAAAAGGTGTCATCTTCAAAAAATATTGAAAAAAATATATGTGTTTCTACTTTTCATAAAACACCAGAAAGTGAAAAAATTATCAGCTGAAATGAATTACAGCGACTACAAAAAATTATCAAAATTAAGCATTTTTCGCGATTTAGCGCTGTTAGGCGATAAGTTCGCTAACACTGAGATTGCCGTGTACGAACAGAACCGTGTTTTGCTTCTCCGCCAAATACTCAAATTCAATCGCCTAGCAGTGTGAAATCGCCAAATATTCTTAATTTTGATAATATTTTGTGGTCGCTATAATTCATTTCCGCCGATATTTTTTTCACTTTCTTGTGTTTTGGGAAAAGAAGAATCACATATATATTTTTTTAATATTTTTTAAAGAGACACCTTTTGAATGTTTCCTTGTTAGAAACTGTGTTTTCTTAGCATGTTACTCTTAAATTTGCTTTTAGCAACTGTACCATCACTTCGGTTGCTGATTGAGTCCTGATAAAAAATACATGGTGTATAGGCCGTCAAATTAGTAATCTAATGCTAAATATATTAAAACTTTATGCTTTGGATATTTTCATTAGTCAAATATTTTATTAATAAAATGCGTGGGAGATAATTTCTTTAGCTTCAGTTTCAGGGAACCTTCGAATAGTTTTAATTGTTCCCATTCAGCAAATACTATAAGAAATTATCTATATCATATTTCTCAAATATGGACCAGTACGATATTTATTTTTTAAATGATACGATAGACCCAAAGCATAAATTCGGCTGCTCCAGATAATGTAATTATAAGCGCTTTGGCTAGAACTCTCAGCTGCAAAAATTTAATCTAATACACTTAAATTGCGCAATTTCTTCAGAAAATTGAAAAATTATTTTTTTTTTGTGCTGAAACATATGTTCAAAATCTCTTATTTAGAAGTACATTTGGAAGAATTGAAAGCCAGTTAGGCCAGTCATTTAATAGTGGCTATTCGGCAGGATGATGATGGCGCCATCTATTGTATATTTTTAGATTTTCCATTCATTGAAAATAGAATGAGCGTTAGATGTTTTATTTTATTTCATTTTTATTTATTTATTTATTTATTTATTTATTTATTTTTATTTATTTATTTATTTATTTATTTTTTTTTGTAGATACATTTATTAACTGTGGAATTTTTGTTTTGTACGGTGATATAGTAATTTAATTTCGTGAAATTTTAGGAGAAATAACTAATTTTTTAAATAACAATAATTTAATTCTAAGATTTTTTAACTTAGTAGCGAAAAAGGAAAAAAAAATGTATATTTTCTAAACTTAAAATTATAATACAAATGCCAAAGATTTAAGTATTTTTTATTTTATTTTATTTATCTATTTATTTATTTATGTCTTCGTTAAAAATAGGAAAAGGCTGAAATTTTTCAGTGATTTCATTTATGAGATTTTTCAGAAAATCATATTAGGTATGTAGGTACTACCACGCAAATTTTCTGCACGGGAAAGGCTAGGTTTAAATATTTATGTTCAGAGAGTCGTTTAGATGTACTTTTATGTATATTTAATTCCGCAAAATTAATTTCAATCTTTAATGGCAAATTCATTTCATATCATTCATAATGTACTGTAATGACTATCATAATAAACACGTTTTATTGAATTACAATACATAACCTTATCATTACTTTATTCAATAGAATGTACCATGCCTATTAAATGAACCCTTGCAATCAGAAATATTTCCTTCCTTTACATGTTGAGTAATAACAGTAGTAGCATTCACCGAAATACTGCTGTATATATATATATATATATATATACATTTTTTTTTTAATATTCAGTTTCAATAGCATTTCATACAGCATAGATGATATTCTGAATAAATTTAAACTATTTAAAATTGCTTTCCACTTGCATGCACTTTTCTAATATGATAAGTTAAGGTTTTTTTCAACTTTTAGGCCACGAGAAAGGCAATAATACAGAAGTTTCTTTCTTCAAACTATTACTTATTGCTCTAGAAGTAGAGCAAAAATGTAAGTCTTGTTGAAAAAAATATTATTACCTATATTATTCTGAGAATTCCACGTTTAAAGTTTGCGGATATTCTCTTGATGTTCATAATAATAGAAAAAAAATACTAAATTCATTCTGCCTTCAGTAGAAACAGCTCCCCAGAGCACCATACATCCACCTTTAAAATGACCAATTCATATCTGCCTTTAAAAAATCTGCTCTGTCTTTCGCTATCTTCAGATCGTGCAAATGTTCAAACCATTTGGTTAATCAAGAATTAAATGTTTTTCATCCGAAAATGCAACATTTTATCATTTAATATTGTCTTTATTCAACTTTAACACAAATGGTCTTCCCCCCATTAAATGCTTATTCATTATTACAGGTTTTTTATTCCTTTTAACATATTATTAATTATTTTAAGCATGCATAAATGTGGACCCCAACCTTTCGTTAAAAAATTACGAGCAAATTCAGCAGCAGTCATTTTGAGTAGAACAGTTAAAGGAGTTATGAGTCTTCGGTCTCTGTAAATCAACTCTGATTTTGCATCAGATATCTCTCCTATCGAACCAGCAGTTCAACGTTTGATTACATTTGCTTCAGAAATTTTAGATCTTCGAATTTCATTAGAAATTCGGCGGATTGAAATTATCCTTCCACCTAAAAAACACATTTATAATACTTCACTACATGACCGTTCTTTTTTTCAAGGAATTATCAGTAATGTCCGTCCAAGAAAAATTGAAGGCTTATATATGAATTAATCTAGCCCAGTGGTTTACAAATTCGCATATCAACTGTAATTTATCCGCTAGTAAGTTAAATAAAACGAAAAAATCTTGATTGTCCCTATAATTATGAACATCTAAAAACGTGCAGAAAAAAACATTTTGCATTATTTTTTATTAATTTTATTTCATATTAAAAAAATTATAGCAGTTTTGTTTTTTTTAGAATACTAGATATAGTGCACTTAGTATAATCTTGTTCATAATTATTTTTACATTAGTTATTTCAAAACATAAAGCGTCCTTATAAATATGAGTGTATTTGACTTCGGTTGGAATAATTAGGTTGAATATTTATCAATAAAATATTTATTCATCAGAGAGAAATAAAATAATATCCATGGCAAAGTTTTTCGATTTTAAATTTATTTCTCGTATACTTTCCATCAACCACGATTTATTTTGAGAAGAAACTAGCTCAGAAGACAGCAGTTCATAACGAGAGTTCAGTAATTTACCTTACCTACTATATATGTATCAACAAATACACGGAAAGGTTCACATTAATTAGCAGTATCTGTCAACGGAATAACTAAATATCTTGATTTTTTACACCAAGCTTTCTTTCAAACACTGTGTATGTAATCCCAAATTATAGCTAAATGTAGCACAGCAAATTTACATTTAAATTTATTGTTTAAACTATTGAACCATATCAATTATACTTTTAATCAACAGTATAATTCCACCACTGAAGTTTCAAAGCATAATTAAGCTGAGTGATTTCAAAACAGTATTGGTTATAAAGAATAATTCATAATAGTAATGGTTACATTTATTGAGTTAACATTTACTTGTCAGATATTTCCCATCAGGAACCATGAGATTTAAAAATATAACAAGTTCAGAAGACATCAATTCAGAACGAGAGATCAGTAAATTGCCTTTCATATCTGTAGCAAAAAATATATGATTTGATTCAAATGCATTACCAACATCTGTGAGCTGCACACATCCACAAACTTCATAGACATTTCTTTTAATTTTATTGCCAATTTTTATCATTAATTTACTTTTTTATAGTCAGCATAAAGACTAAGATCATGACTCAACAAATATTTACTTAACAAAACAGTATTAGGTGTACATTAGGGTGGAACGAAAAAACCAACTTCTGATTTTTTATTTGGAATAGCGCTGAAAAGTTGCCTTTTGGTGTAGATAAGATAAATTAAAAATATGAAAACTATTGGAGTACGTCTTGAGGTGCCGCAAGGACATTAAAGTTTCATAAAATTGAAAAAAAAAAACGATAAAACCAACTTCTGATTTTTAATTTGGAATAGCGCTGAAAAGTTGCCTTTTGGTGTAGATAAGATAAATTAAAAATATGAAAACGATTGGAGTACGTCTGGAGGTGCCGCAAGGACATTAAAGTTTCATAAAATTGAAATCTTTGCTATATTTTAAAGGGTTTTTTTGCGGGTCTCGATTATAAAACAAAATATTTCAAATAGGCGTTTTATTATGAATAGAAACAGTTTTACTATTGCATTGGCATCAGGAAGTATGAGTCATCGCCGGAGCAGATGTTGTGAGGGAGAAGGGGGGTGGAAGGAGGCGGAGATTTGTCTGCGTGTACTGACACGTGACACCTGACGAGCTCAGAGCAGGTTTCAGGCTTTGCGAAGTTCAGTTGAGTGGACGTCTCCGCACCGTTTAAGGTATATTTTGTTAGTTTTAGTTTGCATAATACTTTATTTTTGAGAATAAAAATGGCTCATTCTAAAATAGTGAAGACAAGACAAATGTCGGAATGTCCCATTTTTGGGAAATTTGGTGATTTGTGTGAAGTTGAACTGCCTACTTACGAATACTTTATGAAGTGTTACTGTTATATTAGACATAACCTCAAAACTGCTTCAGAGAAGGATCCTACTGTAAGTGAAATATGTGACATTTTAGTTCCCAAAATAGAACAAATATGGTCAAGAGCTTCTATTCCCGTTGTTTCTAGCAAAAGAATTTTACAAATGATAAAAGCTTATCATTGTAAATATAGGAATTTATTAAGGTCTAAAAGCAGAAAAGGGTCAGATAAGTTTGACTGCAACCTTGCAAAATTTAGAGAAGAAGCGAAACGTTTATTTGATATTGCTGCCTGTAAGTTTGCAAACTTTAATACTTGTACTTGTATAAAAGAAAAAAAAGTACCAGTTATGGAACAAGAGTTTCTGAAAGATCAACGTTCTAACAGGGCAGTGGTTATAGGTAATATTGATAAAGCTACCACAAGTGCTTTGAGGAAGAAAGAAGTCAGAAAAAGTAAAGAACTACAGAGAATAGTTAAGTTTAATCAAGAACGGACAAAAAACACCAGTGCATTAGAAACGGTTACTGGCAACAATGGCAGAGCTGAAAGGCAGCATTGTTCTTTACCAGAAGAGGCAAACCAACCAGGTCCATCAAATATACAAGAAGTCACACATCTACCAGGGCCTTCAAAACTGAAAGAAGTGAAAAACACTCAAATGCGTATTAAATTGTCATCTGTAGCTTCCATTGCTGACCGTATCGGAATATCAGATAGAGCTGCTGCAGCAATAGCTAGTGCCGCTTTACAGGACTTGGGTGTAATCACAGAAGAAGACAAAACCAATGTAATATACAGGATGAAAATTAGACGAGCAAGATCAACAAATCGAAAAGATCTCATTAATGACAGTCATTATCGTCCGATAACCGAAAATAGAGGATTGTTTTTTGATGGAAGAAAAGACAAAACAATTGTTCGAGAAAAGAAAGGAACTAAGTTGTACACAAAAGTTGTTTCAGAAGAGCACGTTTCACTAATAGAGGAACCAAACTCAAGGTTTTTAGGCCACGTAACACCTAAATCTGGCACCGGAAAAGACATAGCAGACAGTATACTGCAGTTTCTTGAAGATAGAGAACACAACAGACAACTTTTGAACTTTACTGCTATTGGCTGTGATGGAATCGTTGTAAACACGGGACATAATAATGGTGTGATTTCTTTGATTGAAAAGGAAATAGGAAGACCTTTACAATGGTTAATTTGTATCTTCCATGCTAATGAGCTACTATTGCGACACCTTTTTTGTCATTCAGATGGTAAAACGAAGGGACCCAATGAGTTTAAAGGCGAAATAGGTCAGCAGCTTGAAAACTGTGCTAATCTTCCTGCTGTTACTTTCATGCCAATTGAAAATAACCTTCCTCTTTTGGATAACAGAAATGATTTAAGTACAGATCAGAAGTATTTATTGGATATGAGTATAGCTGTATCAAGTGGAAATTGCCCACTAGATTTATCTTTAAGAAATCCTGGAAAACTTTCTCACTCTAGATGGCTGACATTAGCCAACCGCGTGCTTAGATTGTATGTGGCAACTGAAAATCCAACTGAAAATCTTAAGACTCTGGCTGAGTACATTGTGAAAGTGTATGCACCTGTGTGGTTTAATATTAAGTTAAAACCTTCATGTACTTATGGTTCCAAACATCTGTTTAAACTTATCTCATATTCACGCTATCTCTTAATTTGTAAATGTTTAATTTGTAAATGTTTAATTTGTAAATGAAGTAGAAACAAACATTTTGCAGCTGTAACATTTGCAATTTTTAAGAATACAGAAGTAAGAAATTTACAAAATTTAACATTACAAAATATTTTTTTATTTTTATTATATTTTGTAAATAATATTTTTTCCCAATTCTAATGTTTATATTATATATGTATTTGAAACGATTTTTTGTAACATTATATGTAGGAGAAATTCATAAAAAATAATTTATCAAAGTTTATAATTTTTCAATTTTTACAAAATTTAAGCTCTTTGCGGCATCTCAAGACGTTGTAATATTGCAACCAAATTTTTAAAAATTCTTTTTTAACCTAAATGGCAACATTTCCCCAGTATTTTCAAAATAAAATCTAAAAAAAAAAATTTAAAGGCCTATTTTTTTTTTTTTCAATTTTTTCAATGTTTTTACAAACTTTAAGCTATTTGCGGCACCTCAAGATATTATAGTATCGCATCCAAATTTTTTTTTTACTTCCTTTTGAGCCTAAAAGGCAACTTTTCCCCACTATTACCAAACTGATATCTAAAAAAAAATTTAAAAGGCCATTTTCGTTCCACCCTAGTGTACATCTTTTAGATACAAATTATTGCTAGAGCTTCAATAATTTTGCTGTCGACTGTAATCACATTTCTTTCACAAGGCTTATTTTCTAACAATGCATATATAATCATTAATTATAACTTGGTGTAAAACTGCGAAATTGCTTTAGATTTTTTTCGTCTTACCTCGTTATTTTTATCTTGCTGAAATTAAGCTTTGAATCTCCAGCATTGATTTCGCCAAAAAATAGCATGGGTTTTTTTTCTTTGCACACTGTATTTTTTCATTCCTTCTGCACAGTTTTTTTCCACGTATGAATTTTGGAAATTTGCATCTTACAGTAAGGTAAATCTTGGAGAGATGGCGCAGTCGGAGAGATCGGTACGCGTGCAGCGACCCCAGGCAGTTATATAATAGTAATATTGGAGTGCCTACCCGAATATGCATGTTGTCTTCTAAAATAAAAGATGTTTACTTTGTCTTGTTTTCTAAAATAAATGCTTGAATTTTCATATCTCTTCCTAAGAAATGCTCTAGAATGGCAATAGTATAAAATATTTCATAATTAAAAGAATTCTCAATGGGAATAACCTAGGTGCTTGTTTTACTTCGATGAGATTGCGTATTGTTCCCATAATTTTAAGTTGTACTAATTTTAAATTAAACATGTTGTTTAGTAATGTATATTTATTTTATTATCGTATCTGGGTTTTTATTTTTCTGATTTTTAATATTTTTCTTTAATTTGTTTTTTCTTTAATTTTTTCTTTAATTTATTTTTCTAATTATTTAATCATTAGATTGAAGTATTTAACCCTAATCCAAAACTATTTGTTTAAAAATACCATACAACAATGCCATTTGAAGGCAATATATCATTGTTAACAATTTAATTGTGGTTAAAATTAATAGCAATCTCTTCTACCCATGTGTGAAATCATAATAACTCCATAAGGGTAGATTGCACAAAATAACTTTTTTGCTTTTATTACATCTGTAGCATTAAATCAAACAATAACAATAAAATGGAAATGGAAATACATATAAAACAAATGAATTCAAAATTATTCAGCAATAGTTTAGCAAAAAAACTAATATTTTGATTTTTTATATTATTCTGTTGAATTGTGCGCAGACTCTTCTAGCTCTACCTTATATAAAATGAAGCTAGTTCAGATGACGTGGTAGGAGAGATTGCGCATGTAGAGAATCGGAGGGTATAAAGTGCGTGCGCTGGGACTCGAGGTAGTTGTACAACAGCAGAGTATGCATGCTGATCGTTTCTAGCATCTAAAATTAAACGTTGTTATTTTGTTTTGTTTCCAAAAATTAGTATTTGTATGTTTACAATTTTTCTATGAATTTCTATAAAATAGCAGTAACAAAATATTTTTATATTAAATTATTTTTCAGAAGCTACTAACCTAGTGTAACAGTGTGAAAAACAACGTTTCTTCAAAAGCGAATAATAAGAGGCTGAGCAATCTCTTATACTGGAATAGGAGATTTTGTGCATTGCGTACATTAGATTTTATGTTAGGAGGGATTATGCAGCTTATTGGTAATGACAAAACGATGATTATTAGAATATTGAATGTTTGGAGCTGTACCAGGAGAATAATTTGGCAAATGACTGGACTATTTTAAATGCGTTACACAAAGCAGGTGGTCACATGAAAGCTGCACCATTTACATCAATATATGCAACGACTGTGGACAACGACAGAGTAAGTCAAAAAAAAAAAAAATCAAACTGAAGAAAAAAAGCTAATTTAATTTAATACAATTTTGACATTCTATTTTTTTTTTTTTTAATGCAATTTTTTTAAGTTTTATTAATTTTTTTTTATCGTCATCAGATTAATGGACGTATTTTTTATGACTCGTAAAGAAAAAAAAAAATCTATCCTTATGTGTGAATATTGAGCTTAATTATCCTTGTTGCTGATATACTGAAGCAATATTAAGTGTACAAATCAGTATTAATAGAAAGTACATCTTTTAATTTAAAAGAAAAAAAATTATACTTAATATTAAAATACATTAAAGTTGTTTAAATTAAAATATATACGTTCCTTAAAATATCGAGCTGTTAATGCTTTAATTACTGGGTTAATATAGGTGTGTCCATAAATTACTCTCAATAATTGATCAGTCAAGTTTGAATTTATTCCCTGAAAGAATTTTTTAGATTTTTAAAGGATGCAGAATAAGTTAATTTTAAAAGTACTATATATATGCAAATATGAGCAGTAATGGCCTCCTGTGTTGATTTATATATATAAGTGCAGCATTTAATGTTTCTGATATATTAAAAGATTCTTTCAAATACGCTTAATTATTCGAAATAGCAAAAGCTCAAAAATTAATTTAAAAGAAAAGACAAAATTTTCCGTAATAAATGTTAATCGAAATATTTATCTTATTCAACTTTATTCGACAATGAATATATTTTGTCCCTCCTCTCTCTCTTCATTTTTAAGCATTATTTTTCTAAGCGAGCAGAGTTTAAACACTAAATTGTTAAAATAAACTTTTTTATTTATTTATTTATTTATTTTACGAAAAAGTAAACAAACGTGTAATAAAAAATATTCAAATTAATTTCTTAACATTTTATGTATTGTAACTATCTATTATGCAGTCATAAAAACATTTATATTTCAGTCATGTTTTTCCGCTTGATTTAAATTTAGAATCTTCTTAATAATAAAAGCCCAAGTATCTCAAAACTAACGCTTGAAACTGATGACACTACTAAAGCAATTTATTAAAATAAACAAAATAAATTTTTATTCTTGGTTTGGGAAAGTGAACAAAATATTTAACTGGGAAAAAAGACGTCACAACTACAACAATGCCTAAAAAAATAAATAAATTGTACATGAAAAAAAAAAAAAAATAAATAAATAAATAAATTATGTTCCATATCTTAAATAAGAATACATTTAATTCGATATAAGGACCGCCAATTGGTGATTTGGTGATTTCTTTCTCGAGCACATATATAAACTGCCAAATTATGGTCAAGACGTTTAGCTAAAATAACAAAAATATTACTTAAAATGATTATATTATTAAATAAATATTTAGTAATATTAATTATAATAAAAACTATATAAATTATAATAAGTTCAAACGAAAAAATGTCAAGGTATTTTTCTGTTTCGGAATCAGATTCAGATAGAGTAATAATAATGATAATAATAACAATAATAATTTGGCGGTATTTAAGTATTCTTTCCACAAGTAAACTTGCGACGATTTTGATGAATTTGTATTGAAGTTTATTTTCCTAAATAACTAAATTTAATTTACACTTCATGACTGTAAGTTCATTATTTTGATTAAAAAAGAAGAAGAAAAAGACAGTTGAATTTAAATAATCGTTTTTACAATTGTTTTTACAATCGTTTTTCTGTCGGTGAATAAAATTAGCTTAATTACGATATATAACTATAATAAAAATAACACGTCACAGACATAAAATTATAAATCTATTTAGGTCACATTATATAGTTTCAATTTTCTGGTGCAAATATAATGTGACTATATATAATTATGCGTATGTAAGTTATTTATATTTTTATTGCACAGAGAACATTCTATAGCATGCGGGTAAAACACATTGGAATCTGGAGTTATACGAAGTGAAAACGGAAGAAAGTTTTTCCTTCTTAAAGAGACGTTGCCATTCGTCTAAGCACAAAGTTTCAAAAGAATCGTATCTCCCAAAAGAAGAATTTTGCATCTATAAAAAAAAAAAAAATTACTTTATTTTTCAGTTGTAGGTTTTCTAACAGCATTGTTGTATAAGTAAATGTTTAAAGCTGAGAAAATAGTCGCAACTAAAACAATTCTTAATTTAACTTGACAGTTTTGTAATGACTATGATGCTAATAAATAAAGAATGTTCTAATTTATTTTAAGTTCAAGTAAAAAGATTTCTTTACGTCTAAATAAAATACAAAATTTGAATTTATGACAAGCTAACCTAGTAAAAAGTGCAGTTTTATGCTAAGGAGAGTATTCGCATTAGATAATATTTTAAATTACTATTTCAAAGTTATTTTTTAAATCTAACTTAAAACGATTTTTTAATTCTAAAGATTTTAATTTAGTAATTTTCTATTTCGAAGTTTACCTGAGAACAATTATGCTGCTTACTTACTTTGTGGAGTTTATGTCTTTCTCATAGCTTCATTTTTTTAACGTAGACTCTAAGATATGCCAAGAGGTAATTACAAATTAATTACTTTCATATTCCCTGATTAATACGTTGAGGCGCTTCATACACATTTTTCAATGACACAAAACCAAAATTGCTTTTTTCCGAATCGTATTACTTTCTTTGTCGTGGGGCGATATGTTTTCTTTAGAGAGGTGCGTTTGTGACTGCCTTCTTATGATTTAAAATTTAGTATTGTGTGTTAATTTTGCAGTTTTGATATCAAAATATAAAATTCAGAAATCTAATTTGCGATCAATGTAGTGTCAAGCAAATTTTTTAATTACTCTCTCTATATTTTTTTAACTTATACTTTAAATACATATACCTCCCAAGAATTTTATTTTAAAATGAGTTTGGATGTTCCAATTCAGATTTTTTCTTCAAATTGTCAAAGATAAAAGCCTGTTTTGACAATTGTCGGCCATATTCTGGTTTTGTTATTATTTTAAAACTTAATATAATTTTTATTGTAATATGTTTTGTTATTATTTTTACATTATATTCAGCTAAATACATTTTTTAGTATAATTTTGTTTATTTTATTTTCTTACTTGAAATATATGCAACCAAATTACCAGATGGTCTTATTTTATCTACTAACTTTAAACTAACCCTAACTTAATTTTTTTATAAATCTCAGAAAATTTAATAAGGAATCTTGAAAGTAACACTTGATATTTAATGCGCGAATAACTAACATGTTGCTGAAACACTCAAGTTCTGTTAAATAATTCTCCATGTATTACACCGTATTAATAATCACAAGCATGTATATTACACAACAGTAATAAAAAAAAGAAAAAGAAACATAATCACATGAGAGTAGTGGGACTAAATAAATCCTATTTAGAAATATTTACGATTACATTAAAGTTTATTCAAGATCCTTATTTTGAAATGAATTGATAATTTAATCCATATTTCACCATCGCCTTAAAAATAGGACACCATGTATAAGTGGTATTTATAAAAATTCTTTTGAAAATTTAGATTCAAATTTAATTCAAATTAAAGGAGATATATTATTTAAAAGTCCAATAAATACATATGTGTCTTTATCGTTAGTTTAAATTAACGTTTAATATATATTTTTTAATTTTAAAAATGACGATTTTTGAAGATTAATTCATTACATTTTCAATACATTATTACTTAAGTACGTTTTACGTTCCAGAATAACGGACATATAAATTTATTGAGGTAATATTCTACATTTTTGTACTGGTAAAACAATTATATTTAAAAATTTTAGATCTAGATAGTCTGTTTTCCTTATATTTCCGACTGTCCTAAACCATTGTCCTATTTTTAGGGCAGCCTGTACCGATTAAGTTAATGAAAGGTTGGATTTTTCTTTTTTTTTTTTTTTTTTTTTTTTGATTTTGTGTGTATACATGGGCTTAAAGAAACATATATTTAAAATTTTATAAAGAAAAAAGTTTCAATGAAAAGAAAAAAGTTTTTTCAATGCTTGGTACGATATGGGTTAATACCTCTGTCCTCGGAGATAAGATCACATTTTTGCAATTTCCAACAATATTCTTGTGATTTAAAATATTTTGGTATTATTTTTATGCTTAATTTATAAGCAGCTAAAGTCATTTTTTAGTTTATTTTTATTTATTTTATTTTTTACTTGAAATACATATAACCAAATTTTCAGATATTCTTCTAGTCTAATCATACAGTTAAAACGTTTTGTTGATCTCAGTAAATTTAAGAAACAATTTTGAAAATGACACTAGCTGATTAATGCATAAACTCTTAACTTACCGGCGAAACATTCGTGTGTTGGAGAGAAAATGTTATTTTAGAGATACTCTCCAATCTGTACCATACATTGCGTTGGTTTATCTCTAAAAAAATAAAAATCTAAATAATAATTTAAATAATACCCAAGTTCATTAAATTTTTACTGGGTCATAAAATAAAATTTTGAATACTAAAATTATCTCCTATTTTAGTAAGCGGTCTTCTAGGAATAATTTATCTAGAAACCAATGAGAAAAAACAATAAGAATAATTTTATTAAGCGGTCTTCTAGGAATAATTTGTCTAGAAACCAATGAGAAAAAACAATGAGAATTAAAACAAATAATC
The DNA here is from genome assembly GCA_963930645.1 of Salticus scenicus. NCBI lineage: Eukaryota > Metazoa > Arthropoda > Arachnida > Araneae > Salticidae > Salticus > Salticus scenicus. The sequence goes on from OZ005648.1 coordinate 175,326,858, forward strand.
TTTTATTCATTTTTTACTCTAAACATAAAAAATTCTTTATCAAAATTAAATATATCCTTTTGTGAGTACTTTAAGCGGGACTCAGCCATTTTTTTTTTTTTTAGGAGGAAGAAAAAATGAAATCTAAAAACTTTAGATATTTTCTTTTTTTAATATATAATTTAAAGTATTGACTCACCCGACGACAAGCGTTCAACTTTAATGTAATCCAGAATTCCGGCATCAGGCATAACGGGCTAATTATTAACAGAGCTTTCACCACAGTTTTCAGAGCATCATAACTGCCGCGAAGATCCAACCTTGTCATCAGGGTTGCATTTCATTTCCAGCCTTATGCACCTCCGAAGGCTCCTTTGTTTTTACTCTCCAGTCATCGGAAGATTTCTACTCCTGGACTCTTGGGCGTACCGGCCTCTTCCAGGTCTATAGCATCTGAGAGGGTACAACCTTTTCTTCACTGGATCATTCTCCTTCAAAAATTTTCCATCATCTGAAGATATTTTGTATTTTTCCCTTACAGGCCCATTTTGACTCGTCCTTCTGCCACACACGGGGCCTTTCCCTTTTTTTTTTTTTTTTGTTATTGGCCGTTTTTTTTTACCAACGTACTCCTATACTTCTCTTCTGCTCTTCTTAGAAATCTCGTTCTCGAAAATCTGCCCCATCTCTTTTTTCCTCATTTATAGCTGCAATGAACCATTTTCGTGAGCTTTTGCCGTTTAATGTCAAACGCGTCGCCGGACAGTCTCTAAGATTCATATCAGGGACACATTACAATTCTCCCTCCTTCAATTTTACAATTATGGCTTCCCGCTTTTACATCTAGCAATTTATCGCTCATGTTAAAAAAGAGACATTTTTACCTGCCCATATTTGCATACAAATCACTTTTTAAATTGTATTATATAAACATAAAGTATTTTTACATATATATAAATTACACACATGTTTGTTTAATTTCCTTTTATAAATAAATGTGTAATTTTAATTATACACATTTTTGTTTAATTTCCGTTTATAAATAAATGTGTAATTTTAATTACAACATCGTGTTTTATTTCGTTATTCCCTGTATACCACGCTGTATTAATAATCACAAGTATGTAAAATGCAAAGTTATAGAAAAAATTATGTCCACTTGAGATTAGAGAGCGTGGAAATAAATCCTATTTAGAAATATTTGCAAATTTCATTCAAGAACCTTATGACATTCTTCTATTATCAATAGAAGAAAGCATCGGTTTCATAAAATTTCCTACTTTCGGTCTTAGACGAATTTACACATTTTGGGATGGCGTGAACACAATGTTTGAGCTTGTGTAACAAAAAAATTTAACAGTTTTAGGTCAAGAACTAATGCATAGGATTTCATGGAAATCTGTATGTAATTACGTGACAATCAACTTTCGGTGCAAATCTCTTAATTTCGTATTGTCTTCCCGTTTTACCATATTTTTTAAAATGTCAGTATAGGACAATTTTCTTATCAAATGCGCTAAATCAGAATTATTTTTAATTAATTATTTTATAGCTGAAAAGAATTATTGATAATAGTAATATTCAACAAAGAAAAAATTTTTGTTATATGTAGAACTATTGTTTCCTCTTCGACGTCGGGGTAAGTTTTCAGTATTAGTATTATTCAAAAAAACTTGGTAATACTTATGAAATGAATGGTTGAACTATAGATTTGTAATAATTTAAAACAAAGTTATTGCTTTTGCTTTTTCTTTTTAAGTTTTAACGAAAAAAAAAAATCCATTATCGCCATTCTTCACTTTTTTTTTTTTTTTTTAGTTATATGAAAAGTTAAAGTTAATTGCTCTTTGACATTACACATGTCAATTACACGTTTATTAACTTTTTGTTAAAACATGTTAATTAATATGTTTATTAACTTTTTGTACATATCCTTCTACAAATAGTGTTATTGGACAGCTATCTTTCTTTTTTTTCCCATAATTTTAATGTGGCAGTATAGGACATATTTTCGTATAAACTTTCATAATAAGGGTTGTTTTTAACCAATCATTGTGATATTTTAAATTTTAATAATAATAAAGGTCCACTACTTTAAAATTTTGTATATAAATTTTCAATACGAGTATCTTTGAAAAGTCTTTTGTCGATAGATTTAAAAGGAATAATTGAACTATGTACCTGTGATAAACTGAAAAATAAAGTTTTAGATTTTACTTCCTCTTTTGTCAAAAGCAAAGAAAAAAAAAAGCTTTTTTTCGCCGTTACTTCTTTTTTTCTTATTTTTACAAAGTAATATCAGTGATGACTGCTTTAGTGTTAATTACGGAAATTTCTCTAAGAAAATACAACAGAAGATTTTGTGATAGTCACAACATACTAGTTTTTAAATAAATTGATAATTTAAATTTTTAGGTGATTTCCTTAGAAATCCACCTATTGCAATCACTTCGTTTATCTATAAGGTAAGGGAACCAAAGGTGGCCAGTGTTCCTAAGGTAGCCCACTACCCTAAAAGAGTTTTAATTTTATTTTGAATCACAAAATGGCTCTACTGCATTGTAAATTATGTATCTCCAGGGTATGTGCCTGAATTTAAAGAGGTTATCTTGATCGATCGCCATTGTATGCAGTGATTTCACTTTAGAAAGGTTGTCGTTCAAATTTTCAGTTAAGAAGATAATTTAATTTACATGTGTTTAAATTTTTAGAACTTTGTTTATGATATGTTTTCTAAAAGCTTATTTCTTTCTCTTTAACCCTATTAACTTTATTATTAATAAATTTATCAGATAAAAAGTTTAATTCCGTGAAATTGTGACCCTATGCATGTTCTCACGGTGGCCCAGATATGAGGCAACTTTGGTAGAAGTGAGTCCACTCAGCAAATGAAAACGGAAATTAATGTAATAAGGGTAACTCTCAAAATTTTTGCTTAACTATATTAAAAAAAAAATCTTATTGCCGTTTATTCTCTAACAATTTCTACACTATTGAGAATACCAAAGACCTTCCGAAGGAAGTTAGTGAATCCCAGAATAAAAATTTTGAACTACTTTGAACAAAAGGTAGTTGAAGGTCTTTTTGTGTCAAAAGATAACATTAATAAGGAGAAAAACCCCAATCATAACAAAAGAGCGTCTTATAAGAACATTTTAAAGTGTTTTAAATGTATGGGCTACCTTTGGAACATTATGCGCCAAAGGTGGCCACAAGCTACAATTTTGAAACCGTATTATAAAAATATCTAAATTACATTTTACAAAGAAAATTATACTTGATATGTGTAAGAGATAAGTGTAGCATTTTATGAAAAAAATGTCCAGCCACATAAACCCAACCGGAAAATTATGAAAAATTCTCAATGCTTAACAATGGCTACCTTTGTGTCACCTACCTTACATATACATATATATCTATCTATATATCATGGTAATTTTGTCAATACGGTAACTCCCGAAATAATACTCCAAACCGAACCAAATTTGGACAGCAAAATTATCTTATAAATATCTTGGATGAGGTCGTCAATCACGTTGCTCCGCCATTTTGTTTTCACGTGGCAGCCACTTGAAAATTTCAAATCATCTTATAAAAAGCGTATTTAAAACCGTATTTTCTTGAATTTTGATGTATACAGTCGGTAACAAAAGTGTCCGAACACTAGCAAAAATTCTTATGTAAAAAAAGTACATTTTATACGGTTTTGTTAAATAAATCCTTGTCGAATCCTATTCTTAGTCAGTGTTAGAACATGATTCGATAAGGATTTATTTAACAAAACCGTATGAAGTGTACATTTTTTACATAGGAATTTTTGCTAGTGTTCGGACACTTTTGTTACCGACTGTATATAGACAATATAAAGGCCTTAATCAAGTTATCTTTATCTGCCATTTTTAACAATGTGGCGGATATCTTAAATTAAGAGGGGCCACTTGAAATTCTTCTACCACATGAAAACTTATCAGCACGATAAATTTTGAAATACTGAATCAATTTGAACTAAAGTTGGACAGTGAATTTAACATACAAAAATCTTGGATGGCAACTTGTTCTAACATTTTGTTTTCAAGTAGCGTCCACTTGAAAATATACCATCACGATAAATTTTGAAATACTAAACTGATTCAAACCAAAGTTGGATAGTGAACTTATGATACAAATATCTTGGATTATTTTTCTGGTCAAGTTGCTCCACTATTTTTCTTCCAAGTGGCTGACACTTGAAAATTTGACATTATGATAACTTCTGTAGTACTGCATAAATTCGAATCAAAATTGTGAAATTTCATTGAAGTATCTTATCTTGCTTATCCTTCAAGTATCTTATATAAGTTCGCTAGGCATCTCACTCAGACCTTTTGTTTCCAAGCGGTGGCAACGTGAAATCACGGTGGAACTTGAAAGTTTCTTATCACGATAACTTTTGAAATACTGAATTAATAGCAACCAAAGTTGGAGAGTGACCTTATCTTGCAAATATCTTAGAGGATTTCGCTGAGCAAGTTGCTCCATTGTTTTGTTTCCAAATTCTAGTCACTTAAAATCAGGCTGTCACTTGAAAATTCCTTATCACGATAACTTATTAAATACTGAATTAATTCGAACCAAAGTTGGACAGTAAACTTATCATATAAATATCTTGGATAATTTCAATGGGCAAGTTGCTCGACCATTTTGTTTCTAAGTTGCGACCACTTAAATTCCGATTGCCACTTGAAAACTTTTCATAACAGTAACTTTCGAAATACTGAATTCATTCGAATCAAAGTTCGACAGTGAACTTACGCTTCAAGTACTTTGCATAAAAGGCAACTTGGTCCGCCATATTGTTTGTTGTGGCGGCCACTTAAAAATTTGCTATCAAGATAACTTTTGATATACTTTATCGAACCAAATTTGGTCAGTGAACTTATCCATTCAAATATCTTAAATAATTTCGTAGGCAAGTTGCTTCTCAAATTTATATCCAAGTTGTGTCCACTTGAACGCTGCCAATTGAGAATCACGGTAGCTTTTAAAATACTGATTTTATTGAACCAAAGTTGGATAGTGAACTTATCTTACAAATATCTTGGACTAATTGACTAAGCATCATTTTCGGCCGTTTTGTTTCAAGTGACGACTACTTAATTTGTCAACATGATAACTTTTCAAGTACTGAATCAATTCGAACTCAATTTGTAGAATAGACTTATCTCAGAAATGCATTTGATATGTTTGTTTGCAACTTGATCCACCATCTTGTTTCCAAGTGACGGCCATTTGAAAATTTCAAATTCACATAAAAAAGGTATTTATTAACCAATTTTCTTAAAACTATATATGTACTACATTCTTAAAACCACATCAATATTTCGACCGAGTCCATTAATAAATTGTATCCGCCATTTTGTTTAAAAAAGGCAGTTACTTGATAAGGAAGAAAAAATCAACCTACCCTTCCGAATGAGCCGGGAGGACTTGTTTTTACTTTTTAATTAATTTATTTATTTATTGTTTGTGTGTGAATTATTTGTACAACTCTCCTCCAAGATAAAAGTAAGTCTTCAAAATTATTGACAAAATTTCTGTAATTTAACATGTTTTGCTATTAATTCCCCCAATACATTCATAGGAAGCTAAATTCAATCGTATTTACTTTTCATTTGAAATACATGTAACCAGATTAATAAATATTCTTTTAGTCTCATCTTGTAACTAAAATCTTTTGTAAATCTTAGAAAAATTAATAAAGAGTTTTCAACGTAACACTAGATGATTAACGCATGAATAATTAACTTGATGCTCAAACACTCAACTTGTATTAAGTTATTCCCTATGTAATACATCGTATTAATAATCATAAGTAAGTGAAATGCACAACAGCAACGTAAAAAATCATAACCACTTGAGAGTAGCGAGATTGCAAATAAATCCTGTTCGGAGGTTCTTAAGATTACATTAAAGGAAATAAAAATTGAATAATAAAGATGATGTGAGGCACTGTTTGAGTCTCTGTCCTTAAAATATGTGAGGTGAAGTACATCCCTTAAGTATTATTTCAAGTCTTTGAAAAATGCATTCATCATTTTGTGTTCGGAAAAATATGAGAAGTATTTTCTGTTGTTAAAAGTAATTATTTTTTATCTCAAGATAAAAAAGGATTTAATTATTAATTTCAAAATAAACATTAACGTTAATACACGGAGGATCTTAAGAGCTTGAGATTTTAACGAATGTTATATATATATACTATACGTATATTAGTCAAAAATTTATTATTATGATGCTATGCTATTTTTTTATTAACTATTTAAAATATGCTGTTAAGATTGTAAAAAGGTAATGAACTTGAAATAACATAAATATTGAAAAAAAAAAAAAAAAAAAAAGATTATTTTTGATTGTGAAAAACTGAACTTTAAATCAATCAAATCAATTAAATTGTAATTTTTATTTATTAATATGCTTTTTCTTTTTATACAAATTTAATATTTTTTACTAAATATATAAAGTATACAATTCTTACTCGGAAAAATCATTTTCAAATTGAATAAATTTACAAACATTTTACTGCAAGCATTAGAAATTTGCCTAAATTATAACTAACAAAATTATTATTGTATTTTTCAATTTGTCAATATTTATTATTAAGTCGATCATAAAACATTTTTAATCCTTTTCTAGCAAATTTGAAAAGAGTTTATAACTTTTATTTATTAGTTTGTCTATCTGCCCTCTAACGTCCGTAAATCTTTTCAGAATTTTTCCAAACTGATATATTTCATTCAAATGTACTGTATCATGTTTCCTATTGAAAATTGTGGGAGTAACATGAATGGCTTATGCAAAGGAACTCCCAAAAGAATGCAAATACATACTATCAGAGACATTTAAAAATTATTTTAAATACTTTTTTTGTAGCCCACAAATCTAATGAAATCGACTTCTCCTATTCACATGTAAAAAAAGTATTTTCTTTAGAATGTGGAAAGATTACTATTAAAGTTTTACAGAGTCACATAAAAATAATCAAATACATTAAGGACTATAATTTAAAATTATGGTAATTGCATTGTCGTTTGTGTTAAGCGTTTAAAACATTCTACAACAATGTTTAAGAGAGATTATGGCATCAAGTAGTCCACCTGTGTTTTTGTCTCTGTTCTAATTTTTGTTAATGTGTAGAGAATGTCTTCAAATTAATTTATGTTATTTAATTTCTCTATGGCAAAGTCTCTCTTCAAGATGGAGTAGATAGAGCAACTGATTTGAAGACAGTGATTCATTAAAGAAATGCCATGCATTACTATCTAGAACAAAAGTAATGCTGAGACAGATAGGGGAGATAGGAGAAATTGTACATATAGAAGATCAGATGGAATGAGTAGAGTTCGTTCGCTGCGACTCAAAGTAATTGCAAAACAACAATAGTGAATAGTGGAGTGTCGACTCGAATGTGCTTGTTAGTTATTTCGATTATGTAAGATAAAATGTGGTTATTTTGTCTTGATTTCAAAAATAAACGCCTGAATTTTCATAACACTTTCCGGAAATTTTTATATAAAGGCAGTACCACAAAATATTTTTAAATTAAACGATTTTTCATAAGATACTAACCTAGACTAACGGTTCGCACTAAAAGCGAATAATTATTGAATAAAACAAAACGCAATTTCTCCTTCCAAAATTGGAAAGTTTGTGCATTTGGTGCTTATGAGAGATTGCGTATCGATTCCATTAAATTCTACAGTAGCTGAAATTACGCAGATGTTTAGTAATGACCAGACAATGAAAATGAGCCGCACTGAATATTTGGAAGTATATCAGGAGGCAACTTCGACGAGTGACTGTTCTAGTTTAAATACGTTACTTGTGGTAGGTGTTTGCATAAAAGCTCCACCATTTAAGTGCAACCATAGTGAACAATTACAGATTTGGTCAGGAATCAAGAAAATGTTCAAATTGAAAAAGAAATGTACTAATTTTAAGTTAAGTGTGTTATCTAGTAAAATAATGTTGTTTTGTAATCTAATATGAACTTGAAGTTTTCTAATTTTTTATTAATTTTTCTTTAAATAAATTTTTAATTGTCTTTTAAATTTCTTTCATTTTTCTGATTTTTTATTACGTTGAAATATACACTTCAAACACAATAATGTTTGTTTTCAAAAACCTTACAACAAGGCCATTTAAATGCAATTATTATTCTTAACAATTTAATTGCAGTTATTATTAATAACAATCTCGCGTGCACATGTGATGTATCTGTAAGGGGATATGATCTGTAAAGAGAAGATTGCGCAAATCAGCTATCCTGGTTTTATTTCAGCTATTGAATTAAATTAAAGCTCAAAAACAAAATAGCAATGTAAATGAATACAAAACAAATTCAAAATTATTCAGTGATAATATATAAAAATAATAATAATAATATCTGGATTTTTCATCTTATTCTAATGAATTGTGCGCCGAATTTCCTAGCTTTATCTAACATATTTTTAATGAACATTATTTTATCGACTACATACACCATGATAAATTTAATATATAATTTTAGGATACAGATAAATAAAAATAAAAAGTATAAACATATCCAGTAAAATAAGACGTGATTAGTGTAAATGATTGATTTGTAAGGATCTACAAATTTGTTCGCATTCATTATACGATACAAGGGAATATTGTTCAATATGGCGAATTTTCAATGTTGTGAATGATTTTTTAGTACATCATAGTGTATTTTGTTATATGTGAAGTAACACGATATACAGAGCTGCATAGTAGCAACCTTTCTAATGCTTGCTCTTTGGAAATAAAGCTATAAGTACGCTTTTGTGGGATGCTTTATTGCATAGATAAAACAAAATATACTTTTGTAAGCTTGCTATTTTCAGGTAGTAAACTATAAAAACAATTACTACGTGAGGACTAACCAAAAGCAATCTATTAAGCAGCCGAATTTTCTTCCTTGGTTAAAAACAAAGTATTTTTAATGCGTCATCAAAGATGCAAATACGTTGAACGTTAAATGTTGCAGAGTGTAGGTACAGTTGAAAAGTATGTATGATCGATTCGGATATTGTAGATAGACAGACAAACCGAAATTATAAACGCTTTTGAACTCGGATGAAAAATGTTAGAATTCATAACAAAATAATCCAAAAATTTAAGAATATTAAATTAAGAAAAATTAATGAAAATTTCATTCTAAAAAATAAGATTAATGTATTGCTTAGCTATGGAGCACAAGTTCAATCGCTGAAAGAAGAAATAAAAAAAAAAAAAAAAAAAACATCAAAACAATTTGAATGTAAAATGAAGACCTTTAGATAATGCAATGTCAAAGCTTTGAAATGTAGAGGATATTTGTAAATGTCGCTATCTGAAAAACAGACCAGATGTGCATGGATAAAATTTTAGAATTTCGAAAATACAATGAGGTATATACAAGGTAATTAAGAAAACATTGCGTAATATATGATGCGATTTATGACTTTGTGATTTATAACAGTGTGATTTATGACATTATTTTAAAAATTTCCAACAATGTTGGAAAGTGTTTATGACTCCGTTTTGTGTGTCTGTCTGTCAGCGTTCAAACTCTTTTAAATATTCACACAATTCTTTGAAATTATTATTTGTTATTCAAGCTCACACTAGGATGTTCCTAATGAATTAAGTACAAAATTAAGTTTGAATTAAGTACATTGAAGTCGAAAAGTTATGTTATGTGCAACAAGCTTTGAAATATAAAGTTTAATGATCTTCAGTCATTGATTATAAATATATATATATAAAGTGGGTAGATTGAAACATTGAGCTATTTAAGGTTAATTTAGTTAAAACCAACATTTTTTAGAAATTTGATTTTAATTTATCCACTTTAGTTGTGTCAGTTGTTGTGTCAATGTAGTATTTACTAGTAAAATGGTGAATATCACCAAAAATTTTCTAAAATTATCTGGTTCAGCTAAATTAGTTAAATGAGTCTAAATAAATTGACTCCATGTTTTTGAAAAATCTTGAACTATATTTTTTAATAATAACTATATGTTAAATGTAAAGCTAAGACAGGTTTTATTCACTCAATTGTTCCAAATTGGCGATATTGTAAGCGTAAGTTGTCTCTGGAGAGTTGGGTTAGTTGAAGGAAAGATTACCAATTGAATTTCGTTGGCATTGGTTTTGGAGTAATTGTAGATTGTCCATTGATAATTTGGTCAGTTAACAGAATGTTGAATTTAGTCTTCTTTGCGTTGGTTTCGGAGGAAGTGTGCAAAGTCATTGGCGCTAGGTTTTGGATGTCGGAAAATTTTTAGAGTTCACTTGTGTGTCTGTATTTTCAGTTTAGACGTTTTAAGGTGAACGAAGTGAAGTGTTTCTCCAGTAAACTTTTTAAGAAAATATCCATGTTTCTTCGAGTGATTCTGTAGTGTTAGCAAGACAATCACGCTACTCTTGCTAAAGTATTCTATCTGGTAAATTAAGAAGTTAAGAATGTATTGATGAGATTATAAATTTTCTCACGCTTTAAGATTAAATGGTGTTTTATGTTAAATTTAAGTAAAAGGTACAGTCACGTTGGAAAGACTTCCCTTTTCCTCTCTTAAAGCTCTAAAAAAAGAGTTAGATTTTTTTTTTATGCAATTTGTATTCACTGACACGAAATGAAATGAGGGAAAATAACGAGGTTGCTATCAACTGACTTTTTCAAGGTGCACAAATCTCTCAGAATAATATATCATATAAAGTAACATATATCTTAATATAATGCATAGGTAGCAAGATTTTCGTTTTTCAAGGGAGTCTTAATACCAGAAAGCTTCTACAGTTGTTTTCAGCTTATTTTGTTGTCAAAAATATATGTGACATATTCCTTTAAAGAAAGTAACGGTGTTAAATCTGATTAAAAATATTTAAAAGTTTGGCAGATATGCATAATGTTAAATGAATGAAATTGTAATGCAGTTATCGTGTGAAAAAAGTTCTACAGTTAGCACTTATGAATAAATATAAAATTTGTAATAAAATGCGCACAGCTTTTGATATACTTGCAGATTTAGAGCGTACACATTATTGACGCAGAAATTACCTTTCTTTCCTTAAATAAAACAAAGTTTTTTTTGTTTTTTTTTTTTGTATTAAAATTAAAATTTCTAAGTTCTTGTACCTGTTTCTTAATAAATTAAAAACTTTTTTCTTAAAGTTATATATTAAGTATCCAAAATTTCTGTTAGCATTATTATTATAAATTGGATAAATCTATATAAAATTATCAAAATTGATATAAACACGTCAAATATATGCATAATTTTTTCGATCAACTCATTAACTGGCAAATTTACTCATTCTTATATAACATAAAAATTTAATGGATTGATTATTTTAATATTTGCAAATCCAGAAACAATGGTAGTATCAGAAAATGTAAAGCGCTGATTTTTATAATTTTGAAGGGGATTTAACAATTTGTAAAACATCGATCAAATAATTGTGTATATAATTATTTATAAATAAATATGTTTTATTAATGATAAATGTGTACACAGTGTAAATACGCTTGAATAGTATACATGTTTGTATTTATTTATTAATGATAGATAATTAATGGGCCCTGTATTATAAATAATATCAACTTACAATCTAGATTTTGGAATAGATTTACATTCATATATTAGCAGTATTTAGTGGTATTTTCAGTATCCGTTCATCAATATAACTGAAAATTATAGGAAATAATTTTATATAGCTGAAATGGTATTACATAATTCTATTAAAAATTAGAAAAAAATCATGCAAAACAGTTGTAACTGATCAACAATCAAATTTGTGTTTATAACTGTTTACAAAACTAGGAAGCTGTGCCCCCTGCTCGCTTCGCTCATCGACCCCAGTGACATCTTAACCCCAGTGGCATCTTTGCCCGCTTCGCTGGTTGCAATATTTAAAGGAATTAAAAAATAAATAATTCAAACGTTTAAATAAAAATATTTTTATTTGAGATTATTTCTTGCAGTTTAAAGCCATGGCTAAATACCACTATATCGTTAAGGAAATGTAAATGACATTTAATTATTTGTATGTGATTATATTTATTATATACACGGTTAATTTAAAGTATATTAAATATACATTCACATTAGTTTGCGGACAATAAAATAAAATGTATAAGATCATTTTATTAATTGATATACATATTTAAATAATAGATAAATCTAAATCTAAATTTTAAATCTATCATCAAGTCACTTTTATAAAAAAAAATTAAAGATAAATGTTTGACTTTTACTTTTTCATTTATTTATTTTTTAATTCACGTGTAAGAAAATGTTTCTTTTTAAGTTAAAAGAATTAATTAAATAAAAATTTTTACGCACTTTATTTTTGGTGGCATCTTTTTGAAAATACAACTCAAAGAAGAAAAATGTCGGAGAAAAATGCAAAAATCACATAAACCATAAAAAATGGGAAAAAAAATAATAAAAAATAAATGTAAAAATTTGTCAAATTCAAAAAGTTGTTATTTACTGCACACTACAATTAATTGGTTTATATCTTAGCAAAATTTGATAAGGTATCCATAAATTGTTTTTGAATGTATATATACTTTTTCATAATTAAAGTGTTTTTTTCTACATTACTGTTATATCTCCTAAAATAATTTTTTGACATATAGAACATCAGTTTCGTTATGTTTATTACACATTTTTGTGCAAAACCGCCCATTTTCATGTTTTATGTAAAGACGTTTTTACGATATAAGCTATGAAAGCGTAAAAAACACGATACATTGAAAAACAGCTACGGTAGTTATTTTTATTAATTTATTATTTAGAATAGAGAGAAATACGTATAACAAGTATCGAATTTTGGCTTTTATTTAAAAGAAAATCATGAAAAACGGCAGTTTTTCGAGTGACGCAAGCGGAAGCCCAAACTGAACGCTGCGAACTCATATATACGGCTAGTTTGACATCAGAGAGATTTGTAAAAGCCGACACTTAATATCTCAGCAAATATGCCATATTTTGTTCTGATCTTTTCAAAATAGTCTTTTATCTACGGTCTTAATCTATCCTTAAAATTTTACATTTCTACATGCAGTATGTTTTGAGATCTGAATCTCAATTTAAAGCCAAAAAGGGAAAACGATTGGTGTAATGGACTAAATTCTGAAAAATATCTCTAAAACGGCTCGAAGGATTTTCATATAATTAATATATGCTGTTAATAGGATCTTTCTTAATCTAGTAACGTCTTCGTTTTTTTCAGGAAAACTCTTGTTTTTTATAAAAATTGTTTTAAAAATAGAACTATATTACTCCGCCAATTGCATGCTTTTCTTCGGCGAAAATGGCCGTAAATCGGTTCTTACTTCTTGTTTGCAAGGCTTTGTTGGTTGGCTGACCAACGTGAATGCAGTCAATAACTTTTTGTTATGAAGAAAATATTTTTAATTTTAAAATTTCCCATTTCCTCAAAAAATTATTTAGATAATATTTAAAGTAAAAGAAGTATTTTGTAATCATAGATATTCTATTTCATCGTTATTTATAATGAATTAATTTCTTTTTAAAGCGAAAAAGTTTATCACTCATGCACACAAATTTATACCATGGTTCATGATCTTTGGAGCGCATGCGTACATCCAAAATTTTTGGCGCTCGCTGACTCGCTGTAGACAGGCGCTAATTCATGATCTTTGGAGCGCATGCGTACATCCAAAATTTTTGGCGCTCGCTGACTCGCTGTAGACAGGCGCTAATTGTTTACCATCGAGGTTTTGCCTAGGGTTTTGCACTGTATTCCTCCGCCAATTAAGCTTTCATTTTCATTAGGTTTTTCTATTTTGTATATTACTTTTATAGATTACTTCGAAGTGTATTATTTAATAAAGAAATAAGATATTCTAGTTTATAACCCTAAATTATATGATACTGGAAGGTTTTAGTAAATGATTTGAGAAAAGCGAAACCTAATACTATGTTTGCATCTACAAAGAAAATAATATTTAAACCAACATTAGAATTCGGAGGTACGTGTTTTATTATGGTTACATATTTTTTTTCGAATAGTCAGTAAATGTGTTTATATCTTATCTTTGATCTGTTTGCACTGCCAAGCCTAAACAAATTATTACTCATAATCGCCTGTAATCATAATATGCCTGTTTTTTAGTTCCATGTTTATGTATTGCTCGGTAACCTAGAAAATAATGATATATACTTGCTGTTATTTCGCTGCTTATCAATAAAATTTGCACTTTTTTTTTCTTTTTCAAGCTATTCCTGAAATATTTTTTGCTTACGATCGCCGTAATACACAATTATTATTATTTTTTTTTTTTAAATTAAGTCTTACAACATAATAACTTTTATAATCTCTAAGAATTATCTGAGGATGATAATTTCACATCTAAAAAAGATGTTAAGAATAAAGTTATCAGTTTTGGTTTTAGTAATTCACTATGCTGAAGGTATCAAAATGTAGCAATGAACCTAATTATGTAAATACACTACAAAAGTTCTGTATGAAAGCGTGCTGTTTACCATTTAACTAAATTTTATGTTCAAAAGCCTTTTTTTTTTTTTTTTGTAATTTTAAGATGTGCAAATTTTCATGTATGCTTCAATTATTCTTTCTTGCAACTACTCGGTGTCCGGTGCTCGTCCAAGCACTCAGCAACTACTCGGTCAAAGTGCTATTTGGTGTAGCACTAATATCTAACAAAAGTTGTTTTTGTTAACAACAGTACTTAAATAAAGATTATATCTTTAAAATCGAGTTAACAAGGAGTGCACGTATTTTAGATAATGTTGCCATCTAGGACATTTTAGGAGATCAAACAAATATTATGTCCACCCCCGTTAAAAAAGGTGATACATGATACAAGTAAAAAAATAGTGAATTTGAGTTTGTCATATGAAAAGCCCAGTGGCAGAAACGCCGCAACACGGCGACATAGTCGCGGACACAGAAAAACGGCTTGCAGACAGTTTTTGTCTGCACTAATAAAAAAAATTGACCCTAACTTTCAGACACTCTTTGTCTGTACTACTAAAAAAAAAATTTCCCACAACTTTAAGACAGTTTTTGTCTGCAGTCATAAAAAATTGTCTGCAATTTAGATATTTTTGCCCACGACAATGTGCTACTGATGTATGACGTCTTAGACGCTCTGTGGTAGGAACTCTAGAGCTCCCTATAGGTGTCTTGGTAGGAACACACAAAACAGTGCTTAACAAGGGCGACCTAGGAGCCTAGATCTCCCTTGATAGGCAGTGTTATGCATGTATTCTTTTTCTCCTGTTACCTGTTACTGAGATTCTACGGGAATGTAGGAAAGTGCTAATTTCATTTAAAACTGCTCCAAAACTTCTCCTCCACTTCAAAATTCACTTATAAAAATTTCTGTATCAAAACTAAAATTAATACTTTTATTATTTATAATTATTTATATTGTGTTGTGTCAAACATTGCTATGAAATATTTAATTGAATGAGTTAAACTTATTATTTTATAATTGTTTATACTACATTATTTTGTAGTAAAATTGTATTGTGTATTGTTGCACGAGATCACCACTGTTGTTAACACCCCCCCCCCCTCCTCCCAGATTGCCGCTTTCAGCTTTCAGGCTTTTTGAGTACAGATTACGAAATTTTAAAAACCTGTTGCAGACAGCTACAAAATTTTATGTCACTGGGATGAAAAGTGTCCCACCTAAGCTATATCATGCAGTTTATCCACCTGAGTGAGAGGCATTTTTGTTAGTTTTATTGTAAGCTAGTCAATGCTTTATTGTTATCTTTAAGTTGATTTTTCTCAAAGATTATTTCTTATTGCTGGGGTGCAACATGATGTTGTCATCTAAGAAAGTTTAAGTATTTATTGAGAAATCTAACAGTTAATAACTTTCTTTGCTGTGAGCTCAGCATCATGCCACTGTGTATTGTAATATTTTCTAGTAATTTTCTACATTTAAATCAATCACCATTTCTGAAAAGGAATTTTTTATGTTAATTTCTCATAATTAAAAAAGTAAAATATTACTAAATGTAGATGGTACTATTTAAATAGTTCGAAAAAAATTAGGAAGTTGACAGCTGATTGTCAGTAATTAGCTGGCCAAATATTCGGCATTCGGCCAAAATCATTAAATAAACAGATTAACCATGAAAAGTGTCTAAAACTGATTATTTTCGTAGAGCTAAAGTTTTAATTAATACAGACATGGTACAATCTTACAGAAAAAAAGGCTGAACTTTTCCCGATCCCCCCCCCCCTCAAAAGTGGTATCAGGCAACTGACACAATATAAATTTTTCAATAATAAAAATAATGTTAAATTTGATTGCATACATGCACACACAATAAACAAAATCAGAACAATAAATCTCATATTGAATATCATATTAATTATAATTAAAATAGTTGTAAGTGCTTAAAAAACAGACAAACTTATTACGTATACTTGAAAATAAGTTTATTCTGTAGAAGCATTGTTTGCTGGGGCAATTGATTAGCAGAATAATGTAGTTCTAGTTTATTAGGAAAATGCAGTTGAAGAGCTATTTCCTTTTCATTTTCTCAAAGTTTGAATTTGACATTTCTTGAAAGCCAATCACATAGAAATTGCTAATAATATATTGCACAAATTCAGGCTGACCCCCCCCCCCCCTACACATGTCCAAAAAGTTTTAATGCAGATTTGCATTGATCCCAAGAATAATAATTTTCAAGCTTAAAAAGGCTGAAAAGTAACATGTCTGTTAATATCTTTACTTTTTCTTTTCCTCTTGAATTTCATTCTGTACACCACTGAAAACAGAAAACTCTCTTGCAGTAAACATTGCAAAAAGAGCCATTCTGCCACTTTTTTCTTTTTAACTGTGGTATGCTCATGCATGCAAGAACATAGCAGCGCCGGATCTAGGGGGGGGGGCTAGGCTAAAAGTACTGACATTCATAATCAGGGGTCGATCCAGGCAAAATTTGGGTCCCTTTTGCGGCCCCTTCACAAAATTCCCTATAGTAAAAAGGGACCCTTCACAAAATTCAAAGTCATAAAAAGGGACCCTTCACAAAATTTAAATTCATAAAAAGGGACCCTTCACAAAATTCAAATCCATGAAAAGGGACCCTTCACAAAATTCAAATTCATAAAATGAGTCCCTTCACAAGATTTTTTTTAATAAAAATGATACTTTTATTAGATGTTTTCATGTTTTCAGTATTATTTTTAATTAATGCCTTAATTTGGCTCAACGAAACTATTAACCTGATATTAAACATTGCATAAAATGATTGTAAAAACGAAAAATTTTGCACAGTATTTTACTTTTTCACAAAAATATTTTATATTTCACAAAAATAAATAAAAATTTCACAAAAATATTTTGTTTTTCACAAAAAAGGGACCCAAAAATTAAAACCTGGATCGACCCCTGATAATTGAATATTACAATTGGAAATTATTCATTGATATGGAATAACATCTTGAAAAATCTTACCCCCCCAAAAAAAAAAAAAAAAAAGTTTTAGATCCGCCACTGGAACATAGTGCATGAATAAGTTGCATTTTCTTTTTTGTTTAGAAACAGAATTTACTATTAATTAAAGTGAATTAAATTACATTTAGTTTAAATTAATATTTTGTATTTTAGAAGATTAATTTCTCAAGTAAATGTTTGAATATTGAAGTGTGGAACTTTAAAACAGGCATATTCGAAAAATAGAGGTTACAAGTGATTTGTTTTTGTTTATACTTGAAGATATTTTTGTTTTAGCCAACAGATCAACAGACATTTATTTACTTTTCGGAAATATGAATAACTACATTTTAGAAAATAAAACTATAAAACACTTGCCTCTAAATCATAGTAATGGAAGCGTATATTTGTAATTTATTTTCCTTGTAGCTGCAAATCTTATGCATTTCATGAATTGCTAATAGAATAGGGATAATTTTGGATTTGGGTATGAATTATATTTCATGAAATAAAATGAAAACTAATAATTTCATATGCCTACAAGAATTCACATTTATATACATCATCATTACCTATAATTATATACTGAAAATATATTAGCAACATTGAAATTGAAATTGACACAAAAAATATTTTAGTTTTTGAAGATGGCAATTCAATCAAAACAAGTACTTTCAAACAGTGCTGCTAATTAACATGCTGCTATATATTTTCCAAATTTAGGTATATACTGCACATTATATATATTTACTTTAACATTTTATCGAATTGAAACATTTGGGGAGCAAATGTGCAAATCAAGTTTTTTCTTAAAAAAGAAAAAAAAAAAAAAAAAAAAAAGAGTTATTTTTTTAATTTATTAGTTTTTTTTTTTTTTGGTCTAAAAAATTGTATCTAAAGGTGAAAACATGGTTTGAATGTTTGCTCCTCGTTTATGTTTTAATAGTTTTAATGTAATTAATGATTTTAAAACATGGGGTACTTTGGGTCAGGGTTGTTCGTTTTTTTCCAGTGGAAAAAACCTGGTTAAAATCGCCCCGGACAAAATACCATTTTGTCCACTATTAATTATTTGCGAGTCCTAAATTAAAAATTACCTTTATTCTTTCCATATATATAAAACAATTCTTTATCATTATGTGTATGTGAGAGCTTGTGAAATACAGTCGCCATTGGCGACCAATATTTTTTAAAACTAGTAATAATGTTTTCAACTTTAAGGATTTTTTTTTTTTTTAATATATATATTTTGGTGAAAGAATTGGTCCCGAAATCGGGCTCCAATTCTACTTTCGCTGTTTTGCCCTCACCACTTTTTGAGACACTGTGTTGAATTAGGGAATTTACACATCTCCGTGCATGTTTCACAACTCTGTGTTAAATTATTGCACCGTTTTAGGGAATTGGTTTACACTGCTCCTGTCTGTGCATGCTATCGATCTGGTGCTGAATTTTTGTACCTGTGTAATGATGTACCATTGCCGATGGTGTATTAATTTAGTGAAAATAATAAAACCAGTTTCATGATGTTAAATTTAAACAAGTGTTTCCTGATGTAAAAAATAAATCATTCCAGCCTAATAAATAATTGATTTTTAGTTGGTATAATAATTGGTATATAGAATCTTAATTTCTATATTCCAGGGGTGCAGAAAATGTTCAGACCTCTGAAATTTCCCCAAAAATAACGCATCAACCTATTATCTGAAAGTTTTTTTTTTTTTTTTTTTTTTTGGGGGGGGGGGGGGTAACGGGTATTTAAAGGGAATACACTTGTAAAAGAAGAATACAGCTGTTAATTTGTAGTTTAATATTCGAAAATTTGTTTTTTCAGTAATTTTTTCTTACTTCCGTTTTCATTTTTATTTTATTCTAAGATAATAATTATTCAAAATTTCCCCAGACAGCCAGAATTTCCCCCCGAACATCGTTCGCACGTTCGGACATATTCTGCACCCCTGCTATATTCAAGTAAATTTTGAAACGGAATAAAAAGAAGAAAAAAAGAAAGAAAGAAAATGTTGGAGAATATTTTTTTATGGGCTACCATAATTTTTTGTTGGCGACCATATTTTTTAATAAATTCCTGAACCCTGTGCAGGGTTTAAACTGCCATAAGTTTTTTTAGCATTTTGCTAAAACATGTTGGTCAGAATTTCACTAAAAAGCTAAAACTGGATAACTATATAAAATATCTCTATATAATAACTCAGATTTTTTTTTGTAATATTTGCAGGCAAAAACTACGAAAGAACTGAAATTTTTGGGAATCATTATTTGTATAGTAATTTGGATTTATTTTTAATGATTGAATTTAAATGCAAAAATATTTAAAACTATGTCAGAATTTGCTTCATAGAAGCATTCTTAGCACTAGTATTTCACGATTATCTACCACTACACTTTATTTAATTTTTAAATTGCTTTTTCATTTTACATGTATGATATGAGTACCTCTTTTTCTATTGTTGAAATCAAAACATGGTTTTCCTGATTCATATTTTTAAAGTCACAAATATGGATGCTTGGTTAAAATCATCAATGAACAAAAGGAATAGAAAACAAAATTGAGGATAACAAAGCTAACAAGGAACACCGTGTCTGGCTGTGATTTTAATGAAACTTTAATTTCTGATAGAGAGCATGTACCAAATATTTTTTATCACAGAAATTTTTGCTATCATCCATGTTTTCTCTATTTATTGAATTTTTAAAATGTTAAAAACCACATCAGCCACATATCAACAGTAAGCTCCGACTTTGGGTGTGACTTAAAAATACTAAATGATTTTGCGCTTTCATGTTTAAGTTACAAATGAAAATTTATAGTAGTACTGAAAATTATTTCAACTGAATTATTCATTTGAGTATTCATTTGCTGTATAAATACAAATTTTTCGCATATTTTTGAGTAAAATTTGATAGCATATCAAATATGAAAGAAACGCCTCTCTCTCATTGAAATCCAAGCCGGACGCTTGGGTGATGTTCCTTGTAAGTAAAAGAAATCAATGGTATCCAAAGAATTAATTAACTTTCGAAAAAGCTAAAATAGTGCTTGCCTATTTTCGCTAAAATGCTAAAGTAATTTTTTTGCCAGGTTAAACCTGTGTATGTAATTAAAATCAATTTAAATATTTCAAAATAGACATAAATGATTGAAATAGGCATGCAAAGTTAACAATATTTAATAAATAAATATATCTATTTCTAAGGGTGAATTGGGTGCAAAAGTATAGTTTATAGTTTCAATTTTAATTCCCCTCCTTTCCCCCCCCCCTCCACTGCTTTCAACTACATTATCATCTCCTCCCTCATAGTCGTAAACACCTTTAAAAAAATTGTTATTAAGCATGATGAAATGAATGATTCACATATATTTCATGGAATTTTTTACTTTCTGAAAATACATAGGTAAGGAAAGTATTGTAATTATAACAAAAATTTGACGTGAAGTTGGTGTATCTACATGTTTGAAGTTCCATGAGTTCATTTTTGCTATTTTACGATAATGTATGTACATATCTGAGTAGAGTGAACACAATATTGTCTAAATGCTTTATTCAAATGAGCTAAAAGTTGGTGCATATGTTATAGGTTATCGTAGTACAAACTGTATACATCTTGGAGAATCTAGCACAATTTTATTTATTTATTTTAACCAGGACACAAAGATAAATTCTTTATCATTATAGTCTATGGGCTCAAATAATTTAAAGTGTGATAGCATCTGAATTCCTTATTCAATTCAGCTGAAACTTTTATATACATGTTATCAGTCACTGTTGAATGAATCGTATAGATATATTTTGCTGAATCTAGCATTTATAGTTTTTATTACAGGGAAATAACGAAAAATTCTGTAACATTATGGCCTATAGTCTGAATTTATTTAAAATGTGATGGCGTCTGAAGCCTTATTTGATTGAGCTTTGAATTCATATACAAATTTTAAGTATATGTCACACAAACTATCTATACATTTTGGTGAATCTAACACTATTAGTTCTTTTACAGATATACACAAAATAATTTGGATGCATTCCATTCCATTAAACAATATATTATTTGTGAGCAAATAATCAAATAATTTTCTCGATTGTTTATTTAATGACTTCTCTTACGTTATTTTATTTAAACAACAGTGAATTACTTTCATGTTCAGAAAGTCGACTGGAGTCACTCAACATTTTTATTATTTCTCTTTAAGTTTCTGCATATTTATCAAATTGATTATATATATATATATACAGTCATACACATGTCACATTTATATTATTAAAGACATTACTTTTGTGAAAAATAAATAAATAACTTTTCTTTGTGGAAGTAAAATTTAATTTTGTATTTTTGTCATCTGGAATTTCTATTACCAAGTAATAATTTTTTTTTACAAAATTAAAATAAGAAATATATTCAGAAAATTCAAAGTCGTTAAATTAGTACCCATTTTCCAAAAATTGATTTTTTAAATTTTTAGTATTTCATTTTGTGGTTAAAAAAAGCAATTTGTGTGAAAATTTGCATTTTTGAACGAAAAAAATATATAAAAATTTTTAAAAATCAATTTCTTCGAAAATGAGTACCAATTTAATGGTTGTGAATTTTCTGAAAGTGAAAACGGAATTTAAAAACTACATTTGGTAATGAGTAATCTCTCTCTATATATATATAAAAAAAAAAAAAAATTACTGTCGCTAGCGTCAAATTTTTTTGTCTGCGACAGCATCTTCTCGCGGAGGGCAGGGTCCTTCGCATCATGAGAGGTATCAATGTGTTCCGAATACTTCAAGGAAGACATTTCAGCTGCTTAGAAATTTCTATCATTTTAATTAAAGAAGTTATTAGCTATAAACGACAAATTTATGAAAGTACTCTATTTGCCACCTTGAAAAAAGTTTATCCCAGTGACGTTGGTCTTCTGTCATGAAGTCATTTTACACGGGAAAAATAAAATACGATCCATGGTTGTAGGTAGGTAGGTTGGATTTAACATCGCCCAAGTACTGCGCTATGGGTAATTGGTGACTGTCTGGGAAGCACTTCTAGGGATGTTCCCGAGACATACACCAGAGACATCACAATTTTGATCCTCCATGGAGGAGATTCCCCAGACGTATATTTTTGATGGGAACATGGAGGACTTTGTGGCCACGACAGATTTTATGTGCACCAGACACCATTAGTGCACACGACGGTCTTTGACCGGCTCAAGTATCGAATCAGCAATCTTCCAATTATGAGCTCGGTGCTTTATGGACTGGCTATACCGCTGCTCGGAACCATGGTTGTAAAAAATAAATGTCAGTGTTGCTATTAATAACTTTTTTTCTCTACTTTTAGAAAGTAAATTTTCTTACATGGGAAAATTAAAATATCCATGGTTGTAGGTAGGTAGGTAGTTAGATAGGTTGGATATGACATTGGCCATTACTGCACTATGGATAATTGACGACGATCTGGGGCACACCCCTAGGTATGTTTCGGAGACATGCCATCACATTTTTGATCCTACACGGAAGATATGGCTCCCCCGCTTCAGTGACCCAAAAAGGTATAGTTTTGATGGGACTATGGAGGATATTGTCGCCACAACAGATTTTACGTGCACCAGCCACCATTAGTGTACACAATGGTCTTTGGCCAGCTCGAGTACCGAACCCGCAATCTTCCAATTACGAGGTCGGCGTGCTATCGACTGGGGTGCCGCGGTCCTGATCTATAGTTAAAAAACAAAGGTGATATACTAAAGCTATAATAGAAAATAGTCTGGATATTACGGATTTCTTTCTATTAAAAAAAAAAAAAAAAAAAAAAAAAAAACTGATTTTAAGCATGATTTTTATAAAAATAAAATAATGTGCTATTAAATATTACATATTTCAATTTGACATTGAATATGGGGATTTATATAATAATTTTCTGCTTTTGTCTTGTGTTATGCACTATTAACATTCCTATTCAGGGAAAGGAAAGCAGCGGATAGGCGGGCAGAGCTCTGCATGTGTTAACAAGTAAAGTGAGTCGGGGAAAGGCGAAGCCTCCCTCAGGGGTTGGTGAGCGGAGCGAGCAGGGGGCAGAGCCCCCTAGTTATGAAAATAGATCTTCCCATAAGATAGGCCATAGCTGTTGCCAAGATTAGGTATTGTCCTCTCTTAAGAATAACTTCTTCACATTCTACATCATTATCACTTAAATTAGCATCAGACAATTTGTTTTTAATTAGTTAATAGATTGTGAATAACTCCAAAGTCATGATATAATATCAAAGTTCACATACTCATCAAAATTTATATTTAGAATGGTAAAATAATGACCAGTGAAGAAATTTTGTGAATTTTAGAAAAGTGGAAAAGACATAACTAATATTGTGTGACATATAAACAAAGAAATTTTTCATTCAAATGAATAGGAATGAATCAGGACTTCACTAAAAGGTCGTATAAATGTAAAAGATGTATAAATTGGGTTTTTTTGTAATGGAAATTTTGTGATTACGATAACTTGACATAATACTCAAAATTGAATTGAACCAAAGTTATACAGCAAACTTATCGTACAAATATCTTAGATGAGTTCGTTAACTTAGTTGCTCGGCAGTTTGTTTTCAAGTGGCAGCTACGTGAAAATTTCAAATCCACATTTTGAATTTTGATGTTTACATTGACCACATAAAGGTCTCAACCAAGTATTTATTAATGAATTTTATCTGCCATTTTTAACAAAATGACCGATATCTTTAGTACGGCCATTTCAAATCAGGATACCACTTGTAAATTTATCATCAGAATACCTTTTGAAATACTGAATCAGTTCAAGTTGGACATTGAACTTATCACACCAATATCTTGAATGCATTTTGTACCAATATTTAGTTTCCAAGTTGCAGCCGCTTGAAATCAGGCTGCTACTTGAAAATGCGCCACCATAGTAACTTTTAGAATACTAAACTGGTTCAAATCAAAGTTGGGAAGTGAACTTACAATTCAAATATCTTGGATAAGTTTGCTAGGCAACTTGCTCCACCATTTTGTTTCCAAGTGGCGGCCACTTAAATTTTTCTTACAATAACTTTTGTAATACTGAATCAGTTCGAATCACGTTTGCACAGTTGACATATCATTCAAGTACCTTTGATAAGTTCACTGGGCATCTCAGTCACTCTGTCCTTTTGTTTCAAAATGGTGGCCACTTGAAAATTATCACAATTATCCTTGAACCGATTTGCTTAAAACTCCATATATACATAGCCCTCATTAATAAATCCATCAAATTCATTAATAAAATGTAGCTGCCATTTTGAAAAAATGGTGGCAACTTCTTAAGAAAACATAAATCAACCTAACCTTCCTATGAGCCGGAAGGACTTGTTTTAATTTTTTGATCAATAACCTCTAAAAAGTAATGATATCAGTACAAAAACCCTTAACGGGTTAAAAGTTTGTGACGCAGCTACTTTATCGCTATAAAATTTTGAAATATGGGTCTTAAAAATAATGATATAAATTTTAAGTGACGCTTTACTATTAGTTAAAATATACGTAGATTTTCTTATTTGATCATTTGCTTTTTTCTTTTATTTATATTTACAATGCAAACATAATATTTTTAACTTCAAGATAAGACAAATATATTAAATATACTCACTGATACTTTTTCATTTGCACTTCAATTTCAAAATAACAGTTTTAAAAGGAATGATATAAAAATTCCAGTGACTCCTCGGTGTCATTTTAAAAGATTTGTTTTTAGATTCCATTAACCCTTTCAGGGGCGGTGGCTAGAGGGTCTATCCACCTACTTCAGAAATTTTTCTCTAAGTGTGCAATGGCTACTTTTCTTATCCACTTTTATGAAAAGTTAATGTGTACTTCTAAAATTGAAATAGAGATGGCAGAACTACAGTAACTTTAAGCAGGATGTGCCTGTGACTTTTTTAAGTGGACAAGTTGCGGGAAAATTTTTTGAAGTTTCTTTTATATATTTTTATGAAAAATAATTTTTTATTCAAAAGTATTTGGTAGTGTAAATATACTGTAATACACCTTTTAAATACAACAGATTTACATATTATCTTAGATCATTAATTTTAGTTTGATTTTTAGGAGCATCTTTTAGGTGGATAGACACAGTGGCTAGAACGCCTAGCCACCACCCACAAAAAAATCCCCACATGCTGAATTTTTTTCTTCATCAAATATGACTTGTAGGGGATGTTTACTTTATGATATATATATATTTAAAAGGAAATTCAATCATTTTTACTTAGTGCCCCTGAAAGGGTTAAAATTACCTTTGTTTTGTCTATTAAAGTATATTTACACATTGAAACAGTGCTTTTAATTTTCAAATATACTGTCAAATAATCACACTTTCACTGAGTTTGCATTATAAATTGAAATTATTTATTTCAATAAATTGATTTGTCTTTTGCGTCACGCTATCCAAAACTGTGAGTAAAATTTATGTAAATGTTACTTTGTATCATAGTATCCAACTAAGTGAAAAATTGTGCAAAGAGATAGTGTGATGCAAAGAATACATTTGCACAAATTTTGTTTGCAGTTTTGGATAGCGTGACGCAAAAGACAAATCAATTTATTGAAATAAATAATTTCAATTTATAATGCAAACTCAGTGAAAGTGTGATTATTTGACAGTATATTTGAAAATTAAAAGCACTGTTTCAATGTGTAAATATACTTTAATAGACAAAACAAAGGTAATTTTAATGGAATCTAAAAACAAATCTTTTAAAATGACACCGAGGAGTCACTGGAATTTTTATATCATTCCTTTTAAAACTGTTATTTTGAAATTGAAGTGCAAATGAAAAAGTATCAGTGAGTATATTTAATATATTTGTCTTATCTTGAAGTTAAAAATATTATGTTTGCATTGTAAATATAAATAAAAGAAAAAAGCAAATGATCAAATAAGAAAATCTACGTATATTTTAACTAATAGTAAAGCGTCACTTAAAATTTATATCATTATTTTTAAGACCCATATTTCAAAATTTTATAGCGATAAAGTAGCTGCGTCACAAACTTTTAACCCGTTAAGGGTTTTTGTACTGATATATTATAATAGTAACCATAAATATATAATGTTTAAAAATATATATGATAACATTAAAAAATCATTATTGATAGGGTAAATTAACAATAGCAAATTAAAAATATCACGCTATGTATGTTTTAAGCAGTTTTAATTTAACTTGGAGTGAAATTTTTGCGTCGTCTTTTTACGATCTTATGAATCTATATCGATCCCTTTTTCTTTTCAAAAAATAAATTCCTTCTTATTAAAAATAAATTCAACGTAAAAGAAAAAAAAAAAAAAAAAAAAAAAGAATTCTTGACACGTCTGTGCTTTTTTTTTTTTTTTTTTTCTACCAAACTTATAAATTCCGCTATTTCTTTCTTTTTTTCCCTAAACTTTTTTCAAATATTTGAGAACTCAAGAAATATTTTTAAAAATTTATATATAAAGAGAGGGAGATCACTCTGAAATTTGTTAAATTCAATTTACAAAATCCGACTTATAGCATGCTTTTGTTACATTTCAATAATTATTATTCGAATATCGTTATAATACACAGGGAATCATGTTTTAAGTTAATTTAGTCGGGACTTTCTTTTTCGGTACTTCACTAGACACAAAATTTAGGATGTATATATGTATAAGTGTATATGGTAAATCTGGCAGAGATTGTGTGCACATAGGGGATCAGCGGGAAAGAGTTCAGCGGGCGATTGGCGACTTCATGTGAATGTACATCATCAATAAATAAGTGCCGACTTGAACGTGCTTGTTGATTGCTTCAAGAGTCTGAGATAAAAGGTGGTTATTTTATCTCGTTTTCAAAAAAAAAAAAAAAAAAAAAAAAAAAAAAAAAAATTATGAATTTTGATAACCCTTCCTAAGAATTTCATTACAATGGCAATAGTACAGTCACCCAAAAAAAAAACGCCACCCCCCCACCTAATTTTGCCGTAAATTATCGTAGAAACATGCAACTGGTACCAATCAGTTTGTAATAACGTCTAGTTTATAATGTTATAGTTAAATTTTACTTAGGGGGTCGTCTACATATTAAAACTGACATCAAATTCATTTTTTTCAATGGTAACCCCCATTTTTTATAATTTATTTGAATTCTTTGGATCAAATTATCACGGAAAATGGTATAGTTTATATATTTCGATCAATTTTTCATAGAGTTATAAGCTGTCAAAGTTTAGGGGTGCTAATGTTAAATGAATGTGACAAACATTAAATCATATCTTCCGAAATAATTATGATATTTAAATTCTGTTTTTTTTATTCGTTAGAATGAAGTGACCCAAACATATTCCATGCAATTTTTTGCTAAAAAAACATTTTTTGAATTATGAAAATTATTAATAAATTCATATTTGAAAAAATTATGAATTATGACCTATGTTAATTTTTGCACGAATAGAACGGGCATCATAAAAAACATGGGTTTCCAAATTTACAGCTCGTTCCTAACATTATTTTTTGAGTTACAGTGATATTTCACTTTTTATTCCTGTTAGGGGGCCGTCACTTGTTATAATCTGTATCCTCTATAAGTAAATGTTTGTATATAATTTGACGGAAAACTATTTTAATTTACCTTTATGTTATTTTTATTGTTTCCTAAGCAATATTTCGATGTTTATAATACAAATTGGCATATTTTTGTAAAGTTATCACAATGTAGGCGAGGGATTGTGAAAGAATTTCAAAAGAAAAGAATGCCCCGCCTCTGATTCGCTGAAACACTATTAAAAAAAAAAAGACAAATTTGCATATTCCTATTTGACTCTATATGTGACGCTGGTATGTATAAATCACAATGGTATTTACTACATCGATTATTGAAGACAGAACTTAAATGATTTAATTACAAATATGCAAAATTATTTTGCTTTATATTATAAAGTTTTAGAAAATTTGTGAAAAGGCGTGGCTTACGGTACAAGAGAAGAATATATTCGATCCTAATATGTTAAGTCTTTCTTCATAAGTATTAAATATCTTTTTCTAGTTTTTAGCTGCTAAAATTCTATTTTAACCCTGTTACACTTTTTTTCGCATTTTAATATTCAAGAGTACGTACACCTCTAGTTAAATATAATGTTTTAGAAATCACGGTACAGCGAAACTGATTGCATGAAACAGCAATTATGCATTCGACAATCGTTTTATTATTATTATTATGAATATTTAATAATTTTAAAAAGATTTTTTACCATAAATTTTCTCTTTAAATTTTGTTGTGACATATTTGCATTTGGTTACTGTACCGTTTGTAAGCTTTGTGTTATTTAAAATTTATCCCATAATGTAACATAATAAAATATCAAATTTCTATTAAATTTTTTTAATACAGAATCAAATAGTGAAAAATTGCTTTTTTATTATTATTTTTTTTTTTTTTAAGTTTATAAGATCTATTATTGGAACATAGCTCAATAGTATTTATTTTCAATTTCCTAATCACGAAATCAAAGTCACAGTTATTATGGAATAAAAATTTAGAACAAAGGAATTGTCTTATTACTTTCAAATATATAGATCTTGATCTTACAGAATCCTGAAATTTCATTTAAAAGACTTTAAACGTCTAAATTTAAAAATTCAAAATAAAATAAATTAATCTAAATGCTTTTAAAGTTGAAACGGGAAGATTTCAAAATATATGAAAATTGGCATTTGTGTTTTGAACATTTTGGTGCGGCAGATATTAAAAACAATATTTTTATGATGAGCTGAACCTGAGCTTAAGAGAGGGCGGATCCAGCTATTTAGCACGAGTGATATCACCTGCCTAACACCATAATAAACAACATTTTAATTTATTCCGGTGTATTTTTCAGGGATGGAACACGGGCGCAGAATTCATACCGGAATCCGTTTAAGAAATTTCTCTACTTATAATATCGTTAATTTAAGAAGTAAAAAATTTTCTTACATCGATAGTGGTATGAATTCTGCGCCCGTGTTCCATCCCTGATTTTTAGCCCACTGTTATTCTTTTTTTTTTTCTTTTTTTTCAAATTTCAACACTAGCTACAGTATGCTTACGTCCTATTTACATTAAGCCTTGATATGGAAGCTATGTTGCTGTTTTTCGATGCTGCGAAATTTACAAAATATATTTGTGTTAATAAACTATACAGATAGAAGAATAATTATATAATATCAACAAATCTTCTTTAATCAATATGTTTATATACATTACTGTATGGAAATGTTTATATATGAATATTGTATTTATTTTTAATGAGCGATATAAACACAAAATACTAAAAAAAAAAGAAGAAAATGTGTTATAAATTTTTATAAATCAAGCAAAATATATATGCATACTTGCCAACCTAACCCGTAACATTGTTAGTTCCCGCCCTTGTGTGTACACAATTTAATTTTTAGAGTAATTAACTTCAAATACATTTACGATTAACTCATTGAGCGCCACGCGAATTCTTATGGAAATCCCATTCAGGCCACACGTGCTGCTTAGAAGCGTGTTATGTTTATCGAGTTTCAATAAACCCCATTAGGCCTTAACGATATAATCCTATAAAAATCCTATTAAAAAAAAAAAAAAAAAAAAAAAAAAAAAAAAAAAACACGAAGTAAATTTTAAATAAATTGTCAGTAATTACTTAAAAGTATGTAAGTTCTGTAGTTTTATATCATATTTTACACTGCCGGCTGACTTAGCCTAAATGGTAAGATCAGTGTCAGCCACCGATGGCTGACACGGCTCTAAAAAAACTGATGTGAAAAAAATGTACGGAAAGGGGCGGGACCAGTAATCTTCCGGGATAGGTTGACAAGAATGTATATACATAGAGCAATGCCAGAAAATGTTCTTTATTTTTCATGAACCAGATGAATGGTACTTTTTTTCTGAATAGTCTATGTATTAAATATAATGCTGCTTTAAATACCCTTTAAATGAAAAGTTTTATTACATAAAGTAATTTTCTGGCACTCTACTGCTCCCAAATGACACACAATACAAAACCCCGCCTTTTTCCAGTGTTTAAAGGGTATTGACGTTTAATATGCTTTATATTCGTTTTGATCTTTCCTTCTCCTCCTTATCTTCTTCTTTTTTCCTTAAAAAAAAAAGAGTTATGTAACATTTTGACCTTTTCAAGTGAAGATTTAGATTAAGGGTAGTCAGCCTTTCTACACCCATCGTCCACTTCGGTATCTGTGTTAAAGTGTAGAATTTTAGAACATCCCATTAAGTAGTAGGATTTATTATTTTGCATATTAATTTGTTACACATTATAAAATATAAAAGCAAAAGAATATCGTGGAGATTTATGTAAAAGTTTTTAATAATGTCATGAAAATAATAATAATAATAATTAATTAAAAAAATAAATAAATAATAAAAAAAAAATCTGTTTTAATATTTTTAAAAAGTCAATTAAAGAAAATGAAAGTACTGCAGTACCAGAACAAACTCCCATTGTCACTGTGAAACGGCCGTGGGAACCAGGTTGAGTGCCGCCGTTTCAGACAATTATACGGCAGCTTGAGTTAAAATAATTTTGAATTTTCAAACAAATTTAAAACCATTCATCTTTTTTTTTTTTTTTTTTTTTTTTCTTTTGATAGATATTTTAATATCTATTCAAGCTATTTAATTTTCTTCGTATGAAGTGAACTATCTGATGTTTAATCAATAGAAACCAATAAAAATCTTTTAATCCATAAACTAACTCAGAAAGTTCTGAAAATTAGTCATTTTTTAAAATTTTTAATTAACATTTCTGAAACTGTTTTCCGGTGTGAAACTTAATAAATAATGTATACTGGGTGGTAGATCATGTTTTATATTTTCTAAATGTATAGACGGACCCCTAATACATTTTCACGTGTAACTCTATTTAAAATTGATTTAAGGTACATAAATAGGTATGTTTTTCGAACCGCCTTGATCTCAGAAATCTGAATATGAAGTCAAAAATAGGGGTTGCCATTGAAGAAAATGACGTTAATGCCAGTTTTAATATGTAGACGACCCCTTAGGCAAAATTTAACTATACCGTTATAAACTAGACGTTATTACAAATCAATCGGTACCAGTCAAATGCTTCTACGATAATTTACGGCGAAATTAGGTGGGGGGGTGGCGTTTTTTTTTGGGTGACTGTACAAAAAATTTTAAACAATTTCTCATAAGCTACTAACCTAGACTAACAGCACAAGCACCGTGATTTTCTCTAAAAGCGAATATTTATTTAATAAAATACTGCGCAATCTCTCCTACCAAAATGCGAGAGTTAGCGCATTGATTTTTATAAAATTAAATACTAGTAGAAATTTCACAGTTTATTGGTAATGAGAAGACAATGAGTATGGGTTTGTTAAATGTCTGGAACTGAACCAGGACATAACTTCGAGAAGTGATGGAACTAGTTCAACCCATTCGAGAAAGCACAACTTTTTGGTGACTGTCCTCCAGAATCTGAAATTGAACATTATTCAGGAGTGGCATGGTCAACAAAAACCACAACTCTGGTTAGATTTACATTGCTTCTGAGAAATTTATCGCAATGTATTTATATGTTATTGTATTCCTGGTTAGTTCTGCAATACTTACAAGCATGGTGCGCAAATTTTTACAGAAGTCGGCTGCTTAAATAGAAGCGACAAAATTAAATGTAAGCAAAAATTGTCAACCTACGCAAACTTCTTTTTAAGGACTGCAATTAACTGCCACTGCCTGTCAATGTAACTATCTGAATTTCAATAAAAATAAATATATTAATAAACGTAAACGATTTTAAATTTGAAACAAAAATATCTGTACTGATAAGTATAAAGGATTTAAGTCAAAACAAGTCCTTCCGGCTTATTCGGAAGGGTAGGTTGATTTCTTTTTCCTTATCAAGTAGCCGTCATTTTGTTTCAAAATGGCGGCTACAAATTATTAACGAATTAGTAGAAATATTGATGTAGGCTATCTACATATGGAGTTTTAAGCAAATCGGTTCATAAGTACCTTTTTATGTGAATTTAAAATTTTCAAGTGGCCGGCGCTTGGAAAAAAGGTGGTGGACCAAGTTGACAAATATATCAAATGCATTTGTGAGATAAGATTACTGAGCAAATATAGTTCGAATTAATTCAGGATCTCAAAAGTCGCCGTGTTGAAAAATTAAGTGGCTGCCATTTGGATCAAAATGGCAGAGAAAGTTGCTCAGTAAACTAATTAATCTAAGATATTTTTGTAAATGTGAAATTAATTATATATATATATATAAATATTTTTTTTTTTTTTTTTTGGTAGAAATTCTTTCAAAGAGGCTTAGTAAGTTGATTAAATTTTAATTTTCTGCATTTCTAGTTCGTTTTAACGTTAAAATAGCATAATTTTCCTTTAAACCGCATTAAAAAGCTTCAATATGGCAGGTAATAGATTTGGCGCCAAATTTGGCGACTTTTCCACTTGCCGACTTTTTTGGCGATTTTTGGCGAGAAAATCCATAGTTCATTAATAAACTTCATTGAGACACTTATATAGTCTATGTATACATCAAAATTCAAACAAATTCGGAATACGTTTTTTACAATTTGAATTTGAAAATATCAAGTGGTCTCCATTTGAAAACAAAATGGTGGAGCAACTTAATTAAGAAACTCATTCAAGATATCCATAACACAAGTTAAGACGCTGTCCAAATTTGGTTCGATTTGGAGTATTATTTCGGAAGTTATCGTGATTTTAAATTTTCTAGTGGTAGCCTGATTTCAAGTGGCCCCACTTAAGATATCCGCCACTTTATTAAAAATGGCAGATAAATTTCATTAACAAAGTTCATTGAGACCCTTATGTTGTCTAGATTTACATAAAAATTCAAGCAAATCTTGCTTTAAATACGCTTTTTACAATGTGGGTTAGAAATATTCAAGTGGCTGCCACTTGAAAACAAAAAGTCGGAGCAACTTGGTTAACGAACTCATCCAAGATATTCATAACACAAGTTAAGATACTGTCCAAATTTGGTTCGATTTGGAGTATTATTTCGGAAGTTATCGTGATTTTAAATTTTCAAGTGGTAGCCTGATTTCAAGTGTCTCCGCTTAACATAAGATATCCGCAACTTTATTTAAAATGGCGGATACGTTCATTAATAAACTTCATTGACACACTTATGTAGTCTATGTATACATTAAAATTCAAACAAATTAGGAACACGCTTTTTACAATTTGAATTTGAAAATTTCAAGTGGTCTCCACTTGAAAACAAAATGGTGGAGCAACTTGGTTAAGAAACTCATCCAAGATATTCATAACACAAGTTAAGACGCTGTCCAAATTTGGCTCGATTTGGAGTATTATTTCGGAAGTTATCGTGATTTTAAATTTTCAAGTGGTAGCCTGATTTCAAGTGGCCCCACTTAACTTAAGATATCCGCCACTTTATTAAAAATGGCAGATAAATTTCATTAATAAAGTTCATTTAGACCCTTATGTAGTCTAGATTTACATAAAAATTCAAGCAAATCTTGCTTTAAATACGCTTTTTACAATGTGGGTTAGAAATATTCAAGTGGCTGCCACTTGAAAACAAAAAGTCGGAACAACTTGGTTAACGAACTCATCCAAGATATTTATAAGATCAGTTCACTGTCCAAATTTGGCTCGATTTGGATCATTATTTCGGGAGTTATCGTGATGACAAAATTTTCATTATAGATAGATAGATGTATATATATAGAGAGAGATAAACGAAGCGATTGCAATAGGTCGATTTCTAAAGAAATCAACCTTTAAAATGTTGATTTTGAGTTAAGTACATAGACAGGCTCAGAAAAAATTCTCTGTAGATTGGTATAAAGGATTTAAATCCATGTCATTTAGTCTTTGAGAAAATCCATTGGTAAAAAAAGATTCAAGTCAGAAATTTAGCATTAATCTTGGTACAAAATATTTAATCCAATTTTTTCCCTTTATTAAATGAAAGTTGACAATCACTGAATGATATAAAATGTATAAATCAACATAATCTTTTTTTTCCTAATCTATTCTTCTGATTAGTTTTTAGTTAGTTTAATTTTATTTTTAGTCTCCTGCAAAATCAAGATTATGGACTTAAATCCTTTATGCTTATCAGTACAGATATTCCAAACTAAGTGAAATTTTGATTTTGTGTTTTAAGCATTTTTGCGCGGAAGATTTTGAAAAATAAGAAAAAAAAAAAAAAAAAAACATTGAATGAACGGTAAACTGTGGGCAGATTCTAGACTTAAAACTGGGCGGGACTGGTCATATATCATTGCACTCACGGTGTGCTACCTTATATATATATATATATATATATAAGAAATGCATTGCACCTATGGTGTGCAATCCGTTTCGATCAGATTCACATGTGGCAGGTGGTTGCACGATAACTTCATCCTGTATAATACGTGCAAACGATTGTGGACAATGAGAGATTCGGTCAGCAAACAAGAAATCCTCCAAACTGAATAGAAAATGTACTGATTTTAAGTTAAACGTATTATCTAGTAACTTAATGTTATTTTGCAATTTTTATGTGGTTTTTTTTTTCTTTGTTTTGTTTCTGTTTCTTTAATACTTTTTCTTTTAAAAAATTTTGTAATTTATTTTAAATTTCTTTTTTTTTCTTTTTTTCTGATTTTTCATTTATATAATTGAAATATCCATTCCTAATGCAAAAATACTTGTTTACTTACAACAATGTCATTTGAGTACAATTATTATTATTATTAATGTAATTTAATTTATAATTAAGTGCAATCTCTCATACCCATGTGTGCGATCACTCTTACCCTATAAGGAGAGAATAAATCTCTTGGTTTTATTACAGCAGCTGTTTTAAATGGTAACAAAACAAGAAAATAGTAATGGAAATGTATAGAAGAAAGATCAATTTAAAATTATACATCGATAGTTTAACAAAAAAATAATATTTGGATTTTTTATATCATTCTTTTGAATTATGCGCAAACTCGCTTTACCTTATATACATATATATCAGAGTTGCCAACATTTTTAACTTTTAAATTAGAATTGCCACCAGTATTTTTAAATGGAATATGCTACATATATTTTCGGCGATTAATATTACGGAAAACAGCTATAAACTTTTCCGGTTTGAAGTCTCCTTTGAAAAACGGGAGACTTGGCACCTATGATATATATATATATATATATATATATATATACGAGTTTACATACGTGTAAATAGCCTACATTTAAAAGTTGTAAACTTATTTAAAAAGTTTTAGACAATTAATACTGCTACTACTGTTAAAAGATTGAAATTGGAACTAAATGAGTCAAATTTTCCTCCGTTTTTTTAAAGTTCTGACCAAATGTGCAATACTGTCAATATTAAAAAATCATTTTTGCAATTAATGTTGAAAATATATTTTTCTACATGTATGTATACGAGGGTTGCTATTTATATTTCTGGCCTAATAATGAAAAAACAAATATGTAGGATCGAAATTGGTTTTATTGTTTTTCAAAATATTCTCCATGATGATCAATACACTTTTGCATGCGTTTGAACCAATTTTCAAAGCACTTTTTCCAGTCCGATTGAGGTAACTCCAAAACATGCGTTTTGAATGCATCAACCGCTTCTTCGGGGGTCGAAAATCGTTGTCCACGTAATTTATTTTTGATGTGTGGGAATAAGAAGAAGTCATTGGGTGCCAAATCAGGGCTGTACGGCGGATGACCCATCAGTTCGATCTTTCGCTCAGTCAGAAATGCATTTGTTTGAGTCGATGTGTGAGTGCTCGCATTGTTATGATGAAGAATGATTCGCCTGTTCTTCTGCTTTTTTCGAATTTCTCCGATGACTTCTGGCAAACAAATGGTCGTGTACCATTCAGAATTGACCGTCCTGCGTTGCTCTAACGCCACTGTTGCCACATGACCGTTAATGCCGAAGAAACAGGCAATCATTTGTTTCGACGTGCTTCTTCCTCGAACAACTTTTGTTGGTTTTGCCTCGCCTTGGAAGACCCATACAGTTCATTGCTGTTTTGTTTCCGGCTCATATGCATAGATCTTTGATTCTTCACCTGTGTAGATGTTATACACAGCCTTTGATGTACCTTGAACGTATTTTTCCAACATTTCCTTGCACCAATCGACACGAGCCTTTTTTTGAGTGTTTGTCAGATTATGCGGGATCCAACGCGGACAATTTTTTTTTACGCTCAAATGTTCATGCAATATTTTATTGATGCTAGTCATACTAATGTCCAAAGACGCCTCAATCTCACGGTATATCACATGACGATCTTGCTTTATCAGTTCACGCACAGCATCGATCTTTTCTGGCACAACAACGGATTTTGGACGACCTGCACGGGATTCGTCCTGGATCGAACATCGACCACGATTAAATTCGTTATACCAATTTTTTACAGTGCTGTAGGATGGTGCTTTATCGCTGTATAAAGAATTAAGTTCATCGAAGCACTCTTGTCTTGACAATCCACGTCGAAAGTTATGAAAAATAATCGCACGAAAATTTTCACGATTCAATTCTATTTTTTGAAAGAGAAGAACTTTTCAATTTACTGTCAACAACACAAATAAAGCTATAATGGTAAATCGTCTGCTGAATTTACGTTTAAAAATATCAAACTTTCGATTAAAATCGTCTGCGGTCGCCTAGCAACACTTACTGTTGCCAAGGCCAGAATATATATATATATTTGACCTAAAAAGTGGTTTTAAAAGCTACCTGAGCATTAGGCTTTCAATCTTCTTGGAGTAATCGGGCATATTTCAGCATATATTCTGTATCTTTGGTAGTATTTTTTGTACTGTACTTTTCTATATGGGAAACTAAGTAGTTTTGTGTAGCCTCATAAATTATAAACATTTTATTACACTGACTATTAACTGTCACTATATCTTGCAATGTAGCCCTCTAAAATTCTGCAATTTATGCTTCCAGATATTAAATAACATATTTGACATGCTTTTTTTTATTTGGTTCAGATGGGCTTCGATACTGGTTATCGGATTGTGAAGGAAAAGAGAAGGAAGTAGTTATGAAACTCTCTTCAACTGTCAATGTCAGAAAAATGCTTGCTGGCAAAATGATGGACTTAAATAAAACAAAAAGAAAAGAAGAAAACCAAATAATTACTAAAATCACTTAATACATTTGTATTAACAAATAAATAAACTTATTCTTTTTTAATTTAATTTTTTGCTTTTTTTATTGATGGATTTGAGGATTTACTGATTGATTCTATGTTGTTTTGATAAATCTTATTCTGTCTTTTAATGTACCTTAATTTGGTACAATTCTGTAACAAATATTCTGAATCATGCTGGTTTCAGTGCGCGGTACCGGTAATTTATACTGGATCGTAATTCTTTTTTAAGTTTTTGCATTTTTAATTCAATGATTTATGTAATGTGTATTTAATAAATTTGTTTCTGCATTAATGTACCAAATCTGGTACAATTCTTTAATCAATATTCTAAAATCATGCTGGTTTTAGTATGGTATCGGTATCATACTCAAATTAGTAATTCTTTATTTTTTTACATTTTTAATTCAATGATTTATTTATGTTGATTTCTTAAATCCTTCACTGCATTAATATACCTAATCTAGTGCAATTTTGTAATGAATATTCTAGAATCATGCTGCTTATGGTACCGGTATCATATTGGATCTTGTGTATCATATTGGATCCGGTATGTCATACTGGAACCAGTATGTCATACTGGATCCGGTATATTATACTTGATCTCGTATAATACTTGAACCGGTGTTTCATAAGTCGGTATTATTCTGGTATATCATACTGGATCCGGTATGACATACTAGATCCAGTATCATACTGAATCTGGTATGTCATACTAGATACCGGAACCGGTGTTTCTTAAGCAGGTATATATTTTTTTTACCGGAAACGAAATTTTTTTTCCAATAGGGATAGGATACGCATAGATTGGCGCACACACGCGTAGTAATCCTCTAGCAATATTGGGTCATAAATGTGTTTTAGACGCAATAGAGTCGCATGTATGTGAAATGTCTAATAAAATATACATTGAATCTGCTGTATGGCTAATCATGTGAATAATCCTATTTATTGGTGGCTTGTTTTGCGTTTTGTCCTACATTTCGAAGTGCCGTTTTCAAAAGTAGGTTTCAAAAGTAGGTTTCAAATATGCTAATTAAAATTTAACTCATATGCATCTAATATAATGGGATACGAAATGCAAAGGTGATCTGGAAAAAGATATCTTATACAAGTCTTACTGCCAGTCACAGTTTCTTTGGTTACTAATTAAGGCTCTTTCTATAGAGTCGACATTGGTCCTAATAAATAACGTGGGTATTTTCCTGTAAAAAATGTACTATTAGATAAGTTGATTACTTTACTGTTTCGTACCAAGTTATTCTGTTTTATTAGGATAAATAAGGAGAAATTGTTCAATGTAAATTTTCAGTGATATGATAATATTTTGATTCAAAATAACTATAATATATAGAATGAAGTAACAATCCGAATAAAACGAAAAATGTTAGCGGGTTTTATCAATATTTATCTACAATCAGCGAAAACGTTGTAATGTCATTGGACATTGAATAAATCAAACTAAAAATGTGAGTAAAACCCCTTATAGTTAAACTTTTATTTTGAGAGAACTGAAATTCTGTTCTTTCTATCTCTTGTAAAGTTTTGAATTTAGGTGATATTTGTTTGGGGTTTTCATATATGTTGCTCAATACCTTTGAATATTAAATTATACAAATGAAATTTTTATTAAGCCTGTGCATGCGTAGTGAACAATTATTTAGTAAAAGTGCTCTTATTTCGTAAGATGTTTAACATTTTTTCAATCTGATTGCTGTATGCTGTGTCTAATGTAGTATGTCATATTTCCTGAAAATAGCTTTGCACTGGGTTTAATACCCAACGTGTTATAATTATTAAAAAGTAGAAATTGTTTTTGAATTTTTTTAAAGAAACCGTTATATCTCCATGAATATATGTGGTAGCCTCATACAAGTTTATGCAGATAATAAGAAAAGTCCTCATAATCACATGCTACAGCCAAAACGCATTTAAAGCATTACTCTTTACAGGGCGATCCGAAATATTTTGATTTTTGTTTAATTTTTTACTGGTCCCCTTTTCCTTTTCATGACACGACTTTTACTGAAAATAATGAGTATGACATGTTCTTTACCTAACCAAAGTTTCAAGATTAGTCCTAAAGAACTTTTCAATATAATTAAAAAAAATTAAAGTGTTCACATTATTTTGTCACCTATCTGTATGTATATAATATTATGGGAAAGCAATTATAGAATAATGGGGGAAATGTTACAGGTCATGAGAAAGGTGATTTTTGGAAAAGTTTCGAGAAATAATTTATAATTCTTCTTTAATAATAAGTTACGTAAATAATAATTTAAGAAAAAAATTAAATTAAATTTAGATTTATAACATAGTATGTAGTTTCTTAATTGCACACATGCAATAATTTTCACTAATCCTTTCGCGACGGAAGCCGCATGCACAGGTTTACCGCTCAGGCCGGCAATTTTTTTTTTTTTTTTTTTTGCGAGGGTCTGCCCAGGGCCCCGGGGTTTTTGTTATTAAGCCTAAAATATGAACGCGTTGATTAATGATGTTCTGTAGAGTATACAAAAGGCATAGGTTTTATATATTTTTAATTACATAGTTTATTTAAATAAAATATTTCTTGTTTAAATACATTTTTTACATACATTTTTTTTTTTTTTTTCAAAATTTACTTACCATTTAATGACTTTTAAAATAATTCATTTTACAACTAAATATATTACCTAAATTTTTTTTAGTATGAAAAATTTAAAAATAGGGTTTCTACACACAGTCCTATGTTACACAATCCTTGCACTTGTAATAACTCATTTTCCGTTTAAGAGGATTTCTTCGGGAATGTAAGTAAACGAAGCATCGTCGTCTTATTTTATTAGTAGTTTCTTTTGAACAAAGTTTTGGAAAATGTCTTTTAATTAATCTATTCGAATTATATAGGGGGGCTGAAAAGTTCGGGCAATATTTTTAAATATTTCACCAGTGTAAAATTACTGCATAAACAAAGTGAATATACACATCTGAATGAATAATAACTTTTATTCATTCAATAACATTTTAGAACAAAACCTTTTACAACAAATGCTCAAAATTACACCCAGGAGCCTCAATACATTTGCGTAGTCTCTTTGGAAAATTGCCGACGATGGTCGCACAGTGTTCCACTGTAATTTCATCCTAGGCTCGCATCAGAGCTGTTTTGAACACTTCTACATTAGCGTATCGTGCAGCCGAAAGTTTTTGCTCTAGGATGGACCACACTGAATAATCCATTAGATTGATATCCGGCGAATTTGTCGGCCAAATGTCCTTGCTCTAAAAGCCTGTAAACGGCTCTTCGCAGACGGCATTTCTGGATTTGGCAGAATGCGCCGGAGGCCAATGTAAATCATCCGGGCCAAAGTGTAAAGTCGTCCACGGTTCGAGTACGTCACGAAGGATCAGTTGTTGGTACCTGGCGGCATTGATTTTGACATTTCTTTGGATAAAGACAAGCGGCGTCTTTCCAGTGGCACAGATTCCTCCTCACACCATCACAAAAGAAATGGCTGCGGTCGATGGTTTCTCCTGTCGCAATCTTCTGCTGACCTTTTTTGAGTATTTGACGTCGATTCTGGTGATTAAGGAACGACTCGAAGGTGAAAATCTTCTCATCCATGAAGAGAACATTCTTTAAACAACCAGCACCGACCAACCGAAGCATTTTACGGCAGTTCTTCAGCCGCTTCTCCTTCATAGCGTCATTAAGGAAGTTGACTCAGGCGATCTTGTAACTACAAAGTCCGAGATCTCTCTTGACGATGTTTTGAACGCATTCTCTGCTGATTCCGAGCTGTGTGGCCATCTTGCGCATCGAGAGCTCTGGATTTTGAAGAATCCCACATCGCACCTTGTTGATGTTCTCCGAAGTGATGACAGTGGTTGGACGACCCCTCCGAGGATGGTCTGCATTCCCACCTGTCTGTCTGAAGCGTTTCCCGATCTTGTAGATGATCCTCTGTTTAAAACCAGTCATTCGAACAATGTCGGCCATCATCATTCCCGTCTTGTGCAGTTCGAGAACAGTAATACGTTCATTTTCACGACTCATAAGGTAAACAGATCGGAAATAAAACAAATAAATTAAACATTTCCTGGAATGAAATTACATTAGGAATTCATTAAAATTGTTCAAAGCGACGTAAAACCACAATATCAATGACAAAAATCCGTACAAATACAATTGCCCGACTTTTTCAGCCACCCTGTAGTGTCACTGTCACAGGACTCAGAATCTGTATCAGAATCAAAATTTAAAATATTTTGCATCATTTGTGCTATTTAAAGTTCAGTTAAATATTCTATATGTTT
Organism: Salticus scenicus; assembly: GCA_963930645.1. NCBI lineage: Eukaryota > Metazoa > Arthropoda > Arachnida > Araneae > Salticidae > Salticus > Salticus scenicus. Next base: position 175,368,817 of record OZ005648.1, read on the forward strand.
CGACATTGTAACGGTAGAAACAGAAAAAATGTTCATCCACAAGATCTAATTATCGATTAAAAATTACACTGGAGACACAAATATCCAACATTCTAGCGAAAGTAAAATCCCGCTACTTAGTATAAGCAAAAAACCGCGTGCTCATTTAAAGAACAGTGTCATAAAGCATGCGATTCGGAAACGTTATTTTCCCCCTATGTTTATATATTCAAAATACACGTGCATGTGAGTCATGTTGCTCTCATTTCGAGTACAAGATCAAATCTGCATGTATATCAAATCCTGTTGGCATGTATCGTCTTGTGCGAAAATATGTAGTTTTTAAAACGTCCTAGGACTCTGGCACAAATGTGTGACGGCCGGGGAAAAACGAGAAAACGATTTGGCACACCGGAAAAGAGTGCGTTTCTTTCTGGCACATATGCGTGACAGTTAAATAAATGCACAAACATCTTTAAACACCAAATGTTGAAAGTATGTTTTATAATAAAAAATATTACTCTCTGGATGAGTGATAAAATCTTTAACTGCAGTAAGCAGACGCTTCGACGAATAGAAGTTACATTTCATCACTGTAATATTTTTACTCTGCTAAAGGAAATAAACTAATTCGATTTAGTTATTTAAACTAAACACATACAAATATGAAATCCTAAATACATGTCTTTTGTATGAATTCCGCAGTTGATAAATGCTATTAATAAAATAATTATTTTAATTCTTGTTTATTTTACTATCACACAGTATTTTTTGTTATCGACTGTTGCATATTTTAATAAAATATAATACTAAAATTTCTTCGGTTTATACGAAAAAATCTATAAACTGCATTGAATTATACCAATCATTTTCAGTTTTATTATTAATTTTTGTTTTAATTTCCAATTTATGAAACAGTCGGTCCATAATTCATATGTAACCTCAGTGTAACCTAAATAAATGTATATTGTCAAAAAATGAATTATGTTCATATCAGCAATTAATGTAAGCGTCAAAACAATTGATGCATTTTAATTTTAAAAATACTGATAATTTTTCAAAAACAAATGTGTATGACTTTTTTTTTTTTTTTAGTACGACAGGTCGTACTACTTCTTCTAATATGGGATTTTGCGTCGCTACCGTTTGTAGTATTATATCTTAAACTTTTTATTTCTTTTTATGAAAAAATAAATAAATATATAAATATATAAAATAACGTTCTTACAATTTTTAAAATAATTAAAATAATATTTAGAAAAAACGTGATAAAGAAATGAAACAACTTCAGCATAGAACGATAGATATTATGCATTATTATTATTATTAATTATATATATAAATATATTAAAAATAATTACAATAAAAGTTAACTTACATGTATTTATTATGATTTTAGAAGGATATGACGTCATTAGTTAATTAAAATTTTTTTGTAAATATTTATAATTAACGTTTTAAAAAATACTGAAAATAAAGCAAATTTTAAAATGTTGGTTTAATTTTTAAAAGTTTTTAATGTTTATTCCTTAAAAGTTCCTAAAATAAATATGAAAATTTTTAATAAATAAAAACAAATGAAAAAGGTCGGAAAAGGGCTTAAATTTACTAAAATAAACGGAAATTACTGAAAGTAAACAAACTTTGTGACATAAATTTGATTATTAAAAAATCATTAAAATTATAACAAGTATATATCGAAAGATTATATTACTTATGAACCAAAAATAAATAAATAAGTAACCAAATATATATATAAGTTTTTGTGTGTACAAAAAAAAAAAAAGAATCTGCAAATATTAAATAATAATAATAAATAAAATAGTAATAATAATAATTAAAATAAGATTGAGAAAAATCGTGCTAAAGAAATGAAACAGATACAGTGTAGAAACCCTTAAATAACTTTGAAATTTGGCCCCAAAGTAGCTCAGACGTTTGACGCTAAAAGTTTTACTTACATGATTGCGATAGCCATTTTAATTCATTGCCAAAATGTCAACAAAAATTTAACATCTGCCAAGGGGTTGCTAAGCTAAAGTTATACCAAAAAAAAAAAAAAGATACAAATAATAATAATAATAATAAATAAATAAATAAATAAATAAATGTAGTAACGGATGCTAGGGAATGAAACATAGTTACTGCATGCCTTTATATACAGAATACATGAAAATATGCCTTGTCGTACTAAATTAAATTCTGTTTTACGTTGAATGTACAACTTTTTCTTAGAAAACAAAAATAGGCTTAAGGTATTTTTCTTAGAAACTCATTTTAAACAACTGAAATTAAGTAGGATCTTTCCAAATGAAACTAAAAAAAAAACAGAAACTGAAGTATATTTAAAATATTAAGGTAATTTAATGCTAAAGTATATTTGTAAATCATGTATAAATAAATCTTTATTCTATGTTATGTTAAAACATGAAAGCAAAGTTTTGTTAAAATATCTTTTTTTTCCCTTAGTATTACTAAAACGTTACTCTTGGCATAAGAAAGAACCCATCATAATATGACAAAGAACTCAACGTGCTGTAAAAAGTCACAATAACTCTTTTAAAGTACTTTTTCAAAAAGAAAAAAAAATAATAATAACAATATAACGGAAGTTAGTTGGTACGTGATCGCATTTAGAAGTAGAAATTTTTATATATATAAATTCCAATTGTTAGCTTTTATGGGAGAGTAATTGTCAATAAGTTTCATTATCAACTATTTCAGCGTTTCTTTTTTTTAAAAGCTGTATGAAACACTTTCAGGGATTAACCATACACAAACATGTTTTGAAGAATATATATCGGAAATTGCTTTTAAATCGAATTCATCAGTTATTAGTTTATAAGAAGTTTTAGAGTTTATCTTGTTTAAAACTTTATACGTGATTTCTAAATAAAATGTAAAAGTCTTTGTAAATAATATGTACAAGTATAACATATAGTTAAACCACTTAATTTATATTAAAAGCGGATGTACCGTTATTACTACAAACAATTATCACTAGTCTTAAATCTTAATTTTCACTTAAAAAATCTATATTTCTCTTAAAATTTATTTTATAACTTTCATTGTTTTCTTTCACGTCTTAAACATCTTCTTAGTCAATAAAGTCGTACATGAAAATCGATAATTACATTGGAACAGCTTTAAAAAAAAAAAAAAAAAAAAAAAAAAGTATTGAAATTGCTTTTAATTTTACCATACCTTCAACCATTAAATTTTACGTATTATTGTATAATTATTTTAAAGATTATTTTGTTTTGTTTTATTGTATTAATACATACATAAAAAAAAACACCTAAACATGTGATTATTTAACGCATTTCTCAATTTCAACTTCTTGATGTTTCTTTCTGCTTTTAGGAGACAAAAAGACGTATAAATAAGATATAAGTTTTATGGTTGTTAACGATATCAAAAAATTAAAACCCACACTCATATATTCATCCATGCAATATTTTCCGTTGCAAATTTTTTTTTTACATTTCTATAGACAGCTCTTAAATGTTCTTATATTAATTATCTATGACGATACCTTTAACACAGATACTGAATATAAATTTCACATACAATTGTATCATATAAAAATACATATTATTTTTTTTTTAGATAAAGACGATTGATTTTAAATTAAATACTGAAAAGTTGAACATACCAATTTCGCCTCGTAACCTGAGCATCTTCAATGCCCGCGTAAAATGATTCAAATACCATAAATCTTATAAAAATATTTTTTTTACACATACAAATAAAACAAGATAGCATATCCAGTTTACATCCCTTAACACTTAAATATTAAAATGTTTCTGTTAAATAAGTATTCGTAAATTTTTATTTTGCACTCGTATTATTTACCTAGAATTGTAAAAACATAAATTAATTTTTAAAAAATGTATAAGCTAGTGAAGAAAACTCGTTCAGTATTTATTTTATTAACTAGTTAAAACTGGCATCGCAGAAACTAGTTTCTGCCAGTAAGTGGCAATAAGTGGCAGAAACTTAAGAAATGATACAAATAAGAATTTTAATCTATAATAATCCATAAAATTTACATAAGTATTCAGTAAGTAAGTAATTAATCAGAAATTTTTAAAATGAACATACCAAGAACTATGTTTGGTTAATATATATATATATATATATAGTTGTTTCAAGGCTAAAGAATAACTTTCTTAACCAGATATTTTTATATGGTTATCCTGTACCAAACATTTTTAATTCACTAATGTTATTCAATGTTGTCTAATTTCTATTTAAAAGTATTTTTTAAAAGTTAAATTTACAAAAAAATTATAATATTTTGACACATTAGACGACATAAACTTATGCAAGAAATTGAAACTATCCACTCATACAAATAAAAATGATTCCTGTAAAAAAATACATAAGTAAATACTTGAAGCAAAAAAAAAAATACATAAAGAAATAAATTTTAAGGAAATACTATACAATCCTTATTTTATGTTATTTACAGAATGAATTTATCATTCACATGTTATTTTTCTCCCGAAGTATTCTATGGCATATAACTAACTTTGCTAATATGCTAATCTATCTAAACCAAAATATTTCTTAATTTGTTCTGAGTGAAAGAAAATTTGGAAAATATTTTTTCAATACCAGCATTACTGAAAATTACATGTTTTTATAGAACATGTGTTTGTTAATATAATTTATAAATTGATTTCTTATTACAAGAGTAAATTACAATCAGTATGTATGTAAAACCATTAGCGTGTTTTTATATTCCCTGTTCATTGTTTAATATAAAACATTAAAAGTAATTTCCTACTTTTTTTTTATAACTACAAAATTAAAATTAATCTAAATTGTGTATATAAAACCATAATTTAATAGCATGTCAGAAAAATAAGAATAATTGTGCAAAAAAAAAAAAAAAAAAAAAAAAAAAATCAGCTTTTATGATAATATATATTTTAAATCAAAATATTCACCGTACTTCATTTGCTAATGCAAATGTAAACAAACATGCAGCTTTAGCATAAAGCAATTTGTTATGTTTATATTTTCAAAATCAGAATGAGGAACAGCTATACTATAAAATAAGCCACCCATTGCTGTTGCCAATGTACAGCTTACCAGATGAGTTGATAGTGCGAACTGATACTCAGAATCATTACAAAACATCAAAAATACATTTTAAGAAAATAAATTGTTTCACTCTGGTGTTTGTTTTGAAATTCGCTGAAATAAATTAAGCATATTTTTAAAATTAATAAAGCAAACATTCAAAACAGTAATAGAAATTTATAACATGAAGATTTTCCACAAATTTTCAAAATTACATCCCTGCATGAATTTGAAAATGCATGAAGATATGTACAGAAGCAATCACAAAATAAAAAATAAATAAAATCACTGGATGCAGCTTATTCGTCGTACATGAATCAGAAAATGCATGAAAATCAGCGGTCGAAATTAGAATCAGTAAGTTGGGAGCCAAAAGGCAACTTATATTATTTTCTTAGTTGCAATTATGTTGTACTAAGGTGCCATTTCGAAATTGTCATTTACACATAGAAACATGTGCATAAACGTTATACATAAACATAAATTAATTAAAATGCTGATACCTTATCTAGTTAGTTTTTTCCATTTTAAAAATATGTTAGTGCAAATATTTTTACAAGAAAGCTAGGAATTTAATTCTACTACTTCGTTGCTAGTGCCTTTATTTTCATCACACATTATAACTGCACACTGAAGGGGTAAAAAGAATGCTAGGCGTCAAAGTGATGATTAAGTATAAAATTATGGTCATCAAAATGAAATATTTATTTGCAAAATACAACTAACTACCACTAACTACCCTGATGAAAATTTGTGCTGCAGCGGTCAGTATTCTAATATAAAAACTAAAAAATAACATCACTGGAAACCCCTAATTCATAGCGCACAAATCAGAAAATGCATAAAAATCTGTACCGAAGCGGTTAGTATCCCAATATTAAAACCAAAAAACATCATTGGATACCCCTAAATTGATCGGACAAGGATCGGAAAATGCATGAAAATCTGTACTGCATCACTACCATGAACAATTTTTCCCCCTAAATAATTCCATTGATTTAATAATAATAAAATACACTCAAAAAATAATTTTTAAATTTCAAAAATGCATTTAAAAAAATCATTCACCTCGGTTGCATTACAATAAACATATATGAGCGGCTGACACATAAAGAAAAACAAAATTCCGAGACAGTTAAACGAAGTTCCGATACAAAAAGGTTACTATTCAAAAGTGTCGATACTCAGTATGCTCATTGCTCAGTAAAATCAATGAATAAATCAAAAATTAGTTACCATAGTAATAATAAAATTCTTAATTTAGTTTTAAGAAAATGACTTTACAATTCAAAATTTATAGGAAGAGATTTAAGAAAAAATACCGTAAGATTATGTAATGGAATATTATCCATCTAAATACTTTATATATTTTTCATTTTGTCTCTAGATTACAGTATTTGTCGTAAATTCATAATTTTTTTCTTTGAAGATGCAAATTTTACATGTTTTATGAATTTTTAATACTTTTTACGATACCAAACTTGGTTTGGCATTTCTGGATCATAGACAAGTTTTACTTTGCTGCAAAGAAAATTCTACTACTAGGAATAATTATAATTTCATGAACTTTTTTTAAAAGAAAAACAGAAAGGAAAAAAACATACAGTTTACATACATACATACAGTGAATATAAAAACACTAGCGAGCTTCGCCCGCTAGCGGGTCAGTATTTTCAAATGAATCACTAAAATTAATGAATCACTAACAGTAACTTTTAGTGTTAAGAAAAGAAAAAAAAAAAATCATTTCTGATTGGGTAAAAAGTCGGCCCGGGTCCCCACTGCCTTCGGCAGCGCTGCCCCGTGCGCGTATTCCTTCCCTGACCCTTCGTGCCCCCCCTCAAAAAAAAAAAATTCTGATCGGGGAAAAACTCACACCGTGTCCCCACTGCCTTCGGCAGCGCAGACCCATGCGCGCTGCGCGCGCACGTGTGAAGGTATACGCGCGCTACGCGCACATATTCCTTCTCAAATCAAATTTTTATTCATAAGAAAAAAAAATGAAAAAAAATCATTTCTCATCGGTTAATAAGTCGGACCGGGTCCCCACTGCCTTCGGCAGCGCTGTCCCGTGCGCGCGGTGCACGCCTATATCTTTCCCACCGTTTCAGCCCCTCCTAATTAACCTACATATACCAATTTTGAACTGTCTAACTGAATTAGCTGAGATGCAAAAGAAAACCTAATCAGGACACCTCAAAACGTGCAAATCTGGGTAAAACTTTCGATAATATAAAAGAACTTTAAAATATCTTTCGAATGATGTATTAAAAATAATTTAATCATAATTAGAAATTGAAATATTGAAATTTTAAAATATTACAGCGCCATCTGGCGGTAGAAATTTCTGTAATCTACTGTTCGATTCCAAATCAACAAAGCTATCTAATGATGTATTACTTATGAAATTATTTTAATTAGTAGCTGAGATACAAAAGAAAACCGATTCAGGAGACCTCAAAACGTGTAAATGAAGCGAAATCTTGAATCCCACTTTCGATAATATAAAAGTACTTTAAAATACCTTTCGAATGATGTATTAAAAACAATTTAATCATTGTTAAAATTTGAAATACGCGTATTAGAATAAAATTTAATTTGCAATTAAATTGTACATTTTTTATTTATTCTCGAAACTCGATGAAATTTGAACTGCAACTTCGTCGTGTGATGTTAAAAGTGTGTAGCAAGTTTGAAATAATTTTGAAGAAAATTGAAGTATTTTGAAATTTGCAATTTTTATTTCCAGTACAAAATCAGTAAAGCAGGAAGTAAAATCTATTTATTCTTTCGCCCGGCGCCATGGTAACCGAAATACGTCTAAAAGCTCGCTAGTCTGTGAAATTAATAAAACTCTTGTGATTTATTGCCACCTTTTTTTCATACTTTAGTTAATTTTAAAAAATCTAATTGTCCTATCGATAAACTATTTAAACCGTCGGATTCAGAAAAATCGGACCTTTCATTTGATACTTTATTTGTAACGATGCGACTGATATTTCTAATTTATTTTCCACTTTTTCCGTAAAAATATCGCTTTTTATGCATTTAATCATGAATTCTGGGTCATTTTTCGGTAGACAAGGGTCGACGTTTTAATTAATATCTCCGCTAATTACGGTCGCATCGCTTAGCGAATTATCGCGATGTCGAGATGAAGAAATTCTGCATCTGTCGATACCGGTTTCGAGGTGCTGCGATCATTAGCGCCGGAGCTTTAGCGGTCACAAGGCATTTCTCACGGACAGACAGACAGACAGATGCGCACAGATTTTAATAATATAAAGAGATTTTCTAAAGAAATTGCATCTTTAGCCCTTAAACAAATAAAAATACTTTTAAAAGATTCGTGATACGGATAACTGACTTATCTATAAATTTTTATGAATGTCTGATTAGTTTTTTTCAACTCAAATGGTTTTTTTTCTTTTATAATTCAAATTTAGACATGAAATTAGTATAACGATTAGAGTCTGTAAATGGCAATAATTAGTTGAACATGAATCATTTGGTGCATTTGACAGCTATCTATACCCTTAAAAAAAGTTTATTGAATATATTTTTTCGGTACAATTCAATTATATTTTACAATAAAGCCTTAATTACCTTCTTCTCAAAACATAAAAAATTACTTTTAAAATTTGCACCCTTCGAAATAATTTTTGCTGAAAATTCCATTTTTCAAGCATCTTATCAAACTTGGTTTATGCTTCTGTTTCTTTTCACGATATCATTATCTTGAAAACATCTGCTACCTTTGATTCATACCAGAAATGTTTCTAGAGACATCATGCTCTAAGTTTCTGTGTGAGAAAAAATAACACCAACGCTACAAGAGATATTACATTCTGATTGTTTCCTAAACGATCAACAAAAACGTGATCACATTTCAGATAATGCTTAGGGTTTCATTTTCTTCTATGACTATTTTTTATGATGCTGATATTATCAAAAGAAGAGCAGTTGCTGTTTTTTTGGCTTCGATCTTAGAGTGCGGTGATGAGTACATTTAAAAGAATAAAATATCATTTCTAATGGGTTGAAAATGTAAATTTTGTTTACGCAGTAATGTAAAAATCCACACAGCAGAAAAAACGTTTCATATGTTAAAGTTTTTTTCTTTTCTTATTTCATTAGAAAAGTCAAGATGTGATGTATGAATCAGGAGTAAGTAAAAGGTATGATTTATTTTCATTATGAAAAAGGTGTTATGAATAAAGGTTACCTTTAAGTGTTACATTTATGTTTGTGTTCGTCAGCGCTTAGTTTTTATTGAATTGATATTTCCAATAAACAATGCATACTTTCAGCAAATAATAAAACTGATTTTTGACAAATGTGATTTCTAAATATTTGACTACTGACTTAAAATATGTTAAATATTTAATGATTAACTAATTTGAATACATAATGTGAACAACCATTGCGTAAGATATTTCTTTCTGTATATTGTTAGCATGAAAGTGCATGACATAATCAAAGAAGTAAAAAATATGTAAAAGTAAATTAAATAGCTATAATAATTAAAAAAAGAAAAACTTTATTATATTTAAAAATCTGTGAACAGCCACATATAGTCAAAAGAAAAGGGGGGAGGTAAAGATTCCGCTATATATATATATATATATATATATATATATATAGCACAAACACTGTATAAAATATATGAATTTTAGATAAGTTATTATAATTTATTACAAGAGTTATATTTAATGAAATGAAATGTATTATTAACAAGGTTGAGGTAAAACATTGATGCAGTTAAGTGGAATAGAAGAAAAAGGGAATATTTAACCCCCCCCCCCCTCCCCTGCCTCCGCAAAAGAATTTAGAGTACAAAAGTACATTTAATGTTATAACTAAAATATGCCTTAACCCTTTCAGGACCATAAGATTTCCAAGACTAAATATGCCAATACAACACAATATTTTAGCTATTGTGGGTGTAAAGTAAGAGAATATCACCAGAAAAACATAGCAGGGTGTATAGGTTTCCTATAATTTCATGGGAAATATTTTCCCTATGGACCATAAAAGTAAATAAACGAAGAGATAGGTTTATTATATCGGTATTTTATTTATTGCTTTGTAATACAAATTTATTGCTTTGTAATATAAAAATTATCAGAAAAGTAAAATAAATAGCTAGTTATGGTATTCTACGAAACTATTTCGTTTACTTGTGAAGCACAAGTGGACATTGCACATAACACATTTATTATGTGTCCTATTTTCTATACGTTTTTTTTATTCGTTCAGAAACACATTTGCTGCCTTGGACATACGTTTTATTTTGACATTCAGTAAAAAAAATATCGATTCAATAATAATTGAACAATCGATAACGATTTTTGTAGAAGGGAAAAATATTTCAATTGGGCGTGAAAGGGTTAAATTATCACTTAATGATTTACTACTCTCACGTAACTATAAAGATTTTTTTTTGTACGTGAAAAATCATATTTAATGCATTATTGTGTTTATACATAGAAAGTCATGTTACACTATCATTATGTTTAACCTTGATTAGTGTCCGCTAACGTAAAATATATATTTACAAAATACAATCACACTATGTGGGATTTTTCAAAAGGCATTTTTAAAGAATATATTTTGTGTTATATAATGTAGGCACTAGTTGTTGTATCCTTCCTGAGCACGAGAAATGCCAATAGAAATGGAGGCGAAATTCGGATTGAAATAAGTATACACAAATAAGTGTAAATTAAAAACTATAGAGATTTGTAAATACATATAAAATTAATTACAAAAAGTGCATTCATAAATTTTAATCATTCTTTGTTTATATTTATCATTATAGTAAATTGCAAATATTATAAAATATTTCTTTCTAGTATACGTCATCTGCACTTATTTTAAGCAGGAAGTTATTCAAAAACTAAAATCTAAATTCTGAGTCTACTTAAAAACAGAATTGTAGTCAAATCAAAGCGTTTAATTATAACTTCAATGATAGATAAAAGACAAAGATGATTAAAATAACATAGTTCGTAACAATAAATTGTATTCTTATTAAAATAATTAATTTAAAAAAAAAATTACAACATATTCACCAAAGTTAAATGAAAAATAGTACCACATACATAATAAAAAAATTAATTTAAAACACGTTTTTTCATCATAAATTATTAAAACTTCCGACTCAGCAAAAGCTGGTTAACAGTAACAGCAAGATTTGATGCACGCAGACAATTTTTTCCCCTTAAACATGTTCTTGAAGATACAGCTTAAGTATTGATTAATGTGCTAATTTATCACATTTAAGCACATTTATGCGAATTCATGCACATACTATGAGAAAAATAAAAATTTCGTATACCCGTAGGTAACGTAAGAAAATGCATTACGTTATACAATTTTATTCAAAAATGACTTGATACACTGTTAAAAATTTTATTCTAGGTTGAACCAAAACATGGCACTACAGTAGCTGCAACCATGAGATGAAGAATCCTTTTACCATGATTTGGTACTTGGCTCGACCAGAGCTTGATACTATAGTTGTTATTGCTGCAACGAATTCTTACATCTGATTTAAAACTTAATTCTATTTCTTACAGACCCGTTACAGCATTCTTAATTTATCTAATAAAAAAAGTTCTCAACAATAATCTAGTTATACATATTTTTCTAATATGAATTTCTTTACTACATAAACTTCTTAACTAATAAGATATGGATGGGTCTCAACTGAAAGCTTCTAGCGCAATAGGTCCGGGTGTGGAAGGTGGCCAGCTATGAATAAATTATATCCATTAATAAAGAGTTGACGAACAAAGAGCACTGCTTGTCGGAAATATATACTTTAATCCTTGGCTAGCATACATGAGACGAAAACACAAACAAAAATATTATTTACACGTTGATATTAAACTATTCTTAACATTAGTTCTTTATTATTAATTCTTAACATCGTTCTGATAGTTTTTAAAGGTTATTTTCTAGGACCGGGGCGTCTGCAAAACAAATCGCTTTTCTAGTGGCCCCATTTCTATTCAAGGTCCTTTTCTGTTCTGATTCTAAAACGCATCTCTCGAATACTTCTCATTTTAAAACAAAAAAGTGGCGCAATCAAAAGAGGCGCGCGTCACTTTGTCTGGACAGTCAATTGTTCTGGAAACAGAAGAATGAACGGGTAATCCCCGACAGTTGTATTCATAAGAGGGGTTGACCTTTTACCATGATTGGGTGCTTTTCTCAAGAAGAAGTATCAATTCATGGTAGAAGGTTTCACCACCGCATGGTTGCAGCTACTATAGTACCATGTTTTGGTTTAATGTAGCATACTGCAGCTACCGTAGTACCAAAATTTAATTCAACCTTGAACTGAAATTTTGACAATGGGCTATCATTTTACTTTTAATAGAACTAATCACAATTTCCTCCACCTTTTAAATACTGCTTTGAATTTAAGAATAAATCGACTGGCCCTGTACATTATCAATTCTCTGAAAGCAAATAACATGTAAACTAAAAGAATTTTTGAATGAAAGCAAACATATTATTTTATAATTATAATTGTTATATAATTTTAAAGCAAAATTGCAATAAAAGTAAATGTACTTTTAATATAATAAAATCTCCATTATCTGCAAAATTGTGTAGTTATATAAAGAGTAACATTATTGAAAAAATTTTCAAAAATTTTAATAGTATAATAGATTTTTTTAAATTTATCTGTGCTTTTTAAAAACTTATTTTATGAGAAACATTTTGTATTACAAAACTTATAGATTCAGACAAAGTGCTTTCTTCAGTTTATCCATATAAAATAAATCCCAGTATTAATTTCTAGCTGATTTTCTTTCATTTACTAATGATAAATAGCATCTATTGCAGAAAAATTTCATTATTGTTACTTATATTGTCAATTTTATTATTATTATTATACAGAAAATTCTTGAAAATATATTCATTCATCAGTTAGATCTGTTTACTGAAAGATTAAAATGTTACTAAGCAAGAGTATTTTTTAATAATATATATAAACTAAACAGCTCTTTAAAATTTAAAATTTACACTTCTTGATCGGAATCTGTGAATATAGCAATAATTAACATTTTTATAATTTTAATATTTTTTTTTTAATTCATTGATAATGGTTGGTTTCAATCGAAAAAAAAAAAAAAAAAAAAAAACCTTTACTATTTTTTTTTATTACTATTATCCATAAACTCATTAAAAATTATTTGTTCTTTACATCATTCTGTTTAATGAAAATATACAAAGTTTAAAAGTAAGTAAAAAAAAAAAAAAAAAGAGAGAGAGAGAGAGAGAGAGAGAGAGAGAAAAGAAGGACAAACTAAAACGCTTTTTAAATTTCCAAAAATTGTACTTATTGGCTGTAAATGTAGAAACCATTGCTCTAAGAGTTACTTGATATTAATTTTAAAATACATATTATTTAAAACTGTGTTATTGTATCGTTCATAAACAATCGTTTAAAATAAATGCAAATGAAATAGAGGAAATGAAATATTTTTATTTATTTATTTATTTATTTTAAATGGATAAGCAAAATCTTTTAAAAATCATTATTATTTGGACTAAAAATAGCTTAATTGTGACTTTAAAAATAGATTATATTAAATTCATTCTCTTTTCAGCAATATAACAATGTCTCAAGTTTCATTAAAATCCTTGATATAAATCATTATTCAGGGCTGGTCATAGTAAAATCCTTTGAAAAATATCCACTAAATCCTAATGCATTCTGCAGTCAAAAAGAAATCACAAAATGCGCGCCATAGAGTCATAAACGATGTTCATTTCTTAGCAAATTTTATGATAGTATTTTTTCGTACTTTTTAACAATTTGGGGGAAAAAATGCATAGATTTTCCGGATCATACAAATCTCTAAATGTGAGGCATTAGTACATCGAGAAATTTGTCGCAAAACTTATGCTGACTGCAAGTTAAAACAGATGATAAATTTAATGACATTTTAAACATCCACAATTCATTAAATAATAATAATAATAAATAAATAAATAAATAAATAAATAAATCAGTATTATAGTCAGAATATTTCACGTTTGATACTTTCAAATTTTAATAAATGATTAAGCTTAAAAAAAATAACAAAAGTTAGTTTATTATTATTATTATTGTTGTTGTTAAAACTTGCATTTCTTGATTGTCATAGATGACAACTTTTACGCTTTTTAGCTACCGGAAAATATAAATAAAAATTTTATTCTACTTAATCAGTGAAAACTGTTTCAGCCAATTGTCCATATCGCATCTGTAGTGCGACGTGAAACTCAACCAATTAACCGTTTCAGAAAAAAAAAAAAAAAAAAAAAAAAAAAATTAATATTCTTTGGTAGTTAAAAAGCGTAAAAGTGGGCAAATATGGACTATGTAAATATAACAATAATCAATTTTCCTAAGTAGTACTCGATATTAATGTGAATATAGATATTATTTAAAACTGTGTCATAACGTACTGAATTGTTCATAACTAATTCTTTCAGAAAAAGAAAAATGAGATATTTTATGCTTTTTTAAAATGTTTTATCATTCTAAGTAAAATTAATTGCATATGATTTATATATATATATATATATATATAAGAAAACTTCTTCAAAGTCATTATTATTATTTGCACCAAGAAATGGATTTTAAAATAACATAGCCTTAGTGCATTCATTTTCGAGCAATATAACCATTTCTCGAGTTTCATTAAATTTATTGATATAAATCATTATGTAGATCTGGTCATCGTAAAATTCCTTTAAAAACATGCTCTTAATCCTAATGCATTCTTCCGTCGGAAGGGAATCACGAAATTCGAACATTAGAGTTGTAAACGATGTTCATTTCTAAAAAACTTTTATGATGGTATTTGTTTCGTACATTCTAGCAAATTAGAAAAAAAAATGCATCGATTTATGGATCATTTATGTCTTCAAATGCGAGGCATTAATATTTCAAAAAAATTGTCGCAAGACGTATGCTGACTACAAGTAATAATTGATGATAAATTTAATGAGATTTTTCTGCCATTTTAAATATTGGAAGTGATGATAATAATAATAATAATAATAAATAGAATTTAAAAAAAAAATAGTGTTATATATGGAAAATATCTCAAGTTTTGTATTTTCCCTTTTTAATATAAATGATTTTGCTTAAAAAATAACAAAAATAAGTTATTGTTATCATTATTAATAAATGTGCACTTTTTGACTGTAGTATCTTGACTGACATACATGTCATCTTTTACACTTTTTGACTATCTGAATATTTAAACAAACTTTTTTCTTTGTTTAGTCAGTGAACATTTTTACAAAAATATATAAAGTAATTCTGTATTATTTTTCCCTTTAGTCTAAAAGCATAAAATTTGGAAATTATGGATTGTGTAAATATAGCCATAATCGTTTGTTATAAACATTACTTGATATTAATTTGAATGTACATATCATTAAAAACGGTGTCATAACGCATTGAATTGCTCATAAAAAATTGTTTTAGAAAAAGAAGAAAATAAAGAGAAATTTTATGCATTTTTAATATGCTTTATCATTTCAAGTAAAAGTTATTATATATATATATATATATATATACATATATATGTAAGCAAAACTTCTTTAAAATCATTATGATTTGGACCAAGAAATGGCTTTTAAAATAGTATCTCTTTAATGCATTCATTTTCCAGCAATATAACCATTTTTCGAGTTTCATTAAAATCCTTGATATGAATCATTATGTGGAACTGGCTGGTCATCATAAAATTGCTTTAAAAACATCCACTCAATCTTAATGCATTCTGTTGTCAAAAGGAAATCACGAAATTCGAACATTAGAGTCGTAAACGATGTTCATTTCTAAAAATCTTTTATGATGGTATTTGTTTCGTACTTTCGAACAATTTAAAGTGGAAAAAAAAAAAAGAAAAAAAGAAAGAAACTGAATTGATTTTATGCATCATTCATATCTTTAAATGAAAGGCATTATTTTTTCGAAAAATTTGTCACAAAATGTATGCTGACTGCAAGTAATAACTGATGATATATTTAGTGAGATTTTTTTACAGTTTAAATATTTGATAGTGATTTAAGAAAAAAAAAAAATTAAAAAATAGTGTTTCCCAGAAGGTAGATTTCAAATACCGTACTTTCAGTTTTTAAGTGCTTAAAACAATAATCAAAAATAGTGGAGATACTTTTTTGAGATATTTATAGTAAAACTTAAATTTTGTGTGTTGTATTTTTTTTTATTTAAAGTTGGAATATAGTAAGTTATATATTGAAAACGTGTCTTTAAAAGTCAATGCTGCGTACATTTTCGATATTAAATTTTTCTACAAGGATATAATTGCTTAATAATGATTTGATTAGTATTACAGGCAGATTATATGTGTATGAGCATTTCTTTTTTTATGTATGTATAAATGCATGTTGAGAGAGAGAATATAAAAGAAATAATGCACTCTGTATTTCTATAACGAAGTACAAATTATACTTTCCGTAAAATAATCAATTGATATAAATTTATATGTCTGAAAGAATTTCTTTTTATATGTCCAATCTTTAATTTTTATTCAATATTTTTTTTTTATTTCCAGAGCTTCCAACCTAATCTGGAAATTTTTTATTCCGCTCCTTTCTCCACACCACTTAATTACTAGAGTAATTCTCTTCAGATGCATTTACGATAAATTAAGAAGAAAAATATTGGTGTGAAAAAAAGGGCGGTACTAACAATCCTCCGAATTAGGTTGGCAGCTCTGTATTCCTTATTAACTAAATCCTTTATATTAATCTTTTATGAAAATAAGATTATTTCTTTTTCCTCTAATAGCATATTTTAATAACAACTTACTATCCTTACAGAAAGCTGCTTTGAATTTATTACAAATTAGTACAATGTAACGTATTAGTATATAACGTAAGTATACAACGTAATATGTACACAGTTTTATTATTATTATTATGCTACATAAACGGGAATAAGAAAGTATGTTGGGATTTGGGTTGTGTTAGAGGAATTAAGCCCTATTGACTGCACGAGGGTCCTAGGCCTGAGGGGGATTGTCCTCCGCGGGGGTTCTGAAAGTATGTTGGGAAATCATTCGTTGGAAAAATTTCATAATTATTGCCACAATTCATAAATTATTTAAAAAATCTTTATAGTTAAATATATTTAAAATTAAAGACTTTATAAATAATAATTTTTTAATATACTTTATTAAAAACATTATTTTATTTTTTTTCCTTAAATTGATCAATAAACATATAGAAAAATAAATTATAGAGAAAAATCATGTTCATATTTCTTAGAAGTTTGTTAATGAAAAAGGAAGTGAAGGGAATATATATATATATATGAAAATTCAAAACCATATTAGTTATGTACATAAAAATTAAATTTTAAATGAACATAAATTAATTAATAAATAAAATTAGAATTAAATAGGAAATCACAAAATTTTTATAAATTAATTATGGTTCATATCTACAACAATTTAGTAAACATTTATGTTATTAATAAAGAATTCACAATAATTTTTTAATAATTTATAATCATCGTCTTACATTCATAATACACGTATAACTAAAGCATATATCATATATTAAAATTATTTCGATTACGTATAAAAATTGCATTTTGTTATGAATAGTATCTAAACTTAAGCATGATATTCAATTAGAAAAATGATTTTTATGCATATACAAAATAATAATAATAGTAATAATAATAATAATAATAATAATAAAATGCTTTCTGGCGAAAGTTGAGTTTAAAAATGTCAAAATTTGACTAAAAATTCGATATTTCAATCTCACGAAAACATGAAACTACATAAGAGTGTGAGAAAAAGAACTTTCTAATTCCCATCATTCTATTCTGAGTTATAATAGTTTATATTTGTAAACAAATATTGAATTTTTAGTAAAACGGAAACTTTAAACATCATTTTCTCGAAACTCTTTTTACGAAGTTGCGTCAAGATTAAAATGGTCTTTGCGTCCTATTTTTTGTTGAATCTTCATGAAACTTCATTTAATTATTTTTTATACATCTTAGCATGAAAGATAGTTGAAAATTTCCACTTTTTGTTTTTAGAACGTTACCATTTTGAAATAAAAGTAATGAAATGAATATTTTTCGAAATAAATTGAATTTTCTTTTCTTCTCTTAATTATGATAGTGAAAAGAAATGACAACTAACTTTTGTTAAAGTCATCTAAAGCTACATTTAAAATACAATTCGAAAGTCTAAATCAAAAATTAATTCCCAAGGAGCATTTTGAAATTTTACGAATAATTAATTATTTTAATTAATATCTAATTCAATGAAAATGAAAATGTTAATTTTATTATGGTATTTTTACTCTACAAATAATACTAGTTATAGGAAACTGAAAATTTTTGCAGTAAAAAATTAAAATTGTAGTTTTATTATTATTACTGTTATTGGTATTTTTATTATTATTACTATTATCTTAACAGTCCATTGACGCCTTAAAAATCCTTTATAAAGTTGTAGAATCTTTTATGAATATATATATATATAATGAAAAAAAGAGAAAAGAAAAGAAAAAGTAATGGAACTTTTTTGACTCCCTTTATATTTTCGTATTATCAATGTGATAAAACAGGGAAAGTTTCTGTTTGTATATGCGATGGACAGGGTGATGCATTGCAATTAAATACTTTTATTGTTCATTTTACTTATTTTATTTTTTAGAAGGAGAACAATTCGTTCTTTGTTGCCATTCGTTCATCGTTGACCGCATTGTTAAGCACAGCCAAACAAAGCAAACTTAATTATGTGCCGCTTTACTCGTATAGATGGTTAAGAAGCCAATCAGTGTAAGTTAAGAAATATTGAAAATTCACTTTCATTTTGTGAATGTTGAGGATTATTAGCAGTTTTATTACTACAAATATGTAAGTGAATTTCATTATTATTTGCCAGAACAGGGTGTACTATTTGTTCAAAATAGGAAAATACCCCGACGACAATTCGTTAAAAAATATATTTTAATACCGTGGTCAAAATTTGAACTGCATTTTTGTTGTAGAATTCTTATTTATTGTAGTTTATGTAATACACATATGAAGTTCCACAAAATAAAACGGTATTTAGAGTTTATTGTAAAGTAGTCTGAAAAATTTCTCTTTAATTATATACACCTTGTTATTAAATTTTTATTTTATTATTATTATTTTTTTTTTTTTAGGTCAGTTTTTTGTAATTGAATTTTTGCTATATTTACGCGCTTTGAGGTTCCTTGAATCCGAAAATCAGTCTTTCGTTAAAGCAAGCAATTATATTTTTTGATGCAATCTCAACAAAAATTTTGTTACCGGAATCGAAAAGAGAACATCGCTTGCTTATTCCTCCTTTACAAAGCTATCAATGACAGAGCTGATGGGATTATCCAGTAACAATGACTTTCTCTCAATCATTTTGTTTGTTTGTTTGTTTGTTTGTTTGTTTGTTTAATCGATGCACACTAGTTTGGTTAACCGTACAAATTAAATTTTACAAATTAATTATACAAATTATCGTTATTGTTAAAAAGACAAAATTAATGAACAAAAGTAGTCAATAAAATAAATTTTGTTTTCGGAACAAAATATTTATTTCTGTGTAATAAACCTGTGACGAAATATGAAATAAAGCATGGCTCAGACTGAAAAGTACATTTATTCTTCTCACTGAAGAATCACAAACTCCATCCGTAAATTTGTGAATTTCAGAATGCAAAATTTCAGACTTTCTGATAATAAACACTGAGAAAAAAAAATATACCGCTTTCATCTAGAATGAATAAGTGGTCATTTTCTAAACACCTTAACTAGAAATATAGATTTCCGAGCTATGCGCATAAGGAGCGCCAATAAACTGAATAGACGAAATGGTTGAGAATTTCTAGTCTACACTTTTCTAGATGGTGAAGCAATAGTCTGAATATTCTGAATATTTTGTACTGCGAGAAATTCTCCCTTGATTTTCTAGAATTAGGTAATAAACTAAGATTATAGTTGTTGAAACCCGCCTCTTGTATTCGCATTTATTTGCAGAGATTTTAAATAACTTCGCCCTCGAGAATATAGGCAAATGCTCTGGAATTCTAATAGGGGTTTCTAGAACTCGCTTTCAAAGGGGACTAAAATTTATAAGGATGGCATGGAACTATTTTTCCCAGAGCCACAATTTAGATTCTAGACGTCAATTACAGAATTTTTTCTCAGTGAACAATCTTCCTTTAGAATAAAAAAAATTGACTCTGTGAACATTTTTTTTTTTTTTTTACACGAAAAAAAAAAAAAAAAAAAAAAAAGGTAATGGGAATAGATAGTCCAGGTAATGTGGAAAGTTATGTTCATAGAGGTGTAGGTTGGCATACATAATGATCCCGTACAGGCAAAAAATATGAAGAAGTTGTACACTAAATAGCCCTTCCCTTATACATACTGTTGGAGACTATACTAATATAATTTTAAAGTGGTCAAGATTTATGTATTGGTGAAATAGAATATTGCAACACGGAAATTTCAAATTTCTGATTTCCTCTAAATACAATTTTCACACTTGAATTACGTAAATTTCTTCACTCTATATAGTACAACTCCATAATTATCTCTCTGGCTGAAGTGTTGCCAATAGTCTTTTCCATGCATTTCTAAAGAATGTAAAACAATGTATATATATACACTGATGGAAAAAAAATCCCAACACCAGGAAGGAGCTGAGCTAGATAAACGAAATTTGGTAGGCGTGTTTATACATCTGAAAGATGACGTCGATTCAAATTTCGAGCTACGCGCATAAGTGTGGCGCTAGTAGCGACACTATGAACATGCAAATGAGGTATGCTTTAAATAAGCGCTGTAAGGTTCGTGATCGTTATTTACAGTTGAGATTTGACGTAGTGGGTTAATGTTAGTCAAGGATGCCTCTAAGAAGACGAAGAAGCCATTATCAACAGCTCACTGAGTTTGAACGAGGTCGCATAGTAGGGCTACGAGAAGGTGGGTTTTCTTTCCGCGATATTGCAGAAAGACTTGGCAGGAATGTATCCACTGTGCATGAGTGTTGGCAGCAGTGGTCAAGGGAAGGTACTGACTCAAGAAGACCGGGTTCCGGGCGGCCACGTGGCACTTGAGAGGGAAGACCGCCGTGTTCGACGTATGGCTGTGGCAAATCGTACTGCGTCTGCAGCTGAAATTCGAGCTGCAGTTGGCACCACAGTGACACAACGAACTGTTACAAATCGGTTACTTCAAGGACAGCTCCGAGCCAGACACCCTGTAGCGTGCATTCCACTGACTCCAAACCACTGCCGTTTGCGACGTGAGTGGTGTCAAGCTAGAGCTCATTGGAGGACGGAGTGGAGATCTGTTGTGTTTTCTGATGAAAGCCGGTTCTGCCTTGGTCGCAGTGATAGCCGTGTGTTGGTTAGAAGGAGGCCATGTGAACGCCTGCTAGCGACCTGTCTGCGGCCTAGGCACACAGGGCCTACTCCTGGAGTTATGGTTTGGGGAGCAATTTCGTATGTCAGCAGGAGCACTCTCGTGGTTATCCCACGCACCCTGACTGCAAATTTGTACGTCAGTCTAGTGATACAACCTATTGTGCTGCCATTCATGAACAGCATTCAAGGGGGTGTTTTCCAACAGGATAACGCTCGCCCTCATACCGCTGTTGTAATCCAACATGCTCTACAGAGTGTCGACATGTTGCCTTGGCCTGCTAGATCACCAGATCTTTCTCCAATCGAGCGCGTTACCATTGGACGACAACTCCAGCGTCATCCACAACCAGCATTAACCGTCCCTGCATTGACCGCCCAAGTGCAACAGGCATGGAACTCCATCCCACAAACTGATATCCGACACCTGTACAACGCAATGCATGCACGTTTGCATGCTTGCATTCAAAATTCTGGCGGTTACACCGGTTACTAATGTACCAACATTTCATATTTGAAATGGCTCTTCTCGCCAATGGCTCTACCTGTGATCTTGAAACTTTAATCAATTAAATATGTTACCTAGACAATTGTATTGCTGAAATTTCATTACTGTACAATAATTTTTTCTTGGTGTTGGGATTTTTTTTCCATCAGTGTATATAGTAACAAATGAAGTGTCATGCAAAATCAAAACAGATGATAAAATCCTACCATTATCCAGCAAGATGTATTAAATAAATGAATAAATAAATATAATAAAAATAAGCATTAATATTTTTTTAAATGATATGAAATATTGACCAGTGTGAATTTTAATAAAGATACGTAAAATATCATAACACTTATTTTAATATATTCCAGTGAATGACCTAACTACATTGCACATAACAAATAGAAGATTGTTAAAAATATGATGATTAATTTACAAATAGAAAATAATCATGAGTGTTCCTCACAACCAACCATTAACAAAACGGAACATTAAAAACGCTTGCAATTTTAAACATTCGGAGAAAAAAAAAAGTTCAAACTAAAGAGTTATATCACCAAGATCGACGATCTATTGAGTGAGCAAAATGTGGAAGGTTTACTTATATAGATAATTATTTTAAACAATATACTATAGGGATAACCGACCTTGCGATGAAAAACAAGATCTTTCAAAGAAAAACATATAAGTTTGAAATTATAAATAAAAGAAAAAATATTTTATAAAAATTTTATAAAAAGGTATATAAGTCTTTAAAGGCATCGAAAATATAAAACTAATAAAAAGTGTTGCAAATTTTCTTGGAATGTATCTAAATTAATCATTTCGTTAAGTATATGCGACGTTAAAATAAACCCATTGATTTTAGAAATAATTTTGTGAGTTTCATCCAGAAAAAATAATTTTATTTCATTTTATTTATTCTTCGTTATACTTCTTTTTGAATCGCCAATTATTTTGGTATATCTGGATAACAAAAGATTTGTTATTGTGTGGCTATAGATCACTTAACTGTTATTTCGTTAGTAAAAAATAAATAAAATAAAATAAAATAAAGTAAAAAGTAAAAAAAAAAAATATGTCAAAGACAGAATTTAGTTTAGTACGGAGGACTATTAATTTCAATCTGCAAAAATTTCATCTTTTATTTATTTTTTATCTCATATTTAATTAATTTCTATCTCATAAAATTTCTATTTTTTAATTTCTGTCTCACATTTTTATCTCATAAAATTTAATTAATTTCTATTATTACACTACGGGGACTGTTTCCTGGTAAGTACTGTGGTATAAGTTAATCTTTATCGCTTGTATGTCCCTTCTGAGGGAACATTAAAAAATCAAGCCACGCCTTAAAGTGTTCCTCTGCAAATGAAATGTTATTTTTTTAAACCCGTAACTATAGGCTAACTTCGGCTACCGGGAAATTTTAACAGAAAGATTTATTTTATTTAATGATGAAGTAAAATAAAACAAATAATTACAATTTTTCGGTAGCCAAAAGATAGTAAGTTGGAATCTATACCGGTGACGTTTTAAAGGAACACCAAAATGCGTGTCTTACGGAAAATATGCCGAGAGCAAAGGGTTAAACGACTGAAGAGAATTAAAAAGGAGTGGTGTCACCTAAATTTCATACTTTAGTTAATTTTAAAAAATCTACTTCTCCTGTCGAAAATCTGTTTGCACCTATGGATTCAGAAAAATCGCCCCTTTTATTTGATAACAAATTTGTAACGGTAGGACCGATATTTCTAATTTATTTTGGTGTAACACAAAACTGATCTGAAAAAACTGGCGACGATGTTTTTACCCAGATTGAAACTAACACCTCCTAATCTTAATAAAGTGATTACAAAAGATGAAGCTATGTTAAAAATAATATCCCAGGCCACATGACTGGAATCAACATTTCACATTAAAATTTGAGTTTTTCAAGCAAACTGCGAAGGTATGTTGAAAAATTAAGAATAACTTAAGAATTAATAAAATTAATATAATTTATTATAAAAATGTAGATAAAATTAACTACAATGATTTAACATATTTAAAATTAACTTAAATTTTTTTTAATTAAATTATATAGACCATTTTTAACAGTATTTTTCGATCATAAATCAGATTGTAAACACCGTAGTTATGAAACATAAACTGCATCTTTTCAGTAAAATTGTAATTATATAATATATAGAACATAATGTTATAGTATTCTATAAATTATATTATAATAAAATAATTATAGACTATTACTTATCTTTATGCCTTAAAATCGTAATTAAACTAATTATGTATAAAACTTTTAATATATAAATTTTAAAGAGAAAGAAAAAATAAGTTATAAGGTATGAAAATTTATGATATTTTCTTTAATAAAAAAAAAAAAAAAAAAAAAAAAATTACGATCATAATGATTTTTTTTTTTTTTTTTTTTTTTTTTTTGTTACATAATGATAGTAAGTCGATTTTAAACAATAGCTATTATTGTGAATAGAATTATTTATTATTTTTTTTATTAAATTATGCGACTACTCTTAGCATTTTCAAATTTGTTGAAGATAAGCAAACCAAATGAAAAGCTTCAGAATTTGATAGACTGATGTATTTGATTAAAGATTAAACATCCTGCACTGAGAAAGAAAATACAGTGACCACCGCTGAATAAATTCAATGGTTAATAAAATCAGCCGCTTAATCTGATCAAATTGCTGGGACCGGAATCAAATCAATACAAACTACTTTTAAAACAGCCGCTTAAAAAAATCAGTATCGCCGGTGAATAATAATAATAATAATAATAAAATATCTTCATCAATATAAATGTCATTTATGCACGCTAAACAGATTTTTCATTTACACTGTGGTTTTCTTTTTCTTTCTTTTCTTTTTTTTTTTTTTTTTTTTGACATAAAAAAGAAAAGAAAGCAAACAATCCCTCCTTTATCTCTCTTTGTCGAAAACTTTACATTTGCAGTATAGTTACAAATTAAAAGCGCCACAGCACTTCTCACTAACACTTTCAAGAAATGTATAGTCTTCAAAGCGCGGTAATAAGTTACAAATTTTATTTGATTCGTAAGTGATATTATTATTATTATTTTAAAGACAATTTCTAGCTCTTATTTTTAAATAGCTAAGAAGCAAGTTGTTTAAACGGAAAGATTTTAAATTTAAAAGAAAAACGGAATTTTTTGGTAAGTAATGATGATTTTCCTAAAAGGGAAAGCGCATCGGAGCTTAGGATATATTTAACTTACTTATTTTGAACAAAACATGCATTATCTGTGAAAAATTAATTAATATTGTTTATTAATTTCATTATTCGTCACTTTTTGAAATTTCTTTCCAAATTCAAGGAAGTAATACATTTTTCTAGAGCTCAAAATATGTTTGCCGGATATAAAAATCAGCCGCTTAATAAAATCACTTTGGCTCATAACGAACTTAATTTTAATAAGTGGCTGGTACTGTATACCGTTTTCATCTAGAACGAATAAATTGCCATTTTCTAAATCCCTAAACTAGAAGAATACATTTCCGAGTTATGCATATAAAAAGGTAGAAAAAATAACCTGGGTAGAAGAAATGATCGAGAATTTCTAGTCTACACTTTTCTAGATTGTGAAACAATATTATGAATCCTTTGTATTGCAAGAAATTCACGTTGATTTACTATGATTGGATTATAAAACAAAATTAGAGTTAAACTCGCTTCTTGCGTTCTTATTTATTTACAGAGATTCTTAAATGAGACTGGCCACCATAATATTAAAAAAGATCTAGAACTATAATATGGGTTTTTAGAACTTCCAAGCAAAGGAAGCTAGAATTTATAAAGATGACAATGGAACTATTTTTACTAGAGTCACAATTTAGATTCCAGTTGTCAGTTACATAACTTTTTCGCAGTGTGCTATAAAATAAAATATTCTCATATATTTGAAAGCATGAAGATTTTATTTCTTAAAATTACGAAGAAAATACTAAATCAACTTACGATGTGTGTAATTTGGAAAGATTAATAAGTTAAAATTGTTTGAATGAAATTGCTCTGAACTGACAATTTTTAACCGACTTCAAAAAAAGAAGGAAGGTTCTCAATTCAAACCGTATGTTTTTTTTATGTTTGTTAGCTCATAACTTCTGAACGGATGCTCCGATTTTGATACTTTTTGTTTTGTTGAAAAGGCCCTTGGTCTGCAATAGGTCCCATTGTAATATCTTTACGATCTAAAGAAAATACAGGGTGCCCAAAAAAACCAGTCCCAACTCTTTTAACTGCTAAATGGCTGCAGGTCTAGTAATAAAAATGGTATGTAAGTGTAGTAAAGTGGCCCTGCAGTACAAGGTTAAACCGCTTGCTGCGCCACCTGGTGGAAAATAGTGGAGTTAGTGTTCCTATCTCGAAACAGTTCTAGAGAAAAAAAGTGAATTAGAAAGTTGAAGATTATCATCGATTTAGTACAAAAAGACAGTTTAGACATTCATGCTAGCGTTTCTATCTCGGAAACGGTTCAAGACAGGGGAAAAAAGTGAATTATAAAATTGCAGAGCATCATCGATTTAGTACGAAAAGATAGTTTTGACATTAATGCTAAAAGTACAAGGCTAAAAACGTGCCTTTTTTGTTCGCAATTTCTTACACTATTCACACTTGAGCTACATTGCTTACGTTGTAGCGTATAGCTGGTGAGACATACGCTATATATTTCAAAATACGGTTACTTGATACTTTTTGCTTTGTTGTAGAGATCTTGGTCTGAAGTAGGTCCCATTATAACATCTTTACAATTTAAAAAAAATAAAGCGCCATCTGGTGAAAAACAGCGGCATTAGCGCTCCTATTTCAAAAACGGTTCAAGATGGGAGAAAAGTTAATTACGAAGTTGTAGAGTATCATCGATTTACTACGAAAAGACAGTTTTTAGACATTATTGCTAAAAATAGAACTGTGCATTAAAACGTGCAATTGTTTGTTCGCAATTTCCTACACTGTTCACACTTGAACTACGTTGCACGCTTTACAGCGTAGCGGATGACACGTATACTCTATGGTTCAAAGTACTGTTACTGTAAGCGGTCACATCGATTACCGCAAAGTCGTTTTCAACCAACTTCAGAAAGGAGGGTGGTTTTAATTCTTGCTATGTGTTTTTGTTGGTGTTTGTAAGCTTATAACTTCGTAAGAAATGCTCTAATTAACCGACTTCAAAAAGGAGGAGGTTCTCAATTCAAAGCGTATGTTTTTTGTTTTTGTTTTTGTTTTTGTTGTTAGCTCATAACTTCTGAACGGATGATCCGATTTTGATACTTTTTAATTTATTGTAAAGGACTTGGTCTGAAATAGGTCCCATTGTAAGATCTCTACGATCAAAAGAAAATACAGGGGGCCCAAAAAAGTCAGTCAAGACTCTTTTAACTGCTGAACAGCTGCAGCTATAGTCATAAAAGTGGTATGTAGGCACAGTAAAGGGGACATGTGCTACGCGATTCAACCGCCTAAAGCGCCACCTGGTGGAAAAGAGTGGAGTTAGCGATCCTATCTCGGAAACGTTTCAAGACAGGGGGAAAAAGTGAATTATAAAATTGCAGAGCATCATCGATGTAGTACGCAAAGATAGTTTAGACATTAATGCTAAAAACAGAACGCTTAAAACGTGCATTTGTTTGTTCACAACTTCCTATTTTGTGCACACTTGAAAAACATTGCATATGTTGTAGCGTAGCGGGTGACATTTTATGCTATGTAAAATTCAAAGTATGGTTATTGTAAGCGGTCACATCGATTAACGCATAGGCGTTTTAAGCCGACTTCATAAAGGAAGAGGTTCTCACTCTAACTGCTGAACGCAAGCAGCTACAATGGTAAAAGCAGTGTGTAAGTATCGATGTTGAAACTTCTGTCCGTCAGCTGCAATGCATATTTTGCTCTTTGTTTGAACTTTACGCTGCGCAATTTCCAGCGCAGCGGGTGACACGTATTTACTGTAAAGTTCAATATATATGCCTAACAGAATTTTCGGTTACGAATACAGCGTATCCTTTCTTTACATTTCTAAAGACTTTTTAATTTAACGTATGTTCGTTCAATAGATAGTTTTTTGGTCATATCCAATAAAGGCAAGAAAAGTGACACAATTTAAAAATGCAGCATTTGAGAAAAATAAACTTAAAAATAACTTGACTAGAATAAAACTGGGACAACTGTCTCTCGAGTGAATAACTTTCTAGATGGAGATGTAACTTTTTTGTTCACATTGGGTGTATTTAATGTATTTTTCAGTGACATAAACCATTTTTTGAGTAATGTCACTTTTCTTGGAAGTTGTGATTTGTGAAACTTCCTTCGAACGTCTTCTGATGTTCTGCTATATGAATAAGTTTTCACTGAAAAGAGGAAAATAAAAACTTTTTGTAAAAAAAATAGAATCGACTGCAAAAAGCAACTACTATTCAAACAACTAAAAAAATAAAATAAAATAAAAAATAAATGGTATGAAATGAAACTGTAAATTGCGCCTAAAAGTATAAAATAATTTCCTTCGCCAAACAACCTATAACACTACAATTAATCATAACTTTTGAAGTCGGCGCAAAATTAAATAAAAATTGATACCTTTATTCAATACAAAAATCAAATCCTATTCAAAATACACGTTTCACATTGTTACCTGCAAAACGCAGCCGAAAACTACTTTGATTCAAGAAAACAAATAAGATTTCGTAAGCAGCAGAAATTGGCAAAGATGCTGGTATCTGACGTCCTTGGTGAACGAAAAATCGCAAAATTATCTGGCAAACATATTTAATTTCTTTGGGATATCATGATTATTTTAATAAGGTATATCAAGAGAGTAATCAAGAATATGAAACAACACATCGTACAATATATATTATGAAAATATACATCTTGCGTGTATATTTTTGCCTTACGTTTTTATCGCCAAATTCAAAGGCCATCAAGGATGATCTAACTTCGTAGAAATATAAATACCGCATTGTGAAGATGTACACTGTTCTATGTAGATGCTACTAATGGACCAATTGTATACAGTGATAAAATAATAAAGGAAACATGAAAATGGATCATTCGAGACAACAGCATTTGTTGCTACCAATCTAAAGACAAACCTTTAAAAACTAATTAATTTTTATTTAATTTTGCGCCGACTTCAAAAGTTATGATTAATTGTAGTGTTATAGGTTGTTTGGCGAAGGAAATTATTTTATACTTTTAGGCGCAATTTACAGTTTCATTTCATACCATTTATTTTTTATTTTATTTTATTTTTTTAGTTGTTTGAATAGTAGTTGCTTTTTGGAGTCGGTTCTATTTTTTTTTACAAAAAGTTTTTATTCTAAATGAATGAGATTTTATTTTCTAAAAAAATCTTCTAGCAATTAATTAAATTGAAAGAAATATTCAACTTATTTTATAAGTTCTTCAAAGTTTTAAAATTTGTATTTCATACAAAATTATAATATATTTATTTATTTAAATAAGTTTTAAAAAAAATTAATGTTACATTTAGGTAGTGAATAATGATTCATAAATTACTAAAATGCTTTTGAACCGTCCACCATTTTTTTTCTCTCAATAAACAAAGACATATCTTGGGTTGTCTGTATACAAAATTTGGTGAAAATTGGTGGGAAAATTTATGAGATTGTCAGTTAAATTTATTCAATTTTTATATGAAAAAAAATGACAGAAAATCATTGCCGTAAATATTTGCAAGATTTTAGCAATACAATATCTTGAATAAATGAAATCTTACTTTATTCTAAACAAACAAAAAAAAAGTTTAATTTTTCTATAGTAAAAATTAAAGGAATTATAGGCATATACATTTTTATATGCTTCAAAATGGTAGATATTTGGTTGGATGGGTTAAGGTCTATTGAGTACGCTAGGATTCGAGGCCTATGGGTGGAAGGCTCTAAGGGGTCCTACCCCGTATTTACGCGAGTTTTGGAGAAAAGCTAGGTGGACGAGGGCGACCAAGATCGATTGAAAATGGTGGAAAATTGGACATTTTAGCATAAATTTAAAAGTTCATAATTTGAAAATTCCTTTATCCATTTCATTCTAACTTTTTTTTTTTTTTTTAAATAAATTTTTATTTGTATAAAAAATAGATTTTGTATTATTATTGTTTTTTCTATCTCAAAAGTAATTTTAAAACATTATATTGTTCTTCTGTCGATATTTTTTTTGAAATAATTAATAATGTCGTGATAAAATTTTATGAATATTTGAGACGGATAACACTTCAAATTAATGCCAACTTACTTAATTTAAAAATATTAACAATAAAACATCTTCATTAAAATAAAAATAATGTTTAGTAAAACAAGAACCTTTTCTGCCTATTCCAAGATAAGGAAATAAATTTATTAAATAAAAATTACTTATTTACTTTTACATTTTAAAGTAGACAAGAGGTAATACGTAGAACAAATTTATGACTTCATCTTTGATGTGAAGACAAAATAGAAGCTTTACTTTTCTGGTAAATTGATCCTTACAGATGTAGCAGTACCCCCTCTTTTCAAATTGAAAAGTCTTGTCAGTTTTCCAAGTAATACCTATTCCCGTGAGAAAAAACGCCAAAAGTGAGAAAATGTTGGATCCATTATGTCAGCTTTCTCCCCTTTAGGCATCATACTGCTGTTACAAGGGAATTATTATCAAAAAATACAAACCTTGCTTTTGATTTAAGTCTGAAACTTTAAAAGAGATGACATGAAGCTATAGATAGTGACAAAATAAGAGGTTTCAAATGGAAAATTTAATTTCGGTTAAAACTATTAATTCATGCAGAGATATATGAATACGTCTTTCACATGACACATCTTGCATAAACTATTTTAAAACACCTCAAGCAACTCAGATATATATATATATATATATAATTATTAAATATCAGAACTGTTTAATTTTAATTAATATTGTTATTTGTTCAAAGAATTAATATGATCAATCCCATAAGCTACCAAAATCAAACCAAAATTGAAATAGAACAAGACAGTAGGAAATAGATAACAGCATGTTTGTATTTTAACATTATCAAGGGCTTGGTAGAATACAAAGCATGCAAAGTAAATGTTTTTTTTTTTTTTTTTTTTTTTTTTTTTTTGTAGCAAAGATAGCATAAGCTAAATATTTCTTTGCACCAAGCCCGAAACATTTACTTCATACAAAACAAGAAATAAAAAGTTCAAACAAGGATTGAAAGAATCGGCTATCAATGTAAACATACCACTACACAACAAAAACAGACAGCAAATCCATCACTAATCGAATAATTAATAACCATAAACAATGTATCAAATTGCAAACAATATCTATGCAGTAATCCAATCAAGAAATAAAAAGAGCAAAATATCAAACCAATAAGTTCAAACAAAGATTAAAAGATATATCCATCAAAGTACACTCACTACAACACCGCAAAAAGAATTCCTCAAGAATTACATTTTTCAAAAAGATGATCGGACGCATCAATAACTCGCCAACTATCAATGAAACATGCACCCTAGAAACGGTGTTAAAAGGTAATAAATAAATTCAAAAAAATTCTTTGTACGTATATACCATAAATTGAAAAATAATCGCATCAGATTTTTCGGTTGGAATAATAGCACGATAATAACCGTTATAATAATAATAATAATAATACGAAAAAATATGATGGAATAAATATTCATAACGCACGTTTATAGGAAATTATGCTTTATTCAACCGTGTTAAGAAATTCTTCGGATAACCGACATGTTTCTCTAAAGTAGAACAATGATAATCAACAGCGTTCTCGCCTGTATGATAAATGATATTTTAAAACTGATATGATATTTTTACGATAAAAATAATTCTTATTATATACGTTTATTTTATTCTGTTGCGTGGATGCTTGTAGTTAAAACCATCGGAAAACAGGCGTTGTTAGTTGAAAAAAAAAAATAATAATCTGTAAACAAACCCCATAAAATTCGAAAATGTGCGAACCCTGTTTTGGGGTGTAAATAATCAAAGACTTTTTTTTATAGGAGACAAATGCTGTAAAGGAACGCTGTGCTCGTGTACAGAACAAAATTTGGCATAAGGAATGCCCGCAGTTAAAAGTCATCAGATCGGAAAATCTGAGAGATTATGCATGTGGAAAATGTGTATTGATAATACAATCCTTCTCAAACGCTCATCATAACAGATGTTGCAGAGGAACAGCTCTATGAAGTGAAACCTATCAAAAACTTACCGTTTATTTTATTTATTCATTTATTTATTCAGTTGTTTATTGGTAAATTCAGACTATACTATTTGACTCTCTATCATCTTGACTCTGGATTGTTCATACCAGCGATTCGCTCGAATTGCGGCATCATAACTTTTTACCTTTTTATAATAAGTATTAAATGAGAAAGGTTTTTCACACAAAAGAAAGAATTTCTATGCGGGAAGTCTAAACTCCCACACAGTCATTTACATAAGACATCTATGAAAGTTAAAATACTATCCATTAACTTCTATAAACATCCTACATATATCTATTAGCACGACAAATGTCACTCTTTTTTACATCCTTTAGATGTCTGTTACATATCCGATACTTCTCTAAATATCCAATAATTGGACTTGTTAAATCTAATAGATATTAAAATTAACAAATCTTGTTTTAATCTAACAAGTTACATTTATTAGATATTGAAAAAGGCCCCTCTAAATTTCGTCTACATTTAAACATCTAACAGATATCTTTAATTAGTTCATGATATCCAGGATATTTTAAAAATATTTTGTATATTTTATGGATTATTTGAATGTAATTTAGATGTCTAATGGATATAAGTGGCTGTGTGGACTATCGTTATCTGATGGAACTGCTTTTTGAATATCATCTAATATTTTACATAGCTATATCAGAAACCTGACTCTATCATCCTATGATTAAAAATAAACTATTAAAAAAATATTTTTTGTTTTTGTCATAAGAATCTGTGTTCGTTAAGTAAAAGTTCACTTTATTAGTTTTTGAATTATTAATTCTTAAATTTTTGAAACATCTGTATAGAAAATACATACTGTCTTATGTACGCCGTACAAAATTAATAAATAAGTAAATATAAATATAAATTAAATTAAATAAATAAATAAATGAAGGGTATACTAAAATATCTGTACGCTATGAATTATTGAACAATAAAGACTCATAGAAATCACTTAGAAAAGGCAGCTTAATTAATTTAAATAATTAAAACTTTGACTATTTTTTTTTTTACATTTTTATGTTATGAATACTAAATTCATTTGAAATATGTGGCAAATTACTATATTAGTGCAATTTACGCATCATATACTTTCCAACAAACTGCTGAATAAAATTAGTCTTGTTCTATTACTGAGAGGGGGAAAAAAATCAACTTTTTTTTCTTATATTAAACAATATGTATTCATGTCCTTATAAAATATAACACTCTATTTTTGAGAAAAGCTGAAATTATATATATATATATATATATTTGATCATACCTCCTGTGTGTATTTCTATATTGATTATAATCTAAAGTAACATCTCGACATTCTATCTCACTCAGTTGAAGGAATTACACAAAATATAAATATTTGTAAAAACAAAAACAATAACAGTAATAAACAAGTTTTCGAAAATATTCGACTTTTTTTTTTTTTTTAATAAATTGCACAATATTCAGCGTTTAAAAACTTTAACCTCACATATAATTTCTTAAATATTGGTCCAGTTTAAAATGCCAATCCCTTTGAAAAACTTTAAGTAATCTATATCCTAAATTGCGAAACTGTCGAAAATTTATTTATTTATTAAAAAATTTAAAGGATTTATAAGTATTAATTTATAAGTTAAAAATTTTTTCGAAAGGGCAAAAATGGAACTTTTTTTGTTTTCCAGTGTCTCTACTGGATTTTTTGAATGAAAAATCATAACAGGAGGATATGGGTGATCTTATATGAGGGATCATATAGGTATTGCAAAGAAAACAATGATAACTGAAACAAATAGCACATTTGAATTTGAATTTTTGAATAATCTATCAACAACTTTGCTAAAACATAGCTCTACGAATTTTATGCTACAAAGCTGAAATTTTGTAAGTAATTTAAATAAGATATGAGTTAAATTTTATTCATCCTTTTTTTTATTTATTTATCTATTTAATTAATTAATTAATTAACTTTATTATTTATTTATTTATTGTATAGAGGGTGTTCAAAAATTTAAATTTTTTAGTTTTTGAATACGAATCCACTATCATTTGTAATTAAATTAATAATATTCTTTACTATTGAATTTTATTTTATTTTATCTATGCTGAAATAAATCAAATTAAAATTTTGGGCATCATGCAAATAGGATATGAGATTTTTTACCTTTCTTTTATTCTTTTTTTTTTTCTTTTTTCTTAATATATATATATATATATATATATATACATTTACTTTAATTTTTTTTAATTTTATACTTTATTAAATACACACTGTAGTTCTAAAATAAATGTTTAAGTAACAAAACTTTTTCGAACACGCTTTATAATTCAATATACTGTAAATTCCACCAAATTAAATAAATAAGTATATAAATAAACTTTCGTAAACAACCTCATTTTAACTTATTTATTTATGTGTTTTTATATTTATTTGTTTAAATTTGAAAGAAAAAAAAAAGTAGTTATATTTTATATAATCTTAAATAAATAAATATAGCTTTAAAAAAAAAAAAAAAAAAAAAAAAAAAAAAAAAAAAGCCTTTTTTTTTTTTAATAGAAGAAGAAAAAAAAGTCAGCAATTTTTTGTTTGTTTCCAATATTTCTTTTCATCACTCCCACTGACATGAGAGCCATCTTGAGTCATATTTCAAGAAGAAACCTGCATTCATGCGCGAAACACACATTAGGAGGTACTTCAAAAAGAAAAGACCACTTATTCTTTTAGTTGAAAGGTGGAAAGAAAATTAACTGGGGTTGTCATTGATGGAATTTTATTATGACCTTTTTTGGAGAGTTATTAAGAGTTAAGATTGAATTCCTAATTTAAGTGTCTTTATAATGAATGGAAGTCAGGTGCACATAAATAAAGTTGCTCAAAATAAAATTTCAACATATTCTAAAAATAAACATAGCTTCAGTACAAAATATTTATATAAATGATTCCAAAAAAGTCTCAGTTTCACGGAAGAACATATATTGCGCTAAATCTTAATGAAATAAAATCCAATTGAAAATAATTTTATTAAGATAAAAACTTTTGTGTCTTTCTTTAGTATAATGCAGTTTTTAAATAATTTTTGTGTTATGATAAAAAGAAAGAAATTACGAAATGGTTAGTAAAATTAGTCAAGTACATAACTTAATAATAATTTAACGTGTGTGTTTAGTAATTATAATTGTATATTTCATAAGAATCGTGTTTCATGCACAAATTATTTAAAATTTACTAATATTAATAATTAGCGATGAGTTTTCATTAATTTACCTACAATTTTACAAATTGAGGGAGCCGCGACCCCCCCCCCCCCCCCGCATGCTCGCACATATAACGATAAAGCTATTTGAAGTAAGACTGTTTTTAAACAATTTTTAGTTGTTAATTAAACTACTTTGGAAATGTTCAAATACAAATCGTTTATATTCTAACTTAAACTGCAATAATATATGGATAATAACGATGTAAGGTAAGATAAATTATTGTTTGTGCCCAACCAGATTGCTTTAATTATGATTTTATTTACACTAAGCACTCCTAAAATGTAAAATTCGGCACCAAGTTTCTAAAATCATTGGTTGAAACTATATTTGTCAAAGTTAGTACCCTTTTTTGTGTGTGCGCGTGAGTATGAATCATTGAATTTTACCTTGAACCGTACAATGAAACATTTACAAATATTTTGAAAATGATGTCCTGAATATTAATAATATAATCTATATAAATAAAGAAGTGCATCTGAATGTTTGTCTCTCTGTGTATGTGTCTTCTCTGGAGCACAGTCTGTTGATTGCAGAGCTATAAAAATTGGCAGAGAAATAGCTTGGAACATGCCAGGCCCTCCATCAAGAAGCAGATTGGATTTACCTCATCTAGATTTCTTTTCTTTTTTCATTTTCGATTTGGAATTTTCAAAATATTTTTTTTTTCGATTTTATGATTTATTCTGGAATGAACAATTTCAAATTTGCAATTGTGAGTGAATATTACAATGCTATAAATTATTTTTTTCATTTCAGTAGTTTGCGTTTTTTAACAACGATTGCTATGCTATTAATACTTCTTTGTATTAATTTTTTTTTTCGTAATTAGTCATATGACTAAATATTTGTTTTATGTATAATCGCGATTTTAATGTAGAAATACATCTTCAGTTGTTTCGATGAATAAAATAAAATGCAAAATTTCGGTTAAACAGTTGCTATTTGAAAACAACTTTTTATCTAGAGACATAAAAAACTCCCTTGAAAGAGAAAAACT
Organism: Salticus scenicus; assembly: GCA_963930645.1. Lineage (NCBI taxonomy): Eukaryota > Metazoa > Arthropoda > Arachnida > Araneae > Salticidae > Salticus > Salticus scenicus. Next base: position 175,405,332 of record OZ005648.1, read on the forward strand.
GTTTTAATTCCTTTTATTTATTGAAATCAAATGGTAATATAGTAAAAATATTGAGCTTTAAATGTAATTAAAATTCGTAAGAATTTTTATTATTATTATTATTATTTATGATTTCTATAATATATTTAATAACAATATAATTATAAATTTATTGTGCTCGTAATTTTGTTTTTAAAGAGCGAGGACTAGGAAAAATGCTTTACTAAGTCTCACTTATACATGGTGTCAAAGCTAAAATGTTCACTAGATGCTAAGGTACAGCCAAACGTTAAATCGTAGTTTTTGAATAATAGTGGAGCCGCCTGTTGTCAGATAAACACCCAAATTTAAATGCTAGGTTGGGCATTGTTGTGGACTGTGACGACCCGGACTAAACATTGCGTGGACAGGGAAGACGTTGTCGAATGCAGCTCGTATTCAATACACAATTTTGAATAATCTCAATGAAAAATTTACTAAGTTTTTATTTCTAAAATGATTTAAAAAACAGTGATTAAATTCTTTTAAAAATTCGTTTAAATATGATGAAGCGCGAAAAGTCAAATAGTTCAATTTTTTTTTTTTTTTTTTTTTTTTTTTTTTTTGTCAATTTTATATTTATTTACTGTTATGGCTCATTAAACTTTTTTTTTTCAAATTAATATTATCTTTATTATATTTTTTCTCCATAAAATCTTTATATATTTAGTGTACATTCAATTTCAACTACTTAACAGATCGGAATAGATGAATTACTTACATACTCGTCGATCAATTATCGTAAGCTAACATATCTGATTAAAATGATAAGCAGGACTAAACACCTAATTCACTTTAATCTTACTTAAAGCAAACATGTATGTTGTATAAAGTCAATAATGCTTATGTTTACTTTATATCAATGTTTTATCAAGATACTCTCACTAATTCTTCCATAATCAATTATCAATGGAAGCTTACCACTCTTCTATTTTAAATGTGAGTACTGTTTAGTTTAGAAATTAAGCCGAAATTTCTAACCGGATTAGAATGAAAGGTAACTCGCAGTCATCAATTAGTTTGACATTAGAGTTAATGAACATTTTCGAATTATGCTTAAATATTTATTACTTTTATCATTGAACAAAATGTGTAAGAATGTTAAATTAATTATATACATAAGGTATTATCGCACATTTTAATCTTATCATCGCTAAAAAGGCTCAACTTGTTAAGATTAGCGTTTTAAAGAGAAGTTAGAATTTATCTTCAAGCAATTATTTATATATTTATCATACACTTACTTTGTTTATATACTTTAAATTTATAGATAATAAATATTTATCATATTGTTGTCAAGTGCACCATATTGTTGTGTTTTTAAACAGTAAACTGGTGTATTTTTAAATATGCATGGACACGGGGTAAAAAATTCAGGAATAATTCGATTTGTATGAATAAATTACATTCAAAATAAGATTAAACAATACTGGTATCATTAGTATTAATAAATATAAAATACTTAAGTAAGAAATAAATATGTATTTTGTAAAAAGGCAAATTGGATAAATACATCTTTATTATACAGGCAAAGATCTTAATCAGGATAAGCATGCTTAGTTGCCTTTATCTGCAAAATGAGATAAATTTTCTCGTAAATGCTTAGCTATCTCTCTTTAAAAGAGTGATGGTGTGATTTGGAAAAATAATTAATAATCATTAAAGTAAAATGTTTTTTTTTTTATGTAATGCAATACACAAGCAGGGAAAAATTTATTATTGTTAAGCGTAACCAGGCCATTTTTTTTTTTTTTTTTTTTTTTTTTTGTGTGTGTGACTAATATAATTTTGATCTTTTATTAAAAAGCAACTATTTTAGTATACGTTTAAAATATTATTACAGAAAAAAAAAATAATAAAATAAATAAATAAATAATAAATAATAAAATATTTTTTTGAATGATATCAATAATAATAGTAATATATATCACATTATCATAATAATTACTGAGGGCTTAATAGGATGGTATATTAAAATACCAACGGTTCGGAAAATGATCAGAATCTTGAAATAAGTAAACAAATAAATAAATAATGAATTTAGTTTTTTTTTTTTTTTTTTTTCTTAAATGATCTTTCAATTTTTCTTGAGATTGATGATAAAGTCGTAAGGTGACGTATAAAATTACTGTAACGCAGTTGAGGATCATGAAAAGCGTCTATCATAAACAGTGATAATACTTTATAAAATCCTTTCTTGAACATAAAAGGTTTCATGGAATAGTGTAAAATAGTGAGATTAAAGTAACGTATATATGTTTGATTCTTATAAATACTTCTGACATTCTTTTCATAAATTGACTTCTTTACGACTTTAACACTAATGGTTCTTTAAAGTGCATTCGGTGGATAGAAAGGTATATATATATATATATATATATATATATATATATATATATTCAGATATGTTACACTGTTAAAAATAATAGTTTAATGTTTCACCAAACAAAATGATGCAAAACAGGCATTTCAGTTGCAACTAACATTTTGGTGATAAGTTTTGCGATTTCAGTGGTGTTAATTACTGAAATGGTACCACTAAAAGGATAAATCATTGCACCAAAACATTGGATGCAGCTAAACTGGAACCAATTTACTGGTGAAATATCGGATTTCATTTTTCATAGTGTATAAGTAGATCGCATTTATTCATACTATTATTTAATAATTATCATTTCGAGAAAACAAAATTGTTATGATAGTGATTATCAATAATTCATTGTGAAATTTTCATAATTTTAGTGTGATTATGTTTTATTCTTCTTGCTTTTAATTGTAGAGAGTAATTCGCCAAAACAATTGCGAAAAAGCAATTGGAAATCTCGTTGTTAAATTTCAGCTGTATATTTTAAGATAAACCGTACATTTTTTAGTTTAACTGACTTATATTTATATTTTTTCTACATTTCATTTGTCTTGTACTTTATGGTAAAGCGTAAATTATGCGATGATTAGTTGTATTCTGCTTCACAGTCTTTGGTAGTCATTCACGGTCCATTCATCGCATTTTATGGTAAATGAGGGTGGTCAGAGGCCACATTTTTTCTCTGATTCTTCCTGCAGTATTTTTTTTTTTTTTTTTTAAGAAATTTTTAATAATAAGACTTCATGATTAATTAAGTAAAATATTATCATATAAATATATTGGGGGTAAATATCAGGGGAAAATTTCGAGTCTGTAACCACCCAGTAAATGAACTGTAATTTACACTGCTAATTTTTAACGGCACCGTTATCAACCCTTGACTATAATAAAGTTTATTCTGGTGAATTCGCTATTAATTTAACTTAATAAAATTTATTTTGAGGAAAAGCAACATGTATTGGTATCTTTAAAGAACTATCGATAGAAAATCTTTTCAACTTTTTGCTTTTTCAGCAATATTTCTACTTTATCCCTTTGCAATTCATTGTAATGCGTTTATTTTATAAAACATTTAAAAGCATTTCCTTTAAACCTACTTTTATTTTCTGTTCAATAGAACTGTAGAAAATAAAATAGAAGACAACTAATGAATATCAGAATTGAGCTAAAACTTGTTAATCGTATCTCTATCTGTCATCCTTTTTTAATCCTCGTATGTAGAAACAAACCTTTGCAAGTTAATATTTATAGATATATATATCAAGAATATTTTCAGCTTTTAGCTTTTAAAAAACCGAACAATTTAAAGTAAGATAAAAACGCATGTGTCGTACACTGTACGTCAATTATTTTGAGCCAAAACATCACTTTTTAAAGATATTTATGTTTGATTCAATTTGTATTAACGTTAGAAAAGTAAAAAAAAAAAAAAAAAAAATACATTTAAAATAAAATAACTTAAATAAAATCAATATGACAAAAATACAATCTATCTATCTATCTATGTAATTGTGTATGTGAAATGCACCACTGTCTACTGAGTGACTTACGCAGTATGCCCTCCGTGTTCTCATAGGATACCAAACAAAATATTCACTATCTTTAGAATGCCATTCATTTTATACGACATTTAAGAGTATTTCTACTAAATCCAACTTTTATTTTCTATTTAATAAAACAACCGATGCATGTACGGATTTCGCTGAAACTTATTAACCTTATCTCTACTTATCTTTCATTTTAATCAGCATTCCTAGAAACGTCCGTAAGTTAATCTTTATATAGACCTACGGATCGAAGACCGTTTCAGCTTCAATTCCCAAAACGGCACATTCTAAACCATGTTTTTGGCTAGTTTCCTCTTCATTTCTTTTCGTTTTCGGTAGGACGGACGCACCGTGAGCTACGTTCCATCAAAACCTCTCGGTTTTCCCTCGTGGATTACACATCACAAGTTATTTAGACCAACGTCCATCCAGATTCTGCTATTCTCTAAGATTGTATAGGAAGCAAGAGATTGATTCTTTACTCACAAATGTTCCTGTTCTGATTTCATTTTTCTTTTTCTTTTTTCTTTTTTTTTCTTTTTTGCAGGAAGTCTTTTCATTCCCATTTTAGTCTTATTTGAGAAACCTTCCGAATTTTGCCCTCAACACCTCCATTCTCAGAGGATTTAGATTTTTTTTTTCTTTTTTCTTTCTTTATTTATTTATACACTTTTTTCAATAGCGCATTTTATATTTTCTGCTCCAGAAAGCACTGGATTCCTTCTACTAAGATTGAATGACAGAAACAGGTGACTACTAAAGGAGAAATAAAAAAGAGTTTGAATACATTTTTAGCAAGTATCTTATGCAAGCAAAATTTTCGTATTCAAAATTCAATTATTTGTAAATAGAAATTAAAATGTTTAATTAAATTTAAAGTAAGAAATATATATGTATTTTTTATTTAACACTGTTTTCTTCAAGCTTTTCAGAACATAATGGATATAAATTTATGCTGTAAGAAAACATGATATTATATTTAATAAAATTCAGGATTCGTGTGTAGATAATGATATACTATCTAAGTAAGAAAAAATTTTGATCATTATAGAAAAGTGTTAAAAATATTATTGTTAAAAAAATATTTTATTATAAAGTACTTTTTTTTATTACAAAAAACTTACAATATAAAAAAGTCTATACCATTTTTTTTTTTTTTTTTTTTAGTCACATTATTTTGTAAAATTGTAAATTAAAATTCAGGGATCACAATCCAGGTGACCGAATTTTTGAAAATCACAAAATCACATACACACAAAATAATAAATAAATAATTTCAATGTTCTAATAAATAAATTTCAGCGTGATGACAGGAGATTGATTCCCGTTAAAGAGAAAAAATTACAGCTAAATAAAAATAAAAACTTGAAGAGAATCATCTATAAATAATAAAATAAAATAAACGAAAGAATTGTTTGAGAATTAATGAATAAACATGAACTTTCGTCAAATGAAAAAATGTTGCATATATACTGTGTGAATTCAGTAAGAACATGCATTAATGTAACGAAAATTTTTGTTCTACATTCGTGTATTAAATTATGCTAGGCTTTCTATTTTAGATAAATTTATTGAACGCAACTCTAGAGCTGATGCACAGAATTTCATTATAAATTATTGTTAATTTCACCTTGATATAAACATATATCAACTTTTGGTGCATATCACTCAAAAGTTGAGCGTCCCAAGTATCGTTTTAACATGATTTTTAATATAGCAGCGTAAGATAAAATTGGTCTACACATATACACTATGAGCATTTGATTAACATCTAGCCATTCGGTGTTCCCTTATCGCTTATTTTCTCTTAACGACATGGGTTATCACACCTGTTTCAACCCTGGACTCGATGAGTTCGCATTTGCACAGGCACTCGCATGGTCACAAGAAATGTGGTCAAAGAATATATATATTCGTGAAAAAGTTCGTTTTTACTTTCCGAACGCTATAGTGAGGAATGTATTGTAATCATGTCAAAAATCTGTGTTTGAGATTTTGGTGTTTCTACACATGTTTAAGTTTACCGCCTTCATTTTTACTGTTTTAACTATGATGTATGTATGTATATGAGTAAACACGATAGCGTCTAAACGCTTTGTTCGAATGAGCTGAATGTTGGTACGTATGTTATAGGTTACCATATCATGAACTCTATTGATTTTGGTGATTCTAGTACTTGTAGTTTTGTTACAGGAACACAAAGAAAAAAGTCTTTATCATTATGGTCTGTATGGGCCCAAATTCTTTAAATTGCGATTGCGTCTGAATGCCTTGTTCGACTGAGCTGAAAATTTATATACATGTTATGAGTCACCGTCATACAAACTGTGCAAATTTTGGTGAATCTAGTGTTTATAGATTTTTTTACAGGGACATAAAGAAAAATTCTTTATCATTATGGTCTATATGGGCCCAAAGTTTTAATTTCCGAACATACATATGCAAGGAAAGTATTGTAATCATATCAAAAATCCAACTTTGAGATTTTGATGTTTCTATACGTTTTGCGATCCCCTGAGTTCGTTTTCACTATTTTTACTATGATGTATGTATGTGTGTGAGTGAGCACGATAATGTCTAAACGCTTTATTCGAATGAGCTGAAAGTTGGTACGTATGTTATATGTCACAATAGCACGAACCCTATTGATTTTGGTCAACTAGCACTTACAGTTTTTTTACAGGGACACAAAGAAAAATTCTTTATCTTTATGGCCTATGGGACCAAATTTTTAAAATGGCGACAGCGTCTAAATGCCTTATTCAATTAATAAAAAAAGTTATACATATATATTATAGGCTGCACTAACTGTATAGATTTTTGGTAAATCTAGCATTTGCAGTTTTTTTTTTTTTTTTTTTTTTTTTTTTTTACAGGGATACAACAAAATATTCTGTATCTTTATGGCCTAAGGAGTGAAATTATTTAAAGTGTGATAGCATCTAAATGCCTTATCCATTTGAGCTGTAAATTTATATACATGTTAAAGGTCACTATCACACAAACTGTGATACATGAATACAAAGAAATTCTTTATCATTATGGCCTATAGACTCAAATTATTTAAAGTGCGATAGCGACTAAGAAACTAATTCAAATGTACTGAAAATTTATGTATATTAAGTCACTGTCGCACGAACTTTATGAACTTAAGACACTAGCATTTATGGTTCTTTTTACAGAGACACAGAGCAAATTTCTTTACCATTGTGGCATATGAGCTCAAACTTTAAAGTGTGAAAGCGTCTAATTGCCTACTCCGATGTGGCTGAAAATGTATAAAAATATTATAATTCACTGTTACACTGACTATATGCATTTTGGGGAATCTAGCATTTATAGGTTTTTACAGGGTCACAACGAAAATTCTTTATCGCTATGATCTATGGACTCAAAGTACAATAGCTTTATGGCAAAATGGGCTCAAAGTACAATAGCGTTAAATTAAATATCGTACTATATGGAGAAAAATAACCAAACACCCTATTATAATTTTCTCTTTTATTTATTTAACAACTCCTCTTACATTACTTTATCTACAAAACCGTTAATTACTCAATGTTCGGAAAGTCGAGTGGAGTCATTCCAGATTTTTTTATATTATCTATCGAGCGTATATTGATTTTCTTCTGATATTTAGGGTTATATTTTTCAAAGATGAAAATCGTCTTAGAAAATCGTCTCTTCACCGTGGAAAAAGATTTTGCTCAGTAATAACATTAATAAACAATTTGCAATGCATGAGTTTGTATGGGTAGATATAGAAGAATGTTTTGCGATGGCCATTGCATACTAGTTTATAATTGGAATTATATTAAATTACTAATTTAAAATTTTTTTCTGAACAGAAATCAAATTCGTTTTTTCATGTAAAATATATTTAATGTGAAGAAATTTCTAAATAAATCTGATCGTCCATTTTCTGTATTGTACTTTCATATACATTTGTTTTTATACAAAATGTTGTACACATATGTTTTCTACAATCCCGAGATTTTGAAACCCATAATTTAGTTCTGTTTCTCTATCGTAATAAATTTAATTTTTTCCTTAAAAGCACTAAATGATTTTTCATATTTGCATTCTTTCCAAATTGTTACCCCCTATAATCATGCAATGAACGATACCATTGAATTGTTCCACATTGAGCAGCAATATGCGGCGAATAAAATGAAACTTTTTTTATATGTTCTTCTAAATACTTTAGTTATTTAGAGACATATATCGACGACTTACATCTATCTATTGTCTATCTATTTATCTAGATCTATCTATCGCCTGTCTATATCTATTTATATATTGTTTATTTATCCATTATACCTAACTATTGTCCATATACCTGTCTATAATCTACGATAGATATCTAGATTTATAGCGACATATATATGCATGGACATAAGTTTTTATTTGAATTCTATTATACCTGGAAATCTGATTAATCAGAGAAATTTGATAGTCCCTTCCTTTCACATAAATCTATGTTATTGAACAGACGTTATAATTAAACCATTTGTTACGATAATTAAGCGAATAAAATTATTTTCTTTAATCGTTAGTGTTTAGTTTACATTTCGTATAGGTGCGTATATAAAAAGCTAGCTCATATACGTACGCATGTACACATACTAAAAAGGTACAAAGATATTTTCATGATATTAAAAATAACTAAATTATGTAATAAAATTGCATTATATGTCTTACAATCGCATTAAATCATAACGCAAAATTTAAATTAGATGACTTCAAAATTTTAAAATTCCATTATACGATAAATATCTCATAAATCAAAGAGGGTTGGGATTTCTCTTCCCCATATAAATCCATTTTTTTTTTTTTTTTTTTTTCTTGGACAATCGTCATAATTAAAGTTTTTGTTATCACAATTAAAATTATTTCAATTAATTGTTAGCTTTTAGCTTACACGCTATTCGTATAATCTGTATATGTATGTGTATGTTTAAAGACTTGCTCATAAATGTGTAAATGTACACATACCATAAATGCATACAGATAGTTTCACTATGTTATAAATACTTTAATTATATTACAAAATCTCATTCTTTTCTGTAAAATTGTACAGTTTAATAATGTCAAATTTAAATTAGATCACTTTAGATATACGATTAAACAGTAAAAAGTATTATATTAAAATTTTAAATTAAGGTTTTAAATAATTTTCGAGATTGAATACTTAATATTAGTGTAATTTTTATCCTTGGCAAAGACAGATTACCACGTTGCAAGTTTAACTTAATTTACAAACTTTTGGTTTTTCCAAGGCTTCTCCTCTAATAAAAAGAAGAAAGAAGGATTTTTTTTTTTTCTCGGTTAGATAAAACGAAGAGTTTAAGAGATTTTTTCAAAAAATTCATAAAACAAATGAAAATACACCTGAAATTTTTGGAAAAAGAAGTGAAAGAAATTAAGTTAGGGGGTTTCGTAGATAGGAATGAGTTTTAATCTTTCTATTTTAGAACTCTTAAGATTGAGCAATTGTTTGAAGGTTTAAAACAAATTTAATAATAATTCAATTACGAAGACAGAGTAAAATAATTGTTTATATAATTAAAGAAGACATTTAAATTTTTCAAATGAAAAATATTTCAAAACTATCAGTTACGAAATGGAAAAATAATAAATATTTTCAAATTAGAATTGTTCATTTATGTTTTATCAAATATATTTTTCTTAATAAAGACAACATTTTTAATCGATTAATTAACATATTTTTAAAAGAATTAAATTATTTAAATTTTCAAAAATTAATATTGTAAAATAGCCCATAATTTTGACAAGGATGATGTGTTATCTCCTGAATAAATTTCAAATATAATGTGTAAATGATTTGTACGTTATAAGGAAGCAGTCTTTTATAAATATGAAGCAGTACTTTTTTTTTTACATCATGGGTATCATATTTTCGTTAGATCTAAAAATTATCTATATATTAATTTGAAACGTGTTTTGTTTATATCCACTAAATCGAGAGAACGGCTAGGTGTAAAATTTTGGTTGAGGTGTCTAAAAAAAGGTCTTGGTCTGTAGATGTGTCATCAAAAGAGAAAAATATAAAAAGGTCGAACGGTCCCCCCCCCCTTCTGTGGAGCAGGAATTAAAAACATGTTTGCGAGCTTAACTCAGCTCCAAATTACTTCACGGTGAAGAAGTTGTACATGGGGGTACTAGACTCAAATACTAAAAAATCGATTTCTGCGATTTTGGAATTTTCGATTTTAAAGGAGAAATTAGTTTGGGAAGGGGGGGGGGATTAGTTTGAGAGGGAAATCCGTTCTAGATCCACACATGTAGCACCTCATTTTAAAGATCTTGAAATTTCATGTAGATTGGAGATGTTTGTATACAATATAGTGCGCCCGCTGGTGGTGAAAAATGGAACTGATTTTGTAGTACACATTATCATGTTACACCTTATTTTAAAGGTCTTAGTATTTTCTGATTGTTGGTGATGTTCGTACAGAACACACTGTGCCCCCTGGCGGTGGAAAGTGTAACTAAAAGATTTTGCAGTTGACACCACCATGGGACACTTTATTTGAAAGGTCTTGGAAATTCAAGGCAACTCGTGATGTTCGTATACAACATACTACGCTCCCTGGTGGAGGAAAGTTAATTTTGCGTAGCATGTCTGCTATATGGTTCCGCTGCCTTCAAAGTTTCGTTCGGTTCAAGGTTAATTTTTTAGAACTTTTTCGTGTTATTCCGCATATACGCTGCCGCAGGCACCGTGGTCATGAGCCCGAGTTCCATTCGGTTTGAGGGTTTTTTTTTTTTTTTTTTTTTTTTTTTTGTTACAAGTGATTATTTTTTTCGCAATGCTTTTATTTAGATAGAAATTCAAACAAAATCGAGTTAAAGGTATGAAATCATACAAATTTATGGTACATTTAAAGTTATTATCATGGGCCCGGACAATGCCGGGAGGGTTCATTCGGTTCTAGATTAATTTTTAGAAATTTTTTCATGTTTAGTAGCGGCCCGTGTATGCACTGCCGCAGGCACCGGGATCACAAGGCAGAGTATCGTTCGGTTTGAGGTAATTTTTTAGTTACAGCTGATTATTTTTTTCGTGATGCTTTCATTTAAAAACAGAAATTCAAAGAAAATCGAGTTAAAGATAGGAAATTATACAAATTTAATGTTCATTTCTATTTATAAGCATTTTTCGGAATTTCTTTTTGTAAGTGAAATGTCGTAAATTATATTAGATGTTTCAACTTGAAATACATTTAAATAATGATGCAACAATTTTTGTAACATTATAGTCAATAAAGTGACCGTCGAATTCCACGAGTTCCAGCTACTAGTTTCAAAGAATTTCTATTCATAGACTAAACAACATAATTTTATATCGATTGCGGAATTAAGATTTCATGATATTAAATAGATATAATGTACATATTGCTTTTCTGCATGTATGCGTTACAAGGTAGCAGTCTCTATTTTATATGAAGTAGGACTTTTTCTCTACTTTGAGTATAATGTTTTTGTTAGACCTAAATGATATTCAAAAGAATTCCTAAACATAGACTAAATAATATAATTTTATATCGATTTCAGAATTAACATTTCATATTAAATAGATATAATATAAATATTGCTTTCAGGCATTTAATCCAATTTCATTTCTTTTTTTTTTTTTTTTTTTTTTTGATGTATTATTTTTAATGGAAGAGGAGGTTTATTTTTACTACAGTTTAGATGTTATTTCTATATAATATAAAAATGGTAAATTTGCGTGCATCTTATTTGAAATTTTGGGTTCCAAAATGAAAAAAAAAAAAAAAAAAAAAAAAAAAAAAAAACCCTGTCTTGTTTGCATAATACCAAAGGGATGAAATGATACCTATATACATTTTCGATTTAATAATTTACTTTATTGCACTTTACGAAGTACTTTTTTAAAAATCTGCATAAAACTTTCTTTTTGAACATAATGCAATAACCCTTCAATTCCGTTGTGCAGGGATGGAACACGGGCGCAGAATGTGAATGTGACAAATCAATGTGACAAATCAACGAATCAATGTGACAAAATTTTCTACTTCTTAAATGAACGATATTGCAGACAGAGAAATTTCTTAAACAATTACCGGTATGAATTCTGCACTCCTGTTCCATCCCTCCGTTGTGTTCAAACTGATGTATATTTAAGGTAAGGCCTTCGTTTTGCAATAACATAAAAGCTTCGGTTGAATGAGTCAGATGATCTTTACATAACATCGAGGTTAGGATAATATCTAGAAAATTATGGATACATTTTCCAAAAAATGGTTCTCGAATTGTTTCTACAGCACTTTCATAACTAATGATTGCCACGAAACAACCAAAGGAAATTCTTTTGAAACCATACGTCCTCCTTTTTGCAATAAAAACTGTTTTAATTAAACCTTTTTTTTTATTGCTGTCTAAAAATAGCCAGAATTTAGGTGCAACATTTAACACAAATATTATATATATTTGTGTATATATATATTATATATATTATGTATATTTTATATTAGCCAATACATCATCATTTTTTTAATAATTTCTAATGATTTCTAATATTTCTTTAATAATTTTCTAATGATTTATTGGTAATGCATGGTAATGGGATTCTCTGTTATTTTGATGCGCGCTACCTTTCCTTAAAATTTGTTTTTGTTTAGTATACACATAGATGTACAAACATCAAATGGTTGTGGATAACATCTGAAGGAATGAGAAATATTTACCAACCCCAGTGTTGCCAGATTGCGCGACTCTTTTATTCAACAGTCACCACTAATTTTGAGAAGTTATATTTAATGTACTTTATCGACGATTAATCGTCTATTATGTATATCAAACATCACATCTTAAAGTATTGGTGACTATTAAATAAAAAAGTCACGCAATCTGGCTACACTGACCAACCCATTATCGCAAACATTAACCTTATTAACACTTTCGTGACCGCTGACGTAGATTCACGCATAGCTTCCTAAACTAGATACTTTCCGCGTGACTTGGAAACTTGTCAACAGTTCAAGCGGTAGACAGCGTAACCTGGTACAGATTGCGCGACATTTTATTCAACTGTCACCAATAATTTTAAGAAGTGATATATGATATATATAATCGACGTTTCTTCGATTCTATTCGCCTTTTATGTATATCAAATCACACTTTTAAAAGTTTTTGGTGGCTGTTGAATAAAAATGTCGCGCAATCTATACCAGGTGGCGCTGTCTACGCTAAGTTTCCGAGCCACGCGGAAGGCATCTAATATAGTAGGCTATGATTCACGTCAATTTTAAAATCTGTAACTCCACGAGTGGGCGTTTCTTTTGTAATTTGTATGTTATTTGTTTCTTAAAATATACACAATATTCATATTTGTACAATCAGTATACAATGGATACAAATACTTTGATTAGAGAGAGTATGATTATAATGTATATCCATTTGTAATATAAATGTGAATTCAGTAAATTTTGTTCTGAAAAATTGTAACTTGGGAGAATAACGCCCACAGACGGACCTTACCGTCAAAAAGACAAAAACAGGCGGTCCGAAAGTGTTAAGGGTCTTCTGATTTCTGGTGTTATTTACACTTTAATCCATATATGAGTATTATTGACAGTCCATGCATCGTCTAGTTTTTTTTTTTTTTTTTTTTTTTTTTTTTTTTTTTGTTATTATTAACTCCACCTACATTTTAAATTTTAATATCCTGTTCGATTCATCACTAAACAAAGTCATACGCAGTATTCATATTAATACAATCAGTGTTTGAAATACATTGCGTAAAAACAACATTATTTTTAAACATATATATATTATAGTCATTTGTACAAAAAATGATTGTTGAAAGTTCAACATTAAAAAGCTTCGTCCACATCTGTTAAAAAATAACCCAAAAACCTGGTTCTTAGAGGGTTAAGGTGATATATTTGGTTATGGGTTGCTATGCAATTCTGAATCCTTATGATTTGCCCTTTCTCCTCATAAAGTTTGCGCTGTAAATACGGTACCCTGTAAATATGATTGGATAAAGCTAAAAAATAAAAACATTTGAGACACCGGATGCAGGAAGTGTGCTTCACAGTATCATATAGAAAATATTTTATTTTAGTTGTTATTTATAATGAGTTATAAAAATACAGTGATTCATTTTTTTCCCCCAAGAATTCGTTTAAATATAGTTAATAGCGCAGCTGAAAAAGCCAGCGTGTTCTAAATATTTTACTAATTCTTTCTAATATTATTACTTGGCGTTTATTTATGCAATTTATAAAAAAAAGTTATTTTAATCTATAAAATTTTGCCTATTATTTTTGAAATATTCTGTTTATAAATAGAAATTTCTATAAAACATACCAAGCATTTCTGAGTTTTGCGATAAAATTTAATATATCAAGTTTTAGAGATAGGTTCTAATGCATAACATATTATAATGACAGTGGAAAGTATTCGTCTTGTTAAAGTGAATGGTTCGTGAACTTGCAATTTAGGTCGCAGATTTAAGTTAAACAAAGCATTCAATTTTCTATTCTTTCAAATTTATTCCTCTTTGTATTGGATCTGCATTTATATCTCCTCCTCGGCCGTGTTCAATAAATTGAATAGGAAAAAAAAAAGTAAGAAAGAAAAATTGAAAAGGGGAATGGTTCTCATTCAAAGATTTTTTCTCTCTTAGGAATTGAATCTATAAGATGATTTTTTAGATTAGTTTTACATGTTTATGACTGAAATATTGATTAGGTTTCTACTCAGATAAATAATGAAATTATTTATTTAATTTTAAGTAGAATATTAAATATTTAAGAGAAAGTATTTTCAATTACTTTCCTTGTCAAAAGGATTAAAAGTTTGTGCTCTAAGATAGATTACCCACTGCTTTACGTCTTATAATATCTTCATAATCAAATTTATTTAGTATATTAGTTGATATATTATTAACTAAATGAGCTTTTCGAGAATTTTAAAAATTATCGTGTGTACAACGTACTTAAGGAGAATACAATTACATTTCTCTCTATATTAAATAAAAAAATAATAAAAAGTTACTGTTGCTGGCGTCAAACTTTTTTGTCTGCGACCGCATATCCTCGCGGAGAGAAAAGCCCCCCCGCATCATGAGAGGTATCAATGTGTGCCGAATACTCCAAGGTAGACATTTCTGGTAGTTAGATATTTCCATTATCTTAATTAACGAAGTTAATAATTAAAAACGTCGTGTTTATATAAGTACAATATTTGTCATCTTACAAAAATTTCTCTTATTACGTCATTTTCACAATACCGTAATTTTCCTCAAGGAAATTAAAATATTATCAATGGTGCAAAAATTTAAAATATAAAATAAAAAAAATCAAAAGAAATGTGAATGTTGCTTTGTTCACAAAGAAATTTATCGTCTGAAAAGAAAAAAAAAAAAAAGGCGTTGACTTATATGTTTTAAATGAAAAAAAATGAATTTAGAATTTTATTTAATCGTCTGCAATCACTTTTACATTCTACTTTAAAAAACTGAATTTCTTACTGGCAATTTCTTATGTTGGTTATCATTTTTTTTTTTCTGTGAATAACGAAATATGTAATGCCTATGCTTTTTATTATTGATTTTTAAATTAATTTAGGGCAATATATAATATTTTTTATATGTATTCCTAATGTACAGCTAGGAAATAATTTTATGCATTCGAAAAGATCTGAAAAGCAAAAAAACTTATTATCATAATTTTAATTTGTAAAAATCTCCTAAAGCTTCAATTTTTTCTCTCTCCAGCGTACTTCTTAAAATAACGGAGGATAGCATGTGCTCGGTTCTCTATAAGAGTTTTAAGTGAAGAATATTTTTCTTCCAATTATTAGAAATATGAAACGTATTATAGAAATGTTTAATTTTGTAATGGTAAAATTTATCAATACGAGATTTGATTATGCTGTCATTTATACATGAGTTTGAATTTGACTATAATATATATCCGAAGTATTTTAAAATATTTTTTAAATAAATAAAAGAAAGGATAAATACACTTTAAAGACAAAAAGAAATACAGTCAATTATACAGATATTATTTAACTTAGTTTTCTTCCCTTCTCTTTCAAAATATTTAAGTTTTAAAAATATTTTCTCGAGAAAAAGTCTAACATAAATTGTTGTTTGACATTTCTGCGAAATAGTACTATAAGCGCTTTTAATGACGATAACTTAAAAAAAGAATAAATAGTTTGATTCATAAGCAATGCTACTTTGGATATCAAATTTCTAAGATTAAATTCTATTCCTTTTTTAAAAAGCTTGTTTTAATACAAATGCAAATATAAAAAATATCACCAAATTAAACGCTTTCTTATAATAAATAACGGAAAAAACCTCTGGTTCTCAAAAAGATCACGACCATTAGGTACAAGATTTATTTCCTTTACAAGTATTTATACCAACAATTTCATCGCCATATAGTTAAAAAATATATAAATGTTGCCAAGGTAATCATATGCTAAAGCTGTAATGCAAATTGGTCTGGATAATTTCTTTCTATTCTAAAAAAAATACTGATTTTTAGCCTTATATTTCATTAAAAAAAAAAAAAAAAAAAAAAAAAAAAAAATGGGCATGAAAAATTATGTTTTCATTGAATATAGGGATTTCTCTAATATTGTTCTGCTTTTGTCTTGCGTTATGCACTGTTGATATCCCCATTCTATGAAAGACAAAGCAACGAATAGGCTAGTAGAGTTCAGAAAGGGTTAATAAGAGAAGCAAGTCGGGGGTTAGGCAACGCAATGGTGCGAGCAGGGGGCAGAGCCCCCCCAAAAAACATATTTTTGACGTCTCTGATTACTTTGATATAAACAAATCCGTTATATACATGTATATATATGTATATATACAGGGTGTTTATAAAGTCCCGGACCCATTTTGATATTTAATAACTCATAAAATAATGAAGATATAAACAAACTTATGGTGTTTATTGATGGAATAACTCATATATTTTCTTTTCAGGTTTGAATATCTTTACTTTTGTAAATATCGTCTGCGCGTGTGGTTAATTTCAGATAATTTAATTTTCCAATCTAAATATCTGTACTTTTCTAAATATCGTCTGCTTATTAATTGCATTTTTCTCTCTTTTGTTTTTGGCAACTATTGCAATGTTATGTTTACTTATACCGTAAGGCACAAAGGGATTCCCCAAAGGTTCATGTGCGGTGTGGACTTATGCACGACCGAGTCATTGGGTCTTTCTTTTTTACAGAAAAGACGCTCTCATCAGTCGTATACTTAGACATGATAGAAAACTACGTATTTCCACAACTAGAAGAGCTTCAGCCACATGTCTTTTTGCAACAAGACGGTCCACCGCCTCATTGTGGTACCATCGTTCGTAGTTCTTTGAATGACCATTTTCCAGGAAGATGGATTGGGCGACCAGGAGGTCCAATTCCTTGGCCACCCAGATCACCTGATATAACGCCGTTGGACTTTTTCCTTTGGGGATTTGTAAAGGACAATGTTTACAAGAGGAGAGTGTCGAACATTGATGACCTAAAAGTCAGAATTACAACCGCAATAGTCTCTGTGGATGCCGACATGCTTGCCGCTACCTGGCGTGAAATTGACTATCGGATTGATATTTTCCGTGCGACGAAGGGGGCACACGTGGAAGTTCATTGACAAGGGTCATGAAACTTTTTGAGTCTATCTAACCATTTATGTTATTAATTTTAATCTATCTTTATTGTTTTATGAGTTATTACACATCAAAATGGGTCCGGGACTTTATAAACACCCTGTATATATGTATATATATATATATATATATATATATATATAACTAAAAATGACAAATAATTTTCAAACCATGTATTACGGGCCTTTTTTTTTTTTTTTTTTTTTTTTTTCTTTCATTTCCCTCTCTTTTCCTTTCTTTGTTTTTTCGGCTCTCCTACAGATATCGTTTTTTGGGACTTGGGGAATAAACAATAATGTTTTTGCCTAATCTATAAATATATATATATATATATATATATTTAATAAAAGTTGCTTGTAGAAAGATATTGTATTGACAATTTTTCAAAATTTTGAATAATATAAAAGTTAAAAGAATTGGAAATTGGAAATATATTAACAATAAATAAATAAATAAATAAAACGGTGATCATACCTTGGTATTTATGATAATAATAATAATAATAAAAGAAAGAAAGAAAGGAAAAGTATCTACATTTTAAAGTAAATGTTACAAATCATTAAAAAAGGAATAAAATTGATCAAGTTGTTTACAAGAAAACATGTCCTTTTATTCCAGACTCCGAATAATTTGTCTCATATGACTGCTTTTTCCATTTATATCCATGAATCCACTGTCATAAAACTAAAATGTAGGTAATATTGTCCCTATCCGAAAAGAAGCAGTTTCTTTTTGGGCATATGCAGTTATTTACAAAGAAATTCTGGTTTTTAAAATTTCGTATAAACCAATTTTAGTGCGGGAAAAAAGAAAAAAAAGAAAAAAAAAGAAAAGAAAAGAAAGAAAGAAAGAAAGAAATCTGATTAAATTTATAGAATCACGCACTCTCAGAAACAGCTAAAATAAATATTTTATGTTTGTAATTTCTACATAATATAGCAATATTAAGTGATTAAAGTAAGCTCTTCAAATAAAAATTTTAAACTAGTATATAATTTTAACATATTACAAATTATTAAAATGAATAAATATTTTTCTTATAAAAAGGTGTCAACAGACGAAACCTTTTCGCTGATTCTTCCACCAGTGTAGATATATAATATTTTTTTACGTAATTATTCGTGCAAACTTACTAGTAAAAATTCCGACAGATAATATATGGTTGTAAGAATCAGGGGAAATTTTTCGACTGTTGACTCCCTGTTATAAATATTATATCAATGATAGAATCCTAAATTTTCCTTCAATGTAAATAATTTGGCAGATTAAAGAAACAAAGAAAGAGAAAGAAAATGAATAACATTAAAATTAAAAGATTGCGTATTTACTTTTTGTGTTTTCTGTAATAGTTGCCAAATGATCTTATATTGTTGTGATTTACTTATCATGTTAGCTTGCAATAATGTGAGATATTTGCTAATAAAATTTAGTTTTTGTTTTATTAACATAGCTTATATTCTAAAAGTAAAATAAAAAGCATAGTTTAATCCATAGTAAGCCTACACTATAGTCTATACTTTTTGCCTGTCTATTTTTGAATAAATAGATCTGAAAAAAAAAAAAATTAATAATAATACTGTGACTTAAATGCTATTGTTTGAAGCTAATTTAAACCTTAAAATGTTTATATGCATGCAATTGAAATTATTCAGGATAAACAGAATCAAAATATAGAAAACAAATTTCATTTAAAAAATAAATGTTGTATCTCCCTTTAACAAAATAAGGAAGACTGGTTGGTTGAGTAGGATTAGTGCTACACAATGGGCAGTTGGCGACGAACTGGAACTCACCACTGAACATGAAAGATTCCACTCAACTTTTTACTAAACACAACATGGTGAAATTTTCCGAGTGACAGTCGAAAAAGTTGATTACCCGCTGACTTTGAATCATCCCCATACGCTGGTGTGTTGTATTGGGTGTAATGCTGATCTGAGGTATTCTGAAAATTTCAAAAGTCTAGCTAGTAGGAAAATTAGTTAAAAATTGATTGCAAGATTTGTAAAGGAAAACAAGAATCGAAGTTAATAAAAACATGGTAAAAGAATTATATTGAATGTGTTAAAATTTTTGATAGTTTTATATGTTTTATATTAAGAAAATTTAAAAATAACATAATTAGTTGTAAAGCGAAAAATGGTCTCCTTGTCCACTCTCGAATTAAATTAAACCTAAAATTTATTAAATATTTATTTATTTATTACAGTTACGATAAAGCACTTTTAACTTTTTTTTTTTTTTTTTTTTTTTCAAATAAAAGAAAAAGTTTGAAATTTTGGACTTAAAATTGAATTTAATAGCTAAATATGTGAATGGAAAAATATAATTTGTATATAAAGCACAAAAATGTTGTCAGTGCTTAAGTGCTGTCATCTGGCCGTAGTTTCGTTTTTTAAGTGTTGCTTCGACTAACTAATGAATTCTGCGCCCTCGGAAGGGCATCTAGTTTAGGAGCCTATGTAAAGAGTCACACACGAATGCGCTGAATAATATTTTTTAATGTAAAGTATTGTTTTAGAGAAACCTAGTAAGTGGGGCTCATTTCTTTTGGAGCCTCATCATGTCACAATATCCCACCTTCAATGCATTAGTTTTACAAAAAATAATTTGTATAGTTAAAGTCGGAATGTTACTTTGAAAACCACGAAAATAACAAAGAAAAAAAAAACTTTAAAAATTTTCCTGTATATGTTTGACTTTCTGTTATAGATGATATAATTGATAAAAGGTGCAGACCTCGCAGTATTCCTAAAATTTTCCCCTTATTCAATTTTTTTAACCAGCATTTTATATTAATACTTTTATACATAATAATAATATTTTATCAGTAGAATAGTCAAACATACTCAAGAAATATTCCTTATTGACGGTACTGGTGACAATATAATATAATGAAGATAAATTTTTAGAAACAATGCGAGGCCTGCAGGTGAGGGCCCTTAACATTAATAAGAAAGGAAATATCATTTTAACTCAAAAATTGTTACTAAGAATGAGCTGTAAATTTGAAAATCCATGTTTTTGATAATGTATTTCTATTCGTGCAAAAGTTAATGTAGATCACAATTTATAATTTTTTGGAATATGAACTTATTAATAGTTTTCAGAATTAAATATATGTTTATTAATCGAAACTATGCATGAAGTAAGTTAAAGTAATTTGATTATACCGCATTAAAGATAAGGATCTGAAAAATTCAATTATCATTAGCATCCTCAGAAATTGAAACTTTATAACTTTATGAAACTTTATGAAGAATATATAAATTATACCGCTTTTCGTGATGATTAGATCCCATTAATTAAAAAAAAGTCAAAATGTGTGCTGCCATTTGAAAAATTAATTTGGTGCAAGTTTTTATATGTAGATGACCCCTTGAGCAAAATCTAAGTTTACCATTATTATTATAAACTAGACTTATTACTTATCGATAGATACTGACCGCATGTTTATAGGATGATCTGTGGTGAAGTTAGTCGGATGGGAGGGTTATTTATTTATTTATTTATTTTTAAGACTCTCGATAATTTCATGCGTACTTCAGCACGGAAGTACTTGGATTATTATTTCTTCTATTTTTAACAAAGACATTTTCTTATATGGATATCTCAAGCAGTTACATATTAATTATTTTATGCTTTAAAAAAAAAAAAAAAAAAAAAAAAAAAAAATTTTTTTTTTTATTATACCTGTTTTTCTTTATGTTGACAATTATCTGTGTTATATTTATCACAGCTTAATATTTATATTTATGAGGTTAAATGTCTATACCCTTCCTTAAATCTGACAGAAATATTATCATATATTCAATAAAATTATGTCTAAAATGCACAATTTAACATAAAACGTTTAAAGGATAGCTATGTAGCTAACCAATTTAAATTTGTAATATCTATTTTTTTTTTTTTTTTTTTTTTTTTTTTTTTATGAAACAAGGTACTAAAACGTGCTTGAATATCAATTACATAAGTAATAGTTGGTATTGTCATTATAGTAGCTTTCTGCATTGTACTTTAAAAACTTATATCATTTTGAGAAAAAAGCAGCATACAAATTTTTGATGTAGTACAATAATATTGATAGATTCGAAAGTATTTAAGTATATTTTATTAGGAAACTATCAAGTCACCTTTTTAAATACCAGAATATTTATAAATAAATCTGCGTATTATTCAATCGAAGATAGTTACGGGAAACAATTACTAAATTTTTGAATTAAAAAAATATGTATATATGTGGTATTCAAAAAAGTAACTACGCCCTCACCTGTCTCTGATTTTACTTTTTTATATTTATATTTTTTGCATTTATATTTAGCTCATTACCGCTTAATGCCAATTTGAATCATAGAATATAATCTTTCTTTTCTCTTTTCATAAAAAAACGCACTGATTCCAAATGAATACTATTATAATCTACGTTTATTTTCCGATCGAAATATATATATACATATTACAGCAAAAGAGGATGTTAATTTTTGGAGCAATGTAATAAATTAACATTTTCAAAGTATTAGAAAACAATATAAATCAGTATATAAAAATAAATATATGCGAATCCAAGAATTTTATAATTAAAATTTTGACTCCTTATGTCTTCAAGAATATTTTCGAATTTTTCTTCTTCTTCTTTTTTTTTTTTTTTTTTTTTTTTTTTTCATTTAAGTTATTTAAATGTTCAGAATGAAACAAGATAATAAATCTCTCTATTATATTAATTATAACTATAGTAATTAGTATCACTATTATTTTCAGTATTATTGTTATTATTATAATGATTTTTGCATTGCATTTTAGATATTTCTAATATTCTGTGGAAAAAAAAAAAGCATGAAAATATTACATTTTTTTTTTAATCTAAATGATTTCTTTTAATTTCCAAATTTAATTTATATTTAAACTTAAATCTTAACTGTTAGCAACATAAACATTCTTTTCAAAATTAAAGAAAAGAACAATTCTTTCATTCCATTACAGTCACGAAAATAAGAAACGCTTGGTTAAAAAAAGGTATTTGCGCAACGGGAAAAATAAGTCTAAATGTATCAGTTCCTGGTAATGTTTAAATTTCGTGACACGAACGTACATGAAATAGCATATGGTTCTTAGCGAAGACACAGCACAAGCCGAAGGGGAGTGTCTCAAATCTTATTTTGTGGTTGGTGAAAAGAAATGAGTATTTGACCCGTGGGATATCTTCTGTGGTCCTGCCAGCAATAACCTTAAGTCACTTGCAAAAGGTCTGAGTGCTGTCTTGCTTCCGTTGCTTGCTTTCCAATTATCGAAAGAAAAAACATTGCGATGAAGATTGAAAAAAAAAACGAAGTAAATAAATTGAAATAAAATGAATTTTAAAGTTTATTTTTTGTACTGTATTGTTTATAACAGATGACTTTTTTTTTTTTTTTTTTTCATGGACATGTGCATATAAAACTCAAATATGATTATTACCGATAATGCTTTAATAAAGTTCGTACAGTATTATTTATGTACACTGTGTAAAAAAAGTAGAAGGACAGTCGTTTTTTTTTTTTTTTTTTTTTTTTTTAATTATTTTCCGTATTTTTATCCTGGTTATTAGATTTTTATACAGATTTTGTTTAACAAAGTTTTCTTTAATTTCACATAAAAATAAAATCTCTACTATACTAATGTTAATTAATGCATTGTATAAAAACTAGTATTCATGATTTCGAGAGTGTAAAAAAAGTAGAAGGGCATTTTCCAAAATATGTTATTTGGCAGACTGTGCACGAATAAAAGAATAAATATTGAATTTTCTTTAACTGTTTTTGTTGAGAAAAACGTATTTTGTTAAAAACTGCATTGTTATTTTCTTTTCAGACTGCCTAGAAGAATACCTTTAAAATATTTCCAAAAGAAGCAAATTGTTACATATAAAATTAATGGAGAAGGTGTTAGACAAATTATTCGCATACCGCACGTCCTCCCGAATACAGTTTCTAACATTATCAGAAAGCCAGATGGAAATAGGAAAAGAAAGGTGACTGTTGGGCTAAAAAATTAACCCCTTACGATAGAAGAAAACTTGCTCATGAGCTTAAAAAAAAAGCAGTAGAAGTATGACAAAGGTCCAAAATCAATCAGAACTTACTCATGTGTCAAGTCAAACAGTTTACAACTACATAACAAGGTCTAAATAATTAATTTTCAAAAAGCGGAAGCATCATCCAAAACGGAAATAAACACAGATTGAATACCGTTTGTCATGGGCCAAGGAAATATGTCATGGACTTCACGTGGGACTTCTATAATATATTTAGACGAGAAGAAGTTTAACTTAGACGATTTAGATGGTTACCAATAACACTGTCATTGTCTGAGTAATGCAGAAGAATTTTATTCAACTCGACAAATGAGAGGGGGGGGCGATGATGTTTTTAAGCGATTGGATATGGAAGAAGAACAAGTCTGGTCTTTTTCAGTGGTAGGCAGAAATATGCAGACTATATTGAAGTGCTGAATTCTGAGCTTCTTCCTTATGGCTCTGAATTAGGAGGAGAAGAGTAGATGTTTCAACAAGATGAAGCCTCCATTTACGCCATCAATGGAGTTAAAAATTGGTTCTCTGCAAATAATGTGCATATTTTAACAAAGCCAGTTAAAAGCCCTAATCTTAACAGCGTGGAAAACATCTGGCTAATGCTTGTTAGTTAAGTATATGCTGGTGGAAAAATGTTTGAATTCCTTACTGAATTTCGAGAAGCTTTGAATAGCTCACAGGCTATATTTTGCCTAACAGGAATCCAATCTTTGTATGATTCACTACCAAATGAAGTATTCGAAGTCAAAAGAACTAATGGGAAGAGTATTACTTACGAATATCGCTTATATTTTATATTTTGTATTACGGTCCTTCCACTTTTTTTACAGAGTTCAAAAACGTAGAAATTATTTTTGTTGTCCTTAATAATTTATTTTTGAAAATTATGATAATGATACTGATATTTTCTTGCAAAATGATCTGCAAAATGTGAAACATAAAATAATTTCATTAAAAATAAAAGCTTCCCTTTTTACTAAAAATATCTAGTGACCTTCTACTTTTTTTACGTAGTGTACTGTATTACAGTATTATTTAAGTTTTTTGCATTATTATTTATGTCTAATAATTACTTCTTATCTGAGATTACGTTGTTGACAGTGCTTTACAGTCGGCAGCAAAATTATTGAAGCACTAGCAATAATTCCTATCCAAAAGATGTGCACCTAATATTGTTTTGTTAAGTAAATATTTGTCGAGTCATGATCTTAGTCTTATACTGCTTATAAAAAAGTAAGTTGATGATAAAAACTAACGATCAAACTTAAAAAAAAAAAAAAAAAAAAAAAAAAAAAGAGAATGAAAAATGTGGATGAAAAATGTGGATGTATGTGGAAAATGTGGATGCTTCAATAATTTTGCTGCCGACTGTAATAAGTCAAATGCCTGATGATGAGAAATTCCATTTTAACAATCTATGATGCATGGATTGTAATTTAGATTATATACGTTGAAATACTTATGAGGTTAATTACTACTTGTAATTAACCTTGTTTAGTGTTTTTAATTGTTGATTACTAATTTTGTTAAAGCAAAGTATTAGAAGCGATTTCCTTTAAACATGAGTTAATATTTAAAAGTCAACTTTTATTCGCAACAAAAACCTTTAAGTTATATATTTGTTTTACTGTTATTTTTATTCAAAAACGATCTAATTAAGCTTGACTGCATAATGTTCTGAGAAATAAAAATATTAGTTTTATAAGGTTATTTAGGATAAAGAAAGCATTTCTAGATAAGATAGTCTGACTGATTTGTCTCTTTTTTTTTTAACATAATATTTTTGAATGTTTGTTATTTGTTAGTTAATTAATATAATTAGTACATTTTTGTAAATTTTGCTAAATGTGCTGGTTTTAATTGTTTGAAATAACTAATTGTTAAAAATTTTCCTTTCCCTTGTACTTCAAAGCCAAAAACGCTTTTTCATTTCATTTCTTTTTCTTTTCTTTTTTTTTTTACTATTTACTATTTGTTTGTTTTACTTGTTTTATTTTATAACAGGTCTTTTTTACACCCAATTTTTTGTTATTTTCTTGTTTAAATAAACGTAAAATTTTCTATTTTAATACTCTTTTATGCTTAAAAATTTTGCAAAACTATAGAATTTTTAGCCTTTTGGCTGCTTATCTGATAATAAGAAACATTTTTTCTATTTTATTTTTAAAATAAACTATTATGAAAGTTTCTATCAATTAAGTGATCCAGTTTATTTATTTCTAATCTACCTGGCTGAATGTTTTACACGATGAATTTGTAAAATGAAATTACATAAAACCTTTTTGTAAAAAAATAGAACCGACTCCAAAAAGCAACTACTACCCAAACAACTTAAAAAAAAAAAAAAAAAAAAAATGGATATGAAATAAAAATGTAAATTGCGCCTAAAAGTTTTCAATAATTTCCTTCGCCAAACAACCTATAACACTACAATTAATCATAACTTTTGAAGTCGGCGCAAAATTAAACGGAATTTAATTAGTTTTTAAAGGTTTGTTTTTAGATCGGTAGCAACAAATGCTGCTTTCTCGAATGATCCATTAAATTAAATCCTTTAAAATTAAATCATCTCTTACGAAGTTATAAGCTAACAAATTTCAACAACAACAACAATGAGAAACATGGTTTGTATTGAGAACCTCTTCCTTTATGAAGTCGATTTAAAACGTCTATGCGTTAATCGATGTGACCGATTGCAATAAGCATACTTTGAATTTTACATAGCATAAATAATGTCACCCGCTACGCTACAACATATGCAATGTCATTTAAGTGTGCACAAAATAGGAAATTGTGAATAAACAAATGCACGTTTTAATCGTTCTGTTTTTAGCATTAATGTCTAAACTATCTTTTCGTACTAAATCGATGATGTTCTGCAATTTTATAATTCACTTTTTTCCCCCCTGTCTTGAACCGTTTCCGAGATAGGAACGCTAACTCCACTGTTTTCAATCAGGTGGTGCTGTAGGCGGTTGAATCGCGTAGCACATGTCCATTTTACTATACCTATATACCACTTTTATGACTATAGCTGCAGGTGTTTAACAGTTAAATGAGTTCGGACTGACTTTTAGGGGCACCCTGTATTTTTTTTTATCGTAAAGATATTTCAATGGGACATATTTTAGACCAAGACATTTACAATAAAACAAAAAGTATCAAAATAGGGATCATTCGTTCAGAAGTTATGAGCTAACAAACAAAAACAAAAACAAAAAAACATACGCTTTGGATTGAGAACCTCCTCCTTTTTGAAGTAGGTTAATTAGAGCGTCTCTTACGAAGTTATAATCTTACAAACACCAACAACAACACATAGCTCGAATTAAGAACACGCTCCTTTCTGAAGTTGGTTGAAAACGACTTTGCGCTGATCCATGTAACTGCTTACAGTAACAGTACTTTGAACCACAGAGTATACGTGTCATCCGCTATGCTCCAAAGTGTGCAACGTAGTTCAAGTGTGCACAGTGTAGGAAATTGCGGACAAACAACTGCACGTTTTAAGCGTTCTATTTTTAGCAATAATGTCTAAAAACTGTCTTTTCGTAGTAAATCGATGATGCTCTACAACTTCGTAATTAACTTTTCTCCCATCTTGACCCGTTTTTGAGATAGGAGCGCTAATTCCGCTGTTTTTCACCAGATGACGTTTTATTTTCTTTAGATTGTTAAGATATTACAATGGGACCTACTTCAGACCAAGATCTTTACAACCAAACAAAAAGTATCAAGTAACCGTATTTTGAACTATATAGCGTATGTCTCACCAGCTACGTTACAACGTGTGCAATGTAGCTCAAGTGTGCATATTGTAAGAAATTGCGAACAAACAAATGCACGTTTTTAGCATTGTATTTTTAGCATCAATGTCTAAACTATCTTTTCGTACTAAATCGATGATGCTCTGCAATTTTATAATTCACTTTTCCCCCTGTCTTGAACCGTTTCCGAGATAGGAACGTTAGCATGAATGTCTAAACTATATTTTTGTACTAAATCGGTGATACTCTTCAACTTTGTAATTCACTTTTTTCTCTAGAACCGTTTTCGAGATAAGAACACTAACTCCGCTATTTTTCGCCAGGTGACGTTGCAAGTGGTTTAACCTTGTACTGCATGGCCATTTCGCTATACTTACATACCATTTTTATCACTATAGCTGCAGCCGTTTAGCAGTTAAAAAGTTTGGGACTGATTTTTTTGGGCACCCTGTATTTTCCTTAGATCGTAAAGATATTACAATGGCACCTATTTCAGACCAAGACCTTTTCAACAAAACAAAAAGTATCAAAATCTGAGCATCCGTTCAGAAGTTATGAGCTAACAAACATGAAAAAAAAAAACATACGGTTTGAATTGAAAACCTTCCTTCCTTTTTGAAGTCGGTTAAAAATGCAATTCAAAGAAGAATCAAAGTATTATCAATAGTTCCCTCTCATATCAGATCAAAGCTGAAAATTTCCCCCCTCCCCCTCCCAGCTTTCTTTTCGGGATATTTTACACCGCTAAAATTTAAACAGCAAATTTTATATTCAAATAAACCTAAAATTTTAAATAAAATTTTATTGTTACTAAATAGTGGTTGAAAAATTTTCTTAAATTAAAAAGAAAAAAAAAAGTATTTTGTGTTCTATCATATATACATATGTAAAGAAATAGAATAAAACCTCTACAAATATTCACCTTAAACCAATAGCCCTTTAAAGGCCCATTTTGTCAGTCACATTTTTGATTTTCCTTAACCAACCAGCATGAAAGGAATAATGAGCAACGAAGCATGAAAAAATATGTATCGCAAAATTCACATCTTGAGAAAATATGCAAGATTATTTTGCCTTAAGCTGCTATCACACGTACTCTCATACGATCAGCAGTATTAGATACTTTCTCCCGAAACCACCTGAAACAGGTATTTGGAGAAACAAACGGTCGAAAACGCATCGTGTGATATGTTTCCCTCTCCTACGTTTGTCAATGACGAACTTATGACTGACTAAATCTCCTACGCTAGATGTTAGCTCATATTCAACCAATCGGGGTGCGAGAAAATCAGAGTGCGTTTAAAACATGAAATAGTGAGCGATTAGTAGCCAATTGTTAACGCCTTTTTTAATTCATTTTAGTCTTCAAAATAACCCTACTACCAGACGCTCGATTATTCAGAGAGGTATTAGCGTATAGTTCAGAGGGTAGGATCTTCCGTGTGATAACTGCTTTAGAGACACTTAAACTGACCACTGTATTCACTATTAAGGTTAATCTCATGATGTGAGCATTGCAACACTCTCGAAGAACCTGC
The DNA here is from genome assembly GCA_963930645.1 of Salticus scenicus. Taxonomy (NCBI): domain Eukaryota; kingdom Metazoa; phylum Arthropoda; class Arachnida; order Araneae; family Salticidae; genus Salticus; species Salticus scenicus. Next base: position 175,434,319 of record OZ005648.1, read on the forward strand.
TTTGTTAATCTCCTGTTGTGAAATTACAGTAACTTTTTATATGAATGTATGTGCCAAAAAAAAGAGATGTTAGTAAAGAGCCTTCTTATTTATTAGTGAGTATATTTAGGGTGAAGTTGAAGCTTGAAAAAGTGAATTTTCTGTCACACCATTATTTAGCTCATATATTTAAATTAAATTATTATTATGTGATGACAAAATAAAAATGTCAAATTAAAAATAATAAATAATAAAACTAAGATTAATAATTAGAGGCTAAACCTAGTTGTTCCTGTCACGAAATTTTAGTGAAGATTAATGAATATAGATTTATTTTAAACTTAAAAAAAAAAAAAAAAACTGCAATGTAAATGAATACTTGTAATTCAAAATTATTATTAAAATCTTTTAAAATTGAAATAAATTAATAGAAATTATTATTTTAAAACTGTTTTAAAAAGCTAAAGTTAAATAAGTAAAGTTAAAAAAATTATCGATTTGCAACCTGAACAGTCTATTTTAAATGACCAATTTTTTACAAGGTCGATTTTCGATACCATTGTGTGTGTTTCGATACCACTCAGGGAAGTTTCATTGTATAATGTACGTTTGCGTACTACTGTTAAGAATTGTATCGGGGAAAATGTTAACGATACAATTCATACGATTCATTAAATTGAAATTGATATTTCATGAATATCTATTTTCGTAGAAAATTTTCTACTTTTAATCAAACTGTACCTAATAATATATTAAAAAATTACAGTGAATTAATATTGGGTTTCTTTTGCATATAATGCTGAGATATGTCCAATTAAAAAAAAAAAAAAGAGAGAGAAAAAAAAGAAAAAAGAAAATAGTTTGAGAAATACACAATCATTTTACCATGTATTATTTTTTCACTTAATATATTTCAAAACTTCTTTGAAATACCGTACAAATACCAAACCCAACTTCAAATGTTTTACATGAATTTTTTTTTTTTTACTTACACATTCTTTAACACCGTATTGATATTCCTGTTTATATATTTGTATAAATATTTGTTCTAAAAATTCCTTTTCTTCGATTAAAATTTGCTATATGTTTAAATAATAAACTTATATATATGTATACATATATATATAATTATAATTTGAATTTGCATTGAGTTATTGTATTTTATTTTACAAATACATAAAATAAAATAAATTGAAAGTTTATCTCTATCAATGACTTAAAGAAGAAGGGAGAAGAGTAGATTTCAGGTTAGGTGAAAGTATTGGATTTGTACTATTTGGATTAAAAAAATTCAGATTTATATTTAGACAGAACTATCTGGTTGCATATTATTTTTACTATCTTATTTTGATCCCATTTTTATGATCTTATTTTTATTATTTATACTATTGAGAAGTAATAAGGATTTCATTCGTAAAGTTTTTGACATCAGATATCGATGGATTTAATCGATTTGTAATATTTTGAATGTTTTTTTACTATTTTGGTTAATAATTTATGTCTGCCTCTATGTTTGTAAGTGCGGTATAAAAATTCTGGAAATAGACTTTTATAGAGATTTTTTTAAATTGAATTTCATATATATTAGTGCTGAGGATATTTTAGCGTATATCCGTTTATACGTAATATAGACCTGTTAGTGCTAACTATGCTAGTTTATCCGTAATGGTATTAAGCCCCGCCTTTTTTTCACACCAGAACAGTTGTAGAACAATAGTCTTCTTATTTAATCACGAGAACATATTGCTGAATATTACTCTACAACTATTCTGGTGGGAAAAAAAGCGGGGCCTAATACCATTACGGATAAAATAGCGTAGTTAGCAGGTCTAGTAATATATAAAAAGTTGAACACAGATTATATGATATTCTATGTTGAACTTTTTAATGTGATATTTGTGTAAACATTTGTTTTAAGTAATATCTATTTTAAGTGATATCTTTGTAACAGGAAATGTATCTCGTAGTATAAGAGTATTATTTTTGAAAATTAAGCTGATTTCATTTCAGTGCATATCCCTTGACGGAAGACAGTGATAGGTACATGGTATTTATCATTATATATATATATATATTAATGTATGTGTGTGTGTGTTTCAATTATTTCTGGCATTCTATTGAGTAAAATATACAATACTTTTCAGTAAAATATATTGAATAAAATATACAATACTTTTCAGTAAAATATATTGAATAAAATATACAATACTTTTGAAAATATGTCAGAATGGTATAAAGTTTTATATGACATTCGATAAAATAATGTAGAAACAAATTAAACTAATAAACAAAGAAGAAATTTTAAGCACATACAATGGATTTCAAGCACCAGAAACAAGTGTTTCAGGTCAAAATAATTCATAATGACATTTACCAAATGCAAATAACAGGAATGAGTGTAGCGGAAAAGTAATGTAAAATATTGCAAACAGCACGAGCGCTCTACAACTTTTATTCATCGCTTATGACTTTTTTTTTTTTTTTTTTTTTTTTTTTTTTTTGCTTGATGTAGAGTCATGCCTCATTATTTAGACCCAAATCAACTACTGCGTTTATTTTTTCAATTAATGATAGAAGTCTCTTATTCGTCTTCAGTGTACTGAAATACTATTTTAAAGTGTAGTTCAGAAGGAAAAGAACCAAATCATAATGGTGAAGTTTTTGATTCTTTGAAATGAACGGTAATTTTTTTTAATTAGTGTGTGTCTCTTTGAACAGATTTTACTGAACTGTTTTACATGGGCTCCGTATTGACGTCGACAAGATTTTAATAATCTGCTTTTGAAGAACTACTTATTTCTTTTTTTAAAATGTTAATTCTGCGTCCTCTATTTAGAACAGCTTTTAGCTTACTGTATTGTGTTATTGAATTATGCCCCACATATATTAGCGATCTAAATTAAACAACTCATATGACTTCCGTTTTAAGCAAATACTCTACAAGTGAAGCTACAAGAGGTTTGGCATATTTGCAAGCATTAAAAGAAAGAAAACCCCAGTGATTCCAACATAAATTATAAGAAAAGGTTTGAGTGCATTTCTTGAATACCTTTGTGTCCCCAGACTGCGTTTTGAATTACATGCTAATAGAACTGACTAAAGATATCTGATAACACTCAAGTAAGCAAAATATTTTGTAAAAAGTCTGTTTTGGGAGGGAAATAAGAAAATATACGAACATGGCTTCAGCAACAAATCAGTCCTAACTTTTACTCTGAAATTTTCTGCATACTATGTGCTCAGGAAGTCTATTTATATAGTGGACTTCAAATTATAGGATAGTCATCTCAAGTTATAAATCTTATCAATTTTAGTTCATCAGTTGAAGACATCAATAAATAATGAGCACGATCTACAATTTCTGCGTGGATTAAACACGTTATATTTTGTCGTTATTATCAAGACATATATGACTTAAAGGGATTAACTATACTGTGAAAGAAAAAAAAAATGGGGAGGAATTCTAACATTACACGCGTTTGACAAATGCAATGCATTTATAGTAGGGGAAAAAAAACTATAACATATTTCGTTTTAGTTCTAATTGTCAACAAATAACACTGCTCTACAAAATAAATAAATAAATAAATAAATAAATAAATATTATGACGGAGTTTTTCGTCAACGCAATATCCCAGTTTCATGACTGTGAGGGCCGTGTAGAAGTTCATAAAAACCTGTTCAATGAAAATCTCCTTTGCAGAAAAAGAAGGTAGACAGAATTACATTAACTAGGATTTTATTGTTGGTTACTTGAAGAAAAAGGTTATTTTCAGAAAAATACTACATTTCCACAATTACGGAGAACAGGAAGAATCTCATACGGAAATTTAGACGGGAGGAGAGGAGGAACGCAACAGCAAAACGTCTTACTCTAACAACGTCAAAATCGTAAAGCTTTTCTAAAACTGCCAGCCACAGAGAGCTTAAAATTGCAACCCCAAAAATTGGCATCCTTAAAATACAGCCAAAAAGGTGCCAAACAGTTTCTTTGTCCTTCTAACATATTAATACAAAATTTTTGAATATCAAAAAAGTCGTTATAAAGTTAGATCGATTTGACATTGAGGAGCAACGCCAAATGACTTTCAACTCTCAACGTACATAAAAAAAGGCGACGCTTAGATGTAAAAAACCATTATAAATCTATTTTTAGAATTATAATGACCCGCTTGAAATAATAATAGGTTTTTAACGTAAACATACAAGGGTAATAAACATGAAATGAAATGATTATTTTATTTTATTAATAGCTGTATATGCTAGAAACAGGTTGATAACGACTTTTTAAATTACCCTCTCAAAATAAATAATTATAGCTAAATTGATTTAATGTAAACAGTAGAGTAATAAATATGAATTGAAATGGCTGTTATTATTTTATTAATAGCTACTTGTGCTAGAAGTAGGCTGATACGAATTTTTAAATTACCCTCTGAAAATAAATAATAATAGCTAAATTGATTTAATCCATTCGGGGAAATGTATAAACAAAACTACTTTTCAAAAACCCCGATATAAAAATTGCTTTATTTTATTATGAGAGTAATGCGTTTGTAACAAAACGGACAAAGAACACAAATTTTGATTTCTAAATAAAACGGGAAATTCTATATAATTAATTAATTGAATTAGATAAATTTAAAAAGATTTTTTTTATTATTTTATTAATCCCTCCTTTTTGTTATATATTAAATTTGAATAAATAAATAAACTTTTAAAGGACATATGTGTGAGAACACTCACACATATATCTCCCCTTCGACTAGCAAAAAAAAAAAAAAAAAGTCCTCCTCGCCTCCTGTAAAGAAAAGCATATACAAACAATAATATTCAAAAGCACTTACCAAAGACGTACAATTAAAAATGATATTACATTATAAGTAAAAATTATATGAATGCTTAAAAATGAACAAACAAAATATATGTGAAATATAATTACCAATTCAAAAACAAAAGAAAAATTTTGCACATATTTAAAAAAAAAACAGTGGAACCAAAAAAAATATACATGTCATGACATACGCAAAAAGTGGCCTCTATAAAATAGTCCAAACTGCAGTTCCATATTGATCATATTGTCTTTTTTTTTATATGCCACAAAAAATTTCAGCTGAAATGTTTTTCTATGAAAGAGTCTCTTTTTGATATACTCAGCAAACAATGCCACAGTAACAGTCACTAACGTTAGATTTTTACATTCAAAATATTAAATTTTCACACTAATATGTATAGTGAAATAGAGAAAAAAATAATATAAATTACACATATGCATATATATTGTTGTAATAACTAAAGGTTCCAGCATATTATTGTAATAATTATTTGTCTAACACCTTGGTTACACACATTGGTCAACGTTAAACAAAATTATGTACAAAAAATAAATAAAAATAAAGAAACATAAAAGTTTTCGTGTATACCACACAGGAAAGATTTTAAAAAGGACGCCATTGGCAGTCAAAAAAAAAACAATCTTCCCTTAATCCTTACAAAAATGTAAGTGTAATGATGTTAACTTAAGGCTAACATCCTAGCGGGACAGGGCGTGTTGAAAGACCTGCACTGTTAGGCACAGGCCTCCGTCCCCCAGCAGAGTCCACAGACCCCTGTAGGGACACCTCACGAAACCGATTAATTAAGTGTCATAAATGTTGAAAAATTAATGTCAACAAAAATATAGATTCTCATCACATATCCAATGTTGCTCTCCCGGGAGAAAATTTTGAACGAGACAACATATATCTAGGATGGGGTAATAAATAAGTAAAAGAAAACAAATTGATAAAATTTTGAGTGATGAGAGGGAATGCCAAAATAATAAAAAATAAAAATTTGGACTGCAGATTAAACAAACCAAACACATGTTGTACACCAAAAATCAATTGGAAACTTATAAAATTTAGCTGTATGTATATTGTTAACACTATTATCCTTAATAATTAATTTCCTATGAACTTAAGCTGTATTCCAATGAAATATCTCTATTAAATATATTTCAAATATCTTACTTTTGTTTAAACTTTACCCAATAAAAAGATATAGTAAACATTAAATAAAAATATATAACACCTTGATTACTAATTTAAAAAATCAAAATATGATCTACAAGCATTTATGCTATCGTTAGAATCATTTTTTTTTTTTCAATATATATATTTAGGTGTATCTTATTTATAAATATTATATATATTCAACAACACTGCAATGCAAGAAATAGTCTTTACATCAAAAGAAAAAATAAAAAAAACAGTGGACCAGCCATCTAAAAACAAAAATAATAAAATAAATAAAGACGAGTTCCTGCACAGCAAACAAATACATTCCATTGGCCATTGGAAAATGCATTTGTGATGCAAAATATATTCATCAAACTTTTTTTGCGAGAAAAAAAATTAATTGCGATTTCTTAAATTATAAGAATGGTTAGAATTATTGCCAATATTATGTGTTAGATTGGAGTTGGGCTCAATAAACAAATATTTACGTCGAGGAGGAGCAATAAGGAGTCTATCAATATGGACTCTGAAAGCTTTATTATCAGGTGCATGTAATCTCTTAATGGAAAAGGAAACTGGCGAGTGTTTTTGTACAACAATAAATGGCCCAGAATACTTGGGTTTAAATTTATCTATTGATTTCAAGTATACAACATCATGGACAGCAACAGGCCTCAGTTTTGCACGTTTTTGAAAATTTTGATATATTTTGTCTTGATTTTCTTTAATGTTAGAATATGCTTTGCTATAAATGTTATCTAAGTCGTGTAATAATTTATATATGTCTACATTTTTATCTAAAAATGGCTGATTTATAAATTGGTCAAATGTATCAAATATTAAAGACAGTTCCCTACCAAAATGAAGTAGGTTAGGTGAAAACAATGTGGATGAATGTGTTGAACCATTATAAAGTGATTTATGTATAGCTAGTGAATTTTCAAAAGAATACCCCTCAGAAATTAAAGTGTTAATTGAGTACTTTATAGATTTATTTAGCCTCTCGGAAATAGAGTTGCTTTGAGGGTGAGCAACAGATGAATGTAAAATTTTTATGCCAAGTTTATCATTAAAAATATTATAAATAGTTGATGTAAACTGTTTGCCTAGATCTGATAATATTACTGACGGTCTACCAAATGTTGTAATGTAATTAAATAAACATTTAACTATTTTTAATGAAGAAGTGTCTTTTAATTGAAATAATTCAATGTGTCGCGAAAAATGGTCAATCACAGTCAAAACTGAATGTCCATCTATAAAAGGACCAACCAAGTCGACACTAATAGTATGCCCTGGATGTGTTGGAGTATAGGTGGGTTGTAGAGGAGCTGGTGGTGTGTTATGATGTTTATTTTGTAAACATAAAGTACACGAAGCAACAAAATTTAAGGTGTCTGTGTACATACCTTTTCAATAATATCTATTTGATAAAAATTCGTATGTTTTTGTCAACCCAAAGTGAGAAAGGTGTGAAATGATTAAAACTTTAGATTTTAAAGAATGTGGTACAACAATGAGATATGAAAAAGTATTATTATGCAAATTTTGTTTCTTATACAATAAAACTTCAGAATCTGGATGAATAAAAATATTATCATTATTTTTTGAAAAACCTTTTCTCAAAATTTGCCTGTAAATAATTGACAATTTTGGATCATTCTTCTGCTCCGATACAAATGTATTATTTGAAATTTCCAAAAGGGGATCTTTATTTTGAGTATTACCAGAAACTAGAAAATTGTTGAATTGATTTTGTTGTACAGACTGAGTAGAAGTGGAAATTTGATTAATTGAATGTGTGTCATCTTGTACAATAGGAAGAGGTTGAGAACTGAATATTAATTCTGGATTTGTTTTTAAATTTTGTTGATTATTTGAGAAGTCTGATCTTGATAAATAATCCGCTAAAACATTTGTAGGGCCAGGAATATGTTCAAATTCAAATGAGTATTCTGACAACTCTAACAGCCATTTAGTAGTTAAATCAGCAGGACTATTTGTTTTTCTATATGTTTTTAAAGGAGCACTGTCAGACAAAATGATAAACTTTCTATTGTATAAGTAATATTTGAAAGCAATTACAGATTTATAAATGGCCATTAATTCAAGTTTGATAGCCGGATATCTTTTTTCAGACGGTTTAAGTGATTTAGAGAAAAAGGCAACAGGTAATAATTGATTGTCATATTTCTGCATCAAAACTCCTGCAATAGAAATATTTGATGCATCAGTGTTGAGAAAGAAAGTCTTGTTCCAATCCGGTAATCTTACCATAGGTGAGTTTAAAAATATATCTTGAAATTTCTTAAAAATATCCTGATGATGTTTATTCCAAACAAATTTTGTTTTCGGTTTAGTCAATTCAATAAGTGGTTGAATTAATTTAGAAAAATTATGAATAAGAGACTTATAAAAGGTTACAACTCCTATAAAGCGTTTTAATTGTCTTTTTGTTGTAGGTGTAGGGAAAGAGTTTATTTTAATGATGTTTGACTCAATTGGAGAAATTGAATTATTCTCTATGTGAAATCCCAAATAATTTACAGCACTCTTATGAAATGTACATTTGCTAGGAGATAAGGTTAAATTATATTTAATTAAAATCTTAAGAATTCTTTCAAGTTTAACACATGTCTCTTCAAAACTATTTGCACTAAATATTAAATCATCCTGATACGCGTAAATTCCATCTATATTAATTTCATCAATTAAAGAATCCATAAGTGCTTGGTACTGAGAAGCCGCGTTTTTAAGACCAAACCATAGTCTTTTAAATTTGAAACTGCCAAACATTGATGTGAAAGTAATTTTATCCTGTAAATGTTCGGGTAAATCAATTTGATGATATGCTTGTTGGAAATCAAGACAAGTGAAAAATTTATACGCAGATAGATCAGCTATTATATTTTGAATTTTAGGTAATGGATAAGAAGAACCCTGAATTATGGAATTTAACATTCTTAAATCTAACGCGAGGCGAAATTTCTGTTTACCAGATCCATCTTGTTTTTTTTTTACCAATAAAATTGGGCAAGCCCATTCAGAGCAGTTTCGCTCAATAATCCCAGCCTCTACCAATTGGTTAATTTGATTTCTAGCTTCCTGTTGTAAAGCTTGAGGAATGGGAAAGGGCAAAGTCTTAATTGGATAGTCACTTAAAAATTTTAAATCTGGTACTACCCAAGGGTTTTCATATTTTTAGAAAATGCCGCGAAATTATTTAATAAAATTTGTTTTAACTTTGTTGCATGAGCCCCATTGAAATGTTTAACATCAAAGTCCATGGGTGTTAAATCTTGTTTTCTCATTTTTAATACATCACTAGAAGGTTGAATATAATTAATAAATTGCGAATCCTCTGAAACTTCAACATTATCATTTTGTTTTGAACCATAATCAATAATTTGCTCAATTTCTTTTATTGTACCAATATTTGAATGTTTGTTTACATGCATACTTCTATTAGTGTTATTCTTAACATATAACTGAAATTTTACTCTATCATATTTACTATTACAATTTTGTTTCTAGGAATGATCAATATTAACTATTGAATCCAAAAAAATTAATTTGGAAGAACTCTTTTTACTCTGAAATAAATAATCACCCGAAGAAACTTTGGGACAATAAACAGTAATAGAAGACTCCTCTTTGGGTTGTAAAATAAGTTTTTGCCCCGTTTTTACTGAAAGTTTCTTACATTGAGTATGCATATTAAGATTTTCTTCATGGTCGCTATATGTGCTTGTTATGGGAATACTCAGGTCTTTTATTTTTAATAAAGACCTCTGCATATCTAATATTACATGATATTGTTGAATAAAATCATAACCCAAAATAACCCTAAATGCTGAACCTTCAGGGATATCCACAATAAAAAAATTTTGTGAAAAAAATTGATTTTGAATTTTAAAAGTAGTTTGTATACAAGATGAAAACTGTACATTCGAGTTCACGGTTTTGATTGTTACATGGGAAGATAAATGTTTATATTTCAAACTATGTTTTAATTTATTAAATGTACTTTCAGCTAACAGACTAACAGAACTACCAGTGTCAAGAAGTGTGTTTACCTTTTGTTTATCTAGCAAAATTTTAATAAGAGGTAACTTTGGAGAATTTACATGGACATTAAAAATGTTCTCCCTTTTATCGCTATTTGTTTGAGTAGATTTAGAATCAGAAATTTTTAAGATTTGTTGTGTTTGCGAACCAGTAGAATTAAACAATCGATCACTAGATAACTTTGGTAGATTAAAGTCATAAGCAATATCCAGAGAAAAATTTTGTGCTGATGCTCTATTCAATTCTTGAGATGTACTTGCATCAGCTAAACTACATCTCTGCGCTCGTTTAAATTACTTCCCCTTTTACTATAGTTATTTCTGTCATAATTTTTACCCCTAGTCTGATTTCTTTGCCATCTAAAGCACCTAGTAGCAACATGTCCCTTTTTATTGCACAATTGGCAAATAGGAGAAGAATGAAATCTGTTTTTATTTTGATTACCCCTAAAATTTTCATTTCCCCTGAAATTTTGATTTCTACCTTTATAATTATGTCTTAATTCACTTTGCCTATTATTTTTTTGTCTATCTTGCACTGGGGATTCATGTGTATGGTTAACCTCATCAGATTTATTAACAAAGGACAAATTGTTTAACCTATCTGTCAATTCAACTAACTTTTCAGACGGTGTGTTAACAACGGGGTTATTTAAACTCATTTGTAATAATGATTCATTAGCATTAATGTCCTGCAATTTTTGTGTTCTATCAACTGCCACTTGATACTCAGAGATTCCCTCTTCTTGAATCTTAACTCTAATATTTGAGGGAATGGTTGAAATAAATTTAGTAAATTTAATGGAATTTAAAGCATTAGTATCTTTAATTTGAGAATATACTACTTCTGCCAAAATGTTTAATCTGTGGGGAAAATTTCTAATAGATTCTTGTGGTAAGAGTATTAAACTGTTAATTATATAATAAAGGAGATTGAGTCATGAACTTTAATGCAGGGCCGGTAAATTTTCCTTTTAAAATTGCCACTGCCTCTTCTGAATTTAGTCTATTTAATTTAGCATAAGACTCAATCTGATCAAAGAAAAATTCAAGTAAGGATGGGTCACCATCAAAATTTAAAATATTAATATTAATGTTCTTTTTAGTGGCCATCTTAATTATTTATGTTGGGTCAAATTAAATACTAATATATCTCAGAAATGCTTGAGTAAAAAAAATATATTGCATTAAAATCAATGAGCACAAAAATTACGCATCTTTCCTTTTGATGCCTACGGAAAATGCATATGATAAAATACCTCATTAAAATATCTAATATGTAAAAAATATTACCAAAAAAAATATAAAAATAAATCATACGGAATTGTAAAACTTTGCAATAGCAATTGTAATAAATCACTTAAAAAAAATAATTCACAATATGCAAATAAAAGTATTTATCATCATGAAAGATAAAAAAAATATATACATATGAAATATCCCAACGAAATATGTGAAATTTACCAAAAAGTATATTTCAAAAAAAAAAAAATCTCAAAATAGTAAAGAAATAAATCACATTAAGCTTTATAAGCAAAGAAAAATACCAATTATTATGAAAAACAAAAAAAAATATTTATATCAAATGAAATACTTTATTATGCAAAATTAAATATTTTTGTTACTTGAAAATTGTATTCATAAACACTTAATATCAAAAATAAAATAAAATAAAAATGAAAATAAAGTAAAGTAAAGTCTCAAATGTAATAAGTAGGAAACATTTATATCCAATATTTTCCATAAAAAAATTGTATATTATATATCTTATTTAATGAAACAAAAACTTCCATTCAAATATCTAAAACACAAGATAAATTTAGACTTACCAATTCCTGAAAGTGACTTGGTTGAGGGGAAAGATATTTTGTATGAGAAAAAAAATATATCAATTTATTTTTTTTATATTTCTTTAATTGAATGTTTAATAAAGTTATTAGATGTTCAATTATGCACAGTTTTCATTCTATTCCTCTTTATAGTATGAGTTTGTTTCCCCTAAAACAAGTTTCATAATAGTTATATTTCACATTTCAATATTTACTTTTGTCACTTGCAGAGTCAAAAAAAAACAAAACATTAAAAATATATCCTGTCTATGCTCACTTGCATCTGCTAAATAATTGTAGAAAAAAAAAATTGCTGTACTGGTCTGGAACCAGCGAACTCAAGATTCTGTAGATGCTACAAAACACACAAACAAAAAAAATCGAATGTTACCTTTTTTTTAAAAAAAATGAAACGATAGCTGCGATCATCTGACGCGAAGAAAAACCGCACATTTCACAAAATAATCAGAAGAGATAATGGAGAGAAAAATTATTCTCTATATGCACGAACTGTATCACCGGATACACATATTCCTGAAGAAGGACCGCACCGTTCACTATTTTCACAATCACGTTGGTACACTTTCGTAAACCAAAATATCTCTTGAAGACTAGGGCACACTCGTATGACCTTCTCTGTTTACTTTTTCCTCACTATCCAAAATCTGCAACAGCGAAAGATGCTCAATTCCACAAGACACAGGAGGTACACAGTATCCAAATCCTCATCCACACTGACAGCAATGAAGAGATTTTTACAGCATCAATGTTTCCCTTCTTTTTTTGTGTCCATTACACTTAAACAAAAGTCTTTCTTGAAATGGAACTCTTACTAAAAAGTTCTATGTCTTTCTTTCCTTCCTCTCCCCCGCGTCACCAAAGTCCGGAGAGAACCTGAAGGCACCATAGTTTTTATGACGGAGTTTTTCGTCAACGCAATATCCCAGTTTCATGACTGTGAGGGCCGTGTAGAAGTTCATAAAAACCTGTTGAATGAAAATCTCCTTTGCAGAAAAAGAAGGTAGACAGAATTACATTAACTAGGATTTTATTGTTGGTTACTTGAAAAAAGGTTATTTAAAAAAAAAATACTACATTTCCACAATTACGGAGAACAGGAAGAATCTCATACGGAAATTGAGACGGGAGGAGAGGAGGAACGCAACAGCAAAACGTCTTACTCTAACAACGTCAAAATCGTAAAGCTTTTCTAAAACTGCTAGCCACAGAGAGCTTAAAATTGCAACCCAAAAAATTGGCATCCTTAAAATACAGCCAAAAAGGTGCCAAACAGTTTCTTTGTCCTTCTAACATATTAATACAAAATTTTTGAATATCAAAAAAGTCGTTATAAAGTTAGATCGATTTGACATTGAGGAGCAACGCCAAATGACCTTCAACTCTCAACGTACATAAAAAAAGGCGACGCTTAGATGTAAAAAACCATTATAAATCTATTTTTAGAATTATAATGACCCGCTTGAAATAATAATAGGTTTTTAACGTAAACATACAAGGGTAATAAACATGAAATGAAATGATTATTTTATTTTATTAATAGCTGTATGTGCTAGAAACAGGTTGATAACGACTTTTTAAATTACCCTCTCAAAATAAATAATTATAGCTAAATTGATTTAATGTAAACAGTAGAGTAATAAATATGAATTGAAATGACTGTTATTATTTTATTAATAGCTACTTGTGCTAGAAGTAGGCTGATACGAATTTTTAAATTACCCTCTGAAAATAAATAATAATAGCTAAATTGATTTAATCCATTCGGGGAAATGTATAAACAAAACTACTTTTCAAAAACCCCGATATAAAAATTGCTTTATTTTATTATGAGAGTAATGCGTTTGTAACAAAACGGACAAAGAACACAAATTTTGATTTCTAAATAAAACGGGAAATTCTATATAATTAATTAATTGAATTAGATAAATTTAAAAAGATTTTTTTTGTTATTTTATTAATCCCTCCTTTTTGTTATATATTAAATTTGAATAAATAAATAAACTTTTAAAGGACATATGTGTGAGAACACTCACACAAATATATATATATATATATATATATATATATATATATCGAGGTCTAATAACATTCTTGTTGATTCTTATGTAAAATGACCTTCTGAATCCGAATATGACTCTCATTTTCCCCAGTCACCCACCGTTTTCTAGATACAGCATCCTCTTCCTCAATTTCTTTCCCTGTTCGATAATTTTATGTTCATCAATTTGATTTGAAGAAGGAAAAATAATTAATTTAACACCTAAAAACAATATATATATATATATATATATATATATATATATATATATATAAAGTTTAAAAAATAACATTAATAACAGATTTAAAAATATTTTGGTATAATATAAGTAGTGATAATGTTCAAAGTGTTTTATAATACGCCAATAGATGGCGATGTGTGTTCATTCTTTTTTCTCTGTAACTGCACATATGTAAATAAACGTTAGTTTAAGTCTAGCTTCCGTCTGGGTAACTTCATGTGGTAGCGCGAGCGCTGGTTGCGTTCGATCAGCGGCGAAAATGAAACGACGCCACGTTTTCCTGTAATTAAAAACTAAAAAATGGATTAGCGAAAGTAGATCTTCAATTAAAAAGAAAAAGTAAAAATGGATAAATTAATCCCGTCTGTACCACTGTTAAACAGTACGAATTATCACACGTGGTCATTAAAATTAAAAGCTATTCTAACTATTAAAAAGTTATACGACGTCGTGATTAAAGAAGCAGGCGACTTAAAAGATGAAGAACAGGCTGAATGGGATACTAAGAATGCTGAAGCTGTGTCATATATCCTACTTTCATTATCTGATGAACAAAGCCTCCAATTCGCTGATGAAGGAAACGCTAAGAATTTATGGGAAAAAATAAAATCAACATTCACAGGAAACCTGGAAGATCGAAAAATCGATGCAAGCAATGAAATAAAAAACATTGAAATTAATCCAGAAGAAAATGTAACGGATTATATTGCAAGAGCAAGAGGTTTAAGAACAAAATGTGCGTCACTTGGTCTGGAAATTCACAGAGAGAAATTGTCTACTATACTGTGAGAGGCCTTAGAGGAAAATTTTCGAAAATTAAAGAAATATTGAAAACTCAAAGAGAAAAAGATTTGATGAAATACTAGAGATTTTACGCGAAGAAGAAAGAACAATCCTGAGATCACCTGACTACCAAAAGACTAGAAGAGAAGAAGCATTCCACGTTAAAAGTGAGAACAAAAACAGAGTGAAAAGTTGTTTCATATGTAAGAAAACAAATCATCTTGCTAAAAACTGCTATTTTAGGAATAGAGATAACTTACCTCAGAACACTAATGAAAAAAGAACAAATGTTTATAATAACAACAAGAACAAAAACAAACAATTTAAAAACAGAAACTCGAACTATGCAAGTAAAAATGATAGTGATTTTGCACTTTCCGCGAATAGAGAACAATTTGATATTTCCGAAAATGTTTGGTTATTGGATTCAGGCTCAAGTTGTCATTTAACAAATAATTTGAATTATTTTAGTGATATTGCCAATGACAATGGATATATTAATTTAGCAGGTAAAAATTCTACTTTAAATTTTACTGGTATAGGAACTGTTCGCGCTAAAACTTTGGTAAATAATTCTCAAAATATTTTAACTATGAACGAATGTATATATATTCCTGATTTGAGAAATAATTTAATTTCTGTAAGTAAATTAATGGATAGAGGTTATAAAATTAAATCAAGTAGAGATCATATCTTAGTTCTAAGTAAACATGATGAAATTGTGTTAAAAGCTGTTAAAATAAATAATAGATTTGAAGTCATATTAGAACCTTACAATGATATGTCACCTGATTCTCTAGAATGTAACTTAATAAATAAATCAGAATCTTATGATATTTGGCACAAAAACTTCGCCATTTAAATCCACAATATATGATAAAAATGCAAAATATTATTGGCATAAAATTTCGAGATTCTGAAAATTTTAATTGTGAATCATGTGACATTAGTAAGTTAACTCGGAAAATTCATCCAAAAGTAAATTTTGATCAAAGTAGTTCTATATTAGAATTGATTCATGCTGATTTAGCAGGACCTATAAATGTTAATTCTTTAGGAAATTCTAAATATTTTTTAGTATTAGTTGATGATTTTTCTGGAATGTATGTCACTTATTTTTTGAAACACAAATATGAAGCATTTGATGCTTTTACTATTTTCAAAGAAAGGTATGAAAATCAGATGAATAAAAAAATTAAACGTTTAAGAACCGATAACGGTTTAGAATTTGTGAATAATGAATTCGAAAATTTTCTAGAAAAATCTGGAATTATACATGAAAAAACAGTACCATATAATCCTGAAAGCAACGGTATTGCAGAAAAATGTGTAAGAGTACTGGTAGAACGCGCAAGAACATTGTTATATGATAGTAAATTGCCACTTACATTTTGGGCGGAAGCCATAAATTGTAGTACCCACATTTCTAATAACACGCCGCGAAAAGGTAAAGAAAAAATCCCGATCGAAATATGGACAGGTAGAAAAACAAAATTAACTTATTTAAAAACTTTTGATTGTGTAGCTTACTATCACATTCCTAAACAATTCAGAAATATATTCGATGTTCCCGCTAAGAAAGGTATATTTGTTGGATATTCTAGAGATAGGCGCGCATACAAAATTTATGATATCGAAAAAAGAAAAATTATTGAAGAAAGATCAGTTAAATTTGATGAAACATCTAAAGGTAGTAAATTCTTAAAAAGTGAAACCGAAACTTATTTGTGGGATATCAAAAAATTAACCCAGTTTAATGAAAACGAAACTTTTTCCCTACCCGGAAACAATGATAATAATTTATCAGATTTTTCGTCTGAACAACAAAAGCTAGAAGAAAATGAAATACAGAATGAGTCAGAATCTATTTTTAGATCGCCACCCCAGTTGAGACTATCAGAAAGAATAAAAAATAAAATGACAGCTAATTTGGCTTTAAATGACCTTGATGGGGAATCAGTACCGAAAAATTTTGAGGAAATAAAAAATAAAAGAAATTGTAAAAAATGGGAGATCGCTATGGAAAAAGAAATCGATTCCATGAATAAACACAATGTTTTTGAGATAATTGAAAGGCCAAAAAATGAAAAAATAATTAAAAGTAAATGGATTTATTCAATTAAAAAGGTAAATAATGAGGAAATTTATAAAGCTAGGTTAGTAGCAGCGGCCTTCAATCAAATAAAAACAGTTGATTATTCAGAGTCATATTCACCGGTAGTAAATATTGAATCATTTAGATTATTAATGGCAATCGCTTCTAAGCCGAATTTATCTATAAGATTTTTTGATGTAAAAACGGCTTATTTATATGGTAACATTGAAGAAACTGTATACATGGAAATACCCCCTGGTTATGAAAATAAATTTGGTAAAAATAATGTGTGCAAATTGAAACGTAGTATATATGGCTTGCCTAAAGCGGGCGAAATTGGCATAATAAACTTAAACATGAACTGAAAGTGATTGGCTTCTCTCCACTTGCATCTGATAATTGTGTATTTACTTATAAAGATGATACGAATTTTCTAGCAATTTGTGTATACGTAGATGATTTAGCAATTTTTTCAAATAATTCTAAGTTATGCGATGAAAAAATAAGTAAACAAAGAAATTTTTGTTCTAAATGAAACAACCAAAAATTCAAAATTCTTAGGCATGGAAGTAGTACAAAAGCAAGACGGTATCAGTTTATCGCAAATTAACTACATTGAATCTTTATTAGAAAAATATGGTATGCAAAATTCTAAAAAGTCTAATCTACCAATAGTTAATGGCGAGGATAGATGTTTTACACTTACAGATAATTTAGTTAATCAAACTGAGTATCAAGAAATTATAGGCGAGTTGCTATATTTAGCTAACCGAACCCGACCTGACCTTGCATTACTAGTTATTTATCACAGTTTAATAAACGTCCTGAGAAAAGACATTATACATTATCTAAAAAGGTTCTAAAATACTTAAATGGAACAAAAAATAAAGTTTTGTTTTACGACAGAAAATTCGGTTTAATAAATTGTAGTGCAGATGCAAGCTGGGGAAATGGAGAGGGAGGCAAATCATTTTCAGGTTGTGTAATTATGTTAGGAAATTCTCTTCTTGTATGGAAAAGTAATAAGCAAAGATGTGTAGGACTATCGACATGTGAATCAGAGCTGTTAGCCACTGCAGATACTGCAAGAGAATTAACATGGACTTTAAATATGTTACAAGAACTTAAATGTGAACAATTTGTTGAAAGACCTATGGCGATTTATTCTGATAGTCAAGCAGCCATACACTGGCTAAATACAGCAAAGTCATCAAATAAAACAAGACATGTTAATCTCAAATTTCATTTTGTTAGAAACTTAATTGAAGAAAAGACTGTGAAAGTTATGTATAATTGTACTAATGAAATGATTTCAGATTTTCTAACAAAGGCTGTTACAAAGGAAAAATTATCATTTACATTAGAAAAAATATGTTTGATTTAAAAGTATATATTTGAATATTAATTATTGTTTATTATTATTTTTGATTAAATATAAAACGCTTTTCGCAGGGGGAGAATGTTGGTATAATATAAGTAGTGATAATGCACAAAGTGTTTTATAATACGCCAATAGATGGCGCTGTGTGTTCATTCTTTTTTCTCTGTAACTGTACATATGTAAATAAACGTTAGTTTAAGTCTAGCTTCCGTCTGGGTAACTTCGAAATATAACATATGTAATGCATAATTTCAGTGGCAAATCCCCCCCCCCCCCAAAAAAAAAAAATTTTTTTTCCTTGTCGCAAATGTCTATGTTTTAGAATTTTCCAACTCTGTAGCCCCTCAGTAAAATAATCCTCCCCTCTCTTAAAAATCAAATTTATAGCCATAAAACCACTGTGATGTTGAAAAACATCACATATCCCTTTTTAAAATAAAATAATGATAATAATATAAATTACATTTTATTTATTTATTTATAATACAAGCAAACGTTATATTTCATATCCTAAAAGAATTTAATACAATTTTGTTTATTTCGCTTATGCTATTTTATTTTTATTTCTATTTCATTAATCTGTAATTTCATATAATTTATTGTTCTTTTTCCTGCTTTAAATCTCATCAAATAATAATTAAATAAAATATCAAAGAAAGAGAAACCCATTCATTTTATGCTCTTAAACCGCAGACGATTTTTTTTTATTGTAGCTTCCTGTCTCCAAACAAAGGTTTATAGATTCCGTTGAATCATTGTAGCTGAAAATAATTTCTAATATTTTTTTATCAATTGATTTCGCACTTTTTCCCTATTTCTGGACACCTGACAAAATTTAATCACATCATATGACGTAATTTAATTATTTTTAGCCAATCTTTTAACTATCATTTAGGTTTACCAGACATAAAATTTAAAAATGTGTTCAGCCAACTTGATTTTTGATGCCAAGGAGATTTGGCGAAATAAATTAATTAGCACTTGTTCTTCATGCTGTCAACAACATGTGGTTTTAAGAAAGATTCAAAAAGTTACTAATAAATCAAAAGGGCTTCCGTCAGAGTTGGTATCCTCAAGTCATTTAATAAAATAAACTTTGCTAATCTTCCAAAAGATGTCTATCTTTGTTGCCTTCGTAATAAGTATTTAGACAATGAACTATGCATATTATTCTTAATGCGGTTACTTGAAATAACAAATAATGGATTTTCTTAAGAAAAGAGATCTTTTCCTATTCTTCATAGAGCTTATTGAACCTGGACTACTATACGTATATGGCCGCTTCTTATTTTATATATCTCCATCCCAGCTTCTTCATTAAATATATGTGGTGCCAGACTCAGGCCGGATAATATATCCGGATATCCAAAATTTTTTTTTTTCGTCTTGAAAAATTATTCATTACTATTATTAACGAATATAAGCTCGAATTTCTGTTTAACGGATCTCTGCTTAGTCACCTAATATCGACGTGATATCGACTACGTTAATCATTCTACACATCCTGATTAATTCATGAATGCGAAGTTTTACGTTGTTGAAGACTGTTATGTTTTAAAAACAGCTGCCCCAATGATGATCCAAAAAGAAATTAACTACGTTACGGTGAACAGCACCGAATTCACCGATTTGTTGTTCATCTTTACTAAAGGCTAGTGTGCTGCGGGATTTCATCTGTGATTTTTTTAAAAAAAGAGATTACTTGGTGTCTACGGTACCGATTCTTATCGCCGATATTGTGTGATGCCATGCCGGTGGACTTTCTACGGTGTCATTGAATAACATCCTCTCTACAGTCTGCAATGTTCGCAATTTGTGACCGTCTTATGCACTTACCGTTCTGTATTAAATGATCGTTGATTCATCGGTGCAAGGAGAATTGCCAAATATGGGTCGTCTTTCTAGAATCTGTGCAGTTAAATTACTGTGTTCATTTTTTTCTCGCGCACTCGTACAGGAGAAGAGCCTTACAGTTTTAAATAAAAGAATAAATAAAATACCGTAAATAAATAAATAAATATATCGATATACCTATATTTTTGTTTTAGCTAAAAGAAGATTCGGAAAAGGGGTAAGTTTCCTTTGCAATCAATTTTTTGTGCCAATAAAAAGAAACATTTCTCACATATTTTTCTTAAATACTGACAATAAGAACTTTTCGTACATTTTTCTTAAATATTGACATTTATTTAAACTTTATATATAAATTTTTACTTATAGGTAAAATCTTTTATTCTTCATATGAGTATTATATTCTACTTTAACTTTTCATTTCAATTTTTAAGAACAGTTAAAAAGTTATATAAATGATCAAAATTTGCTTATATTATTTTTGAAATATCTAGTTTTTGGATATTCAAGTAAAGATTTATTTCATTTGTGAAATTAAATACCAGATCATAGTGATATTTTTTTTCTTTTCATCATACTGCATAAAATATTTTTTTTTTTTGATTTTTTTTTTCATATTTTGATCTTTGTGTTTACAATTTAATATATTTTGACAATTATTTTCATTTGCATATATATCCATTTTTAGTATTATTCATTATATATTTTTAAATATATCTATAATATATATATACTCAACAAGACGTATATAAGCCAATTTCATGGTTGCAAGCTATAATGTTGAAATTGGCTTATATACGTCTTGTTGAGTATATATATATTTCATGGTTGCAAGCTATCATGAAAAACGGCAGTTTTTCTAGTGACGCAAGCGCAAAAACAAACGAACGCCACGACACTCAGCGGAAACGGAAAAACGAACGAAACTGCGACACTTATATATACAGGAATTTTAAGATCAAAGTAACCGCTGAAAGCCGACACTTAATATCTCAGGAAATATGGGAGGTTATGTTCTGATATTTTCAAAATAGACTTTCACCTTCTGTCTGATCCTACCCTGAAATCGCTACATTTCTGCGTGATATATATTTCGAGATATGAATTGGCTCATTTAAGCTATAAATGGGCGGCCTAATGTGTAAGAATTTTTTCTCGAATATGGCTCGAGCGAATTTAGTTTAATTGATATATGATATTAATCGCTTTTATCTGATGTGCCTGACATCTCCCTTTTCCCTAGGAAAACTCTTGTTTTTTTTATAACTCAGTTTAAAAATCGAACTATTTTTTACTCCGAAAATACCGTGATGCGGCAGTTTCGCGGACGAATT
Source organism: Salticus scenicus (assembly GCA_963930645.1). Classification (NCBI taxonomy): domain Eukaryota; kingdom Metazoa; phylum Arthropoda; class Arachnida; order Araneae; family Salticidae; genus Salticus; species Salticus scenicus. The sequence continues at coordinate 175,455,937 of OZ005648.1, forward strand.
TCTTCTCTTCCATCTGAAATACTGAATATCAAATAATCGTTTTGGCTCCATCTATCGGGGAGCGTCAAAAATAAACACAAAAAAAAAATATTTTTCTTTTTTTAATATATATATTAAATGAGTTATTTATTTAGGTACTTGTATTTTATATGACATTTGTTTATCAAAAATATTCTTTGTATTTACATTGTTTTCATGCTGATACGTTGTTAACTTTCAAAATTGGTTCCATTTTAAAAGGTGATTGCAACAACAAAAAATTTTTCTTTTATTTTCATAAAAATGACAAATAATATGATAATCATATGCAAATATTTGTAATTTTTTTCAAAATTAGGTGATAAATCACTTAAACTACGGATTGAAAAAATTCTTAAAACAGAATTTGAAAATAATTAATTTGCTCATTAAGTTTCTAGTATATATATAATATATAAATTACAAAATGTTAAGCTATAATAAAATTTTGAATAGATTAAGATTTTTTTTTTTTTTTAATTAAATTCATAACAAGCTATACTACTTAAATATTTACCAGTATAAAATTTTCACTTTTTAAAGATTTTTCTATTATTATTTATTTTTCTCTTTTAAATCAAATCTATACCTAAAAAATTATAATAAGAAATAAATATAAATAAGAAATTTTTGTCATTTTTAAAATGTACTATATTATGCCTTTGTAATGTTGCATGTGTCCATCTTTTTTATCACTTTTTATAAAATTTTGAAATTTTATTTAGTTTGTTATTTTGTTCGAGTATGACCTATAAAACAACACTTTTAATACAGTGTTATAAATCATTACCATGCTCCTTTAATTTTGCGTTTTGATCATTAACCCCTAAAAAGTAATGATATCAATACAAAAAACCCTTAACGGGTTAAAAGTTTGTGACGCAGCACTGTACTTTATGGCTATAAGAATTAGAAATACGGGTCTTAAAAATAATGATATAAAATTTTCAGTGACGCTTTGATATTAATTAAATTATACATAGATTTTCTTATTTCAATTTGCTTTTTCCTTTTATTTATATTTACAGTGTAAACGTTATTTTCAACATAAAATAATATATAGCATTTACTCATTGATACCTTTCCATTCACATCTCTTATACTATGAAAGCATGTGTTTTAAAAGAAATTATATGAAATTCCAGTAACGCAGTGGTGTTACATTAAGTGATTTGTTTTTAAATTTCTCTGCAATTATTTTGTTTTGCATATTAAAGTATATGTGCACATTGAAATATTGCTTTTAATTTTCAAATACGCTGTCAAATATATCACTTTCATTAAGCTTATATTATGTACTGAAATATATTTATTTCAATGAATTATTCTATCTTTTGCGTCACGCCATCCAAAACTGTAAGTAAAATATATGGAAATGTTTACTTTGTGTCATTTCATCCAAATAAATTGAAAAAGCATGCAAATAGATATCGTGATGCAAAGAAAAAAACTGTGAAATATTTTTCAGTTTTGGATGGCGTGACGCAAAAGATAGAATAATTCATTGAAATAAATATATTTCAGTACATAATATAAGCTTAATGAAAGTGATATATTTGACAGCGTATTTGAAAATTAAAAGCAATATTTCAATGTGCACATATACTTTAATATGCAAAACAAAATAATTGCAGAGAAATTTAAAAACAAATCACTTAATGTAACACCACTGCGTTACTGGAATTTCATATAATTTCTTTTAAAACACATGCTTTCATAGTATAAGAGATGTGAATGGAAAGGTATCAATGAGTAAATGCTATATATTATTTTATGTTGAAAATAACGTTTACACTGTAAATATAAATAAAAGGAAAAAGCAAATTGAAATAAGAAAATCTATGTATAATTTAATTAATATCAAAGCGTCACTGAAAATTTTATATCATTATTTTTAAGACCCGTATTTCTAATTCTTATAGCCATAAAGTACAGTGCTGCGTCACAAACTTTTAAACCCGTTAAGGGTTTTTTGTATTGATAATGTTATACAGGAAAATATTACAAATAATTTCTACATATTTTTATTAATCTTGAAACTTTATCATCCAACTTTTGTAGGCTTAATTAAAAAAGAAAGTGTTTAACAATTTTACTCATTTTTAAGTGTCTTGGTAATTTTATTTATCATATGATATTTAATTGAATTCTTATGCATATTATTTTTATTTAACTTAGTTAACTTTTGTATTTTGGAAAAACATGGCACAGAATCGAAACGCGTTTTGCTCCGTTCCTAATTTCGATGGGGACGCGAGATTTGTCAAATTTTTCTTTGATCAATTAAGATCCTTTGCCATGTTAAATAAACTAACAAATGACGCGACATTACATGTAATGAAAGAAAAACTTCGTGATGCCGCGTTGGCATACTTTATTGAAAATGAAACATTATATAACTCGACAGATCTTGCAGTCATCGAGGAAAATTTCTGTAATTTTTTCAAGGAATCCTCATACAATACTGGAATATCGGAATTTCATAATTTAAAAATTTTGCCGGGAGAGTCTATTAAAAATTTTGCCCATCGTGTAAATGTTGCTGTACATAAGGCTTTCCCTGACCTTAAAGACAAACAATCCCTCGATAACATTAAACTTCCAAAATTTTTAGAGTGTGTACCCCCAAATATTAAAATTAAGTTAATGGAAGAAAACATCAGAGACTATAATAAGGCAGTTGAACGTGCTCAGACATTATCCGAAATATATGATTCTTTCAACAACACTACTAATACTAAGACTGTTCTTTCTTGTGATAATAAAAATGACTCTGTAATATTAAACACATTGAAAGATTTATCTGAGAAAATTAATAGCATTTCACTTACAAACAACAATCCACCCTCCCATAATGAATCCTTGCACGTAATTCAGTCAAGCAGACCCAAATTTGATCAAAGAAATTATAGAAATAATTACAAAACTAGACAGACCAATTTTCGTTCTTCCCCTAGAAGAAACTTTTCTAGAAATAATTTGATTTGTCAACTTTGTTCCAAACATGGTCACGTTGCTTTAAATTGTTATAAATGGAGAAATCGAGATAATTTAACTTATAAAACACGTAATTATGAAAACCGTAATTTAAACTAGAAAAGAGGTATGGAGATGCTGATGCTGCCATATCTCGAAAACTAAGGGTCTCATCAGCAAATGAACATAAATTCCCGAATGTGTCACCTTCAAATTCTCTTCCGAAAATTTCACATACTAGACTTGTAAATTCAGTTGGATCTCAAACTGTTGCTAATATTACTGTAGCAGATAATAAAGCTACCCAAACATTTCAAAACTTTAGTCATATTTCTAATACAGGGTATATTCCAAGTGACAGCAATGAGAGTTGCACAGATAATATTGAAGATCATATTTTATTTAATGTAAACAAAAATTCACATACACTTCCTATAATAAAAGCTAAATTAGCCAATAATGATATAAAGTTTCTTATTGATACCGGAAGTAGTTGTTCACTTTTAGCCCAATCAACATTTGATAATTTAAAAGCCAATTTGAAATATAAAAGACTAGGTTCGTCTATTACTCTTAAAACGGTCAATTCTTACGTTGAATTTTCTTCATGTATTCGTGCAACTTTCAAAATTGAAAAAAAGTTTTTCCAACACAATTTCTATATTATTGACATACCACATAGCTCTAATTTTCATGGAATACTTGGCATGGATTTCATTAAAGAAAATCATGTCACTATTGACTTTTCGAAAAATTCCATGAGAATTGGAAAATTAGACTTTACTTGTTCTTTATTTCATTCGGAAAATGAAAAATTAGATGTATATAATGTTAACTCTGACGATAATAATATGAATGTTTACCTTCTAAAGAAAGTTATAATACAAACTGGTGAAAATGTCTACATTACTGCAAAAACAAATAATAAGTTAAAAGAAAAAAATTACATATTTTGTACTGACTTAAAGGATCCGGATATAGAAATTTTAGATTCTATTGTATCACCGAATTACAAAAATGAAATTAATTCTGAAAATAATAATTCTCTTTTTACGTTACTTATCTCAAATAAGGGTAAAAATTCAATTCATTTCAATAAAAATATGCATATTGGCAAATTATTTTTAATTGATGAAATTAAAGAACCACATTTAGATAAAATTGAAGACTCTTGCTCTAGTAATAATAATATACAAAATATTGAGGACCATATCCACTTAATTCAAGCTTCAGAGGATATATTACTAAAACGTAAAAATGATTTATCAAGTAAAGATTTTTGTTTGAATCATTTAACCCTTGATCAACGTAACACACTTGAAAATTTATTTTTAAGCAAATTTGCTGCTTTTTCCAAATCTCTCAGTACTCTAGGACATACTGATAAAATAATTCCTAATCTTAAGTTAATTAATGATTTCCCTATTAAAACACTTCCATTTCCGATTCCACAAGCTTTACAAAAAGAAGCCCAAGAACAGATCAATGAATTAGTAAACGCCGGCATAATTGAGCGTAATTGCTCCGAGTGGGCTTGTCCCATATTGCTAGTAAAGAAAAAATCTGATGGTTCAAAGAAACAACGTTATAGACTTGCTTTAGACCTTAGAATGGTCAATACAATCATACAAGGTTCCTCATATCCTCTCCCTAAGATTCAAAATATTATTTCAAATCTTTCGTCATTCAAATACTTTACTTCGTTAGATTTCATGCAAGCGTACCACCAAATTGACCTTCCTAAAAAATATCAAGATATGCTAACATTTACATCTATTTTTGGCAGTTATCGATACAAACGTGTTTGTTTTGGTTTAAAGAACGCCAGTTCTATATTTCAGTCTCTAATGGACACAATACTCGACGAGATAAACATTAATGGCATTTATGCGTATCAAGATGATCTGATTATTGGATCAAATTCATTTGAAGAGACTTGTGAAAAAGTAAATAAAGTGTTAGAAATTCTTATCAAATATAATTTAACATTATCCCCATCTAAGTGTGAATTCCATAAATCAGCAGTTAATTATTTAGGTTTCCATATTGAAAACCATACTATTTCACCCATCACCGCTAACATCGTAAAGATCAATTCTTTTCCACCACCAACGACAAAACGACAATTAAAAAAAATTCTTGGACTTGCTAATTTTTACAAATGGATTTTACCATCTTTCTCAGAACTTGCGCAACCCCTTGTGGAACTCACAAAACCCAAAACAACATTCAAATGGACAGAAAAACATCAGAGTATTTTTCAAAAAATTCAAAAATTATTCTTTCTTCCCCCAATGGTTCGACTTCCAGATTGGGAGAAAACATTCTATGTCAACACCGATGCATCAAAAACAGCCATTTCAGGAGCGCTTATGCAAAAATTTAATGGTAAATTACTTCCTATAGCATACTTTTCCAAATCTTTAAAACCTTCTGAAAAGAAATATCCTGCGTTAAAATTGGAACTTATGGCAATTCATAAAACTGTCACCGCCTTCAAATACTATTTATATAATCGTGAGTTCGTAATTTTGTCAGATAGTGCTCCCCTTGAAAAATATAAGAAAACTACCAATCCCGCTGACGTTACCACCCGATGGTTAATGGACTTATCTGAATATACATACGTTTTCAAACATATTCCTGGAAATTTGAACATCTTAGCGGATTATTTATCACGTTGCAATTTTGAAAACAATCAAGAGGATCTCAAAGCTAATCCAAAATTAAAGGATAAAATTAATAATGAAAATCAAAACAAATGCTCAGAATATGTTAATTATATGATTTCAGGAAATTCGAACTCTAAAGACCCCTTGCTAGAAATTTCAGACCAAACATTTGTGTCCGAACAAATTAAAGATTCTGAATTAAAAACAATTTACGAAGAAATCTTAAAAAACGGAAAGTCAGAAAAATTTCCCAATTACTTTATAAATCCTGATTCTAAAGTATTAATGCTCAAGAAAGAGAACATTCATAACAATTCATCCAGTTATTTAATTATTGTCCCAAATTCTTTAAAAGCGAAAGCATTGTCCATTGCGCATTTATCTCACTTCGGTTTGGCTAAAACCTATGAATTTCTTTCTAAAAGATATTTTTGGAGGGGCATTTATACTGATACCCTCAATTTCGTCTCTTCATGCACTAAATGCTTACAAGCGAAACATCACAAAACACCTCCTGCTCCATTACAAAAAACATATACACCCACTCATCCAAATCATACAATCTCCACAGACTTGGTGGGTCCTTTTAGTAATGGTCAATACGTCTTGACAATAATTGATCATTTCAGTAGACACTTAGAACTTTACCCGTTATCTAATATTACTTCTCCAAAAATAGTTCAATGTTTGTTTTCATACATTACAACCTTTGGTCGCCCTGCATGTATTCTATCAGATTTAGGTCGACAATATACATCTCAAGTTTACAATACATTTAATGACACTCTAGGCATAAAAATAATACATTCGTCTGCTTTTCATCCTCAATCGAACTCTATTAGCGAACGTGTAAACACATCAATTAAGTATTCAATTAATATATTATTAGAAGAAGGTCATTCATTTCAAAATGCACTATATATACACAAATCTCTCTACAATGGATCTACGCATTCTTCCACTCAATTCTCGCCTAATCTTCTACATTTTGGTAGAGAACTGGCACTAATTTTTGACACTTATAATTCAAATTATAATTACACTTACCTGGACTCTAATGTAAACATTTATAAATTAATGCAAGACCTTCAGGAAATTTATAAAAAAGCATACAATAACATTCAAGATTCCCAATCAAAAAGAAATAAATATTTTCAAAGAAAAGCTAAACTAAGAAGCATCTGCACAAAAGATATTGTGTATCTGAAGTCTATGGATAAATTTAAATCTAAATATACAGGTCCTTTCATTGTCACAGTTAAACATTCCCCTGTTTCATTTTCAACATGCTAGTGATGATAAAGCATTTCGTGTGCAGTATAGATAGAATTTTATTGGCACCTCCACGTAATAATCACTTATTTGACATTTATAATAATTCTAATTTTAACAAGAATCTCATTATTTCCAATGATACACATCAATATAATTTACGAAACAGAAAGTAATTTTTCATCAATTTTTTTTCCTTAGGTTAAAAGTTACGCAGTGTAAATTTTTAAATATTTATAAAGATTAAAGATAGATTAAATAAATTTGATGTATACTTTCATCGCAACAGACCTGATCAACCTGTTGTGATTTTTATTTGTTGTGAAATTTCGCAGCTTGGATAATCAATGGCTGGTCCAGGAAATTATATTCTAAGCTGCATTGTCTTACAACAGCAGTGTATATCACTTTTAATATTTTTCTTTAACTTACGTGTTATTTATAATTGAATTTTAACAATAGTTAACATACTAGAATAATATTGTTTATTTAAAAAAAAAAAAAAGTGCTAATGGAATAAAAAAAAAAAAAAAAAATGTTTACGTAGACTTTTGGTGCAGGTAATATTTTATCATACATACATGCATGTCTCATATATTGCAATTCCAATTACCTATTTAAAAAAAAATGAATATATAAAAACATATGTTATTATTACTTTCTTTCAACATGTATTATTTGTTTAAACATTTTAATGAATATAAAAGTCTCACTATATATATTTGATAACATAAATATACTTGGTTTTTATTTTGTCAAAGTTTCATATTAAAATTGCTTATACATTTGAACTATGTATTTATTACAACAAATCCTTGTCCTACATGAACTGAAATGGACTCGTCAAAGTTTCTCGCCATGCATGGTAACATAAAAATTTACTGATTTCAGCATCTTACCACGAACTGATAAAATATATGATGACTGAATTATTATGATTTTAAATCAAAGAACTAGAGCTCATTTTGTTTATGGATATATATTCTAACGACGTGTACACAGATTTATGGCCATACCACATTATATCTCATCACCATATAATATCCTTATTTTCTGTATTTGTATTTGTATTTTAATATTGTATAAGAATATTATTTTTTTTTTTTTTAAGTATGCATACTAGATTTTCTATTGATAATATGACAATGTACGTATTTTATTTGTATTGGAAGCCATTCGTTTTTTGTTTTTGTTTTGTAATCAATCTATTTTACAAGATTGGAAATAATTTGATTTAATATTAATTTTTGCTGAGCTGTCATATAGACGATGTAATGGCTGAATCCATTTTTTTTTTCGGTCGACGGGGAGAAATATGTGATGTTGAAAAACATCACATATCCCTTTTTAAAATAAAATAATGATAATAATATAAATTACATTTTATTTATTTATTTATAGTACAAGCAAACGTTATATTTCATATCCTAAAAGAATTTAATACAATTTTGTTTATTTCGCTTATGCTATTTTATTTTTATTTCTATTTCATTAATCTGTAATTTCATATAATTTATTGTTCTTTTTCCTGCTTTAAATCTCATCAAATAATAATTAAATAAAATAGCAAAGAAAGAGAAACCCATTCATTTTATGCTCTTAAACCGCAGACGATTTTTTTTTTATTGTAGCTTCCTGTCTCCAATCAAACGTTTATAGATTCCGTTGAATCATTGTAGCTGAAAATAATTTCTAATATTTTTTTATCAATTGATTTCGCACTTTTTCCCTATTTCTGGACACCTGACAAAATTTAATCACATCATATGACGTAATTTAATTTTTAGCCAATCTTTTAACTATCATTTAGGTTTACCAGACATAAAATTTAAAAATGTGTTCAGCCAACTTGATTTTTGATGCCAAGGAGATTTGGCGAAATAAATTAATTAGCACTTGTTCTTCATGCTGTCAACAACATGTGGTTTTAAGAAAGATTCAAAAAGTTACTAATAAATCAAAAGGGCTTCCGTCAGAGTTGGTATCCTCAAGTCATTTAATAAAATAAACTTTGCTAATCTTCCAAAAGATGTCTATCTTTGTTGCCTTCGTAATAAGTATTTAGACAATGAACTATGCATATTATTCTTAATGCGGTTACTTGAAATAACAAATAATGGATTTTCTTAAGAAAAGAGATCTTTTCCTATTCTTCATAGAGCTTATTGAACCTGGACTACTATACGTATATGGCCGCTTCTTATTTTATATATCTCCATCCCAGCTTCTTCATTAAAACCACCAAAAAATTATTAAAATATGAGGCCATTCCTAAAAAAGATGGGTGATAGGGCAAAATGGACGTCTGGGATTTAAGAGGTCATTTTACATAAGAATATGCTGAAATGGTGTCAGAGTGGATTTTCATCCCAAGCAGTGTAATTAGCATGAAATTACGTGACCAACACATCCGCTTATCACAGGCAAATGATAAATAAACGTTGCTTGAGCAATGGATTTTTAAGCCAGTTTCAAATACTTGATTAAAAGATTCTTTTATGAAACTGCTGAAAGCTAATATAAATAAATTGTTATGGTTTTCAAAAACGATTGGGACTGAATAAATTACTTTACATTTATTTCTTTACAATTATTTATCTAATTCTACTTTGTAATAAAAAAAACAGCCTGTGATTAACATAATAATAATTTAAAAAAAAAATCTTTTTATTTAAAGAAATCATTTCGTATTATTCGTATCAATATTTCAAATGATATTCTGACAATCAGTAGACTATATTGCGTACATTTATAAATCAAAATGTTTGCATGTATAGGCTCATAATGCGTGCTTTATACAAATCTTACGCTACGAATAGTGAATAGAAAATTCATTGATAAAAAAGTATATTTAGGCAGAAATAATCGAAGATTAATAATATAAATGCATCATGCTTATCTCCAAAAATCGCAATCGCTTTCAACTAGTATTTATATTTAAAAAGTGCATTTTATTAGAAATAAAGAAAATTGTTTTGTATTTTTAGCTCTCGAACAAAGGTAAGGGTAAAGACTTTGTCTATCCCTGCGTGTCTGTGTGTTTGTGTGCCTGCCTGTCTGTGACGATATAGCTCCCAAATAATAAACAGTTTTCAACGCGTTGTTGTTACTACTATTATTATTAGTAGTAGTAGTTCTAATTTTTAATTAATAAAAATACGATTTTATTTCAGGCCACTTTGCATTATTATTATTATTATTATTATTATTATTTTTTTTTTTTTTTTTTTGCGAGCTATCAGTATTTCAACTCGTGTTAGCTGGTAAGTTAAGTAGTTTTATTTATTTATTTATTTATTTTATTTTATTTTATTTATTTATTTATTTATTTATTTATTTATTTATTTTTGAAGCATTAAAACCTATTTTTTTTCTAATCGCTAGTTTAAAGCTCATTTACAAAAAGTTAAAAAAAAAAAAAAATTACTTCAACTAGTGATTATGAGTTTACAATCCAAAAATCTCTCAATTTAGTTCAAAATTAGAGGTTTATTTCGACATTTTTTAAAATTAATTAAAATGTGAAGTTTTGCAAGGACGTTTTGCCTAATATTTTAAAATTTGCGACTTGTCAATCATTTAAATTCTAAAGTTTGTTTGATGATAATTAACCTGGCTTTTTGAATTAATGCATAAAAAGGATTTTTTTTTAAATTCGCGAACTATAATATATTATGAAAAAAATTAAAAATTGGCTGTAAATAAAGGTATTAACTTCACAGTCTAAAAATAATAATATTTAACTTAATTTAAGTCCAGGTCTTTGTTGATGTTTTACAATGTGTAAGCTGAGTTCTTCAAACTGAAAATGAATGACCTTCATGCAAATTTGTGTAGTTCTGCGATCAGCCGTTTCCCTGAAAAGGGACGGAGACATACACTCATCTTCTTTTATAATATGTAGAGATTAGCATGCTACATGTAAATTTTAGTTGTAATTATACAATTAACTTTCTTTTAAACTTTTTATTTAATTATTTATTTTACTTCATATTATTAGAAATTCTAATTTTATTGGATATATAACAGGTGGTAAACTACAAGTCCACTTTTCATTGTAATACCATCTTATTCTATCTGTTTTTTAAATTTTCAACATGGAAATGTACTTTTTTAAAAACATTTTTAATGTTGGAAATCCATTTTAAAGAAAGAAATGTAAGTACGGAAAGTCAGCACTTCATTAAATTACTTTTTATCATTCCAAAATTCATAAGTCGAATACATTTGAAATATTCTAAAAATCATATTCACTCAAGAATGTTAGATTCGAATAATAATATTTCCTCACTTTTTGATGCATGAATCCGAGTCAAAACGCTGAAAGACGTACAAGGCACCCAATTTTCTCTTCAAGAAAACTCATTCCGGGAGTACGAAAGTTATCTCATTTCTCCTCCCCGAACGTGTTCATCAAAATTGAATAGAATAGATGCAAGCTGGATCAGCATATTTAGTGCTACTAAAATTCAGGAACTGGTTGTTTTGAGTTTTGACTTTAAACAAGACCTTAAAGTAAAGACGAGAGCACTTTTATTGGATGACTTTCGCTTCATAATGTGTACTTTATTGGATTATTTTTTAAGGTTTTTTTTTTTTTTTTTTTTTTCGTTCTATATATACAAGACGAAAGTATTGGATTCGTAAAAATTTTGATTTAAGTTGTTCGATAAACTAGCACATTTTGAGATGTCCTGGAAACAATTTGACCATTTTTAGAAAATATATGTCTCTCTATACGTGTTATGTGTGTATTTTACCAAAATTTTATAAACGCTTTACTATTCAAAATTATATACAGAATTCCAAAGAACCTTATATTTGTTTGAATTTTGATGTATATTTTTGATCATAAGATTTTATCATGCAAGTCATTAGATTTTATTGGCAGGTGCACTACTACACTGCAGTTTCCACTGTTTATAGGAATGCTGTATTCAAGCTTCTATGGCATATAAGTGCACCAAAATTGGTATATGAGGTAGAATTTATATGCAATTATGCTCATTCAATTTAGTGTACACCGGACGACAAGTGGCACTGTTTATTTTTTCTGTTTTTAGATATCTATATTTTTGTCATTAATTGAGGAAAACTATACTAAACTGCATATTTAAAATCTTTATTTTGTTAGGCTATGCCGATTATATATTTGAACACATTCAAAGCTTAATGGTGCTATTTTATAGAATGATATTAAAGAACATTTTATGATAGCCACAGCATACTGTTTTGTAAAGCTGAAGGATTCTTTTCTAATACATTTTGTTGATATATTTCTTTGCTCAAAGTACAATTCATTTTGTAAGAGTAATCATAAGTATATTTTATTTCTGAAAATATTTTATAAATATTTAAATGCTTGTAAAATAAATAAGAAAGCGGTTTTCTTATTTATTCGATATAACTCGATTTAAACATTATTTTTCTTTCTGTTTGCATATTTTACATTTTAAAAAGAGTATTAAAGCATATTATAAAAAAAAAAAAAAAAAAAAACATAAATTTTATACTTATCAGTTGCACATAATACTTCAAATATTTGTTATACAAGGGAGTTCTGTACCTTTTAAATAAATATACTGAAGTAATTATAACAGGAGACTTGGCGTTGGAATATTAAAACCCGAATAAACTACTACGTCAGAAATGCCAAAAGAAAAATATCTGCGATGCATACAGCTGTTTCGGTAGCTTTAAGCGTACCGTCTTCAGTGTCTTCAGTCTTTTTGCACTGAATACGGTACGCTTAAGGCTACTGAAACAGCTATATGCATCGCAGATATTTTTCTTTTGGCGTTTCTGACGTAGTAGTTCATTCGGGTTTTAAATATACTGAAGGTTTAGAATATATATATATATATATATTATATATATATATATATATAATGAATTGCGAAACAACAAGAATCTTAGACAAACAAGAAAATTTATTTTTTTTAAGAATAAAAGTTATAGAATTAAAATTAAGAAGGAAGATATAACGCAATTTGCAGTTACGTCTTGTAAACGACTAGCAATTCTTCAACAGTACTGCAAATTACACTGCACAACTTCAAAAAAGTCCTTTAGATGAAAATATATGTTTCTTGTATAGTTTTGGCTGAAAGTAACGAATCTGTAACTATTTTCGTTATATCTCCATGCAGCAAAAGTATTGAAGCACACATCCACATTTTTTCATATATTTTTTTCTTAGTTTAATTGTTATTCTTTATCATCAACTTACTTTTTTTATAAACAGTATTAGACTAAGATTATGGACTTGACAAGTATTTTCTTAACAAAATGGTATTAGGTGTACATCTTTTGAATAGGAATTATTGCTAGTGCTTCAATAATTTTGCTGCTAACTGTACCACGCACCAATATCCCAAAAATCCACATTTTAGAAGATCTTGTTGATAACACGGTGAAATAATTGCGTTTTATAGGTTACAATCTGTCATTAAAATTACACTTTTTGGACTTAATCTGAACTTTTTTTTTCAAAACATTGGCGCAATTAATGATGAGCATGGAGAAAGATTTTGAAAGGACATCTCTATGCATGAAAAGCGTTTCGGTGGACTGTGGGATGAAAGTATATTAGCTGAATATTGCAGGTCTGTATGAGGGACATACTAATAGATGCCTACGGGTAGAAACGGTCAAAAGAATCATACTAGTGATAGTGTTTTCTATAATTAAGCCTAAGTTATATTTCTCTGTAACCAATTTGTATACATATGAGAAGGATGTTTCCTACAAAAGTGATACGTGATAGACCATATTAGTTTGATATAATAATTAAACACTCTTTGTTTATACAGAATTGCGTAGTATCATATAAAGGACAGATTTTTTTTTTTTTTTTTTTTTTTTTTTTTGTACAGTGCTATTAATACACATTAGAATTAACATTACTTTGAAACTTTCCATTTTATTGTTGATTTTGTTCAATATTTATAAACATAGTTATAAAAAATTGCACGTTTAAACATTGCAAGTAATTTATAAATTGCTTTGTTTTCGTGGATTAAATAAAATGAAAAATAAACTCCGAAAATCATTAACATTTAAAATTTATATTTTTGGATAGGTAATATTTTAATGTACTGTTAAAAATAATAGTTCATTGTTTCACACAAAAAAAAAAGAAGTGTTAATTACATAAATTTAGCTGCAATCAGTATTTTGGTATTGGCTTCAACATTTTAGAAGTTCTTAATACTAAAATTGCAATACTAAAATGGCGAAACATAGTACGCCAAATTAATGTGTATATTATATTAAAAACACTTTAATTACACGTAAAATTAAATTTTATTTAAAAGATGTTAAATTACTTTCTCTTACCCATAAGGTAGAGAAAGTATTGTTTTTGGGTCAAATTTTCGAACGCGAGATTTTGTTATATTTACACGTTTTGAGGTCCCCTGAGTACGAAAATCATGTTTTTAGCAAATGGTCTGTGTGTATGTCTGTGTGTCTGTATGTCTGTATGTCTGCCTTTTATCAGCATATCTCAAAAACAAATTATGGCAGAAAGTTCAAACTTGGTATTCTAAATGTGTATCATATAGGGACGCTACAGTAAGCTTTTCGTTAAGATCAAGCAAACGGTTCGTGTACAGGGACAATCAAGAGAATTCTAATACATTACGTCTATGGGGGAAATTGCAGGAAAGTAGAGTTTAACGTATATAGACTGCACTAAACCAAATGAAACGAATATATATTTTTTGTAATAGAGATAGTTAACTGGGAAAAAAAAATTGTGTATGTAGGAGCCTCGCCTCCCCCCTGGGGGGGGAGTCCCCCCTCGAGGGAAGTAAATTTTCATGATGGGTATCTTTCAAAAGAGCTCGCCAATACCTTTAAAACGAATGGTTGAATCATCGATCTGCGATAATTTAAAGCAAAGTTATCGATTTTTTTTTTACTTTTAACGAAAAAAAAACTTAGAAAAAAAATCGTACTTTTTCTTTTTTTTTTTTTTTAAATATTGAGAATAAAATGGACTTTTTTTGGATATTTGATGTTATTCTACTTCTCTAATATGGAAATCGTCTGCCTTATCATAAAAGATAATTTTTTTTAATAATAATTTTAATAAATTATTTTTTAAAAAGAGAATTATTTTTTAATAACCGAATTAAATTCTATATAAATGTAGATGCATTAATGAAACGAGGGGTTGAGGGGGGCGGTAGCCTCCCTCTCACAGAACTAATTATCATATAAAACTCTTCAGAAGCCTAATATGAATTGTTTAACATAGGTTTACATAACAGTACTCGTTATCTTACCTATTAATCTGCAAGCTGTATTTATAGTATTAAATTTCAGGGTAAGAGAAAGTCGTGTGAGTGACACACCAGATTATTTAGAGATAATTTATAATGTATATATATTGGTTACAGCTACATTTGAACCACTTTTCTGGCGAAAAGTAGTTTTATTAATTTATTTATTTATTATTATTGTTGTTATTATTATTACTATGAAGTTTTTTTTTAGAAGATTGCAGTTAAAAAATCCCTACTTTAAAATTTGTTTTATTTAGACAATTCTAATAAGTGATAATTCGCCAATAATGACAATGTGAAAAATAAACTGTTCGATTTACTGACATGCTGATTAATAAGTAATTTAACAGAAAAATAAACTAACTTGCAAATGTTTTTATTTTATTTATTTATTTTATTTATTTATTTATTTATTTTTTTTTTCGCATTAAAATATTTCATAGATAGTGGATGAAAGAAAAACTTTTAAAACGAAGCAAAAGTGCACAAAACTGCATAAAACTGCAGATTTTATGATTTTTGTTCGAAATATCGATTTTTGTTCGAATTTTTTTTAATTTTTTTTTTTTTTTTTTAATTTAATTTTTTTTTTTTTTAACTGGGATACAGAAATGCTTAAAAATAATTTCATTGTGTTAAGAATAATGTTCAGTTTGTTAACACATGTTTATTTAAATTTTATATATATAAAAGCTGATGTATATTCTTTTATTAATCCATTTTATTTGCATTCATTATTTTTTCTTCTTCTTTTTTTTTTCTTTTTCTTTTTTAATATCACTCTTTATCATACATTAACACACACACACACAGTTTAACGTAAAAGAATGAGCCATAAAAGAATTAAATAGGCATATGGTACCTTTTATATGTGAAAGTGGTAGAATCTTACTCAAATGCGTTCCTTTCCCACCTAACACCTTAGATGAAATTTAAAAAATCAATGTTTTCCCCTCTATTCAATTATGGTAAAAAAGCAACCATGTTATATTCAACGTGAAAGAACCTTGCATGTTTATTTCGTAAGTTAAGTAAATCCTGAACATGTGAACTTTCCAAATATGTAAGATTCTACAACTGATTTTATTAATAAATCTATGTAATGTACTGACATAAAGTTATGTGTTTATGTAAAGTAATTTATTTCAAATATTGCATAATCTTTAAAGTACATGTATGTGTTTTGTCTGGATCCAGATCTAACCCTGTGTGAATACCAACCAGCTGCAAACTACACATAAAATAAGATATAGCTTTTTAACCCTTTCCGGGGCAAGATAATTCGGATGGTTTGAATTACACTGCCACCAGAATCCACGAACAAAATTAAAATAAAAGAATTTGACGTTTTTTGCTACGTTATAAAAGTAACATTTTGCTAAAAAATTTTCGGGATGAGCTTTTGCAGTTGAAAATTAAAATTATGTTTATGCTGTATTGGCATCACCGCCCCGGAAAGGGATAAAGATGCATGGACTCCTCGAATAAGCGTTTCTTATTGGTAGTTGAAAGAATTTAAGCAGTGTATTTATATAATACAAAAAGAAGTCAATGATGTTTCGTGTTAAAATTCTCAGTTCCCATTGAAGTAGGAGATGTAGCTACAGTTCGATATCTTATTTTAGTGCTATTTGCATATATAACTCTTGTTCCAGGTTGAGCTGAAATTAAAGAATGATATCAGTTGTAAATATGTTTTTACCAATCTTTTTTTTTAACTTATAATCAAAGTAAAAGCTGCATTAGAAATTAGTCTCAATGTCTGAGAATGCCATATCAGATAATGTGTCTAATTTTCTAAATAAAATATGTTGTGAAGTTTGCGTTGATGCAAACTCCATCTTAATAACTTAATTAGATAACTAAGTGGTAAGTAAGAGAGTACAAGACTTTAATTAAACAATAAATAAAGTTTATTTGAACAGATTAACGGGAGGGCGATCTGGCAATCAAGCTAGCTCAGTCAGCGTATTAAACTAATCAAATATATGTATCAGAAATTAAATTAGATAATCATAAATATCTCACCGCAGCAAATAGTCGAAGGTGTAGAGACTGTTGCACTCGTATACTCCGCTACTACGACTTCACTTTGGATCAGAGGATTCCCTACGGATCCAACTTTACGTTACGAATGCTAGTAGATACGCGTACCAACACTCATCCCCACTTAAGCTTCACACCACTAAATCTCCACTACTTTACTTCTCAATACTCGCCAAAATAAGATTTCCCACAATCCACTATAATATACATCACCTATAATATACTGCAACATCCACACCAATCTACTAAAACCATCTCCATCTTATACTTTTTCCTACTAACCTCCTTTCCCTTCATTTAATTCAATACTTTTAAAATCACTTCACATTCATCTAACTCTCCGAACCTAAATCGTTGGTTGCAGCACTCTGCCGACACAAAACTAACTCGACCTCAACTTTCGCCGAGTCACTGGCGTCGAAGTAATTTAACCGTCCCCACTTTCTATTTTGCTGGATCCAGTTTAATTTTACACAAACTGTGGTGACGTTCTGACGTCTCAACATCACAATGTGTTTATATGCAATTGAAATAAAATTGGCACAGCCAGTGTTTTGCTGCATAAACTTTTATGCGTTAAATCTGAAGCTATAGGATTGACATACTGCATGTAGGATATGCGCAAATGCAGGATTCAAAAAACTTGCCTAGAGATGTATAGAAATAGTTTTTTAGAAGGCGTTTTTCGAAGTTTTATCTAAAAATAAAAGTTTTACTTTAGTCAACGCTTTAGTTACACAGTATTCATGTCATCACTTTTCATCAGTAACCATTATCATCCACTTTTCACTTTCAGGCGATATTACAGCGTTAAAGTTCTAGTTCTAGATTAGCTGAACATTTCCACTAGTATTAGTTAGTCTTAATTTAAACTTTCTAGACATCTTAAGTTTAATGTGAATCCAATATCTCATATGGCACATGTAAAATAAATGTTTTCATTGTTTTATATATTAATAAAGTGTATAACCAAATCTCACATTTGTGTGCACTCCCAATTACTATGACATTTCCATTTTCTCTTAAGTAAAATTGGTTTGCCTAGTTCAGGGCACCTAATCACACTTCATCGTTAAAAGTTACCCAAATGGACCAACAATAAATAACTATATAAGTAATGTTTTTATTATTGTGAAAATAGATGTATTAATGAAAAATTTGGATGATTTTTTTTTTATTTAAATTGAGGCGGTATGTGTAATAAAGTAATTAAATGTGTTTATCTTTTTCCTATATTAAATGCATGCAATAAAAAAGATGAGAAACTATATCATATTCGCTTCTGTAAGAGGTTAATAATTTGGTAAGATTTTTCCAACTCATATTTATATTCTCTCAGAAATATATATATATATATATATATATTAATATAGCACATACAATTTTATTAAAATACTGAATTTCGAAATTAGTTTGTTTCATTTTCTTTGGGAGATTTAAACGATGAAATTTCAGAATAATAAGAAATAAATGACAAATGCAATGCATAATCGTTACAAGACATTTATTCAATAATATTACTACAAGCAATATCTTCTCTACAAATGATTTGTACAAGTAAGTGCAATTTTTTCATGATTGTACAAAGGAATCAGTTTTAAAGATAATTTTTAAAACTTTAGAGTTACAAAATTTTTCATGCTGCATTTTACAAACACCTCTTAAAGTGATAACTCTCATGTATTTAGTTTACAAATATGAAAGATTAAAAAAAAAAAAAAATTATATCGAAACTATAAAGTTTATATAATAACACTTAATGTTAATCAAATATGTTTTTAAAAATAAGAAATAAAAAAAATACTTTATCTCTTTTAAAATTTTGTTTTTTCTACTTTTATATTAAAAAATAAAGTAAATAAAGTAAATAAAAAGCTACAAGAATACCAGTAAATCACTGAAATTTTCAAAATTGTATAACAAAAGTTGGGAAACATTGATGTATTTTTAGGTAGTTTTTATTTATATTTATTTATTTTCTATTTTTTTTGTAAAATGCGATAGTATGGAAATACATATTTATTTATAGTTTGAAAGATTATAGCCATAATGCATTATTTATTCAAATTTAAGATATTCTTTAACCACATTTCTTGTGGTAACCCTTGAGAAGGTGCAAGATGAGTCATGTGACATGCTCCCCTTGCACCTGCGTATTCGGGAGTTTCCTTGGTTACAGTTTATTTTCAAGGAATTTCTATGGCAACCGCTTGGAGATACCGCCAATGTTTTTGTTTACTTACATAATTTAACGTTTTTCTTTTTCTTTTCTTTTTTTTTTGTTCTAAATCATTTTTGTTTTACACTATTTTACCTATTTTTATTTCGTGTAGTCAAACTTTAACTCACAAAATATTTAAAAATAGTTGATAAATTATTAATTGCTGTTAAATTTAGCTCTTTTAAAAGTTTATTTTTTCTTTATAAACACTTTTAAACTTTGTTTAGAAATAACGAAAAAACAGTATTTTATTATTTGTTGTAATGTGAAATGTGTAAAAAAATATTTTAAAAATAATTTATTTCAGTCATATGACTCTCGTGTTCCCTAATAATGATGATAATTTCCTAAACTGAAATTTTAAATCGCCAAGAAAGCGCTAAAGAGCCAAACATAGCAACCTATTGGTTCATGTCACGTGATTCATCTTGTACCAATGATAGCCAACCCTTCATCTATTCAATCAGCACTTTACTTAATATATCTCGTTCGGTTACACTATAAGAAGTAAACAAGATTAAACTAAATAGAGGTTTGCTTTTTTTTATTTTTGCTAGCTTTATTAGCAAAATATAATGTATGCAGTACTAAGTCTGCTTCTCAGGGAATGCCAGGAACAGCCGAACACGGAGTTTACGTATGGGAAAATTTGACTATTAATGATCATTACATAATACGTATTTTTAATTTTCGTTTTAATATTCAGAAAATTCGTGACCGTTAAAAATACGGCTAGGATATCTTAGAAAGACCTCCATGGAGGGGACTCAGGCCTAGGGACCCATCAGGCCTAGGACTTTAGCCAATCAGCTTTACACCGAAACCGTAAACACATGACTGTTAAATTAGCTATTGTTTTCCAAAAACTGAATTTTTAATTATTTTTTAATTATTTTATCTGTAATGTGCAAAATGCGATGTTTCACTAAATTAAATAGGTTAACATAGATTAACATGATGTTTGGATAATCTTAACTTCTCTTATTAGAAAGTCTTAAAGCCAATAACTTGAATGTCTCATAATCGAAATAAAATAACTGAGGCAGGTGTTAGAATAAAAGAAAGTAGAAAGCTATAATTAAGTGAAAAAATATAAATATAATATATATAAGGGAATTATCACTGATTTGGAAAAAGTCGAGAAAATTTTTTGTTACTTTTAATTCTCAGAAAACACTTTCTGTTTGAGCTTTTCTCAAACTAAACACCAATTTCTAAATTTACTTAAATACACATTCAGACATTAATATCAAAATACATCATTGATTTTAATAAAATTTTCTGAAATTTTACATTTAGATGTATAAAACATACATATCTTTTGAAAAATAAAATAAAATAAATAAATAAATAAATAAATATAAAAAATAATTACAGATAAATACTCACTTAATTTTATTATTTCACATACCGATTTTCTTTCTTTTTCTTTTTTTTTTTTTTTTTTTATAAAACAATTTAAGATTTAAATTATTTTCTGATATCATTATATTTGACATGCTACTTTATATGTTATAAAATTTACACGACAGTATACAATATAAATTGTAATTAATAATTAAAATCAAATAATGTATGATTATACATATATAAATATATGTGTGTGTAGAAAAATTAAAACTATTAAAAAAAATAATAAAATAAAATAAAAACATGCAAATTTAAGTATATTTTTTGTACACGAAATATCTGTTACAAAAATTAATATTTTATTGTATAAAAATTGTTATATTTATTTATTTTTTTTAAGTAACTAATTTTGTGGCTATAAATGTTTCAAGATTTGTTTGTCTTTTAAAATAATGAAATGAAACATACTGTGTTCCCATAAGTCTATAGATATTTTAAAATTTCATAAAATTGAAAGAATTGGTTATCGCATTTTTTTTTTCCGTAAAGGAAAAAAACATAATTAAAACTTTTGTCGATGATAGTGAGCCCCGAACCGAAGAAAATCACACATTTCACCCTGAACCGAAGAAAATCACACATTTCCATTTAAAGTTATATTTATTTAGATGGAGGCAAGCATATCACTCTTATTATAGGTGTCCGTCATCAGCACAAATTATAGTTTACAAGAGAATTACAACCCTGATAACTGCCGTATGTAGCATACCATTGGATGCAGGAGATTTCATAACATATGACATCCTTTAACTGCACTAAAGAGGATGGATTAAATAAAAATTTTATGTACGACTAAGTAGGAGGAAAAATCACAAATGAACTATATTCGTAAAAACTTGTAGTTTATGAGACTTTAATTTGCATATTTCTTTTACCTATGTCACCCTCTGCAGACGAAAATTGTAACTATTATTTTTCTTTACAACTTCCCCTCCCCCCCCCCCCCTCCTAATAAATGAAGAAGAAGAAGAATCTTCCTTCGCTAGAATAAATTTTTTATAAACCGATTTCAGTTCTACCAATTCCTTCAAATTTTATAAATGTTTCAGATTTATGGGATACTCGATACATATATACAACAGAATAGAATAGAAAAACATGTATAAAATTTAAACTTAAAATATTCTTCCTTTAATATTTATTGTATTTTTTAAAAGAACCGTATATTAAAAATAAATCAACGATTTTTTTTTTTTAATGAATGCATATATATATATGTATATATATATATCGCATAGCAAGAGAAACAAAATAGGCTTTTACAAAATTGATTAAATTTTCTAAATACAATAAAATTCAAATTAAGCAACTGAAATGTTTATGGGTTTATAAGTAAATATAGTATTAATGTACATCAAATAACAATTCAAATTATGTTTAAGTGTACAGAAACATAAATATCATTTATACACATCATAATTTTCTAACAGTACTTGTTTATTAAAATCTCAAATATTTTCAGGATTTTAAAAAAAGGAATTCTTTTTATTTTTAGCTTAATAAAAATAGTTGGACTGATACTAATTTTACAGAGAAAATGAGGTGAAAAATTAAAATAATAATAATTATAACAATAATAACAATAATAATCTGTTGAAATTTTCTAAAAACTCAAAAAATATTTGTTTCGTATGAACAATCTTGAACAGGTAAAAACACACAAACAGTACAAAAATGTAACAACTGTATTGTATGATATACACTAAAACTTTACAAGTAGTTTTAAACAAAATCATCGCAATAAAACAGTGATATGTTAAAACACAAATTGCACAATATTGGCTGCATAGTGTTCATATCGATGTAGCTCTTCTAGAAAGAGCAATGTTGCATACAATCTTTTATTGCAAGTCACTTTTAACTTCAACAACGACAAGCATTTGAGTGATTTTAGAGATTCTCTTTACTAAAATCTAGAAAATTTTAATTATATATGCTGAAAAGACATTTCAATTTAAAAATTAGTTTAACTTTAAACAATGAAGAAATCAGAATATTCAAAATATACATAAATATTTTATAATTGAATTAAACTTAGTTTTTTTTTTTGCTTAAATTATATCTTATAAAAACAAATTTTATATAAAATATTACTCGTCTTATATAAAAGCGACAAAGAATTAATCGAGTTTGTGCTTTAATAAAGATTACATGATAATTTTTACAAAATATACGTATCCCTTTTCATTCTTATAGTACTGTGTACCTTCATAATATACAGTACAAAAGCTTTTCAAATCATTGTAACAAAACTTAAATAAAAATAAAAATTATAACTGCGTTTGGATGATATTATAGAAAAACGATAATATAATTTTTAAAAAATGATAAATTGCATCTGGATGATATTATATCATCATAATAAATTACTGTTATTTAATATAATAAATGAAAATGCAAGACTATTTTTCTT
This sequence comes from Salticus scenicus, assembly GCA_963930645.1. Taxonomy (NCBI): domain Eukaryota; kingdom Metazoa; phylum Arthropoda; class Arachnida; order Araneae; family Salticidae; genus Salticus; species Salticus scenicus. The sequence continues at coordinate 175,479,256 of OZ005648.1, forward strand.
TTCCTAGTAATTCTGTACAAAAAAGAATTTAATTTAGTACGGCAGGACATTTATTTTTCCGCCTATTTTTCCATGAAAAGGCATGCGGTAAATTTGTTAGGGTTAAAAGCAATGGTTACTATATCCATTTCTTAAAATCTCTATGTTCTAACTATAGTATAGAACAACCATGGGGACTTTTGGAATTTCTTTGCCATTTCGGCTTTGATTTAAAACATATATCGCATTTGCGTAAATAAAGACCTGGGAAAGAAACGTCCGAGCTACTTCGGTGCTAAATTTCAAATTTTGACAAGTGAGAAAGCTGTTCCATTACTTTCGCACGATTTTTTTTTTTTTTTTCAAATTTATTTTAAATATAATTTTTAACTTGATGTAAGAGGGAAAATCATTTTTAAATTGGTCTAAATATACAGAAAACATTAAAAAATATATTTCCTTTTATTTCTGAAAAAATGAATTTCATTTTCATTTATCTTTATTTTTCTATTTATTTATTTATTTTTGGCACCAACTTGATTTTCGTTATTAATAATTTTAATTTAAAACTGGAATTTTATGTAATATCTTTTGAACTAATTGTCTAATTAAAAAAAAAAAAATACGGCGTCATCTAGATTTTTTTCTGATTAATATGTGTATTAATTTTCGTACCGATAGATTGAATGGTACGGCTTTGTATAGCGAATTAAACACTGACATATTCAAGGTTCAATACTGCATATGTGACGACTCACAGTTTCTGACTGAAAGTAATACTGCTGTACTAATAAAATATTAGTTTCAGATTTCGCTAAAATTTTAAATATTTTGTTAGAAAGAATTATAATAATTTGTTTAATTCTTACTTGTTTTCTTTTCTTTTCTTTTTTTTTTTTTTTTTTTTTTTTTTTCAATAGGCGAAAATACCAAAAGTATTAATAAAAGTGTTAATTCGTAAAATGTTATTAATTCTTTTGAATTGCACTAATATTCCACGATTAATGAATGTTTGTTAATATTAATTATTTTTATAAATTTGATAAATTTACCTCATTACCTAAACAATTACTACGCATTAAAACAACGCAAAGATTTAGCTGTACTAAACACATATTTTAAGAATCTTTCGTATTTGAAGGAAAAAATCTGCCCGTAAAAATATTTTTTCTAAATAATAATAAGAAGAATAATTTTTAAAAAAATTTAAAAAAGTGTTTTTTTTTTTAATATTTCTATAGTAAAAGGTGAAATATATATATACTGTCGAACTTCGTTAACATGAATTTCTTTTAACATGAACTGTTTCCACAATCCCATTCAAAATATAGATTAGTTTATCTATATGTAGATTAGTTACTAATAGCATGAGCTATTGATAACATGAACATATTTTTGTTACCCTTGTAATTCACGTTAACGAGGTTCGACTGTATAAATATTTAAGAAATAGGCATAAAATTTAAAAATTAATATGCTTTATTCATTTTTCGACTTCGGCCATTTCTCATATGTTCTCATATATTCACATTGTAATTTTATAATGTGTATATTGTAATGTTTAATTTACAATAAGTTTAAAATTTAACACAATCTTCTTTTCGTTTTCAAAACATGATACTTATTCGCTTTTTTTTTTTTTTAAGTAACTGTCTCAAACAATAAAAGGTCAATACAGAGAACTTTTACATTTTATTGTTTATTTATTTATTTATTTATTTTATTTTAAAATGAACCATCTAATGACAAATTATTTGAAAAATATATTTTTTAAGCTTGTTACATTATGATTATTCATATTTTGATACCTTTATTGTATTAAAATACCAATTATATATTATGCATTGATTTTTCTTTTTAATTATTTATCTAGTTATATTTAATAAAATAAAAAACAAATTGCCTCCACGCTTTTATTTTGACTAAAGAAGAAACAAAAATTTAAATTAAATAAACAATTGACTGACAATACTTTATAAAATAAAATAAAATCTACATCATGTTTTGATATAAACACGCATGTCGTCGATGAGGTTATAAGCAAAAAACCTAAACTATCACAAATATAAATATTTTAAGGGAGCACTTCTGTCGTTTGGAGCTATAATGTATAAAGGCATACGTATCGTGGTCTTTGATTTACATTTTAATTTACAGCTACGATTGGGCATGATATAGTTTATACATGGATAATTATGACTACTTTATCTTTGTTTAGTTGCATAAAATCTATTTAAATACACCAAGACATTCAGCATTATTAAATAGACATGAGATTGTTCAGAAGTTTTTTATGTAAAATTTATTCTGATATTCAATTGTTATTTTTTTTTCTTAGAAAATTAATTTTAAAACACCCTTTTTCATATAAATTTTGTCAGCATATAGTGTAAACATATTAAAATTAATAATTAATGAACCCAAGTATGATAGACATTTATTATATTTATGGTATAATATTCATACCAGTAACCATTTTAATTAATATTCCGTAGTTTTGTTAGACCAACCCTTTCTTTCACACCAGAAAATTTGGAGAGTATCCAAATGCTATTACGATTAAATAAAAAGAAAAATATTTAAAAAAAAAAGAAAAGAAAAACTGGTGTGAAAAGAATGGTGGAACAAATAATACTACAGAATTAGGATGTTGGCTGGTATGAATGTTACATAATTAAGATATTCTTTTATTATAAGAAATTAAGTAAAAGTAAAATAGTTCAGAAATTATGTACTCTAATATGAGGCTGTATTTACAGAATTATTTTTCAAATCATATTATTTAAACAAAAGTCTTTATTAAATATTGTAAATTTGAAACACAATTCTAAACAAATTATTTTAAAATGTATTTAAAAGTAGTATAATTAAAGTTTTGTGTGTATGTGGTCTTTAAAAATTTAAATTGACTTTTTAATTCTTACCAAACACTTTAGAAAAATAATGTTACATCTTTTTTATTTTATTATTATTATTATTATTATTTCTACAGGAAACTAACATTTCTAAACAAGATTTAAATTTTTGGTAGGTTATCAAATGAATATTTTTAACAATCAAAATTGAAACTGTTGATGCTTAACAAATAAAACCGAATCTTTTTTACAAGTTCGAAAAATTATATTACATTTCAAAATTAAATAAAATTTACCTTTGACTTTTTTTTTTCTTTCAAAAATGCTTAAAAAAAAAAAAAAAAAAAAAAAGTATTGTTTCTATTTTTATATAATCAGTATTCCTGCCTCGTATAACCTGTTTTCGAAAAGTATGTTCTATTTTAAAGCAAATGGTTGTTTTTTAAATGGCTGTCATAGAAACCTTTGTCTTCTTTGAAATTTTGTGATATGCTTTCAATTCAATCTTCCATAAACTTATGAATGTATTAGAAGATGCCATTAATGAATAAACAAAAATTTGCTATTTAAAATAATAGTCTGATGGACGTTCATTTAGTAGATAGTATTAGAAAAAAATTCTTTTTCCCTTAAAAATAAATCACAAATTAAATGCTTGCAATAAAAATTTTTAATGATCAATTTTTTGACACAAAAAATAGTAGATAAAATATTGTTTAATGTTTATTTTTCGCAAATTGAACAATTTAACACAATAGGCAAAAAAGAATCAAATTTCATTTTTTTTTTCTCTTAAAAAACTTGAACAATCTCATTTTTTATAATACATATAAAAGGATAAATTCTCTTTCCAATCGTTACAAAACTAAATTAAAAAGAAATTTTCTCTAAACGATTCAAAACAGTGAGCAAATGCAAAAGACTTTGTGATATTCATATTATACAAATTTCTTTAAAATGTACATAGTTTCAAAGCACAAAATACGCTGTAAAAAATTTTACATTTTATTAAACGCATGATAAACGACAGAAACCTTCAGTGTAAAACTCAAACTTTACCGCATTTCTAAATATTTGGCTTTCAAGGATTTAGACAAGGTTTAGAAAAACTACTTAAGATAGGCACCATCACATTTCTTAATCTGAATGAAATATTACCTGAAGTGAAAAATCGGTTGATTTTTACCGACACCTTTCACTGCAGATAATATGAAATACGTAACTGTTATCATTTTAGTAAAGAAACTTGAGTGACATTCCACACCAAGTCATTATAATCCGTTTTAAATGTGACACTTAACACACTCAATTATAGTTGATAAAATCTTTTTGTTAACTTTCACTGTAACTGTTTTGTAGAGCACATACGTAAGTCAGTTTTCATGAACAATGCTGCTTTCCACCGGGGCTAGACTTTGGAACGATTTATAAAAATATCATTTATATTTAAGTTTTTATTTGCTAAAGATGTACCTCTAGCAATGCAGGATATGACGTAAACACTGAGCAACAAGTTCATACGAACTTGGCGCTTTTTTTAACAGTAACATTATGCGTATAAAGGAAAAATATTAATTATAAAACAGCCTTTTATTCACTTTTTATCATTTACAGTGTCGTCGAGGCTTGTATGTTTAGGACTGCATTCAGTTGGTGTAGGACTTTTCCCTTCATTCCTTAATTGTGCCCTTTCTGTGCTAAGTTTTCGCGCTGCATTTGTTGCTACAACGTCTATAACAGCATACTGCACGGCGCCTTGTTTCACTACAGGGCTTGAAGGCTCAGATTCACCGACAGAAACAACTTCTAGATAATTGAGCTCTTTCGTAGATTCTTTGGGAAATGTAAATTGAGTAGTTTTTTCTGGAGATGATAAATAGTCTGTATTTCCTGGAGATGCACTGACATATCCAGGAGAAGGAGAATTTGTTTTTGCACAATTATTGTTATTATTGATATTATTATTTGTTGACTCAGATGGATTATTTTCATTTTCATTCACGCTTTCGTTTGTCTGCTGTTGCTCTTCTGTTTCATTTGAAAAAGTCTTTAGACAGGGTAAATTAAGGTGTGCACAGTCTGCAATAGGAATATATGGGCATCCATCTTGTATCACAACTCTATCAAAAGTGTGATATTCTTTACCAGATCGGGGTCTCAGAGAACTAGTACATGATGTAGGAATCTTCATAAGTGCATTGCATAAGTCGTCTGTTCGGACATAATCGTTGGAACCAACACCTCCACAGCCACTACTTCCACTACCACTACTGCTTCTGGAACACAGTGAAAGAGATTCGATGTAATCAGACATATCAGATGATGAGCTAGATGTCATACTTTTGGCATCAAGCAATAAAACACCTTCAGGAGACGTTACGAACTGGTGGCACTGCTTACATTCTGCAAAAGAAAATAAGATAAAATAAGAGATAAAAAATATTCAACTAGAAATAAATTTATAAAATAATAATAATAATAATAATTATAATGAAAATAAAAATCTTTAACGTTTTACTTTCTGATTTTTTTTTTTTATTTAAGGTTATTGTTAGGGAGAAAAAAACTCATTTAGGCATATTACTAGTAATTTTAACTGATTAATATTTTTTTCTCTGTAAATGTGACATTAAAATATAATCATAGTAATTCAAATTCACATAAACACGCAAAAATCATTTTCATGATTAAAAATATTTTTTTTTAGGACAGGTGATTGTTTCGTTCAGATAGTAAATTAGTGTTGTCATCATTTAGTAGAATATCACTACGAGAAAAATGACAAAATAGAAATATGCCAAATTTAAAAAAAAAAAAAAAAAAAAAAAAAAGGGAGATAAAATAATAACAAAATATATAAACACATGGAAAATGACAATGTGTACATTTATTAAAATAGATTAATTACACACACTGAAAAAAGTAGTCTCTCATCCTCAGAAAATTATAATAAATAATGATAACCAAAAGAAAAAAAAAAATTTTGTAACTTTCATGTTACTCTTTACGATGTATAATCAATGTGTATATACGTATATAAAGAAAATGCATGCATTATACTGATTATGTCTCTATAAATTTCCCATAGATGCTCTCCTATAGACTATGATTTATTTATTTATTTATTTATTTTAGTATCATGGGATTTTGTTTCATTTTTGCAATTGAAGAGATGGGCATTTTACTAGTGTAATTTGGTAATGATGATAAATAATAATTTATTCACAATTTTTATAAAACTAATAGAAATAAATTTTTAGAGTTAAAAGTAAAATGTTTTTTTTTTTTTTTTTTTATATGAATATTTTTTAAAAATTACCTGATATAAATATCATTTTTGATTGGTCTTGCTTTGGTTCTTGCTGAGTTGGCTGGCTTTTGGTTCCAGCACCCGAAAACTTTCTGTCAGGAACAGGGTGTCGACTAGCTGCATTTCCGGAATGCCGTCTTGGAAGTGAGCCATGATAAGCAATGAAGTGTGAAAATATAGCTCCTTGATTAGACTGATTAGAAGGAATGTGGGTAGAAATTCCGGAATCTGTTGAGCTTGCTGAATGCTGACTTTGTGGCTGATTACTTGAATTACTTTTGCACGGTACACTTGAGGACCTTTTTATGCTCATAGGAGTTCTGCAAATACTTTTGTCCATACTCTGACTCATAATTACTTCTGGATCTTGAGATAAGTCTTCTTCAGACAGTCTATACTCTTCATTTAATTGCAAGCAATCAGCTGATCGATGGAAAGGATATTTTTGAATGTTTTCCAAAAACAAACTATCTGGAGATGAGGGAGCCGATGAAGGTGGTGTAATTTCGTCTGTACTAAAGGATTTTTCTTTGGACCTTAGTGTAAGTTTAGTAAGAATGGGATGTTTCCTTATAGGCGTGGATTTTGGGCTTCCAGTACCACCAGTTTGAGCTCCATCATCTGAAGAACCTTCTTGTCTTCCGTCAGTAGAACTTGACCGAACTCTACGTAAGGTATTTATTTTAATATCTCCTAATGAACTTGATCTAGGAGATCTTTGACATTCACCACATTTTTTGCTACTGCACATTGATTTGCAATTTTCATCACATTCAGAATCATCCTTAATTTCAAATGCATGTTCATGGAAAGGTAATAAAACTGGCATAAATGGTCTAAGAGGCAAAACTGTTGATGACTCGGAGGTAGGAGGTACATCACCTTCAGGTATAGGATCACATGTCATTGAAATTGAGGCACTGGCAGCTGCTGAAGTTGAACTACTACTAGTTTGTGCGGTCGTTGCAGACACGTTAGGCGCATCAGCAACCGTCAACTCTCCTCTTCCATCTGATGTTCCCGGTTGCATCAACAGATAATTCTCAGCAGTTGCTGTTGAAAATTCAGTTTGATTGAAAGACATCATTTCATAAACGCCGTTAGAAGGAGGTGTTTCAAGTTTTTTCTTTGGTTTCTTAGGAATATCCTCTGTAATTGGTTTTTCATTACCTTCTAATATCGTGCCATCTGGAAGTACATTTGGTATTAAATGAGATGGTCTAACATCTAAAATGTTAGCATTTTCATATAATGATAGCGTTTGAAGAAAATGCAAATTTGCATAGTAAGGAATGAGTTTTCCTGGAACTCCTTGGCTTGTCATTGCAGCAGCAGCTGTTTCTTGTAGATATTTAAGATTGACGTAAATATGATTGGCATTATCTTTGCGTCCTAATCTTCCACCAAAAGTATTTAAAAATGGAACCCCAAATGCTATTCTACCACAACAACAATCCGGTTGTCCAACTGGACAAATTACTGGAGCTTGCCTACATTTGCAGTTCAAATTGTGGTCTGCCCGACGTTTGATATTTTCACTATCGGAAGATGTTGATGATGCGACTGCTTTTGTATTCACTGAACCGTATTCTGAACAGTTTCTACCTACAGATCTTCTGACGCTGTCTGTTAATGATGATTGGTTAAATGAAGGCAACAAACTTCCAGGACATAGAAGTAACCGTTGACAAGGGCAGACTTTAGGCTGAGAAGCCGGTTGACTAGTCTGGTTTTTAACAGTATTAGAGGAGCGAATATTTCCATTATCTTCTTTCTCATCTGCTGTTATATTAGCATTATCCATGCGATTTATGATCTGAAAATAAAATAAAAAAAACATATATATATTTATCTGTGGTTGCAAGAAATCTTGCAGTAGAGTATAAACTGTTTTTTTGTAAAGCATCCAATATTTACAATCACTAAAAAGAATAAGTTTTAGATTAGCTAATAATCTGACTCACTTTAAAAATATTAAATTGAAATGAATTTTAGAAGGTTTAAATTAAAAACAGAATGTTATATTGTACGTGTTTTTACGTCACTAACTGATAAAACAAGTTATTTTTCGTTTGTCAATTAATATATTTGTTATTAATATGCATCTGTTTTACAATATATATATACTATTTTCAAAATGTATACTATATATGTATACTATTTTCAATATACGCATAATGCATGGGAATTTTAAGGCATCATTAAATTATGATATACAATCACATAAATGCGCCATAAATGTTATGATATGGATATGAAACAATGATTAGATAACATTGATATGAATGGAAACTTGATATATGAATATTTAATGTGCGTCATATCAGAAAATATAAATTACTGACATGTGAAAATACTACGAAATAGATATAAGAGCTTTTTATAAAATCAGATAAATAAACAGCTTACTAATAAATAGGTGGTTATAATAGCGTAGCTGATAACCACAGCAGCCAAACTTTCTAAATTTTGAATTAGATTTATCACCACTATTTTTTAAATGAATTCTGTCATATTTATTTTCCACGATTAAATAAAGTAAAAACAGTTTAAATAAAGCAAAAACAAGAGTTTCCTATTTTAAGTTGTCTTTGAAAAACGTGAGACTTGGTATCTGTGTAATACTCATGAGAAATATAAATCATGTGTCACAGTACAGAAATTTGCCAAGTTTTTGTCCCTGATAATCAAACTTTTGCTGAAATGTACTAAATATTTTAGTTAAAAAGTTTCTAAAATTTTAATTAATAAAAAAAGGCACCGTTATAATTGATTTTATAATGATAAAATTTGAAAAAAAAAAAAAAAAAAACTCAGAAAATGACCGCGTCATAACGTGTCAGTAATTAGTCAGCAGAAATAAATTTTACATATATTCATTGAAGAGGAAATAGTTAACTAATTAACCCATTTTTAAACTTCATTAAATTTCCTTAATAAGATTTTTTGCACTTTAATTATTTCTTAAAAAATAAATCTCTGAAAATACACTGTCATATTAATTACTCAAACAATAAACAGATATTTTTATTTAAAAAATTATTAACTAACGAAAAGAAAAAGAATACAGAAAGAGAAGAAAAGAAAGGAAAGGAAAATGTCTCCATGCTTCCATGATGTTTGATTAAAAACAGAAAAATGTCGAAAGAGGGGATACTCGCATAAAAACTTCGAGTACTTCATAATTAGAGCTGCATTTAGATTTTTTTTTTTTTTTTTTTTTTTTTTTTTTTTGAGGCAGCACAGAAAAAGTGCTTGACATTGAAAGCTAGAGAGCTTCCGAAATTTCAAGTAAAAGCTTCGGATACTGCCGCAGGAAAGGTATAACAAGGAGTCAATGCTGGAGGCCATGTTTTAAATTATATATATATTTTTTTTTTTTTTCGTTTTGAAATGATGATCTTACTTTTTCAACGAACATATTAAAAGAAAAAAAAAAAAAAAAAAAAGCTATTTTTATACAGTCTACAAATTGCATTTTTTAATTAACTGTTTCTTGATATTTTGCATTCACTAATTGAAGCCCTTTTTATTTAGTTTTTCTTCGTGCATCTTAAAAGTTAAAATCACCTAGTAAACTGCGTAATGGATAATTGCAAAATTTAGTTTACTTAAGTGTTTTCTGAGGAAATAACGTGATTAGACTAATTTAGAAATAACATTTAGTATTTTTTCGAAAAATTAAATAATTCAATTTAATGCATTTCTAAACCCATACTTTCAAAAGTAATATTTTCAACCAATCGTCAATAGGTATTTATATTATTTATATCGTACCTTCTATTATATATTTAAAAAATTATTACTATTATGTACTTTGTAGAAAAAATAAAATGTTTTCGCAAAGTAAAAAAAAAAAAAAAAAAAAAAAAAAAAAAAAAAAAAGGATGCATTTAATTTTTAATTAACCAAGAAATAAACTTTGTGATAAAATATACGCAGGGTCACGATAATTAAACTTTTGTTATAAATGGCCCCCTGCAGTAAAAATGGGTGGACGGGCCACCAAAAGGGATTTATGCGTTTTAAGTTATGCTCTCCTAATGGACTAATTTATACAATTTAAGCCTTTACGAACATATCATAGGCAGAAATGAAAAATGTCAAAGTAAAATGCACACGATTTAATTAAGGAAGTAAACAAAATATAAGCAAAATCCAAGAAAATGAAAGCATACAATATTCAACACTTATCAGGGGCGTTAATTTAATCATTGTATGCAAATATAGGGGAATGTCTGCGTACATCTGTAAACATACATCTAAGAATAACAGATATTAATCCATAATTTATATTAATAAAATCAGACTTTTGTCTGTAAATTTGTCAGAATAAAAAAATTTTGCGATATCTTCACGTTTCACACACCACGAAAGCCGAAAATGACTTCAGAAAATTTTGCCTGTGTGTATGTGTCATGATGTCCGTATGTCTGTAACGCTATTTTTCTCAGGGCATCACTTGAGAGCGGCTGGACAGAATTCAACGGCGCTTGGCAGAAACTTAGATCTTTACCCAACTTCAAATTATATCTATCAACTTTTCAGAAATTTCCCCACGTTCCCCCCTTCGGGGCGGAAGGGCGGGGGAAGACAAAAACAAGTTTGTCCAAGGATCACTTGAGAACGGCTGGAGGAAATTCAACGGCGCTTGGCAGAAACTTAGATCTTTACCCAACTTAAAATTATATCTATCAACTTTTCAGAAATTCCCCATGTACTCCCCTGTGGGGGCAAAAGACAAAAATTTGTTTGTCAGGGTACCATTTTAGAACGGCTGGACGGAATTCAACAACGCCTGGCAGAAACTTAGATATTTACACAACTTAAATTATATCTAACAACTTTTCCGAAATTACTCCCCTTTCCCCCTGGGGGGGGCAAAAGTCAAAAACACGTTTGTAAGCATAACTCGGCTCCTAATTACTTCACAGTAGAGAAATTGCACATGGGGAGACTAGACATGGTTAAAAATAAAACGTTATCTGCGATTTAAGAATTTTCAATTTTTAAGGGAAGGGAAGGGGAAAACCAATTCTTGGCGGGAAATAGCGAAAATTCCTGATTTTTGCGTAGAACTCTACCAAAAATGGAACAAAGATATTGGAAAAAGGCTATGCGCCTTCCATAGGATATTTCCAAAAACGCATTTTTGTTTTTCTTTTTTGTGGCTTTTTTTTTTGGGGGGGGAGGGTTGGGATGGGGCAAAATCGAGGCACCCCTTTTAGCGCTAAATTTGTCCTGATAAATCTATGAGAGCTGCGGTCATGAATTTTGGCGCTTGGATTGTTTAAATGTAACCGATACCTAAAGTAACGGGATTTATCAAAATTACCCCCCCCCCAAGGGGGACAGAAGGCAAAAGCACCTTTGTAAGCATAACTCGGCTCCAAATTACTTCATAGTGAAGAAATTGCACAAGAGGAGACTACACATTAGTACAATTAAAACATTTTCTGCGATTTAGGAAATTTCGAATTTTAAGGGGAGGAATAGGGGAAATCCATTTTTGGCAAGAAATTGTACAAATTTGATTTTTGAGTAAAACTCTGCCAAAAATGAACAAAATGTTAGAACAGCCATGCGACTTCTTTAGAATATTTCCAAAACATGTTTTTAATTTTTTATGATCTGCCTTTTTTGGGGGGGAAGGGGGAGAGGGGGGGATGGTATGTGTTACAAAGGGCAAATTCGAGACACCCTTTTTAGCGCTAAATTTGTCCTGGGAAATTTATAAGAGCTGCGGTCACAAAGTTTGGTGTTTGGATTGTTTATATGTATCCGACACCTAAAGAAACGTGATTTATCGTAATGCCCCCGCTTCCTCCTGGAGGGCAGGAAGCAAAAAAAAATAATAATAATAATAATAAATAAATAAATAATAATAATAATAAATCGTTTGTAAGAATAACTCGGCCCCAAATTATTACACGGTGAAGAAATTTCACATGGTGAGATTAGATTTGAGTACAAATAAAATATTATGTACGGTTTTGGAATTCTTTATTCTTAAAGGAGAGAAGGGAAAAATCGTTTTTCAGGGGGGAAATTTCAGAAATTTCGGATTTTTTAGTAAAGCTCTACTAAAGATGTTATAAAGGTATTAAAAATAGCCATTTGTCTTCTTTAGGATATTTCCAAAAACACATTTTCTGTTTTATTTTGTGATTTTCGATATATATATATATGTATTATGGGGGGGGGGGGCGGTTACGAAGTAGCAAATTCAAGATCCCCTCTTTTATAACTAAATTTGTCTTGAGAAATCTATGGGATCTGCTGTCTTGAGAAATTTATGGAAACACGGACTCCTCACGTTGCGAGTGAGAAAAATCTCTACCGAACACAGCGGGAACTTTAACTCAGGTTAATTAATAATGATATGAGATTTTGTCAACTCATTTAAGTATTGTGTCCAGCGAAGCGGGAAAAGTCTGCTATTTCACCTATAAAAACGAAATTAATTGAACAAGAGATTGAAATAAATGTAATCCAAAAATTATGTAAAAAAAAAAAAAAAAAAATAAATAAACTTGTAATAAAAATAAATCATTTATTTCAGAAAACATTCATTACTTACAAAAAACATTATACGAACGTTTAGGTCCGTTAACAAGTTAAGATTTAAAATTTTTTTGTGAAAGTAGAAGTCCTGAGTAAAAATAACAGTTTTGTAACAAAAACTATTATAAACTTAAAAATAATATAAATACTTTTATAACTAATCAGCGTATCTATAAGCCAAATATTATAAAATGAAAAAGTTTTAATACTTATATATATATATTTTTTTTTATTAAACATATCAATTTTCTTATAAAAAAATACTTCAATGAAAGTTATTCGATACTTGGAGGAAAACAAAAAAGAGCGCTGTCATCTATGTACAATAAAATAAAAAATGAAAATAATTCTCTACAAATTAGTATAATAAATAATCAAATAGAACAAGATTTACAGCTGAGATAGTTTTAAAGTAGCCTTTAGATGGTGCCTTATACAGAAAAACAGAAATAATAGAAATGACTCATACGAAATGCATAGACATATGAACATTTAGTGATTGTTTTTCTATCCCTTGTGAGTCATTTCATATATTTCATATATTTCGTTATATTTTACATTTTTGCTCATTGAAAACGACAACTAGTGGACATAATTTAATTTTAAAAATAATTCAATATCATGAATGCAACACCTAAAATATATGAATAACAATTTTGGTGGGAATTCGCCCACCTATTTTTCTACAGAAAGCCATTATCCTTTACATTATATAATTGTATTTTAATTTGATCTTAGCTTCAAGATTTTCTCAAAGAGGATGTTGATGTAAAAAAAAAAAAAAAAAAAAAAAAAAAAATCTTGCTAAAAAATGAATTATACTCATCTCTTACTTATAAAACCACATAATTTTATCCAATTAAAAGAGTAAAGGGGGAAAAAAGAGGAATTACTTTTGCTTCTTGAGTTTCTGCAGTTTCAGTGGAGGAGGTTGAAGCCTTTTCGACACTACCGTCGGTTGCAGCCTTAGAAAAGACAATGAAAATAAACTTTGTTTTAGTCAAAAGCAAAAGTTTTGCCAAATAGAAATTTTTGTAGAAAGTATTAATAATATAAACTAAATACTAAAACCCGAATAAACTAATACGTCAGAAAAGCCAAAAGAAAAATATTTGCGATGCATACAGCTGTTTCGGTAGCTTTCAGCGTACCGTCTTCAGTGCACTTTTTGGCGTTTCTGACATAGTAGTTTATTCGGGTTTTAATATTCCAACGCCAAGTCTATTGTTATTATAAACTAAATACAGTAAGACCCCGCTTAACGCGGGGGATGCGTTCCATCAAAGTAGAGCGTAATGCGAAACAGCGCGTGCACACTTTCAGGGAAACCCCGTACTTCTGCGAGCAATTTCGGGGAATCCACAGGGGAAATAAAAGAGAGCTAAACCGAAACAGCGCTAAATGAAACAGCGTTAAGCGGAGTCTTACTGTACTACTAAGGTCAAAATTAATGTGTGTTACAAATGGAAATTTTCTAGCTAATTTGAAGTGGAATAAGTCACAGCAGGGCTGAAAATTTGGTGATACAAAAAGACCACCCAAGATCTTAACGTATTAGCGTGGTCAAAAATATAAAATGGTAGAAAAATATACTATACAAGTGCAAGCATTTTATAGAAATTTTATATGAAAACTGTAAACACTGTAATTTTAAAACTTTCTTTAAAACCTATTTTATTAACATAAATTTTTGCAAAGATAATAGTTTAAATTCAATAATTAATGTAAACATATAAATTATGCTAGGCATGCATTTACAGACGTCGCAGCTTTCCTAAAATTTTATACTCATTTTATTATATTGTCACCACTATGAAAAAATACATTTTTTTAACACAATGTTAAGACGTGTTTTAACAATACAATATTCAAGAAAAATCGATATAATAAATCAAGATAATCGATAAATGTATCGATAGTCAATAAAATAAAAAAGAGGTAAAGTTTAGGAACGTTGCGAGGCCTGTAATTAATAACTTGTTGCAAAACATTCTAAAAGCTGATGTAAAAGAATGTAAGGAAAATGTAGCTGATGTAAGGAAAATGTAAATAAACATCGCAAATTTTATTATCATACAACAATTATTTCAGGTCAAAATAATTAAACCTGACATCGCACAAAAAATGTAATAAAAATAAATAGAAATAGAAATAGAAATAAGTGCAATTTGGTAACACCAAAGTAAATTATATTGGATTAAAACAAAATAGTATGTAGAATTTTGAAAAAAGTGCAATTTGGCAACACCAAAGTAAGTTATATTTGATTAAAACAAAATAGTGTGTAGAATTTTGAAAAAAGAAAAATCTTAAAGTCAACTATATTGAGCTTTTAATGATATTTTCTTATTCATATATATGGTAGAAAAAATATTGTTTTGGGGTAAATTTTTTTAAATTGAGTTTTTATTATAGTTACACATTTTGAGGTCCCTTGAATCCAAAAAATGTATATATAGAGATTTGGTCTGTGTGTCTCTGTGTGTGTGTCTGTTATCAGCATATCTCAAGAACAAATAGTAGTAGTAAATCCAAAATCGATATTTTAAATTATATCATATAGGGATGCTACAGTAAACTTTTCGCTGAGATCAAGCAAATGGTGCGTGTACCGTGACATCCAAGAGAATTTAAAAACATTATGTCTACAGAGAAAATTTCTGGTAAGTACAGTGTAACATCTATAGTCTGCCCTAAACAAAATAACATGAATATATCTTTTATATGCATACAAGCATGTTTTGTGTGGATTATGGTATGGAAATCATTCACCATTCGTTTACAAGGTTACCCAAAGTATTTGGATACATTGGGACTATACTGAAAGTGTATTTCATTTTCTGTTAGGTGTTTATCATATATGACTAAATTTAAATACACAGTATGATGTGCATATAGTTTATAAGCAATGTACTGGGCTACCCAAAATTAAGTTAAGCGTTCTTTTCTATTGAATGTAATTGATGGCGGTTATTTGCTACTTTTTACTATATCAACGAACACTGCCCACAAAGTAAAACTCATTTTTCGTGTCCATACTGTAAAGAAAGTATTTTTTGAGATTCTATTTTAAACTCTGTTTTGTCTATAGTTTTATCATATGAAAATCCAATTTTTAGCAGTTGGTCTCTATGTATAGCTGTTATCAGCATAACGTATAAACAAATAACTGCAGGAAATTCAAGTTTGGTGTTTTAAAGTTTGTATTCGGTTGCCACTTAAAAAAAAATTGATTATTATTTGGCAAGATTGAAGGCAAATTAATTCAGCTTTGTATTTTTCTTTTTCTTTTCTTTTTTTCTTTTCTTTTCTTTTTTTCTTTTAATTTCTTTTATTTCTTTAATGAATTTAGACACTATAATTGAACGGGGTTTAAGGGTGTTGGAGCCTTCTCCCTACACAGAATTATCTGTCAAATAAAACTGTTACTAAACCTATTTTAGGTTATTTTTAATGTAGATTGAACTTTATTATTCTACGTTATTGATATTACGATTTAATATGCAATCCATCGTTTCAGTATTGAAATGCCGGTAAGAGGAATTCGTGTGATTGACACGTCAAATTATTTTGTTTACCAAACAAAGAATTGTAGAATTGATTGTATTATAAACGTGGAATTCGATTTTTTAAAGAACTTTTTAATGAGCAATTGTAAATATCAAAAAATATTTGTTTCTATTTTTTTAAAATAAAAATAAAAATAGAAAACATGAAAAAAATTATAAAAATATTTCAGTCGAGTCCACGCTATGATTTTGGCGACATTTGTTGATAAACCGCCGACAATTGTCTCTATGTCTCTATGCTGGCGTGAACTCTAATTATAACAAAGAATTTTTTTTTTTTTTTTCTAAAGAAAACTTATAACCATAAAAAAAAGAAAAATAAAATAAATAAATAAATCCTTTCTGCTTTAAAAAATATATTTAACAGAGTAATAACATGGAATCGTAAAATGTTAAATAAAATAAAATAAAATAAAACTAAATTTGTGGTAAATTTAGAATAATTTTTTAATGTCTAAAGTTTACCTTTATTGAAGAGTGAATATATTGTGCTTTTTTTTTTTTTTTTTTTTTTTGCTTTTCATAGTTATGAAAATTAGAGAGCCTACAAGGAGAGAGATATCAATAGTAAGTCAGCCTCTGATTAGTTCGAAAACTTTTTCTGACTATCACCCCCCTTTAAAACTGTTTTTAATATTTTAACGCACTGTGCTCACATCTATAACTGAAACAAAGGATTATTATCAAGCAATAACGATATCTGTATTTTTTTTTTTTTTTTTTTTTTTTTTTTTTACATTTAACTGAGAAGTATTCGAGTTTTTACCAAAACCCTGTTTTGTAAAAAAAAATGTCAGCTATAAGCATACACCGTAGCGTAATATCTGCGCAGCACTAATGTGACGTAAAACCCAACCATTCATCCATCCATCCGTAGCTTAATTTTATCATTTGTCATATCTCTCCATTGAGGCTCTCTAATAGAAATGTAAAAAAAAAAAAAAAAAAAAAAAAAAATCCTTAAAATTTCATTGTTTGAACTAAAATTTTTGTAAAGAAATGCTTTAGATATGGAGGCAACCAGCATGAGATGAAGCAATATATTTTTTTTTCCTCTGTTGGTTCCAGTTGCCCAAATATTAGAATTTTAAAAACACACAACACAAAATGATAATAATAATACTAATGATATATACTCTATGAAAAAAAAAAAATAATAATCAATTATTTTCGTTTCGCTGAATATATATATATATATATATATATTTCTTTAAAACGTCAAAACACCTCCTTCTAAAAGACAAAATTACTGTTATTGACCATTAAAAATAAATAAAATGGTCGATTTTTCTTCGAAAAAAGCTCATGATTCATCACGCGTTGCTACTCTCACAAGCAAACCATGACGAAGCAAAATTGAAGTAAAGTTGTTTTGTGCGTGAGCTATTGCCGTACTCTTAGTAGAAAACGAAGTGTTTGATGTAAATAAATAACAAACGACACAGAAGCGAAATCATGTAGCTTTAGAGAGGCTATTTCTGTACTGTTACAGTTATCGTTACTTTCAACGAGACGCAAAAAGGGGTTGGCAACGGCAACAAATAGGGGGAGGAGGATTTTCGATCGACAAGCATGAAAACGGATAAAAAAAAAAAGAAAAGAAAATGTGTACAAATAATATTCCTTACACGCTATTTCAACTATTGGAATTGAGAAGACCAATTTAGAAACGTTGTTTTGTTTTACTGTGTTTATTTTTGGTTCTTAAAATCTGAAAAAGAAAAAATATATATATTATAGATTTTTTCTTTTCTTTCTTTTTTTTTCCCTTAAATGTTTGTGTTATTCGTTCTTACTTTCTTTTTTACTAAATGTAAATCGAATAAACAATTTTTAGTTTAAACACACACACATATATATACATACGTATATATATATATATATATATATTTTCTTTTTAATTTTGTGCTACAAAATGTAGATACGTATTATACAATTACGTAATAGTATCAATAACATTCTGTTGTTAATTGTTTAACTAAACCTATGTGTAGGTAATTCACTAAATGGTTATAGTTAAACTTATTCTGTTTAGACCTGCGCATATCCCGTTCTAGTAGACACAGAGCCTGATTAAGGGGGAAGCACACATTATCTCCGCTCTCACCAGATTCTTTTTACAATTATTTTTTACTTCATGTAATAGAAATTCCACGCTTTGACGAGGAAATATTTTTTATAAAAAAATGAACGGTGTAAAACAATCCAAATTACTCACCGTTATTAGACACCAGAATTCTTTAAAAATAATTTTTAATGATAATTTTCTGTTTATTATAGGAGGAAAGTATTTGTTAAAAAATAACGGTGTAAGTATAAATTATGTGTGCTTCCCCCTTAATCAGGCTCTGAGTAGACATATTTTTTTGAAACTTGGTATATGCGTTATAAGAAACACGAAGAAAAAAATCTGCAATGAAAATTAATAGTTAGACCGACGGAAGCGATTTTCAGACAAAGTAGAAAATACGTTATACACATTTGGTGTGTTTTAAAAAGGTAGTAGTCAATGTCGTACTTTTTTTTCCATCATGCGTATAGAAGTAAAACATAGAGACTTTGAAATCAAGTTATTTATCAGAGTGATAGTCATTTTTGAACTGCACTGCGAGAATGTGTAAGCTTTAAAAGCTAATAGAAATTCCCCTTTGTGAAGACAGGGTTTTAGGAAGAGAATTATTAAATTTGGAAAGACTTATGAATTTTGTATGTGCTCGGAAAATGATGAAAACTGATTTAAAAAAAAAAAAAAAAAAAAAAAAAAAAAAAATGTAAGACGTCATATTGTTCTAGTTGAAAGAGTTTCTGCAATTATTTTCAGCGTTTATCAACTAAAACAAATGAAAATCATTTTTTTTAATAATTATTTGGCTTCACAACGTTGATCCTGTGTATCATGTAACCACGTTTCCTAAAACAAGCAGTGAGGAATAGCCCAAAAGCATGGAGGGGTGCCAAATTGACCGACAGCTTGGGATTTGGAAAACATCCAGTAATTCGGCGCTCTTTTATCGCTTATTTTCTCTGAATCAGATGACTATTTCCCCTATTTTAACACTGTGCTCGTCGAGCCAGTACTTGCGCAGAAGTTTCCATCGTTTGAAGATATGTAGTCGAAGAATGGATAATAATTGATTACAAAAACTTTTGTACTGTAGATAAAGGGAAGGACAAAACATGTAATTCTCCGTTTGTCTGAGATTATTGGAAACTGGACGCTTTTTTCGACGGCGGCAATGTCATTTCTTCCATAATCTCATTTGAGTCCAGTTTCTTCACTGTGTACATAACTTTGAAGTATTTTGAAATTTAATAATCATCCTTCTGAATCTCTGTCTCTACAATGGTTATTTTCCTTAAGCCTTTTAAGCGTCATTCTTACAAAGTAGATGAAATATGATTACTACTCTGATAAAACAACTTGATCATTGAGTCTCGATATTTAATGGCACAGTGAAAAAAGGTTTTATGATACTGACCTTTTTGAAACACTCCACATTTCTACTACGGCTTTCTTACATTATATTAAAAGCACCATATATAGGTCAAAATTCAAACTATAAATGCTTATTGCAAACTTTTTTCCCGCGGTCCTGATAAGGCATAAACTGAGTTTCAACGAAATACGTCTCTGAAACGGAATATATATATATATATATATATATATGTCTGAAATGGTTATAACCACGCAATATTTTTGAGCAATGTCTATCTGTATATTATAAAATACTGTATAACTATCCTTATTTGAATATTTAGAAGTTTATAATGTACAATTTAGAATTTTTTCTAGAACAGATGATTTATAAAAATATATGAAAACTTAGATAAAAGATACCTTTAGGACGAAAAATAAGAGTTAAGTAGACAAACACTTCGTAAGGAGAAATTATTTTAAATACTTTTGAAATGCGTTAAAAATATTACGTTAAAAACTTAAAATTCCGACAATGTCTCTAAAATCCAAAATATTGAATTATATTACGAAGTATTACATATTGAATTAAAAACTATAACATCGAAAATACGAAAATATTTTTGATATGTTTAAGTTCAAACCCTGAATCATTTCCAAAAAGTGCTTTATTGATGGTTTATACAACATCTCAATTCCCCCTATTGTTTACATTTATAATCACTTTAAAACCCTGCATTCATACATTTAAAACCCTTTAATAATTTGACCCAAATACCTGGAAAATTAAGTACCAATTCCAGTCTTTATATGCATCTCCTCATGTCTCTCTGAAATCGCCATAGAATTCCTGATAATGGACGGTAAAAACTGCATGAGATAACAAATAATTTTACTTTCATTAAAATGATATTGCTATTTTGAAATTTGCTCGTCAAAGCTGATGTTTTCCTTCCGTCTTTGGCATTTGTCGCGTTCCTTCTTACGGATGCTAAATTTTTGACTCGTCATATGTAGGTAGCATTCTATTGTAATTCTTTTTAAAACAGTATCCGAAAAAAAAATTCCATTATAAATTGGATAAAATTTCCAGCAAATAATATTTCTCTGCTTTAGATGGTTTAGCTGCAATGTCTATTTTAATTTGTAGCTAAATCTTTCATAAAAACATGAAAGTATCAAAATGTAACAAATTTTAGATTACATGCGAAAGATGTGTGTTGGTGTTGCAGAATAAGGCCTATCAACTATTTTTGGGTCCTAGGGCTGAGGGAGAATGCCTACCGTGGAGGTCCATACGAAAGGACTACTAGAATTTATAACGATATGCAAATAGCACTTTATTAATTTATTTAACAGTTTTCATTTGATAATAAATAACCTTAACAATACTTTGAAAATAGTCCAAAACTTCATATAATTACGCCCATCTCAACAAACAATAAATATCTTCCGAATGAAAAATCTAAAAGCCATATTTAATCAGCATGTATTCATTGTTAATAGTGGTCACTAGATAATGTTTCATATACGAAAGCAATTAAAATATTTCAACTTTTGAAGAAGAAATGTACATACGTTTCGTTATTGATTTTTGTTTGTAAAAAAAAAAAAAAAAAAAAAAAAAAAAAAAAAAAAAGTTCTTATGTTTCAGTCCTGAACATTATTTTTTCGGCGCAATTCACTACAAAATATAGATTTTATCTTAAAAAGTTATATAACAGTTTTAAATTTAGTTATAATGTATGGTATAAATGCCATTGTTTATTGTACTTGACTTATATGCATATTGTTAGTAAATATTTTGAGATAAACTAAATTATTGTACTCAACAAAACAAACAATATTTGAAAAGAAATCTAAAATAAAAATTCATTCAAACTATTATAAAAGCAATATTTTTATTATCTATTTTGATGTTTGAGGAGAAAATCAAAGAGACAAAATGACATTAGAAGATCATGTGCAAGTTGTCGATCAGCAAAAAAAAAAAAAACACAGTGGCGATATTAAAAGTGATATTAAACAATGTCATTACACAGATTACATCTACATGGGTCGTACTCTCCGCCCTTTTTTCAAGACACTCTCAGGATTAAAAAATTAAAAAAATTTTTGCTACCACTATTTTTATGCAATAATATCTATCGTGCATAATCATGGCACATTGCTATGAATATATCGATAAGTATTTCTGCATTAAATTAGTGGTGTCAAAGGAGGTTGAAATTTCTTTTCTTTGAGAGTGTCCTGAAAAAAGGGCGGAGAGTCCTTTGCATCTAAAGATGCAATCCATCCTGCATCTAAAGATGTGAGCGGAAAAAAAAAAAAAAAAAAAAAAAAAGGGTTTAAACCACGGAATAAACCCGGTTTTTTGGGAAGGGAATTTTGAAAGTTTTCAAAAGTTGTGGA
This sequence comes from Salticus scenicus, assembly GCA_963930645.1. Classification (NCBI taxonomy): domain Eukaryota; kingdom Metazoa; phylum Arthropoda; class Arachnida; order Araneae; family Salticidae; genus Salticus; species Salticus scenicus. The sequence goes on from OZ005648.1 coordinate 175,501,360, forward strand.
TTTAGCAATATTTTTTAAACCAATATTAGAGATGTTCTACGGCATTCCAAAATGTTATCTTACATTTTGTTGGTTTTTATTATCTTTCGATTTTTAAATAGTGCTTTTAACGTCAACAAAATTAAAAATTACTAGTATAAAATTTCATTAATTAACAGACTTATTTTTTGTTATTGCCGTGTATTTATATCTTAGTTCTGACTGTATAGTGTATACACACTGAGTTCAAAGTAACACTTCTTTTTTATGGCAGTCGAAGCTCACTATGTCTTGGTTGTATATATCTATGAATGTAAATCTTTAATTTATTTAAAAAATAAAACAAAAATGTTCCGAAATAACCTGTGTTCACTAAAATGATCAATAATATTATACTGAAAAATATTATTTCAATTAAAATTTCAACAATATTATTATGCAATAAATAAATAAATAAATAACATCCAAATTGTTAATTATTAGCTATTGAAAATTTTATGTATTGATCCAATGCATTAAAAACTATTGCTGGAATTTTTAATAACCGAAGAACTGATGTTCGATATTGTTCCTCTTGCTCTTTAACTGATTATAACAAAATTTCATCCATTTATGTGAAATTTTGTTAAATCAATAAAACAAAATTTCATAATTTTTAAAGTATTTTTTATCATAATTTAATTTCATTGTATTATTTTTTATAACATATTTTATTATGGTATTCATTAATAAAAAAAAGGGAAAGGGAAAAGTTCTGAAAGTTATTTAAACAGGCAGACAAAACTTCATAATTTATAATTGTTAATAACGTAAATGTTTAATCTTTTATTATTTTTTGTAAAATAGTGACATAATATTCGATATCACTTTCATTTAAGCAAGAAGAATAAAAATGATATTGAAATAAGTTGTTTGCGCGCTTAAAAGAATAAAATTAAATGTAAACATTCAGTATTAGTTTCTTCCCATCAAAGTTTCCAATGTTCCCAAAATTCCCGGTTTAAACCCGAAAATTCTAATGTTTATTCTCGTGAATCAAAATTCCCGGGTTTTTTACATCTCTACCTGCATCTATGAACAACATACATAAAAAATAGCCATCTCTTAAGTATGTCCAATTGAATACTAAGGCTACAACAAAAATTCATACAAGCACTCATTAGCAAAGCTCATATGTACGTCGTATTCATATACTAACATTTGCTCTGAAGTTCAGAAATCTAGTGGTTTTATGTACCATGCAACAGATTCACCATTTTTTATTTTATTTTATTTTATTTTTCATTATCCGAGACAACTGGCATTCAAGACATGTAAAGCCGTACCTAAAATATTTTCTGTTACTTCATGACACAAAAAGTTTGTCCCTTGTAAAAGAACTTTTATACGAACAAATTTCTAAAATAGAGAAGCGAAATGCAGAAGAAAAATAAATTCAAAGAAGTTTTGAAATGCTATAAAAGTATTGTTTTCATTTCATATGTTTTCATTTCAAATTGTATTCATTTCATTGTTTTCATTTCAATAAATAAATAAAGTTTTAAAATCACATTAAACAAAGCTTTTTGAAGCTGTTATTAGATTTTTATTATTATTATTATTATTATTATATTGAAAACTAGCAGATTTTCTTCAGAATGACTTTTAAAATGCTCTTTATCATATAGCTGCATAAAAATACTAAACCAATTTGCAGGCCTTTATCGCCAGTATAGTTAATTTAATTTCGCTAACACCCCATTTATCCACTGCCAATTTTTCCGGCATACATGCCAACCATCTCATTATGAACCGTACAATTTTTAGTACCCGCCTTTTCTTCACACCAGTCATTTTTAAGAATAATTTTATTCTTATTTAATTGTAACAATATTTGGAGAGAATGAATCTAAAAATAAAGTGGTGTGAAAGAAGGGGCGTTAACAATTGTACGGATATTAATGAGATGGTTGGCAATTATGTTCCCGTATAAAAAAATATTTTAGTTTACATCTATGTAGCCTGCTAATTTTAGGTTCTTCGCCTCACTGCTGTACACAGAAAAGACTGCATCTATCTGAGAAACATATGTTGGAACTCTGTTTTATTAGGCATCAAGAGTATATTAATCATGGGTCATCTAGCTCATTAGTGTATTACCTACGATACATGCTGGTTTGATGGTAAACAGGAAGCATTTTTGAGTGATGTGAATACTTTCTCGGAATAACGATGCTTCAAAACTGAATACAATCAAATCTTAAAATTTTAAGATTAAGACTAGATTGCATTCAGTGTTTAAGCGTCTTTTTTTCCGAAAAAGTATTCACATCACTCAAAAATGCTTCCTGCTTAATATATATATATGAGTATGTGAGCGTATTTCTTAAAACTTACTCTAGGTCATTAGGATAGTCAAAAGTGTATAAAAGCTAAACATCTTTCATTGTTTAAAAGAAACAATAGTCAAATATAAAACAGACAAACAGTCTAACTTATGTTTTGTACAGTATTTTTTGGAGAGATTAACAAAATGAATTCACAGAAAATATTTCCTGTTTGAAGATTAAAAAAAAAAAAAAAAAAGCCCTAAAATTAGTGTTTTTTCGAAAATTATATTGAACGTACTTAAATCTTTCAGGGCCCTTCCCAACTGAATAATTGCGTCCCCTACAAATATTTTACAAAGTTTTACTTGCGTAAACAGAGGTAAAACATTATCTATATCTTTTCTTTTTTACACGTCCGTAAACTCTGGTGGCAGTTGATTTTAAAATAAATTACTTTGCCCCTTAAAGGGTTAAACGTACAAGGTGTATATATATCAGTACAAGGTGTATATATAACCCAGTGATCTCACTTGTAAATTTAAAATTTCCCTCCACAGTTGCCAAAATTTCCCTCTTTTTCCCTTTTTCATTTTAATTTTTCCCTCACTTTTTCCCATTTATTTGTTATCAAAGGAGGCACTATTAAAATTAGTCACCTAATGGAATAGAACTATACTTTCACAAGATTTAATGTTTTTTCGTAATAGTTAATTATTTAGAATAATTTTATATATATTTTTTCAAAATTATGAATGACAAAGACAGTTTAAATGAATTTTAAAAATCTAGAGGACAGCCATGCAGTGTTGCCAGATTGCGCTACTTTTTAATTTAACAGTCACCAATAATTTTGAGAAGTGATGATTGCTATATATAATATATAAATCGTCGATTATGTAGGGGAGAGTGGGGGCGAATGGGACATTTTCCATGTTTTTATTAATGACGTTCACCATATGTAATTCAGAATTTTATAACATTGCTCACAAGTACACTTCAGTAATTAGTTGCATATAAACATATTAAGTTTAATAAAAAGTTATCATTTTTAATTAATAATAATTTTTTTGTACATGTATGCGCATTGTCTCATACATCCCCACCTATGGGGATGAATGGGACAGGACTGGAGTTAACAAAGAAAAGTAAACAAAATGGAAAGTAAATAAATTTTTAAAATTAAATTGGTTTATGTGATTTTATTACACACTATGAAGTTACTGAAATTAACATAAACTAATGTAGTAACTCAAATTAACATCAAAAGGCAAAAGTCCTTTGGTTCGCATAGTTCCTAGTGCTCTATGCTTTGGTAATTTAATCTAATAAGATCTAATCTAAAAATAAATAAGACACTAGAAAGATATAAATCATTATAATAGAGTACAAATTATCCAGATAAATTTTTGTTTCCAACTGATCGGGAAAAATAAGCATTCTATTCTGTATTACATTAATAATCACCAGGATTTATTTAATTAGCTTGATTGAAATTGTGATTTTAATCCAATTATTATTAGTTTATTTATTTATTTTTTTTAAATTATTGATATTATTGATTTAAGTTGCATTGAATATTCTAACTTATAATTTTTTTAATCATAATTATTATAAACAAAAATCAGAGCAATTAATTTCAATATATTTTTCTCTAAATCCATGCTACTTTTACAATTCCATGTTATAACTATTGAGCTACAGGTTATAAAAATATTGAAAATCTATTTACGATGTTTTAATATAATTATTGTGTACAATTTTAAATTAACACATAGTGGGGAATGTCCCATTCATCCCCATTCAAACTGTCCCATTCATCCCCACCACCACATGATCATATAAAACATGAAATAGGCCTAAGGAACAATTGTCAATATTCTTCTTGAATATCATAAACACAATAAAACATCATGCCTTTTCAGCATATATGAGTTATATTAACTTTAAGCAAATAGTTCATCTTTAACTACTGTCTAATTGAATCAGTAAAAACTTACTCTGGCAGCAGAAAAAGGCACTTTAATTTTTTTCTGTCCTTCAATAGATAACACAATTCTGAAACTACACTTGATGAATGACCTCAGTACTGCCATATATCAGAAAAATTGCCAAGTTTCTAGTGCTTGCAAAACATAAAAATTTTGCTATTGTCCCATTCATCCCCACTCTCCCCTATATTAAATATCACTTCTCAAAATTAATGATGACTGTTGAATAAAAGAGTCGCGCAATCTGGCAACACTGCAGCCATGACCCCATCTCCCCTGTATTTGCCGGTGCATTCTTTGAAGATTAGCATACTTTTTCGGACATTGGTATTTACATATTTACAATGCTAGAGACGCCTTTGCAAAATTTGTAAATATCGTCGATTTTCTCTACATTCTCATCTATGGCTTAGTCTCCCTACTCCTGATCCATTGATTTGATGTTGACATTTTGACATAAAAGTAAGATATACTTTCTTGCTAAAGGCATAAGTGATTCTGGATTACGATCAAAAACATTTGAAGACTTTAAAAAAAGTGTCAGAGCATCTTCTTGAAGTGGAAATCTGTTTTTAATCTGTCTAATTGCTTCAACATAAAACGCTATACATGATACCCTAACGGATTTTTCACTTTTTGCTGAAGGATTTTCAATATTCATTATTAAATCAATCGCATCGAGAGAAAGATTTTTTTTTTTCGACGGACAAGAGTTTTGCTTCGAATACAATAATTTCTAAGCCGCAATGTATTCGGACAGAAAGAAATTTAATGCTATGCGCTTATAGAGTTCAGAAATTTTATCTTTCAGTCATAACTCATTCCGTTTCGACATGTGATCTTTAAATTTGTAAAAATGTACTTCTGATATAAATTGCTGAACAAGTCCTTCTAGCTCTGTCAGAAGAGTAGATTAATTCCTGTTCTCTTATAAAATGAGTGCCATTTTAAAATTAGACGATCGACCAAGTTAGTCAATAAAGTTGATTGAGACAATGCTAGAGGAGTACCAAGTATCAATCCATAAATGTTTTTTTATGAGAAATTTTCAAGTGGCCGTAACTTGAAATAAAATAACGGATCAGTTTGGATAATAAAGTCATCCACAATATTTGCCAAATAAGTCCATTGGTGAATGGACTTATTTTGATGAATGGACCACTTTGATCGAATTGACTGATTATTTTGGGAGTTATCGTAATGAGAAATTTTCAAGTGAAACCGTGATTTCAAGTGGCCGCGCTTTTGAAATAAAATGTGTGATGAAATTGAATTTGTCAAATGCACTCTTTTAAGAAATTTTTAAGATAAGTCCAGAGTCCAATAATTTATCGATTTCCGAAAGAAAAAGAAGAGAAATAAGGAATAAACCTAATAGGAATTTACTCTATTATATGACCTGCCTTTGAAAAAAAAAAAAAAAAAAAAAAAAATACAGTAGCCATATTTATTCTAAACGAAAGTCTATTTCTAATAGCATTCCCAGCTAAACTATAAAATCAACAAAATCATCATGGCTAATTCATTTATTCTACCTTTAATATAAAGATTAACTAAGAATGATATTAAAATTTAGTAAATTATGAAAAATTGTAGAAGTTCCTGAAAATTTCAAATAATTACTTTATTAAACTTTATTTAGTAAAGTGAAAAATATAAGACTATAGTTTAAATTAATTTTTGCATACATATATATCGACTATTTATTTCTCTTTCTATTCACTTTCACAGACAAATTTATTACTTTGAAATACAGAAGTCGCATTTTTCTTTTATTATTATTATTATTTTTAAGGCATATTCAGGAATGAAAAATTTCAGACTTCTTTGCCACCAGTATTTTTATCAATATAATTTTATAGTATTTCCATAATAAAGTGTCGTGGTTGAATAGGGTATAGATTTTTCGGTAAAAACAATGGTAGTAAAAATGGCAGAAATTTGTTATTCTCGAAACAGTCTCAACCTTTTGCAGCGCATTTTATTACCACTACCGTCAATATGAAATTTTTCTTGAATGTTTAAATGCTAAAACGTCTGAAAACATTTTGTAAAAAAGTATTGATTTAAATGAGTGGTGGAAATATAATAAAGTGAATGTAAAATTTTAGGAATGGTGCGAGGCCAAATTGATATATCAGATTTTTAAGTTTAAAAACAAATTCTCATATCTCTTTCTTACATCGAGGGAAATTTTTCCCTCATTACTTCGTTTCCCTTTTTTTCCCCTCTAAGACCCGAAATTTCCCTAAAACGGGAAAGTTTTCCCCGAAGTGAGAACACTGGTTGTAATACAGGGTGACATAAAATAACGGAGACAATGTTTAACACATCCTGACGCGAAATAATTGTAACGTATACAAATAAATGTTGTTCTGTTGGAATTTCCCATGCATTTTTTCACTAGTATATGCATTTACCACTGTGAGCTCACATATTTACTTTTCCTTTTAGAATGTCAAACAAACATATTGCAGTTTTGGAGCTGTTTCGTCAAGGATAGCCGCATGTGAAATTGTTCGTTTACTCAATGTGCTGCGACAGACTGTATGCAAGGCCATCAAACGTTTTAAGGAGCTTGGCCAAGAAGGCGACCATCCTAGAAGAGGACGAAAACGTACCGCCATCACGCCCAGGAACCGCAAGGTCATCCAGAAACGAGTCAAGCAAAATCCGAGAGTCTCCATGCAAAAATTCGCCAGTGAGACCGAAATCAATCGTGAAGAAGTTAGGCGAATAGCCAAAAATGAGCTCCATCTCAAGAAGTATAAGTTCCAAAAAGTCCAGCGGCTCACGGAAGACAACAAGCGGGTACGACTCCAAAAATGCCGGCGATTCAAACGTCGGTTTGCAGCTCAACGAGGGAAGATCATCCTCTTCACGGACGAGAAGCTGTTCACCTTGCAGCAGGCGCACAACTCACAAAACGACAGATATTGGTCCTCGGACGCTCCCGGAACAACGGCAATAGTAGAATACCGACAAAAACCTCAGTCTGTCATGGTGTGGGTCTGCGTTTGCCTCTCGTTTTCATTGAAGAAGGGGTCAAAATCATACAAAATGTGTACCAGCGTAACATCCTTGAGGCTGTGGTACTTTCGTGGGCCCAGCAGAACTTCCAGAGTCGGTTTTGGAAGTTTCAACAAGACTCCGCCCCATCTCACAGGGAGAAGTTGACCCAGGAGTGGTGCAGAACCCACTTTCCCGATTTCATTGTTTCTACAGAATGGCCCCCTACTTGCCGGATTTAAAACCCATGGACTATAGCGTGTGGTCGATTTTGGAGGCGAGGGCATGTGCCAAACGCCACAGCAGTTTGGAGTCGCTAAAACAATCACTGCTTTGTGAGAGGGATAGATTGTTGCCCAAGGACTTGCGGCCAATTGCTAAAAACTTCAAGACTCGTTTGCAGCTGTGTATCGACGCTTATGGCGGCTACTTTGAAACCAACAGAGTATGTTATAACCTGAGGTCCATATTATTATTAGCAATTGTTACATATGTTGATTTCTTTTCTATTAATAAAATATGGATAAAAAACATTGTCTCCGTTATTTTATGTCACCCTGTAATAATATTTGTTTTTAATTTACGAAAGAGAGACTACCAATTTTGCTTATCTTTCAACTCTTACAAAAAATAGTTTTCTTATATTTTTCAACTTTTGTTAATGTTAATGACAATGTTCAACATCCCCCCTCCCCTCTTTTTTTTTAAGCCTGAGCAGATAAAAATTCAAATTACAGTAAAATGTATGAAACTTATTCAGAAATTTTAGAATTTCCAACAAAAAATATATGTATATATTCACATATCGAATTTATGAAGGAAAGAAAATGTGTTCGTTTGTGAATGGAATTTTTAATAATACAGATAATTCGCTTGAAATTAAGACCAAATACTGAAGCTGTATTATGATTCATGTCATCTTAATAATAATTAAAAAAACCTTTTTTTTTTTTTGGTAATTTATTATATTTGCTTCATCATTTATCCTGTAAGTGTAGAATAGGTATGCCTTAAAGAAAATCTAGTGTATGTACTTCTATGTATATGCGCTCTTGTGTAAACTTCCTGAGTACGTCTATTTACTCAATCTTGTATAAGACAGAAATCGTAGAAAAGAAGGCAATGTCAATATTTTGAGAGGAGTGACCACAGCTTATTTCGCATTCTCTCCTACTGGAATTAGGATGAATTAGAAGTATTCTTAATTGAAAAGAAAAAGAAAGACGCAGGTGCAAAGGTCCAGTTGATTACAAATAAAGTAAATGTTAATATCATTTTTTTAAGATTATTATTAGAGCAAACTTCCATCTACAGTCAATTCCTTGTCTCTCGAGAACAATTTTTATAGAAAATCAAGCGCTTACTGATGTTTATCAAATAAATGTTAAAATTTATTTTTATCTACTTCAGAACTAGAAAAAAAAAAAAAAAACTAAAAATAATTATTTTTCAAATCAAAAGAGACCGGTTTCATTTATTTAATTATTTATTATTATTATTATTATTATTATTTAATAATGTTGTATTTCTTTTATGATAATTCAGTTTAATTTTTCTGTATCTTTTTTTCTAAATATTTATCTTTGTATTATAACTACGTTTTTATGTTTAAAAAAAAATATTTATATGTTTTAAAGGTATTATTATAAATTTTTTTCAGGATATTTATTTTAAAACTTTATAAAAATATTCTTAACAGTTTGCATTTAAATTTTGCATTATACTTTATTAATTTATTTTCATTTATTTATTTATTTATTTTTTTTTTATTTTTAATATATTAAATTCTTCTTAAAGAGCAGTAAAATATATGTTTACGCATTAATAAAATATGTATTAAAATGTAATTATATATTTGAATAATAAAGTATTCATACATTATTTTGTTTGTAAAGTACATCCATACACATAGCTGCCACTATGATAATTTATTACAAAGCATTTTTAGCTCCGCCTTTATTCCATACAACTTTTTTTTTTTTTTACAGTAAATTTTATCATAATTATATATTGGAGAAAAATATTCTAAAAACAAAGTGGTTAGAAAGAAAGGCGGAGCTAAAAATGTTCCGAAATAAATTTGAATATTGGCAGCTATGCCTTACATAGCTTGATTATTAATCTATTATTTACTTAAACGATGTTATTGTTGAAGAAATTTACCTTCACGGGAGCTCCTGATCTTGGCACTGCATAGTTAAGATATGGATTCACACTTGTTGATTTTCCACATGTACATGGAAGTAATATTGGAACACTGACTAAAGGTAATTGTTTCTTCGGTGATGTTGAAGGAGAAGCATTGCTGCTTCCGCTACTGCTTACAGATGGCATATCTACATCCACGTTTGGAGCCTTACCACCCCAACATGAACAAACGAGTCCACCCCCAAATAAAAGAAGTTCGTGTGGCGTAGCATCTGGTCCCTTGAGTTGTTTCCAACACGAGCATGGTCCACCCTCGCGTATTGGACCTAATCTATCTTTATCTTCACTCATGCTTAGTCTGTTATAAGGTAATGTTGATGAGCTTGTGTTTTGGTGATGTATATTTTTCGGCCTGTAAAAGATTTGGGAAAAAATTATTTTTATTTTTATTGCACAGTAACATTTTATATTGAAAAGGAAGAATTAAAATAATAATTAACAATTTAAAATGCAAACTACTAAAACTCCTAAATGAAAGTGCCACTTGTGGTGATCTAGGAAGAAAATAACCAGAATAAATTGTATAATGTATAATTAAAACAGATGATTAAAACCTTTCTACAGTGAAAAGTTTTTGTATTTTATAATAAAATATTTGTAAAAATAAAATATTTGTAAAAATCGCAAGGTATAAAAATTTCAGTGGCTTACATGTTATTGTTGATCAATTTTGAATCATTCTTGAAAAGAGATTCTGGAATATTTAATTATGAATTTACTGCTATTATTATAGATTTTTATGATACAGGGTGATTCAAATAACCACTTAGATTTGAAGGGATGATAAAACAAAATGAGATAGAAACTAACTTATTTAAAAAATATTTATATTAACTGCTTTATATTAACCGTTTTCAAGTTAATAAGAATAAAATGAAAAAAAAAAAAAAAAAAAAAAAACCTTACAATATCCCTCATTTCTGAATTGTCTAAACGTGTTACACATAAAAATCAATCACATTTTTAAAAAGAAGAGAAAAATCCTACAAAATGACGTTACTTGTATTAGAATATCTAGATTTAATGCAGAATTGCCAACATCTTAATTTATTATGGAGCATTTTTAGCCCCGCCTTTATTTTTATACCACTTATTATTATTATTATTTTCTTTTTTTAAGTATCTTCTTCTTATTTTATCGTAGCTATGTATTGCAGAGAATTATATTAAAAATAAAGCAGTTCGAAATAAAGGCGGGGCTCAGAATCGTCCAGAATAAATTAAAATGTTCCCAACTAAGTTAATGACGAGTTACAAGTGCAGAAAGAGTGAAAAAAATACAAAATCAAATATTCGCCAAAATATTTAATTTGAATTCCGCAAAAAACGTTCTAGCTACAATACGTAAAATTTACTAAAAATTGGCTAATTCCAGTAGCTTTCAAATAAACCTGCAATGAGCCATATAGGTTGACTAGAGCAGGAGAAAATTTAGTTGTATATTTGTTATAGACGATTCATTTTCACGTTTTAAAGAATTAATGAGTTTAATAATAATTTAATGAGTTCTGCCCATCTTTTGAAACTTCTCTTATCAACTTCCCTTAGTAACCCCGCTCCGTTTTTCCGCACATTATTTTTTGAATAATTCTCTGCAAACTCAATTAAAATTAACACTTTCGCGACCGATGAAGTAGATTCACGTCATTTGAAAATCTGTGACTCCTCCAGTGGGCGTTTCCTTTGCAATTTGTATGTTACACTATTTCTTAATAATATTCCTTATACTCATATTTGTACAATCAAAATACTATGGATACAAACATTTTCACTAGAAAGAGTATAATTATTATGTATATTTATATGCAGAGCTGCCAACCAAATCCAGCAAATTGTTAGTACCGCCCATTTTTCTACACCACTTAAATTTTAGAGTATTTGTTTTCTTAATTCCTCGTAAATATATTTGAAGAGAATTACTCTAAAAATTAAGTGGTGTAGAAAAATGGGAGGCAATTTGCCGGAATAGGTTGGCAGCTCTGCATATGTAATATAATTATGGATATAGAAAAACTTGTACTGAAATAATGCAGCTTGAAAGCCCACAGGCGGAACATACTATCAAAAAGTCAAAAACACGCGGTCGCAAAAGTGTTAAATAAGAAGAAAAATACTCAAACGAAAGGCTGGTGGGAAAAAATAGGCGGGAACTAACAGTTTTACGGAATACTAATTAGATTGATGGTAGGTATGATTTACATGCATTGATTCGTAGTTCATTTATTACATGAACAATAACTGTATGTTTATTTGCACCACAATATTACGTTATGCATTTATTTGTATTTTCATTAAAGAAGTTAATACAGAAATTATTGTAATGAAATATGGGAGGAATTTATCCTTCAAAATGCGTAAAACCCATATAAAATATGCTAATTTTTACATGGAAATGTAAACAAAATAGCTTCCTTATGCATAAATGCTTTTATCTTAAACATAGAGAACATATTTGTATCTGTTTGCCCTTTTTTATTGCTCATTTTGTTTGCATTGCTTTATAAAATTAACATGTTTTATACGTGTGTTACGCATTTTGTAGGATAAAGTTCTCTCGTGTTTAATGATATTAATTTTTGTATTAACGTTTTATTTATTTATTCATTTTTTTTTTTTTTTTTATCAAAATACTAACGAATGCGTATCATAATATTGCAATTCAGATAAAGATGCATTTATTTTCTATGTAATAAATAAACTGTAAATTAATGCATAAAAAGTAGTCAAAATTTATTTACTTAGGTAAGTTGATAAGGCGAATTTCAAGACGGGATGGAAGAAGTCTCATTTACAGGGGTGTCGACATTTTTTTCCTGATTCTTCTGCTATATTTATATAATAATCTTTTACTTAATTAATCGCACAAATTTACTACTAAAAATTCCGAAAGAAAATTACTGGTGGAAGAATAGGGGGAAAATTTTCGACTGTCGACACCCTGGAAAAGGAATGTTGCACAACAAACAGCTGAATTCGTCCTGCCTTAGTCAACTGATATGGTTCAATGTAGGTTTACTCGAAAGCTATTAAAATGGGAAAAATTTTCAGTAATTTTTACTTAATTTAGCTAGAACTGTTTTTGCGGAATTGAGATGAAATATTTTGGCGGATATTTCATTTTGCAGAGATGAAAGAGTTCCGCTTCTTTAGCCACCACAAATTTCTACTCTATAAATAACAAAAATAACTGTAAAAAATATGATAGAAATTTCTGCCTGAAAATACTGGTAGCAGAATAGTGGAACTTTCATGCCTGTTTTTGCATTTTTTTCTCTGTTTCAGCGCTTGTAAATCGCCGTTAAATCTGGATATTCTAACTAAAATCATGTCGTTTCATAGGAATTTTTCTGCTTTTTCTAAATATGTACTTGATATTTTTGTAGCATGCTTAGGAATTTCAAAATGAAGGATAATTTAAGATTTTTAGTTTTTCATTCTCTTTGCAGTAACTTGAAAACGGTTCGATATACTGATTTATGCTTCATAAGAGTTCTTCTATTACCCCTCTAAGTTTGTCGTTGCAGTAAGGAATCACCCTGTATACTGAGTATGATAACAGTTTATAAGGATTGTGTTGAATGAAATCTGATCTAAACGTGAAAAAGTTATTGGATTGTACGAGGGTTTCATGACAATAATCGTATTGCCAATTGTGTCATTGCTACACATACACCTGCCAACATGCTAATAATATTCCTTAGTGTTGTTAGTACCCGCCCCTTTTTCACACCAATGATTTTGGAAAGTATTTTTCCTCTAATTTAAACGGAATTAAATTTAGAGAAAATTGCTCTAAAAATAAATTGGCATGGAAAGAGGGACGGTACTAAAAAATGCTACGGAATATTAATTAGAATGGTAACAGGAAGACATTAGAATGACCACAGTTGCCATTCTTTTAATTTATTTCGAGGTACTTTTAGCCTCGCCTTTATTTCATAGCACTTTTTTAAGAGTAATTTTTTCTTATTCTATCGTAGATGCATATTAGAGAAAATTTCCTATAAACAAAGTGGTACGAAATAAGGACGGGGTTGAAAATGCTCCGGAATAAATTCAAATGTTGGCAACTATGCATTAACGCAGAGTAATTTAACCCTTTGCGCTCGGCATATTTTCCTATTTTAAACAGTAAGACAAGCCTTTTGGCGTTCCTTTAAAACGTCACACGTATAGTTTCCAACTTACTACCTTTTGGCTACCGAAAAATTGTAAAAATTTGTTTTATTTTACTTCATCATTAAATAAAATAAATCTTTCTGTTAAAATTTTCCGGTATCCGAAAGGTAGCCTATATTTACATGTTTTAGAAAAATAACATTCCATTTGCAGAGGAACACCTTAAGGCGTGGCATTAACCTTAAGGCGTTTTTAATGCCCCCTTAGAAGGGACATACCAGCGATAAAGGTTAACTTATAACACAGTACTTACCAGGAAACAGTCCCCGTAGTGTAATAATAGAAACTAATTAAATTTTATTCATTCGAGAGGGCATAATTTAACGTAAATTTCGATGCGTAAACTGTTTGCCCTCGTAAGCCCGTTCTCGAGAAATCTGTATTTAAGTTTAAATAAAAACGTAGTAACGAGAAAGGAATCTCGATAAAACTTGTCTGAACCATTACTTTTATAAAATTTTAAATCCTGCATTAGCGAATTTTTAGGCATTATATTTCGATAGAACATATCTCGAAGCTGAAGTGGGAGATTGATTTATGCATCAAACAAAACGTTTGTCTATGCTCTTTCGACTTCTACTTCTTTGGGATTTCATTCATTATTTCAGTAAGGGATGGTTGTATCGATCATTAGTAAATTTTCAAAATTTGTAACTCGAAAACAAGCTGATGAGGGCAATTGAATTATGAGTGATAAAACATGATTATATATGATTGATGCACTGTTTCGATTGACGCACGTTTGGATTTCATTTATTATTATTACATTATAGCATGGTTTCCTGGTTAGTATACAAAAAAAATTAAATGCAATTTTATATTTTTTAATAAACAAGATTTTAACTATGATCTTTTTTGTTTTATTATCTTTTAAATATGGGAGGTTTTAGGATGATCCTGTATATATTCGGCAGTCAGTCATAATAAAGATATTTCTGTCAAAAACTAAAATAATATTTAGATTCAAAAAGTGTTTTTATATTGAATTAGATATTAGCACTATGAAAAGATATAAGAAAATATTCAAAATTTTCAAGCAAAAAGCAATGATTGCTATTAAAGAATTATAACATAATCACCTGTCATAGAAGGCCTCCAAACAGTTTTTAGGCACTGAATATTCCGACATACTACTACTACTTGCCGAGCTACTACTTCCAGTGCTTGTGCCACTACTCTGACTACTTTGGGAGCATAATGATGACCTATCATGAGGAGATACCTTAGTTCTGTTTCTTGAACAAGTTCTTGTCTGAACATTCCCTGGTGTCACACCCCCATCTTTCGAAGGCGAAATTATTCCCAAATCCATAGTCCATTGTGGAGTAAAACCAGTCTGATCGTCTGATGGGGCGGTATTTTCTTTATCATTGCTGGTCCCTCTTCTGCAATAATGCACCCCGCAACCTTGGCAGTGGCCAACAGCCCTATATAAAGTGTATTCATTTAATAATTAGTTGATATCTTGTAAAATATTTTAAAAGATAAAAGATATTATTTAGATTTTATGTTATTTAGAATTAATACTAAATATTTTCATTTTCCCAGAGTATATATAGTTTTAAATAATTCAATTCTGCGTGTGAATCCGACTGTTATATATTCGAAGTTATTACTAATATTACAAATTTCATTTTATATGTTCGGAAAAGTACGTATTTTAAGAAGTATATTCATACTCTAGTAACATTTTGAAGACTTGAAGCAAATGTATAAAGATATTTTATTTTTCTCCAAATTTTTAAGTCTAGAATAGATAATCTCTTATAGAAACTTTCAAAAGTTAAAGAGGTGTATTATATAACAACGAAAATTCTATAATGACCTAGTTTTATGGGCTAGAATTAAAATGTCTGATTATTAGACTATACATATATGGGTTGGTTTAAATCCATTTATTCAGTGAGAAATATTCCAGAAATTATAAATAAAAAGAAATGATAGAAAAAAGATGAGGAGTTTTTCTTTCTGATTCTTTCTCTTTTTTATTACTTTTAAGTAATCTGGAAATAAAAATAATAGTGGTAAACATCAATTGTAATCCTGGAGTCTTAGAACATTCAATACCTTAAGACTATATAATATAAAAAGATTTTACAATGTTTTAAACATATTTTAATCGCTCTTGTTTTTTATCATTTAATAATAAATAAACATGCAAAATCACTCTGAATGAATACTTTCTCTAAAAATCTAATTTATAACTAACTAAAATTTTCTTATACTAGATATAAATATTAGTCAATTCTTAGTATTACCACAGCATTTGCCCATCAGATGATCGTCCATGGCCACTGACAGTAGACCTAGCCATAGTTCTTCCACCATCTTCACCTATTAATTCACTCCGTGCAGCTCCACAAGGAACAATACAGGAAGGCCACCTGTAATGGAAGTGGCAAGGGCGAGCTCCTTTAGCATTATCACTTCCTTCTGATCCAGAACTCAATAATGGTTTCATTGATGATTCCGAACTGCAGGTTTCCGAATTCAGTTTATCATTTTCTGTTCGTGTTCCTCCACTTGTGAGCGATGTTCGATTGTTACTATCAACACCACCTGCAAAAGTCCAATTTTTAATTATTAAATTCTTACATTTATGAACTTTAAAATTTTTTTATCTACAATCTTCAAGTAAAGCAGTTGCCACTAAAAGCAATTGGGATATATCACGAAATAATCACAATTTTATTTAGGTCTGAAACAAAAAGCCTTCTGGAAAGAAACATTAAATTTGAGTGCACTTTTAATGTTTAAACTATTTTTCCTTATTAGAATTCAAGTTTAAAATAATAATAATAATAATAATAATAATAATAATAATAATGCATAAATGCCAAGTCTCCGCTATTTTAACGGCGACTTCATACCGAAAATATTTTATAAATGTTTTCAATTTATATAATTCTATTAATTCGTCGAAAAATAGGGGACAGATTCCTTTTTAAAAATTTTGGTGATAAATCTGATTTAAAAATTAATAATGTTGGCAGCTATGCTAATGACTTGCTAGAAATTACCATATATGGTGTTCAAAAAACAGTAATGAAATATTTGGCTTTCATATTAAAGTAATTTTCTACATCCTGCTTATAAAATGCTTTATCTGGTGATTTATTCATGAAAACTGAATTTTATACTTAGTATTTTAACCTTTTTTTCCATCAAAGAAAAAGAAAGAAAGATAGAAAAATAATTAATACATTTACAAAAGTTGCGTCTTGTTGGTGTTTAATGCAAATGTAAAGATTTAAAAGCTAATCATTTCTTTCGCTATCATTAAATTAAAAAAATTATGATTTTTGGAAGTATCAGTAAATATATAAATTTTGACTCACGAAATATGAATCACTTATTGAACATGCTAACAAGATTAAATTTTATGACGGTTAATAAAATGTCTATTATTAACAAATAAAAATTGTATATTTTACAGATAAATGCCATTAGTATCGAGAATCATTTTTCAGAGATGACCCTCTCAGATACAAAATTAAGAACAGGTGAATTTCATGACTTAACTTGTTGAACCTTAACTTTTTAATATAGATACATATATATTACCTTTATCTTGTGTTTAATTTATTTTAATCTGAATAACAATACATAATAATGTAATAAAATCCTTCATATTTACCATTTCCCGCTGCATGTAATCCGCCAGTCTCCTAAATCAGGTTCACACCGTAAATATTAATTAACAGAAAAGGCTATTTTTAAATGACGTTTTGTCTCGATTACATATACATACCTGCTGATCATTTTATTATGAAGCGTAAAATTTTTAGTATCCGCTCTTCTCTTCACATCAGTCATTTTTTAGAATAATTTTATTCACATTTAATTGTAACAACATTTGGAGAGAATTATTCTAAAAATAAAGTGGTGTGAAAAAAGAGGCGTTAACAATTTTACGCTTATTAATGAGATGGCTGGCAGGTATGCATATACGCTTGTCTTTAAATTAAAGTATCTGGCGTGAAATGATCTATCTGACCTACGAATTGTACGTTGGAAGATACGGTACATTATTTCTGAAAAAATAAATTAATATTTACTTTATTTTTTATTACTTAAGTTTTTTTTTTTTTTTTCAAAGAACATTATTCCTAATGAAAAAAAGAAAGAAAGAAAGAAAGAAAGATATATAGCAAAATATTTATGAAATAAGATTTACCACTGAATAAATTTCAAACCCTAACGTAAAATTATGTTCAAAGTAAATAATAAACGAAATGGGCAAAGAGATATAAATGAAAAATTGTATCTGAAAATTCAACTTACTTGAATTTTTCCGAACGGAAACTTTTCTTTTTCCTGGTAATCTTCCTCTTGAAGCCATATCGAACGCTTGAACTAAATCTTTAGCTTGGTTTGTTAATAAAACATGAAGCCCCTCTCCTTTAATGGGAAAAAAGAATTTCGGTTAATTTTATTTGGAAAAAATGTAGATATATACTTGTGAAATAGAAGTAATATAAGTTCACTGATTTCTTTTACTGCAGATATTTTATCTGGAAATGCTTTTCTTTTATTTTAAACAGAAGAAAAAAAAAAAAAAAAATTGTACAATTTTAAGCTTTATTTTAAGAATTTATTTTATAGAAACAGATCTCGTTAGCAATACTTAGATAAATCAGATAATTTATTGTTCTATAGATCTGGATACAGATATGTAGATGCAGATTAATATATTAACATGCTGATAAAAATAATAATAATATATTACGATGGGGATGTTAAACTAATCCATTAAGTTTTGAAAACTTTAAAAAAAGTGCTATTTTTCAACACATTTTATTGATTAAAAAAGTAATAAAATAAAATTATATGTTTGAAAAGCTAAATAGAAATTTAAAAGAAAAATTCGAAAAATCTTATTCATTTTCTAATGGAAAAAACCTATCTACTCTCTATTATAATATATATAAATCTGAATTGAAAATAAGGCAGTACCTCTAGCATACCTGGTATAATTTCTAATTTGTTCTGGAGCATTTATAGCATATACCGTCTTTTCAAATCACTTTTTTGTTGAGTATTTTTCTCCAATACGTAATTCTGATTAAATAAGAAGATAATTCTTCTTCCAAAAAAGTAATGTAAAATAAGGGCGTGTATAAAAGATGCACATATGAATATATGAATGCAATGAATGTAATATAAATGTTACCAAGTATGCTCCAGTTATTTTTATCATAATATTTTCAATCAATTAACAAAATTCTTCATTTGCAGATTATCTATTTTACTATACTCCATAGACCCGCCTATTTTTTTTACACCAGTAATTTTTTAGAGTAATATTCTTCATATGTAATTACAATTGAATAATAATAAGCAAAATTACTGATGAGAAAAAAAGGCGGGAATAACAATACTGCTGTGTATTAAATAGAATATTGGCAAGTATGCATTTAAAAAATACTTTTTTTATGATTTTTAATGTGCAATGTGTCCAAAACCCTAGAAACATTTTAAAATCTAATAGATGTAATAAAATCAAATAATTGATGTAGGCTAGAGTGTGGCTTGTACTGCAATATTTCTTAAAATAAAAAGGTTTTAGACATTTAATTTATTAATTCATCAACCATGAAAATTCAATTTTGATAAAGTGGAGTGCAAGGTCGATTTTTATACCAACTATGTTAAAAATGCCCGAGCCGAGAATCGAAACCGGGATCCCCGCTTAACGTGCGTTTGCTCTACCACTGAGCTACCCAAGCTGATAACCAGCTCGGCACTTCCCACATAATATCCGTTGGCAAGGTCACAGCGTTGCAGGTGTCTGCAAACGCAGATGTAACAGGTGAGAGTAATATTCGTGACACAACTCCTACAGACCACGAAATATCACTTTAGAAATTTAATTTATTAATTCATCAACCATGAAAATTCAATTTAGATAAAGTGGAGTGTAAGGTTTATTTTTATACCAACTATATGAAAAATACCAGAGCTGGGAATCGAAACCGGGCTCTCCGCTTAACGAGCGGTTGCTTTACCACTGAGCTACCCTGGTTCATAACTAGCTGGGCACTTCCCACATAATATTTTTTGGCAAGGTCACCGTGTCTGCAAATGCTGATGTATCAGGTGAGAATAATATTCGTGGCACAACTCCAACAGACCACGAAATTTCACTTTAGAAATTTAATTTAATACTTTATCAACCATGAAAATTCAATTAAGATAAAGTGACGTGTAAGGCTTGTGAGTGAGGTTAAGTGATTTAACCTTACACTCCACTTTATCTAAATCAAATTTTCATGGCTGATAAATTAATAAATTAAATTTCTAAAGTGAGATTTCGTGGTCTGTTGGAATTGTGCCACGAATATTCTCACCTGTTATATCTGCGTTTGCAGACACGGTGACTTTGCCAACGGATATTATGTGGGAAGTGCTGAGCTGGTTATCAGCCTGGGTAGCTCAGTGGTAGAGTAACCGCACATTAAGCGGAGAGCCCGGGTTCGATTCCCGGCTTGGCATTTTTCACATCATTGGTATAAAAATCAACTTTACACTCCACTTTATCTAAATTAAAAAGTCTTTCGTACGAAAATTAAAATAAATTTTGTTTACAGAGGGCATTATGCCTTAAAAAAATAGCAAGATAACTGTTCAAAAACGAAAGACAAACAATTAAAGAGCACTTATTTTCTGAAACTACTCATATTTCAATATGTGCACCTTTCATAGCGTGAATCGCATACAAACAGAAATCCAATTAAATTCATGTGTTTGCTAGCATTCACTATAGAAGAATGTGGATTACATGCGTTATACGCGTCTTTAATATTTTAATAAGTTAGTCATAGAAAAAGGGTACACTTTGTCCTTCCCATAGTGCCACAAGAAGATATTAAAAGAGATTAATTGCGGGGACCCAGATAGTTTTAAGAAAAATATGTAAAAACACATGTGACAGTGCTCTCTGTGAACAAACTTTTGGATAATTATTTTTAATTGCTAAAACCGTATTTTCAACCATAAGAAGTATTGTGATGCAAACCGCACTTTTGCATTTCACTTACTTGATTTAATATTAAATTTTAATTTGTGTCAGGGAGTTCAGGCACACACACACACACTGTATATATACATATATATTATGCAAAATTATTAACCCTTTGCGGCGCAAGACAATTCGGATCATTTAAATTATACTGCCACCGGAATTCATGAACTAAATTAAACAAAAAGAAATTTTAAATTTTAAGGTTAAAAAACTGGCCTTTTCTAATATCTTATAAACGTATATTTTTGCTAAAAAATTTCCGGGATGAATTTTTGCAGCTGGATCTTAAATTTTGCGTCCTCGCAGCGAGGACGCCGCGCGTTAAGGGGTTAAACAACTAATAAAAAACTCTTAATATATAAATATTTAAAGAAAAATTGCATGAGAATTAGTTAAAAGGGACATGAGATTGTATGAAAATATTTTAAAGGGAATTTGATTAATATATATATATATATATATATATATATATATATATATATATATATATATATATGAAATTAAAACAACAAAGGAAAAAAAAGCGAATATTAAACGATTTAAATTGATTTCGTGATTCGTTTACTTTATCTCGTTTATGGTTAGTGATTCTGCTTGCCATGCAAAGTTTAACATGTGAAATATATGAAAATATGTATGTTATTAACAAAAAATTAAAAATTAAGAATATGATTCTAAAAACGAAAACATAGCTTTAAAAATATATTTCTTAAACATAGATTTGTCAGCACATAGCTTTAGAATAATAGTAACACTTCAAGCTGTTATTGGATAAGTAGTGCTATTTCAAAAATTCAAGTAAAGTTAAAAATATAAATAAATTGTCTAAAAGTTGTTATTATTCACGTGTCAGAAATATAAAAACTGTTTCTAGGGCTAATAATAGTTAATAATAATAGTAACATTATTCATTTCTGTGACTGATAATAATGAATTGGATGTTTACTGCGTACCGTGCACAGATATATTCTATTTCTAAATTAATATATTTGTGCGCAAGCAAAATTATAGTTTTTAAGGTTCTGAAAACTAGCACTCATATCTAGTAGACCTCTGCTTTTTCGAACAATTACAATTCATACTTCATTATATTACAAAGATGACGTTGGCTTAATTTTTTTATGAAAAATTGCTACCAATCTCTATACAGGACAGAACAGGACACTTGACCATAGCCGAAGCTGAATGCCTTATGAGATGAATTCCATGGTCCGTTATTGAATGTTCATGTACCTGCAAAAGCCGCCTTCATCAACGGACATACAACAATTCCATTATTATTTCCATTATTGTTTTCTTGTTTTTAGGTCATTTTTGTAGATATGTTCATCATCTAACACAAAATGAACTTTTGTTAAATGTAAGAACCTTCTGGATTTAATTGCCTCATACTGCACTTTTACTTATTTATTTATTTATTGAGGATTGGTATAATAATCAAATTTGTACCATTCGTTGAAATTATCGTTTTTAGTTAGCGGACTTTTGTTCAGATTATTGTTTTTAATTAATGGACTGAAATTGAAATTCATTTTTTTTTCAGTATAATTTATACAATATATTATCCTCGGCCTCAAACTGTTCTGCCGCATTATCAGTTTCATCCAGTTGCTTAAGCTTTGTTGTGAAATTCTTTTTAAGGGGATAATTACTGCTCAGGGGACACCCCAGAACATAATGTAGGGAGTTGGATAGTGTTTCATAAGTACATTGTGGTGAATTTCTTTTTTCTATTTTATATAAATATTGCTTAAACCAATCTCTCTATATATACAACACAATATTTGTATGCGTGTTTGCTATAGGTAAACACTTTGATGGACCTGATAATTACTCTCCTTTAATATCGACAGCCACCGGAAATTACAGTGAAAGTTACAAGAAAAAGTAAGAAATGATTTATTTTCTCTTAAGTTTTAAAATCAGAATTTTGAAAAAGAAAAACTACATAAATAAATCCGGCATGAATCGTAGCAGCTGGGAAAGAAATCTAGGAAGGTATTCAGACGTGAAATTTAAATTTTCTAGAGGAAAATATTTTGGCAAAAAATATTACATAATTTTTTAAAACAAATGTTTTAATTATTTAACATTTTTTGATAGTTATATTTTTGTTTCATTTGCATTTATACAACCTAAATTACCTTTTCCACACCGCGAACCACCTTCAAAGCAGAATTTCCCATCTACTACTCCAAATCTTCTAAGTTCCCTGAGGGGCCATATTCCTAATAACTTCGGCGGCACTCCGGCTGTAAGGCAGAACATGTAATCCAAAAGGTGGAGGCGCGCAGGGCCACTTGCCAGCTTACTTTTTGTGGGAACATGGGCGATCTGAACCAGGAACTGATGCTCTAAAATGGAAACAGTGAAAAGTATATTAACTGCAAGTAATCTAAATGAAATACATCAAAATAGAAATTCCCAAATAAATCAGAAAATAAGTTTAAAAAATATTTCAATAAATAATAAGATGTTTTAGACACAAATTTAAAATTTTAATTCTTTGTAGAAAAATGCGTTTTATAATCAGGATATTTATGATCATGAAATCATACAACTTAATGTCATAAACAGCAGTTTATTTCTTGGTGTACTTTGTATTGTTCAGTCCGTAGGAAATTGCACTGTAAATAACACATTTGCTGATTTTTCACTCTTTTTGGCTACTGAAAAATTTTAATGGAAATTTTTATTTCATTAAATCAATGAAAAGTACTACATAAGTATATATATATATATATAATCTATTAAGATTTTTCCGTTAATCAAAAAGGTGTAAAAATGGGCAACTATGAAATGGTTTTGTACAGATCTTTTGAATGTTAAAAATATGTGTATGTATATATATATATATATAAAGTTCTTATTATACCTATTTACCATTAGCGCTGTAGATAAATGTTCAAAAAAGAATTTTATTAAGTTAATAAATTTAAATACGTATTAAACGAAATAATTTTTTAAGGAAAATACATTATTAAAGAAGTGACAGAAATATAAAAGATAACATAAAATATATGTGTTAGAAAAAAAAAATCTATACAAATTTTTATTCTACTCTACCATATTAAAAGTTATGAAAAAATGGGACTGTCGCGCCACCTGTTGAGTGATAATCACCAAAAACTGATAGACACCAATTTAAATCAAGATAAATTAAATGAATTTTTTTATGAAATTCGGCGTATTAGTTCTTGATTCAGAGTTATCACAATTCTTTTGGTATTCACATCTAGTCATTAGACAGAAATTTCGTAAAAATGGTCAGATTGTCATTTCAATGTTGCAAAACATTTAAACCCATAGAAAACCGAAAGTTAAAATATTTTATTAATCCAGAACTTTATACTATTGGAAATGAAAGAAATAAAGTTCAATGCTTCAACTAAGAAAAAATAATTTCGTCAACATTCACAAACGTTTCACCAGAATATTTCAGAAAAGTTTCCTTTCATCAATACCTTCTGAAGCGTAAAGTTCATATGTGAATCTTTCAAAAAACTTTTACCTATCCCCAGTTTATATTCTACAAAATAATAAATGGTTTAAAATATTTTCTGTAAATATTTCTGTACCCGGAGTTAAAGGAAACCACGTCACAAATTATGACTTTTTTTTAGGAATGATGTCATTATAATGAAATTAATTAATGACATTTGTTACGACTAAGGAAAATGGACACGATTTTATGTTCTCTGCACTCTCTCCTTTATAGTAACTGGGCATAATGCTTAATGCCTCTATATAAAGCAAAAAATGCACGCTAGGAACATGAACATTGTGCTAACTCTTTTCATAAAATGGATACGATGCCATTTACTCTTGGGGTACAAGTTATTTTTTCACACTTGTTTTATCGACAACTGGTTTACTCTGTTAAAAATAAAGTTCAACTTTTCAAAGACTAGTTGTTTATTTAGGTCAATTTAGCTGCAATCAATATTTTTTTAGAAAATTGGTGCTAAGTTTCACCATTCAGTAGTGCCATTTAGTTGAGCCATTATAGTCGTAAACACCACAGAAGTAGTAAAATTTAGCACGAAATTTATTATAATATAGGATCAAACTAAATTAATCATAACTGGCTTCTATTTTTTGGTAAAACTTTTATCTTTTATTTATTTTTAAACTGTGTATACCATTTGGTCATAATCCGCGTGCAAAATAAAATATGAAAAAGTACAAAATTTTTAAAGAAATTATTTAAGCCGTTTATCGTTTGGTAAAATATAAACTCGGAACAGATAAAAATTTCTTGAAAGAATGACATATCAACTTTACGCTTGAGGAAATAGTGAGGTGAGAAAACTTTTGCATAATAAAATGATTCATTCAAATATTTTACATTGAGGGGAAAAAAATATTTATGAATATTAGATTTTTTTTTTTTTTTTAAGAAAAAGGATTTTAAAGCAGAACTTGAAAAATAAAAAAGGAAGATTTTGTAAAGTTTCAGTTAAAGATATAAAAAAAAATTAAGTTTAAGAAGAAACTTAACTGTTCTAGAAGAAACAAAAGAGAGACTTCTGTAAGTTTTAAATGTGTTTGTTTCGCATACTTCTTAAAAATGTTCATAAAAGATTCATTCAACTCGTTTGCGTAATTTTAAAATCTTTTATATTCTTTTGTCATTAACTATATGCAAGATTTTCTGTCTGAAATATTTTTTTTTCCCTTAGTACCTTTCATAAAATTCAATATAGACTCCAAAAAACAAAACAAACATTAAAAAAAAAAAAAAGGAAAGGAAAAGAGAGAGAGAGAGAGAGAGAAATGCAAGTAACAATATTTTTCTTGAACTTTGTCCTTACTACCATTTATGCTGCGAGATAATTAATATTTTAACCTATTATTTAGTACACTGTGAAATAAACAAAAAACATATTTCAAATATTACTTAACACTGTCGCGACCGCTGACGTATAATAGATTCACGTCATTTGAAAATCTCTAACTCCACCAGTGGACGTTTCTTTTGCAATTTGTATGTTATTTATTTCTTAAATGTATACCCAATATTCATACTTGTACAATCAATATACTATGGATATAAATGTATTGATTAGAAAAAGTATAACTATAATGTATATCCATTTGTAATATAGTAAATGTGAATACGGAAAATTTTGTTCTGAAATATTGTAACTGGGGAGAATAACTCCCACAGACAGAGTTTACTGTGAAAAAGACAAAAACATGCGGTTGCGAAAGTGTTAAGATTAATTTTTAAAATACAAGGGGCGTTAAAATTAATAATTTTTCTTTTACATTCTATCTTTTTTTTACATTATGTACTACCAAGAAATGTATTATTTTTAAGCATAAAACATGTTTTAAAGACAAATGAAAGTAATTCTAGATATGAGAAGGCTTCTTATGTGGGGAAAATAAGGCAAAGTATAGCGTAAGTTCAAAAGGCTTCATGCGAATTCTAAATTATTTTAAGTCTCCAAATTTTTTACTATGTGTTTCTTATACGCAACTGAAAAAAAAAAAAAAAATAAATACATAAAAAAAAATCTGTGTATTTAATATTTTATTTCTCAATTACCCAATCTGTTACAAACAAAGGAAAATATAAATTTTTAGAGTATCAATCTGTTGCATACTTGCCAACCATCTCATTATGAGTTGTACAGTTTTTTAGTACCTTCCATTTTTATCACACCAGTCATTTTTTAGAGTAATTTTATTCTTATTTAATCGTAACAACAATTGGAGAGAATTATTTTAAAAATAATGTGGTGTAAAAAAAGGGGCGTTTTTTTTTTCAAGGGGCGTTAACAATTGTACGGTTACTAATGCATACTTGCCAACCATCTCATTAATAACAGTACAACTGTTAACGCCCCTTTTTTCACAACGTTTTATTTTTAGAATAATTCTCTTCAAATACTGTTGAGATTAAATAAGAATAAAATTACTCTAAAAAATTACTAAAAAGGCGGGCACTAAAAATTGTAGGATTCATACTGAGGTGGTTTGGCAAGTATGTTAGTGAGATGGTTGGCAAGTATGCTATTCATTGAATTACACCTGTTTTCGATTGCTTTGGTATAAAATTAGTGGTGTTAAAAAATGAAAGTCTAGTATTCAACTGTCAACCCTGCCCATGCATTGAACGAGTGTCTGTTGTGTGTGATAAATCCTTACATCTTAAAATGCTTAAGATAATAACGATTTCAAATAAAAATCATTATTTGAAATATATTTGATGTAAATTAAAAAATATTAAAAATTCAATTCTTTTTTTTAAATCTTTTTTAAAATAAATCCGATTTTTGATTAAACGTTTCTTAAAAAAGAAGCATTTAGCAGCAACAAAATCAAAACCCTAAAATGTGTGGTTTATCTTGAGATTTAGATGGAAAAGAAAGATATTATGATTATTTTTTAGAAAAAAAAGGAATAATTTTAATTTATTTCAGCTTCTAGTTGATTATAATTAAATGTTAATGTTGAAAAAATATTTAGTTTTTATTGCAAGCATTAATTTTACTGTTAAAAAAATTATCTTTCAGTAGTGAATTTAACTTGAACTAATTAAAGTTATTAAGAAGAAAACCTTTATTTTAAGCAGATTAATTGTTCGACTTATTGAACTTTTATACAAAATGTTGTGAGGTTGTATAGTAATTATTTGCTAAGAATGTCGCAAAGAATTTTCCATCTTATTTATATTCAAATTAGATAATTATTTCGCCTCCCGAAACAAAAGAAGAAAAAAAATCTCCTTAAAATGGAACTAAAAATAATTTTAACTCAATAGAAATAAGTTAAACTGGGAAAGTATTTCTTAAAATAAGATAAACGTTTACATTTAATTACAACTAATTAAAAATAAATTTGTTTTCCAACATTTATATTTACCTTACATAACTTTAATAAATTTACATTAAAAATGCTCTTTAGTTCAATTTTTGATTTGTTTAAGTTATTTTTTCTTTAAAATTTTAATGTTTAAAATATTTTACAGATTCTAATTGCTCAAATCTTAACATCAACATCAACAGCATTCTAACATTTTCCTCACAGTTTTCAGAGCCTGATTAGGGGGGAAGCACACATTATTTATACTTACACCGTTATTTTTTAACAAATACTTTCCTCCTATAATAAACAGAAAATTCTCATTAAAAATTATTTTAAAAGAATGATGGTGTCTAATAACGGTGAGTAAATTGGATTGCTTTACACCGTTTATTTCTTATAAAAAATATTTCCTGATCAAAGCGTGGAATTTCTATGACATGAAGTAAAAAATAATTGTAAAAATATTCCGGTGAGAGCGGAGATAATGTTTGCTTCCCCCTTAATCAGGCTCTGACAGTTTTACCTTTTACGGGCCCTAACGCATACTTGCCAACATACTAATTAATATTCCCTAGTACTGTTTGCCGTGCTTTCTTTTTCACACCAGTACCTTCTAAGAGTATTTTTCTCTTTATTTAATCGTAATTGGATTTGGAGACTATTACTCTAAAATTTTACTGGTGTGAAAAAAAGGGCGGGTCTAAGAACACTACGGAATATTAATTAGGATGTTGGCAAGTATGCTAACGCTCTAAAGCTTTCTAAAACGCTCTAAACAGTGTTGCCAAATTTAGGGACTCTTTTATTCAATTATCAACAATAATTTTGAGGAGTGATATTTAACATACTATACAATGAACGAATAACCTTCAAAGTGATTAAGCAACTGTTACAATTAAAATTTAGAGGTGAATATTCAAAAAAAAAAATTCCTAAATTTGGCAATACTGATCAGAGGAGCGAAATTAAATAGGACAGGCAAAATGTTAAAGTACAGGGGAATACAAATGAGCATCCTGATTTTACGAAATTCCTACACTTTCTTGATTGCCCTGTTGGACCAATCATAAAAATTTTCTTGATGTCTGAAATTAATAAGCAGGAGCATAATTAGAAGTATATAAGCACTGCTGCTGTTACACTTTTGAGGTCCACTTATTTTTCTATTTTTATTTTCAAGACCCATCCTTTTACGTTTCTTCAAAATGTTACAATATTTAACAGAAAAAAAAAATCCTAATCGTGTTAAAATTACTTAAATTTTATTCTGAGCAGTCAATGCGGTAATTGCTACTCAAGAATACAAGTATATATACCTATAGTCATAGTTGCCAACTTAGCATCTTTTGGCTACCAGATAAATTGATTAGAAATATTTAGTTTTTTAATCAGTGAACTGTAACGATTTTCGCTGATAAAGTTAAATGAAAAATTTTAATGAAATTTTCTGGTAGCCAAAAGGTGCTAAGTTGGCAACTATACCTATAGCACTGAAGGAAATAAACGCGAAAACGCTTAAAAGAGTAGCTAGTCTTTTAAATAAAATGAGTGAATTGTCATATGAGTGTAACAATTTACGAACCACATATTGGAACTTTTATGACATCTTTTTATCAATAATTTTTAACATATTTGTACAGCAATTTTTTAAACTGAATGATATAGAAATTATTGGTAAAATTAGTAGTGTAAGAGTTCAGTCTTAAGATGGAAACTCTTACATTCTTGCCTATCATGAATGTCTTAAGTTTCAGACTTTCTATGCCAAGCAACCACACTAAAAAGATGTTTTGTAAAAAAAAATCCAAATATATTTTATTGATTGTTTTAAAATTTGTCTTGCCATTTTAACAATATATTTTTCCCCAATCAATCAAATCAACTTGCTTCGAAAAAAATTTTTTTTGTTTGTTTAAGTGATTTTTTTGCTTTTATCTAATGAATTAGGTCATAAATATAATATAATGAGTGTTCTTTCCTGCTCCTAAACGTTTTTTAGTGTATAGTGGCCGGTTATTGAAATCTAGTAGAACATAATAATAAGTGTATTACCATTTATAGATATAACTGTAATTTTCATCTGCATATGAAATAATTGATATTAAGATGACAAATTCTTTTTTCTTTTTGCAATTTAGGTTGATAATTAAGTGATGGCGTATAACCGCAGCTGTAAACATGATCCAGACAGTTTTTGTTATGTGTGTGGTGTCTTCCTGAGCACCAAAGCAATCAAGCATAAAATCACAGAGGCCAACAATTTTGCAAATGCCTATTATGCATATTTTGATGTTGCGGTGGGCGATCAAGATAAAAACTGGGCACCACATGTGGTTTGTGGATGCTGCAGGTCCACCCTTGAGGCTTGGTACAGAGGAGAGAATCGAAAGATGAAGTTCGGAGTGCCTCGAATCTGGCGTGAACCCACAGATCATCTTATGAACTGCTATTTCTGCGTTGTTGACGTGTCCCATCACCGGAAAAGGAAGAAGACAAGTGTGTTCGACTATCCAGACTTACCATCATCTTTGAGACCCATTGCACACAGTGATGATCTTCCTGTTCCCCCCAATCCGAAAAAAAATGAGTGTTCTAGTGTGACAACTGACGAAAGCACCGGAGATGAGGATTGGTATGAGGACGAAGATTTAAAACCTCACTTTCCAAATCAACAGGAATTAAATGACTTCATCCGAGATCTTGGACTTACAAAATCAAACGCCGAGATCTTAACAGCAAGACTGAAGGAATGGAATTTGTTGGACAGAAGCTGTAAGATATCTCAGCAGAGGCAACGTGATCAAAGGTTCTCACAGTACTTCACCCTCAAAGACTGTGCTACTCCCACAACGTGAGGGGTTTATTCGAAGAAATAGGGTTTCTTTATGATCCAAAAGACTGGCGACTCTTCATTGACAGCTCTTGCAAGAGTTTGAAAGCAGTCCTCTTAAACAATGGCAATAAATACCCCAGCATTCCGATAGCTCATTCAGCATCTCTCAAAGAAGAGTATCGACATATCGAACGACTTCTTCAAGAGTTAAACTATGAAGAACACGAGTGGGATGTCATAGGTGACTTCAAAATAATCACATTCTTGGTAGGTTTGCAAGGTGGAAACACGAAGTACCCTTGTTTTCTCTGCTTGTGGGACAGCAGAGATATTAGCAATCATTACAAGAAGGTTGAGTGGCCCATTAGAGATGACTTCGTGATTGGGGAGAAAAATATAAAATTTAAACCACTTGTGAGGCAGGAGAAGATCCTTATGCCTCCACTACATATAAAACTAGGACTTATTAAGCAATTTGTCAAGGCATTAGATCCTAGTTCGGAAGCTTTCAAATATCTAAAAAAAATTTTCCCAAAACTGTCAGAGGCAAAGATCAAGAGTGGAATTTTCGTGGGTCCTCAGGTGAGGAAATTAATGAAAGATGGTGAATTTATGAAGAAGCTTCTACCACTTGAAAGAAAAGCATGGAAGAGCTTCATTGATGTAGTTAATGGTTTCTTGGGCAATCACAGAGTGGATAATTACAAGGAAGTGGTTCAGCAACTTATCGAGAACTACCATAAAATGGGATGCAGAATGTCTCTGAAGTTGCATGTTCTTCACTCACATCTAGAAGTGTTCAAGTCAAACTCTGGCGCATACTCAGAAGAACACGGTGAACGTTTTCACCAGGACATTCAAGCATTTGAAAAGCGATACCAAGGACAATACAATGAACGGATGCTTGGCGACTATATATGGAATTTAATCAGGGAAACTGAACAAATCTACAAGAGGAAAAGTAGAAAAACAATGCATTTTTGAACAATATTATTAAGAGCATCCTGAATTTAAGGATTCAAGTATATTTTTCATTTTATTATCATATAAAGGCATATATTCCTTAAAATTATACTGTTAAAAATCTTTTATGCACACTCTTACCTAACTGTACCATGAAAAATAAAGGCATTATTTGAAAATTTGAAAAATCGATGTAATCTCTTAAAAAACGATTAGCCAGACATCAGTTAGTGTTTTTCTTCAGTTTTGAGTCCTAACCAATGAGAAACAGCAAAAAAATTAACTTAAACAAAATCTTGTTACACAGTGAATCAAAGCAATATGGTTGTAAATAGAGTAATTTTCATGGGAGATTTCGATAAGCAATGTCATATATCCTGGGGTCGTATTCTCCGCCTTTTTTTCAGGACACTCTCAGTGATAACATATTTCCACCTTTTTTGACACCACTACACGTAGAAATATTTCTAGTATATTCAAAGTAATATGACATGATTATGTAGGGTAGAGATTATTTTATAAAAATAGTGGTAGCAATAAATTTGAAAATTTCCTATTCATGAGAGCGCCCTGAAAAAAGGTCGGAGAGTACGACCCCTGCATATATCTTTCTATAATCAACATATGAGCGAGTGATGTGCTGAATCAACATAACTGTTTGGTGAAAACAACAAAATAATTAGGGTTGTGATAAGAGGTTTTTTTATTCTATATGGCTGATACTATACAGAGTTGTCAATTTTTTAATTTATTCCGGTACACTTTTAGAGGTCGAAGTCTCCGCCCTTTTTTCAGGACACGTTTAGGTATGAAAAATGTCCGCCTGTTTTACTACTATTAATTTATTTTATGCAACAATTTCTATCCTATTTAATCACGACACATGATTGGAAGAATACGGTGCAGATTTCTGTATAAAAAATAAAAATAGTGATAGAATAAAGGCGAAAAATTCTCATTCTTTAAAGTGTCCTAAAAAAGAGGGCGGAGACTTCAAGCTCTACAATTTTATCCCCGCCTTTGTTTACTTTTGATTTAAGAATAATTTTTTTCTAATTTTAACGTACTTATATATTATAGAAATTTATTCTGTAAATAAAGTGTTGCGAAACAAAAGCGCAGGTAAAAATGAAAATCCGGAATAAATAAAATGCCGGCAAAACTATGGTTATATGGTTAATATAACAAATTTTTGTTGTTTTAACAAAATATTTTTTCTTGTGCAACAGATGTAAAATTGATAACATTTTTCATGCAAATATTTTAAGGACTTCAAAGATGCAAATATAAAAAGAAATTAATAATTTAGAGCTTCACATCTGTTAATTTTTTTTCATAGCGAATTCAAAACATCCTTTCTACTGTTTCGACAATTATGATACCACTATACCTGGTAACCTTTATAACTTATTCCGGAGTACTGTTAGCCCCGCCCTTTTTTCCGCACCAGTATATTTTGAGCATTTTACTTATTTGATCGTAATTACCAGGGGTCGTACTCAACGCCCTTTTTTCAGGACACTATCAGAGATAACAAATTTCCACCTTTTTTGCCACCACTAATTTCATGTAGAAATAATTCTAGTATATCTATAGTAATATGACATGATTATACAAGGTAGAGATTATTTTATAAAAATAGTGGTAGAAATAAATTTGAAAATTTCTCATTCATGAGAGTGGCCTGAAAAAAGGGCGGAGAGTACGATCCCTGTAATTACATATTGAAGAAAATATCTCTAAAAATTCCTTGGTATGAAAAAAGAGCGGGGTTAACAGAGCTCCGGAATAATTTATAAATATTACCAGGTATACATTTCAGTGAAAACAGCATTACAACTTTGTACCTTTCAAAATGGTTAGAAAGCTAGTGATGCATCTTTAACCCACACCGTACATTTGTTTTCATGTCGCATTTCCTGTTGCCAATAAAAGTTATTTCAACGTGTGTACAACATCCCTGAGATGTCAAATGAAGCAGTGGGATATACCTGCTATGTCAACAATGCAGGGGTCTTACTCTACGCCCTTTTTTCTGGACACTCTCATGAAGGAGAAAATTTAAAATTAATTGCTACCACTATTTTTATAAAATAATCTCTCGGCTGTATGATTATTGCCCATTACTATAAATATATCAGAAGTATTTCTGCATTTAATTAGTGGTGTCAAAAAAGGCGAAAATTTCTTATCTCTGAAAGTGTCCTGAAAAAGAACGGAGAGTACGCGACCCCTGGCAATGTTTACTACAATGTGTTTTCTATGTCATAGGAATGCGATTGTGTTGTAAAGAATATTAATTTCAGACTTCATGAAAAAAATTATGATTGGTCAGACGTATCTACAAAAGAAAACCAATATCAATTATTAAATACTAAGATTTTAATAATATCAATATAATCGTTTGTGCTCATCCTGTATAATTAATAGCATTTATGAATGCAAACTTGTTCCGAGGAACTATGCAACGCATATATAATAAATATGTAGCCTATTGTAGTTCGAGAGAATTTAGCGGAACAGTTTTTTGTGGATCATTAAATAAAGTAAATTGCCATTTATGTGACTTTCTATAAGATAAAATATTACCAATGGAGACAAAAACATGGTTGTACTTTCAAACATAAGAGGATTTCTTAAATTAATGAAATATATAGTTATTCATCCGTATAAGAAAATAAATAAATTTATGGATGCAAAAATTATCCAACTTTATTATTATTATTTTTAAATATGAATATTTCGTTATAAATTTAATTATTAATCTCTCTGAATTTAGTTTGTCCTAGTGTAATGTGATTAAAATTTAACTGATATTCAACCAGCATTTTTAAATTAAGATTATATCTGAAATCAGTGACTTGAAAAGCCCAAACTTTTTTAATTTCCTATTATAGTATCGGTATGAGGAACTTAAACTATTCTTACTTTAGGTATTATTTTAGTACTAAATGTAAAGGAACTTTAGGTATTCGTAAAAATTTTAGAGACTACTTTTTGATATTTTTTCACGTTTTGAAAAATGATGAAACCAAAAAATCACAATATTGATTTGATATACGTAAGTAATTTAATCAGTTTGTTGGTTAATAGTTCGCAAGTTAATTTCAATAGCCGCCCATACATATATTTTTTAAATCCAATTTATCGCCAGTATTTTTAAAAAGAAATCTGTCACATATATTTCCGACGATAAAATAAACAGAAAAAAATTATAAAAATTTGCTGGTATTAAGACCTCGCTGAAAAAAATGGAGACTTAACATTTATGAATTTGTTAACAATTATGTATTGGAATTATCTCAAGAACAAATGATTGCAAAAATGTCGGACTAGTTTTAAAGTATCACTTATGATACTGGTAAAATCTCTATTAAGTTCCAACATTTAATGTAAAATGCATTTTACATTGAAAACTTCATAAGTTATTTTAAATTGGAGATTTTCCCAACGTGGGAGAATAAGAGAAAATTTTGCTTAATCGCGCATTATGAGAAATGTTTTTAATGTAGAGATCGTAATATGACAAAATATAGCAATGTTTCACATAAATTTACATTATTGGAATTATTGCATTAGAAAGAGTATGCTATTGCAGAAAGACTAAAATACGAAACTGTCGCTTAAAAAATTAATCAAAAAATTAGGATAAGGTAAATTTATAAATCATAGGGAAAATAATCTAGTCGAGCATTTCAGTCTGTAGCCATACTGAGTGATCAGCAGAGTTCATTTCTCTAAACATGTACTCAGGATATGTGAATACCATTATTTTTATATAGTCATTTTATACTCGACTAATTGGCGATATCCATTGATATCTATTAAATAAAATATTATATAAATTTCTGATACCCACAGATTTCACTTTGTGAGAGCACCGCCTGTAACACAAATTTATATAAAGAAATATATGATGTGAAACTAAGTAGAGCTCACCCATGCCAACTAGTTTTCATTGAATATCCTCACATTTATGAAGAATTAAATCTTTTATAATAATAATAATAACAACAATCTTTCTGTAATTTTAAACACTGGAATAAAATATTAGAATTATAAATTCTATAACACAAATGTAAAGTACAAAAAATAAAAAATGTTGAAAAAAAAAATTAAGAGGCCTCTCCTCTTATCGTCCCCAGAAGGCAGAGCCAATGTTATTCAATGGAAAATCTCGTCCCATTATAACTTATTAACTAATATATATTTTTTAATTCCGTTTTCACATTCAGAAACTTTTCAGAAACATTTCAGAAATAATTCATCGCTTTCTAAGAATTATTTTTTAATGTTTTTAATATTTTATTTTGAGGTTGTAAAATGCGAATTTTCACAATGTGAAAATTTTCATTTTTGGGCTTAAAAATGAAATCTTCGAAAAAAAAAAAAAAAAAATCAATTTTTAGAAAGCGATAAATTGTTTAACAGTTGTGAGTTTTCGGAAAGTGAAAACGGAATTTCAAAATATGTATTAGTTAATGAATTACAATGGGGCAAAATTTCCCATAGAATAACACTGGCTTCGGCTTTCAGAGACGATATGTAGAGAGTCCCCTTAAAACCCATTTACACGAAATGAAATTGAGAAGTATTTTAATTACAACAGAAAATTTTTTAATTCCAATAATGTTAGGTATTTTGCTTATCGGAGGTATTACTTGTTTTCCTCCAACCAATCAAGTCATTTTTACCGAAAAGTTTTATAATTTTGAATTAAGAAACTGTAAAAGGAGTTTTTTGTTTAAGGGGACATACGACCCTTAGAACTTCAAAAAGCGTCAATTTAATTATAGTCTTTTTTAAGGAAATTATTGTTAACTAAGCTTCATTGGGCATGTCTAATTGTTACCTATAAGTTCATTATGTATTTTGGAATATAATTTAAATTCTGTGGTGAATTATTTAATAATCTATATGTTAATAATAAATGTGTTTTTTCATCTTGCGCGCAGGATATCTAAAACTAATTAATATATTTTCTTGCAATTTTCGCAGATTATGTAACATATCAGGTCCTTCAAACTGAACCTAAATTTGTATTCCCCTCCCCTTCCCCCATTTTTCATACAGGCGTGATACTTCAGATTTTATTAAAAAATAAATAAGCTTTAATTTTTTTTTTTTTTTTTTCAACCTAAATTTGAACAAATTTAAGTTCAGTTTCAAGGATGTGATATGTTACATAATCTGTGAAAATTTAAGAAAAAAATATTAAATAATTTCAGAGATATCCTGCGCGTAAGGTGAAAAAAAAAATATTATTAAATAATTCACCACAGAATTTAAATTATATTGTAAAATGCATAATAAGCTTATAGGCAACAATTAGACATGCCCAATGAAGATTAGTTAACAATAATTTACTTAAAAAAGGACTATAATTATATCGATGTTTTTCTGAAGTTCTAAGGTCGTATGTCCCCTTAATATATTTTTATGATACTTGATCAACTTCGAATGTTGAGGGACGGAAGTACCTATGATTAAATCACGCATCCTTCTCTGCGTAAAAGTTATAACTAACAGGGTGGTATGCCTTGAAAAATCAATTTAACTGCCAAAAGGAAACGGATAAACATAAAAGATTGCAAAATATTATATAAATTTTGGGATTATCAAACTGAATATTTATTTAAGCCAACAATTATATTCTACTCGAGCTAGTACCGTAATTTCCTGTGTATAGACCGCAGGACAGATGCATCAGATTGACATCACGAATTTTATTTATCAATATTGCTATGTTTGTATAGCGTACTCTCGTGTAAAAAAATATTATGTTTTAACAATTAAAATTTCTGGTAGAAAATAGATCTGTCTGGTCTGCGGCTTATACGGTGAAATTATGGTACTATTGTTTACAAATTCTTTTCTTCATTATTATTCTTTTTATATTTACACCTAAAAAATTATAAATATTACGAAAGGTTATTATTAGAAAAAAATTATATATTTAAGTAGCCTAAAATTTGGCACACATGGAACTTTAAAATGTTAAACAGAATTTTTGAATTTAAATATACCATGGCGATAATATTTAACTAAAATATCTAAGAATATTTTTGAAATCTAAGAATATTGCACGTGAGAAGAACATTTAACATTTTACGAACAAATACCAAACAGTTTTCATAATATATTGACTTACTCCAAAATATTTTGTATAATTCCTTGCAGTTATTTTCAAATATTCATAAATGTGTTTACTTTATTTGATTAATAAGAGTTTTTACTGTGAAATTACTTTGCCGAAAAGAATATAATTGCTCTATACCTTTGTCAGTCTTACTCTAATATCTATGTGTTCGAAGCAATTTTCTAATTATTTTTGGTCTAGTACCTCCAAGAATTAATGAAAACTTTCTGCCTTAAATCCTCTTTTGATGTAATGGTGGATTTTTCATTAGTTTAAATGTTTTTTCCTACCACTCAGAGTAATGAGATATTATCGACCAAAACGTCGTAACAGGAAATATAATATTTC
Source organism: Salticus scenicus (assembly GCA_963930645.1). Taxonomy (NCBI): domain Eukaryota; kingdom Metazoa; phylum Arthropoda; class Arachnida; order Araneae; family Salticidae; genus Salticus; species Salticus scenicus. The sequence continues at coordinate 175,539,155 of OZ005648.1, forward strand.
CGGATATTGCACGTTTGAGTGAGATCACATAAAGAAAAATAGACATGAAAAGGTAAAAGTTCCCAGAATTTACCTAAGGTTATTTTTTGATCTTTTCAAGAAATTTGAAAGGACTTCGCTGTTACACATGTCACAAATACAAGATTTAGGAATAAATGCTTTCAAAAATTAGATTGCTATGAAATAAAATAAAAAGTATTCATGTATATTTGTGACGGTATTTGCTAGTCTTGATGACTTTTTTTTTTTTTTTTTTTTTTTTTTTTAAGTAGAATTTAAAATGTTGCAAAAAGTTTTGAGAAAAATGAAAAATGGAATCGGTTTATATGTTTGCAGTAGTCAATTTCTCTTTGCATATGATTTGCAGTTAAGAGCTTAAAAAGGGGATTAGTGAGAAGTTATGGATAATTATTAAACGAAAGTTAATCAATAAATAAGGTACTGCAGAATTGAAAATGAAAAATATATTTACAGGATAAATAATTTATTAATAGTAGATGCATACGCTTAGTATTATTATGAATATAAGAAATCTTTTTTTTTTTTTTTTTTTTTTTTTTTTTTTTAAATAGTATTAAATGTCGTGGAATATGAAATTTAAAGACAACAAGATTTTCTTTTAAAATAATAAACGCTGAAAGAAAAAATACACTACCTACCTGAAATAGCGAAAAGAAATATCTTACTTGTTAGCATGTTTTGTAAACATATTTAATATAAGTAATTCTTAAATTTTGTTTATAATAATAATAATAATAAAAGGTGTATGATTTTTAACAAAGTATTTCCTTGCTTAAACTATTTTAAAAATTTTGAGGCAATTTCCGTATATCAAATAAAATAAAATACTGTGTGGGTCAAAAGACCCTGACACAGTATTAATTTTAATATAAAGTTTATTGACGTGCAAGAGTGCGGTTTATACTAGAATACTTCTCAAAACGCAAATTTTTGTTTAATCAAATGAAAAATTTAGTTCCAAATTTTACTTATAAACGACGTTGTACATTGGCGCTGTATTTTAAAAACACAGATAAAAAAAAATCATTAAAAACGCAAGACAAGCACTTAAAAAGGATTTATTGAATTGAATTATATTCACTTTTGGATGTGGTTCGTTCCATGAGGGACGCATATATTGAAATATCGCAGTGAATTTCAAAAAATAAATGTTCTTTAAATCTTTCTCGACATTATTTTTTTCGCTTTTTTCAAGGTACAGTGCCATCTATGGGCGAAATTTTAAATTATTTTTTTTATTTGTTCGAACAAAATTTTTTGTCGTGAGAAGAATTCTAATACAAACCGCACTCTCGTCCGTCAGTTATTTTATTTTATATTAAAGTTTAAAATGTGTCAGGAAATTTTCACTCGTCCTGCATGTTTTCGACAAACTTTTTATTAAGTTTATAAAGTTAATGTTATATATTAAATAAACTTGCTAAACCATTAACACATTTTTTACAAATTTTTAAATAATAATATTAAATACAACATTATAAACAAACAAGTACCAATTCATATTATGTTATCGTATGTCTTAATATTAATTTTTATGAAACCTTAATTATTTTTATAATTTAAAAATCTCATCAAGTATGACCATTCTCTCAATTTTTTGAAAATTCTCTGTGATTGTTGTGGTTGCCTTCCTTTTTTGTAATATCGGATATCATTACTATTGAGCGTCACATAAAAATAAAAAAAAAGTTAACATAATAATAATAATACTTGTAGTCAAATTTTTTATTGATATTTTCTAATAACAAAAACGGTTTGGATTGCTGAACATTTTTGACTTCTGGTTTTTGATGGGTTTAGTCGTTTTGGAAACGCTTGAGAATGAATTAGCTGTTTCTTTACAATTGATAACGAAAATTATTTTTTAAAATAAGTTAAAAATTTGTTGCCTAACGATAAATATAATGTGTGTCATTGTTTTAAATTAATGAACAATCGAGGAAAAAAAAACAAAAAAAATGTAATAGGTATCATTTGGCAGAGAATTGTGAGTACTTTTAGAAAATGAAGTGAAAGTTTGAATTGGGGTGGGGGGTCTACATATTAAAACGCACAACAACTTTGATTAATGGTAATGCCCTATTTTTATTATATATCTGAATTCCTGAGATTGTGACAACGCGAAAACATACCGTAAAATCCCGAAAGTAACCCCACCCCCTTTTTGAAAAGCAAAACGGATAAATTTCAGGTGGGGGGCTATAATCAAGATTCTTTAAAAAAAATGAAGGAAAGGGAGGGAGGTTATATTCGATGGAGGGAGTACTTTCGGGATTTTACGGTACTTACTTAAAAGGAAATATTAAAGGTAATTTCTTACCTTAAAGGTAAAAAAAAAAAAAAAAAAAAAAAAAAAAAAAAATGTGTAATGATTCCATTGATAACATGCATCCGACACTTTATGAAAAATTAGTTAAATTAGAAATAATATATAAATATTAAAACTTAATTCAATGCCAAACTTAACTTGCAAAGCCAACGTACCATAAGTGCACCCGAAGATTGGATGTAGCTTTGTTGGATAGAGAGAGAAAAAAAAAAGGGGGGGGGGGGTGTTACTTTCAGGATAACGGAGACATTTCACTTTCAGCGAGAAAAGGGAGGGGGGGTTACGTTCGGGATTTTACGGTATATTGGTTGCACATTTTACTTATTTTTTTTTATAGAGTTATAAACGTTCAAAGTTTGAAGGTGCTAATGTTAAATTCATAAAGCACACTTTTATTAATATTATCACAAAAAATAACTTGATTGATATCACGTTTTTTTACGAGATACATTGAAAAAACCCAAACATAGTACACGATAACTTTTGATGCAGAAAAATACTTTTAATTAGGAAAAATATTCATAAATTCATATTCAAGAAAATTATGAATTATGATCTATATTAATATTTATGCATAAAATGAATTCTAATGCTAAAAAATTTGGGTGTACAAATTTGCAGCTCATTTCAGTTATTAATTTTCGATTTATAAGTAAATCTTTCTTTTGGAGAGGCTTAGAGGGCCAACTTTTATACAATTTTGCATGAGATAACGAAGAAAATCTTAAAAATTAACAGAAAAAATAAAACGATATATTTTAAATTTTTAATTACTATCCAAACTATATACAACAACAACATCAGAAGCACAAAATGAAACAAAAAAGATGATTTTTAAGACATTAGTGATACCAAATGAGATTTTTTGTTTTCTAAAGAAAACCAGCTCTGCCTTTCAACTTTCTTCTAAAACAGCACAATATAGAAAAAGAAAAGTAAAAGTGACTTTGAGTATTCGTGTTAAACTCCCTAATTTATGTTTGCAAAAATTTACGCAAGTGGAATTTCACCTCACTGCTTACAGATAATAAATTTTTAATCCTTTAAACAAACGCCAGAACACAAAATCAATAAATAGGCGGGGGTTACTGTTTAAAAAGAAAAATAGGTGACGTAAAAATTTTCAATTAGAAGAACGAATTGTCTATTCAAAACAATCGGAATGCAAGGCAGTCTTGTTAAATCGCTTCTTAATCACCATCATAGTCAAATGCTTAATCCATACTTGCCAACCTAACCCGGAAACTTTTTAGTTTCCACCCCTTTTTGTACACCACTTAATTTTTAGAATAATTCTCTTCAAATACAGGGTAGGCAAAAAGTCCGTAAATACTTTTAAAATTCATAAAACCCGAAATAAAAAACGGTTTGCAGGTTTAGCATTAATAGGTCACGAGATTTTTTTTTTAAGATAAGGAAAAGAAATAATTGAAAAACAGCCGACAGATGGCGCTGATATGAATGACTTAGTTGGAAATATGCAAATGAGACAGGCGATTATGAATACTTTTGGCTATGGGGATATTTTAAATCCCGGGTGCATCGATCCCGTCCATCCAATCTGTCGGAAAAGAAAAATGCAATTCGCCGAGAGCTGTCATCTATACTGCCGGACATGCTGCACTCTGCAGTTGCTGGATTTGTGACAAGCCTGCAATGTGTTATCATCTGTGGTGGTGGACATGCGAAACACATATTGCTATAATAAATGAATTGATAACATTATTTTTGTTATTTACATGCCTTTTCTTTCACTTATGTACGAAACGCCCCCTATCGGCTTTTTTTTTTTTTTCTTAGCTTAAAAAAATCCCGTGACTTATCGATGCGAAACCTGCAAACCGTTTTTTATTTTGGTTATTTTTTCGGGTTTTATGAATTTTTAAAGTATTTACGGACTTTTTGCACACCCTGTATGTTTACGATTAAATAAGAATAAAAGTACTTAAAAAACGACTGATGTGAAAAAAATAGGGGGAAAGGGGCGGGACTAACAATATTCTGGGTCAGATTGGTAAGTATGATTAAACCTTTAGTTCATTTACTGCTTTATTTTACTTATTTTTTATTTGGGGGGGGGAGGTATTATTTTAAGGATACTTTAGTCTTAAAAAATTACTTTTATAAATATATTTTAATTGAGAAACTATATTTTTATAGAGATTTAAAAGACAAATAGTATAGTTTCAAACAGTTAAACTAACCAAAATCTGGTTGGGATGATTAAAAATTTTAATGTGTACCTCATAATACCTTACAGTAATTTATCTGAAAAAATGTAGTTTATGTGTTGTTGCTGTATTTAATTATTTTGTTTGCCCACAAACTTTTTATTCATCTTCATACAACGCAATTAATTAATATAAATTTTGTTAAACATTCACACACATATATACGTGTAGCTATATTATTGCAGTTCGTACATTATGCCACGCCTACAACATAAAATAAATAACTTTTATTAATGTGAAATGAAATTTAAGTTTCTTTGGCGATCAGCAATCACAGACAATATTTAATTGAAAAATATCGCCCATTTTACAAAGTGCATTATCTAAATAATTTGAAGTGCAATATATTTAAAAATATTTAAAATGTGTTATATTCATATCCGCATTTTCTGGAGTATAACACGCAGGTTACATAAATGAGTCATACACCAGAAAAGCTAAATTTGTAAGAAACAAAAGCTTGTTTTGCAATAGATATTACAGTAAGTTTAATTTTCCGGTGTATAACTCAATTATCAAACCTTCGTGTTATACGCCGGAAAATACAGTATATATTTTTACATATTTGTCTAATTTTATATTTATATACCTAAAAAGTCAAAAAATAGGGGTTGCTACTTAGCGTTTATTTTTTAAAATCTTTTTTCCTTAAAATATTTCCGGTGTGAAACTATAATTTTTTTTTGTAATTTTTGTATTATTTTAATTTTATTTTTCTAGATTTACAGATAGCCCCCCAATACATTTTTGGCGCTAAATCTATGAAAACTAAAGATAAAGTATACAAACTGTATACATTTCCTCACTGCCAAATTCTGAAAAATTCAAATATGAAGTCAAAATTGGGTGTTGCTATTAAAAAAATTAAAGTTGGCGCTCATTTTAATGTGTAGATGACCCCTAATTCAAAATTTCACATCACTTCCAAAGAGTACACTTAATTTCCTGTTGAATGATATCTATTAGATTTTTCTGTGTCAAAAATTAATGAAATAACAGCGGGTGTTGCTCTTATATATATATATATTTTTTTTCTAGACTGTACATTAGGTTTGAACTAATATATTTTTAACTGGTTGTGAAATTTTCAGGATGTGTTTGATAAGTAATTCTGTGGTACAAAACGGCCTAAAACTTAGTCTATAATAATAAAAGAAGATGTCTGTCTGTCTCTCTGTCTGTCTATCTGTCTGTCTGAGCATCTATACGTTCAGCCCCTACTGAACGCAGAACTACAAAATTTGACATACGGGTGCTCAGAAGCCTGCCGGAGTGTATCTATAATAATAAAAGAATATGTCTGTCTGTCTGAGCATCTATACGTTCAGCCCTTACTGAACGCAGAACTACAAAATTTGACATACGAGTGTTCAAAAGCCTGCCCGAGTGCATAGTGAAAAAAAAATTTAAAAATTTTAATTAGTTCCGGAGATATTAATTAAAACGTCGACCAATGCCTAATTAAAATGCGAGCGGATCGTAATTTTCGCCCTTCAGCGTGTTCCTCAAAAGAGAAAGCAGAGTGAGAAAAATTTCGCGGGTTTTTCTAAAGTGATCGCTGCCGATCTGTTGGAAATATCAAAAATACACATGTACCACGAGAAAGAGCATTTATTACCGATTCTTACGGTACATTTTTTTTTTTTAAAATACGGATTTTTTATATTTTTAAAAAAAGTTTTAAAAAGGGTCGAAAATTTCTCTTTTTCTCGATTGTCTCTTTTGAAATGCCCTGTACGACCGAGTAACTGTTCCATTTCTTAACAACTGGTATATTTTGAAAGGACATTTAATCCTCTTTCGAACCATATAAACATTTTTACAAAATACGGATTAGCGATCCATATTTTTAGATTTTTCGAAACATCGATGTTTTCACAAAACATTTTATAACTCAAAAGCGTTTAGAGATAATTTTTTTTTTTTTTTTTTTTTTTTTTTTTTTTGTATATATATCTCGCTTCAACAATTCAATACCCAAAAGATTGAGAGAAAATTTCAAAAACTGAATGAATTATAATTTTTTTAATTTTCAGTATTGCGGCAGTTTTCGATGAAATTCTGAATCGACGTTTCTGAACTCTTGTGACTGACCTTGACAGAGAAGAGAGAATAAGATTCTTCAGTGCCAGGTGCTAGAGGTCGGGAAAAAGTTGTTTTTTGTTTTTCGGCCACGTGACAAAGTATACTGGAAATAAAAAAAGTAGTTTTTGAATTTTTTCAATTTAAAATCGATCAAAAGCAGAACTTCGAAATTGCCCGTCATTTTGGCTCACCTGTATGCAGTTAAAAAATCTAAAGTATAGCTTTAAAAATATAATACATAGACATATTATATTTATTTAAATTCATTTTTATTTCATCTGTTAATGACACCAAAAGTTACTTTTAACAGAATAATATTGATTTTTTTTTTCTTTTCTTTATGAATTAGGTTGTAAAAAAGCAGTTTTGGAATTCTTAAATTTTAGACGGATTTCAATAGAAATCGTTAATCGCCCTTGATAGATTAGCCATTTTGAGTCTAAAATATATCAAAGATATTCATTATTGTAATACATAATACATCATTCAAAAGATATTTTAAAGTATTTTTATTGCAGGCTATTAAAATGATATAAGCCGTTCAAATTCTGTACGAAACTTTACCAGAAAATTTCTATTCTTTTATATTTTACAGAGTTTCAAATTCAGATTTTCGCTCACATTTCGTACTAATAATGTTTAACGGTATATAGCCCGGAATTAAGCAAGTTTTGGAGAAAACCACAGATAAGTCAGACACAAATCTTTAAAAAAAATGTTTGTATTATCTTTGTATTTCAGCTTCTAATTAGTATAATTTCATTTTTATATTATCGAAAGTGGAATTCGAGATTTCACCTGATTTACACGTTTTAAGGTTTCCTGATTAGGTTTTCTTTTGTATCTCAGCTACTAATTAAAATAATTTCATAAGTAATACATCATTTGAAAGCTTTGTTGATTTGGAATTGAACAATATATTACAGAAATTTCTACCGCCAGATAGCGCTGTAATATTTTAAAATTTCAATATTTCAAATTCTAATGAGCGAGGAAGGTGTTGTAAGTTCTAAAACGGGGATAAGGCGCCGCAGGCGCCACGGAGCGGGACTTAGCTAAAGTCAGAAATTTGAAAGATCATAACATGGTGAGCGAACAGACTGTTTCAGATATTGAAAAGGGAAAAGGGCGCCGAAGGCGCTGCCGCACGGGAATTTACTGCGATTTCAATAAGCTATTTTCACGATATATCAATAAGCTGTTATTAGACCTGAAACGGGAAAAAAGGCGCCGCTGGCGCCACCGAGCGGGAGTTTCGTAAAGTCGGATTTTTCAGGGATCGCGAACCAGCTGGTCGCCGAATGCGGCTAGTATGTAATATTCTCACTATACAAAGTTACGCTAATTGAATTTTAGACCAACTCATTAAAGGAAACTGCTATTTCACACTTTTGAAGTTGCTAACGCATTTTCTCACTGCTAGTTAACAGCAGGTCTTAATTTTCCATTAGACACAAGGTATATTCATTCAAACTTTCTGAACAATACTAGAACTACAATCTTGAAAACTTATTAATGATTAAGATAACGAACTTTGTGCTCATAAGGGCAGTGGCGGCTCGTGCACCGAAAATAGGTGAAGAGGCACACTGTATTTTACACTGTATTCACTTATGGAATATAAATTTACATTTAAATAAGTATTTTTAGTTAGTTTTAGTTAAGACCATGCTTAATAAAAATCATGCATTAAAAATATTTAAATAATATTTTTGAGCTCTTCACCTGTTTTCGGTTCACGAGCCGCCACTGTCATAAGGCCTATCAAACAAATTGTGTATATACTTCCGAATTTTCTAAATCGCGCCCTGTTTAACAGTACAACATCAGCATACTCTTGTTAGTTGTTGTTACTGTTATTCATGTTTAGCTTTGTATTTAACACGAGAATAATCTTTGTCTTTCTAAAATCGCCGAATCTTAACGTTAATAAAATACATCACGAATGTATTTGGGGATACTGGTGGTGCTTTTTGACATCGAAAATTATTTTAAGAACAAACAAGGAAAATTCATTGTTTAACAGAGCTCGAAGTCTCCGCCTTTTTTTCAGGACACTATTAAGATGAGAAATTTTCGCCGTTTTTGCTACCACTCATTTTATGCAGAAATCTTTACTATATTTTCATAGTGATGTGTGGTGATTAAATTAGGAAAGGCGTCATTGTACAAAAAAAGTAGTAGCAAAAAAGGCAGAAATATCTTATCTCTGAAAGTGTCCTGAAAAATGGGCGGAGACTTCGGACTTTGGTGTCTAACTATGCATATACATAGGTGCCAATATTTTAATTTATTCCGGAGTAATTTAACCCCGGCTTTATTTCGCACCACTTCTTTTATAGGAAAATTTTCCCCAATGTATAACTTCGATAAAATAAGAAAAAAATATCCTTAAAAAATAAGTGGTATGAAAAAAAAAAAAAAAAAAAGGCGAGGCCAATAATACTCCAGAATAAATTAAAATATTATAAGAACATCAAAAACTAATCTTACCTTCTACGAGATTTGCCCGGACTTTCACCTGCCATTGTATTAGCAATTCCCTAGAGTCAAATGCTAGGACAACTACTACTTCTGTGCAGATGAGAGCCATGGTGTTGCTTTCTTTGTCAAGTGTGAAACCCGTTTCCATTCCGAGGAAGCCCTCTAAAGATAAGGAAGCCTTTGTTGGCCCATTCTTGCATCGGTCTTTGCTGTCTCGGTATAACTGGAGGTGTAGGCAGTCTAAAAAAGAAAAATGTGCTTAGTAATTTAACCGTAAAGTTTAACTCAAACTGTTTAAAATACAATGTATATTTCCCTGTCAATTTTTTACATACTGTAATAAACTGGTTTTATTTTCTGATTTGGAGGGGGAAATTTTTTTCTCTTTAGAATGTAATAAAATATTTAACACTTTCACGACCGCTGACGAAGATTCATGTCATTAGAAGATCTGTAACTCCGCCAGTGGGTGTTTCTTTCACAATTTGTGTTTTTTTTTTTTTATTACTTAAGAATATACCCGATATTAATAATTTTTACAATCATATATACTATGGAGATACAAATACTTTGATAAGAAGGAACATAATTATAATGTGTATCCATCTGTAATATAAATGTAAATACAGAAAAATATTGCTCTAATATATTATATTGTAACTTGGTAGAATAATGTCCACGGTCAAAACCTTACTGTGAAAAATACAAAAGCATGCGATCGCGAAAGTGTTAAAATGTTGTGTGTTGTTTTTCTTTTACACGCTATGAAGAACATGCTAAGCAGTTATTAAAGATATTATTTAGATAATTATTAATTATAATCTTAATCAAGTTTTTTATTTATTAACTTCTGCAAATGGAATTTTTTTTTTCATCTGACTTCTGGTTTTTTAACGGTTTCTGATAGTTCTACTGAATGGATTTTTTGCAAATAACAAATTTATTTCTGAATTTAAAAAAACCAAATAAAAATAAAAATTTTACAATTAAATACATTTAAACAGATAATTTTTCTCATGTTACTCATTTAATAATTAAATCTCTACTATATTGGTCCACTAAGACTTCTAACATAGCTCTTAATGCTCTTTAAATAGTCAAATTAAATAATTTTACTCATATAGAAAAATGCAATATTGAAAAGTTTGAACATTTTTAGTACGACAGGACTATTTCTTTCAGATAGCGATTTTGGTTGTAGGCCAATTTTTGTATTATGCCTTGAATGACTGTGCAAACATTTTTGTTTTTATTTAAAATATATAAAGCTGAAAGTTTGTCATTGTATTTGATTGGATTATAAGATTTTATTAAAAATTGATGCGCTTATTAATATTAACAAAATCTAGTTAATGCTGTATTTTCTAGTTCAATCGGATAATTGATTAAAAAAACATTAAGTAAAAACCTCATTTTAACTTTATTTTTTATTTATTTATTTATTTATTTTTTTTTTTTTAAGAAAAAATGAATTGATGTCAAAAGTAAATAAATAAATAAGTGAATGTATTTCTTTTTATGTCAAAAAAAAAAAAAAAAAAAAAAAAAAAAAACTGAGAAAAATCAGGCTAAAGAAATAGAACAGCTTTAGTATAGAACCGCTTTGCGGTATTTCAAATTTGGCACTGAATTAGCTCCAGTGTTTCTCGCCAAGGTCTTTACTTACGCAATTGCGATAGAAATTTTAATTCATCGCCGAAATGACAATAAAAATTTAAATCCACCAAGGTGCTCCTAAGCTAAAGCCACCCCAAAGTCGAAGAAATGAATATAATAACCGATGCTAGGTTATGAAATACAGTTTCCGCATGCCTTTGTATGGTAGAATAGATTAAAATAAGTCTTGTTGTACTAAATTAAATTCTGTTTACAAAGAATATAAGCTTTTTTTTTTTTTTTTTTTTCAACTGGTATAAGGTACTGTTAAAAAAAGCAAAATCTTATCTAATAAGTTGATTTTACAACTGCACACTTGAAAGATCACGAACTTTCTATCGCAGTACAATATTGATGTTAAATGAAATGTCCAAAAAATTTACAGCACTAACAATATTGATCGTTTTGATGAAGAGAGAGAATTCACAAGTAAAATCATATTTTATCTTAAAAATAAGAATTTCTTGCCATTCTTGGAAGAGTTCCAAGATACGAAAATTGAATATCAAGGCATATATAGATTTTTGGGTGCTTTTATTTTGTTTTCTTCTTTTACGATAAATGTTAGCGTCTGAATTTTATTCCTTGATCGAAACTCATTTAAAGCATTCCATTTTTTCTGCTCTATTGCGTTGTTGTGGTAATCTCACTATGTTTAGAAATGTAAATTCTTGTAATATGGTACATATGATACATATATGTAGGTATAGCTTTTTTAGTTCGAAGCAGCACACAGTACAAGATTTTATTTTAAATTGGGTAGAAAATGCAGTATTGCAATCTATGATACATCTCAGCTACTGGACATAAAACATATATCTTAGTTATTTTTATTATGGACTAAATATGTTGGTCAAACATCAGCTGAGTATAACATCGTGAATAAACGTATGCTTATGCTCTTTCATATTTAGCTACTGCTATTAGAAAAAAAAAATCTAGATGAGTGCTATAGTTATTAATCTGATTATTAATTCTGATATTAATCTGATTTCTGATTTAAGAACTTTTAATGGAACGGCTGAGTATTTTACATCAAGTAAGAAGTTATCTTCTAGAATCGAACCTGGATCTTTTTTTTTTTTTTTTGCCCATTGCTCTATAAACTTAGGTAGCATAGTTAACATTCAACTGCAACAGATCATACAATTGAAAAATGGTAATTCCTTCTATACGGCAATCATATGAATGAAAAGTTTTATTAGAAAGACTGCTAGGTAACAATAAAAAAATATGTAATTATAACTACAATCAGTTGTAACTTCTAAATTTCGGGGAATAATGGTCAAATAATTTTCAGCATATGCGAAATCAACCAACCAATATTTCCAATGCTTTATCAATTTATCTAATCAGGTAGGCATTTAATCGTGCAACAGAAAAATGTAAATTATAGTATACGCTGGCTCAAACAGTAACTAACTACTGCTGTTGTCTGGGCGAAGTTGCCTTCAAATGTTGAAGTTGCCTTCTCTGTCGAAGTTGCCTTCAAATAATTTAGCAATGTATAAAATTGTAATTAGTCGGTAATGCACTAATATTTCCTCCAAGATCATTGTAATCTAATCTCGAATGATTTTTATAATAATGGAAAAATATCAAGGACAGGAGTTATAAATTTCAGACTTGATTTTTGGACTGAACATATTTTGTTCAATAGAAAACTAATAAAATTATACAAATTTTATCATAATAGTTTGCATAGTATTACTTTTGCATGTATCTCGAAAAACGTTTAATCGGAAAACACACAAATAAGAGTTTTACGAATCTGTTAAGTTATATCTGAATATGTGTTATATCAATATATTTCTTAGCTCAGAATGATGAATTTAAATTTAAAATTATTCGCATACATTAAATATTTATCCGACTGAAAGGGTGGACCACCCCAAGGGGTAAATGTCAAGCTGTTGCTAATTACTCCCTGCATAACTATGGTGTGGATTTAAACCAACTCAATTTAACTCAACCCGAAGGAATAAGCATATCTTGTTATTTGACAGGAGTATATACGGAACTGATACTACGAAAGCTCTCTTCTCCATGGTTACAAAAATTTGCAAAAAGGGCCTTAAAATTAGCGTAAATTTCGTTTCACTATTTTTTATTTATTTATTTATTTATTTTAATGTATGACCAATATCAAGCATAAAAGTATTTTTTATCAAGATTGAGATTTGGTTTCCGTTTTGGTGGCTGTTTTTTTTTTTTTTTTTTTTTTTTTTTTTCTTTGAGGGAGGTGGGGAGGGGACGGGGAACGAGACCTCGTCGTTGCAATAACTTTTGAAGAATACCATTGCAAATCTCGCATCAAACTTATTGAATATCGACAATTTTCTGTTTTAATGATGAGTAGATTCTTATTTTTCCTTCTTTGTTACTTTGTTGAGAAACGTCTGTAAAATGCAGTATTCAACGATTTAGAGCAAAATCGTTGTTGAAGAGTAAATTTTTCATTAAAAAAAAAAAAAAAAAAAAAACGAATTTTACAGAGATTTGAGGAATTTGTATGTGTGTCTGTGGTACAATTTTTAGGAAAGCACCTTCAAAAATTCGAAAAATATTAAATATTTAAAGCTGAAATTCAGCAAAAAAGGATTCTTGCTTTCTGAAATTTGTAAATTTGTTCAGGTTCAGAAAATTATATAAACATACATATTAATTTTTAGAGCGTTCTAACATTTATATAATCTGCCTTTCCAAATCTAAAGTTAAAATATTTCAAAGGTCCAGACGTATTTTCAGTTATTTAATGAAAATGATAATTTGCATAAAATTACTAAAAAAATAAATGCATTATTTTTTTCACATGTTTTCGAAGAAATATATATGCATCTAAAGCTGTATTTTCAAGAAGAAATATGGAAAATTTTCAAGCGTATAAACTCTTTAATACATAAACAAGTCAAAAATCTTGTCCTTGCTTTTTATAACTTTGGTCCAAGTTAACAACAAAATTTTCTTAAATAAACACTAACATGGGAAAGAGCAATATTAGCTTTTTCATTGAATATGTGATAAAATATGTGTAAAATAGGTGCATAGAGGATGATAACACTGTATCCAGTGAAAAATCGAAAGAGAGTAGTTTTCTAATTTTTCGAAAATAGGCTGGAAAACCGAATTACGACATTTTAAACTCTCCAACTTCTTAAAAATGTGGTATAGAACTATAGGCTATATAGAAACATCGTTAGAAAGTTTAGAAATATTCTTTTCTTCTATTAAACAATAATGTATCGAAAAACATGAACACCGTTAGAAAAATTGTAAGATTGTCGATAAGATGACATATTCTTTAACAACTAAAATGTAAATTTGAGCCATTTTTCACTTATTTGTTATATTGATAGACAGCTTCTCATTCTAAGTGATTTTTCTCTCATATTATTGAGCCGCTATGAGCAGTTCAGATTTGAGTTATTTAAAACCATTTGTTTTTGAGTACAGTTGAATCAGGTTTGAATAATGTTGCTTGTTCAAAAAAAAAAAAATAATAATAAAAATAAATAAATAAATAAATAAATAAATAAAATAAAATAAAATAAAATAAAAAATAAATAAATAAATAAATAAAATAAAAATAAATAAATAAATGAAACTGTAAAAGACATCACAGGTAACTTTTGCATCTGCTTCCGATGGCATCCGCACGCTCTAAAACTGAGCTACTATTGATTATTTAAATTCATTACTTCATCATTATCACTAGTTTTCAAACGAAATGAAACACAAATTTTTAATTCTTTTATCTCAAAAATAAAATTATAGAAATACAGCATACATTTTCAAAACGAAAATAATGTCCGTAAATTCTGGAAAAAAAAAAAAAAAAAAAAAACATCTATGATAAGTAAAAACTTACAGTAGTTTATAAATTAACTTACACGAGTTAACTCGCTAAAAGAAGTAATTATATTCTTTCCGGCATAGTTGCAGAATTTCTTGAAATGAATTATTTCTTGAATAAGTATATTTTGAAAATTTATTTGTAAGCAATTGATTTAGGAGTATGAATCTTTCTGTTGATTCATAATTAACTTTTTAAACTTTTCACTATATTAAAATTTAACTAACATAATGAAAAATGTAAGTTAGGTTTTAATGATTTTAAAAATTAAATAGATACATTTTTCTTCATCATTATATATCTTTAAAAGGATAATAATAATTATATAAAACTATCTTTGTTTACTATTTATTTTTAGAAATTCATTTTTAAAGATAATTCTTCGAAAATTTTTGCAGTTATATCTAAAAAGTTTATTTATTGAAATTATTTTTTTATTCTTTGACATTTTATTTTATATTCATCAAAAGTCCACAACATTTTTTGAAGAATACAAGAAGCACAGATGACAGTGAATATAATAATAATAATTCATATAATATGAGTAATCGAGGGTACCATAAATGTGCACGAAAGGTTACAGACAAAAGTAAGATATCAATGTTTGTGGTACACCCATTTTAGTTAATAGTGGAAAAGAATGATTTTACTCGAAAACGATTTATTTCGAAAAATTTCACTCAAACTAGGGCTAAAACTAATGAATTCATTTTTAGAGTAAAGAAATTTACACACATTTTACGAAAGTAATAAGTGAAAAAACCTGTTGGTAAAATCCTCCAATGAGATAATTTTTTAAATAAAAATAAAAACCAAAATAATAATTATAATAATAGTTTTCCGTTTCTTTCTCCATCGTCTAATGACAAGAATATCACACAAAGTAATCACTTCGAATTATGTCAAAGGCTTCTGAGAATGTTCAAATCATAGAATGCTATTTTGTGTTGCTAAATTTAAAATAGAGACTATTTTATAGAAAATAAATGTTGCCAACAAATGGATCAAAATATTTTAATACACCACAATATGCACTGCATGAATAAAATTTAAAAGATATTCATTTTACCCAAGCCATATTATATATACCTATATATAACTTACTTTTAAATTTAAGAATTGTTCTTTTTATTTTACTTTTCGAACACTATAGTGAGGAAAGTATTGTAATCATGTCAAAAATCCAAAATTAAGATTTTGATGTTTCTATACGTTTCGAGGTTCCCTGAGTCCGTTTTCACTATTTTTACGACGATGTGTGTATGTATGTGTGTATGTGTGTGTATGTGTGTGAGTGAACACGCTAGCGTTTAAACGCTTGGCTCGAACGAGCTGTAAGTTGGTACGCATATTGCAAGTCACCGTAGCACGAACCCTATTGATTTTGATGAATCTAGCACTAGTTTTTTTACAGGGACACAAAGAAAAATTATTTATCATTATGGCCTATGGAACCAAAATCTTAAAAGTACGATAGCATCTAAACGCCTTATTCAATTGAGCAAAATATTTCTACACATATTAAGGTCACAGGTACTCAATTTATATAGATTTTGGAGAATCTAGCATTTATAGTTTTTTTTTACAGGGACACAAAGAAAAATTCTTTATCATTATGGTCTACGGGGCCAAATTTTTAAAAGTGTGATAGCGTCTAAACACGTTATTAATCTGAGCAAAAATTTTTTACACATGTTATAGGTCACAGTTGCATCAACTGTATAGATTTTGGTGAATTTAGCACTTACAGTCTTTTTACAGGGACACAAAGAAAAATTCTTTATCATTATGGCCTGCGGGACCAAATTTTTAAAAGTGCGATAGCATCTAAACGCCATATTCAATTGAGCTGAAAATTTATATGAATAATCACTGTTGCACTAACTATAATCATTTTGGTGAATCTAGCATTTATAGGTTTTTACAGGGACACAACGAAAAATGCTTTATCATTATGATCTATGGGCTCAAAGTTCAGTAGCGTTAAATAAAACATCGTGCAACATATGGAGAAAAATACTCAAACACTCTATTATGGTTTTCTCTCTTTTGTTTGTTTCTCCTCTTTCTTTACTTTATCTACAAAACTGTTAATTACTCAATGTTCGGAAAGTCTAGTGGAGTCACTCCAGATTTTTTTTTTTTTTTTAATTTATAATTATTCAAAGTGTATCATCACTCAGGAAGTATTTATCGAAATAATTCCTGTAAAATGTTGATTCCATTCATGATATAATTAATGATTTTTAAAAATCTAGCATATTTTTCAGTCGAGTATTTTAATGTTTGTTAGAGGTATAATTAAGAATTCTTCCATTTTAAGATTAAATAACTAATAGTTACTTAGAATGGCCAGAAAGATCCATATAACTTCAAACTTTTATTTACAAAAGGAAATAGGTCTACAAAAAAACTTTTTGAAGCTATGGACAAAACAAAATCGCAAGGTTTTATTACTATTACTATTATTATTATTATTATTAGTAGTAGTAGTTTAACCGTCTTAAGAAAGTATCACATGCGGTCCCTTTGTTGTACAAATAATGTCAAGGTACGTTGCAGCATGCTGAGTTTAACAGTATACATGGTAGCTTCGATTCTTTTACTTTAATTCCAGAACACTATGAACATTTTTTTAGTTCACAACATCTTTTACGTAATCACAGAAGAAAAAGTTTAAGGGAGTATCATTCCGCTTTATTCTCAAGAGATGCCCTTTTCAATGAATTAGTTTTAACGTGTGTAACTGTAGTACAGCACAATATACTATTACCAAAAATAGACGATAAAAAAAGAAAAAAATCTAAAATAGGTCGACTCGTTTTGTGAATGGAAACTTTTAATTTACAACACGATTTGTTTCAGATCTGCAACGAAATAAATGTTTTTGGTAACGAAAGATTTTATAAACGATATCTTTCATTACTAAAACTGTTGGTTTCGTTGTAGATGCCAAACGAAATGGTTTTCGATGGAATTTTTCATTTCAAAGACAAATTGATCCGTTTCAGAATTTTTTTTTACTGATTACATCGAAAATAATTTGTTGCAGATCTTTACTTAGAAGTTGCATGAATCTTTCTGACGCATCCTATATTATAAATTAAATTAAATCTTTATCTAATTCTCCAAATTCTCCCGCGTATTCTTCATTTAAAATTTGTTTTAATAAATAGAAGTTTGACGAATAATCAATTAATATATTCCTCTGTGACTGCGCACCAGCATATAGATATGTAGACATTAATAAAACATTTTGATTTATTCTTAAATGATATTTCATTTAAAACTTAAGTAATTAAATTCAAAAATACATTATATTATTGTAAAATGGATGAATTAGAAGACAATTAATTTGTATAAGCTTACTTTTTATTTCATTGTTTCATTTTACGCAAATGTGAGAAAAGTTCAATCTAATTCAGTTAATATTATCCGAAATCAAAGACAGAGAAAAAAAAATGATTCAGAGATTAAGAGTGAAACCCGACCACGGCCTGGTGTTAAAAATTCATTATCATCTTTCACAAGAAGATTAAACTAGATCTTATTATAGTGGACTTAGCTTTATTTTGACGGCTTTGATTATGTAGATAATCCATGAACAACGTGTTTAAAAGAAAAAGATTTGAGGAAGGCTTGACAAGAGAGGCTTAACTGAACGAAATTATGAAAACTGCAATAGGATTAGGACAGATTGTGTATATGATCACCCAGTAAAGGTGACGCCTTTTAAATAGTTTTTATTAAAATAAATGTTTTTAATTAATATGTAATGTTTTATAGCTAACTAGCTAAAATACTCGGTATTTCCTGAATTTATCTAAAAGAAATAATCTGGTGTGTTACTCACACGACTTTCTTTTACTCTGAAATTTAATACTGTAAATTGGAGATTAAGAGGTAAGATAACGAGTGCTGTTATGTAAACCTATATTAAACAATTCAAATTAGGCTTCGGAAGATTTTTATATGATAATTAGTTCTGAGTCCCCGTTTCAATAATGCACCTACATTTATATAGAATTTAAATCTGTTATTAAAATTAAAAGTTCACTTAAAATTATTCAGACAATTTTAACACGCAATATTCCTTGAAACTTATCAATCTTGATCAAACTTTTATAGCAACAAATTTATATTAACTTCAAAATACAACATTTTAATCTCCTAAAATTATTCGTTTTTAAGTCACTCTAAGAGACACAGACAAAGATCAAACGTTAAAAACTTGACTACTTTAATCAGAAAGCCTCAAAACGTTAAAATATACAAAAAACAAGTGGTGAATATTTAGCTTAAAAGCATACATTATTTACCATATGTCTATCAGAAATTCATTTCAATTCCCGAACAGCATTCCTGGAAATGGTAAAATATTATTGTAAAGCACATTCACTAACAACAAAAAAGAATGTTATCGCTTAAATATTTGCAGCCCTGCATATCTTTCGAATATTATATAGACACCACATGGTGCACTTAAATATAATCCTATAGTAATAATACATAGACCAGCCTGAAATACACTTCCATCGATTTGCAACTATTGTTGCACTTTCATCTGGTTCTCTTGTCTAGTCCTGTAAACGAACAGTGAATGATTTCCCCACCATATTCTACATGAGACATGTTTTTACGCATGTAAAAAATATATATTCGTTTCATTTGGTTGAGTGCAGTCTATAGATGTTAAACTCTACTTACTAGCACTATCCCTCATAAACGTATGTATTTTAATTATTTTGGGCGTCCCTGTAAACGAACCATTTCCTTCATCTGAACGAGAAGCTTATTGTAGTATCCCTATATCATACACATTTAAAATACCAAGTTTGGACTTTCTGCTACTACTTGTTCTTGAGCTATGCTGATAACACACAGACAGACAAACATACACACAGACCATTCGCTAAAAACATAATTTTCGGATTCAGAGGAACTCAGAATGTGTAAATATAACAAAAACTTACTTTCGAAAATTTGACCCTAAAACAATACTTTCTCTACCTTATGGGTAAGAGAAAGAAAAAAAGAATGTTATATCAGTGATGAAATATATGACAAAATGTACAATTAAAAATATTCAAACAATTTCCAAATTTTTCAATTGACCCCTGTTTCATCTTTTATCCCTGTTTCATCTTTAAGGGAGATTGAGCCATTTTCTAATAGGGCAGAGAACACGAATATTAATGAAAAAACTTCATACCGTTTCTAGCTAAAGCAGTTTGAAATTTGCACAGTACGTTCCATTTTTTTCACCCATTTCTTTTCTTTAAGGCGTTTGGGTGACTTTTTTAATAAAGCAGAGAGTAAGAACTTGAATAAAGAATTTTCAAATTAATTAACATGTTTCTACCTCAATCGATTTTCAAATTGTGCAGCAAACACCCCTCTTATTACTCCAGTTTAATCCGATCTTTAAAGGAGCTGGACAAATTTTCAATATTTAGAATTAACAATATGAAGAATTTTCATGTCGGATATCAAGTTCCAGCTCAGTCAATATCTCAATTACATAGTATACACGTTCTTTTTTTCTACATCTCAATTCTTTTTGGGAGGGGTAACAGATTTTTAGTAGCGTACTGGATATAAGCTTCTATGAAAAAAAAAAATATTGTTAATATTAGGTTTCTAGCTCAAGCAGTTTTTAAATTCCACAGCATATATCATGTTTCTCCCTTCCAACTTTTCCCCTTAGAATTTGAGTGACTTTTTCATAGTGACTCTTTCGAGGTACTAAAGGACATATATACCAATAGCTGAAGCGTCAAGAATGTTAAACAAAATCTAAAAGCATTCATGCATTTAATTTATATTTTTACTAAAGTATTTATTGTCTGTAAAAATAAATAAATAAATAAATAAAATAAATAAATAAATAAATAAATAATAATAATAATCTCGTATCAACATAAGTTTCTCCTACCCTTCAATACTATAAGCACAGATTGAATATTAAGGTGTAAATTATCATTTCTTGTATATGAATGTACTTATAAACAGTTCAAATTAGTTTCAATTACTATTTGGCGTATATTCCTGTATGAATGGATTTATGTTCACTCCTGTAAGGAGAAGGGGACATCCCCCTTTTAAACACTAGTTTGAATATAGTACCTACATTCACAAAAAAAATTAAGTATGATATATAAAAGTTTATACAATATATTTACAGAACTTCACAATTCATTTTGAAACATCAATCTTGATCAAACTTTCCAAGAGGCACAATTCAATATTCATGAATACATTACTTTTTATTGAAATTATTGATGGCTGCTTTACTAAATTTAACTAAGTGCAAGAAATTTGTTGAAGGATAATTACTTTCTCATATCCATATACAGATAATTTGTTAGTTAAAGTTTAATTTTCAATACTGATCTTTGTTATAATTACATCACAGTATGCATGTATTATAAATCACAGTATACACACAATACATATTAATCAAAGTTTTCAAATTTCTCCCCATCTCTCCCCGAAAAATCTTGAATGCAATGTATATAGAAATATATATATATATACATATGACATATATCATAATAAAATTTAACCTTAAATTTTTAGCATTTAATAGATACATGTTAATACTAACACAACAAAAATAAAACTGATTGCAACACAGTACTAAAACTAGCGCAGAAGTATTGCGATTCATATTTAGATCCAATATGAGACAAAACCAATTTAAATTACTTACGCTCACATGAGTATAAAGAACCATTAAACATATTGACGGAGAAAATTGATGAAGGATCTCATTAAATGTATTAAATGCGATTCAGGAATTAAGAATTCAGTTTAAAAGTATGAAAAAAAATAAAGGACCACAGGAATAATAACTGGAATAAAAAATGCTTAAAAATAGAAGTATTATGTCATCAGGGAGCATGTACTTCTTTAAAGTAGAGAAAGCTGCAAGATTTCGTAAAACAATATAGCTAACAATAGCGAACATATTGTTCATGCTCCAATCGAGCAGCAAAACCATATTGAATAAGAAATGGAATAAAATATTAAATCAAACCATCAAGGAAACCAGAGAGAAAAATGGAAAAAATCAGTGTAACCACATGTAAAGCTATCACACAACACGGATCACACACTTGTTGCCATCATAACAATTATATCTATCCTCTATTTTTTAAAAAAAAAAAGATTAAAATAAGATTTTTTTCTGTTAATGTTCGTTTATTGCCCTAAAGAGAGTAAAAAAATATCTGATAGGTTAATTAACATAGAAAAGTTAAAGATAATCTATAGAAAAGTTAAAGATAATCTACTTTGAATCGATGAATTGACCTTGACTTTAAATAATTGGGATCGTTATCTGTGATAAGCGGCAGTTTATGAGCGTGATTTCTTATTTGCTATTAAGAACTATGAACGATACAAGAAAGAACTTAGAAGAAGGAATTATTTTCCTTGAAAACTATGAAGTTTAATTACGAAAAAATGAAATTTAGTTACGAATACTTTTTATCGTCTATTTTTTTCTTTATCTTTCTGTTTGAGTATGTAGATTCTATTATTATATATTCGCAACGAAAATATGGTAAAGAAGAACGATATGAAATATCACCTTTTAGTCTAAATTTCTATTAAATATTAATCTGTGTCCTTCAAAATTTCAGCCTTTAAGAAGACAGCCTAATCAGATAACTTAGAACGTTGAAGATCACCAGACTAATTAAATTGTAAGCTTTAAATTAGATAATTAATTCGATATCCAACCCAAATATAAATATATATTTGACAATTAAACAATACATAAATCTCAAATAGATAAAATAATACAATAATACTAATCACATTGGTAGCAAAAGAAAAAAATAATATTTATCAGGAGAAATATCAACATATATTTAAATCTGTTATAAAAAATAGGTATTTCTCATAAGCATTCTTATTAATCACAGAATTTATTTTCCTCTTTTGACAGATATTGGATTTACTGGAAGTGAAAAACTTTTGTCCAAACTGTCAGTAGCGCATAGTTGACTAAAAAGACTCTACTATTTTTTCTATCCCATTTATGACCAAACAAGAAATAAAAAAATAAGCAAAATAATGTTGTCTTCACCTTTCGAGCATCATCGTATAGTATCGAGATAGAA
This sequence comes from Salticus scenicus, assembly GCA_963930645.1. Lineage (NCBI taxonomy): Eukaryota > Metazoa > Arthropoda > Arachnida > Araneae > Salticidae > Salticus > Salticus scenicus. The sequence goes on from OZ005648.1 coordinate 175,561,943, forward strand.
GTAAAAAAACGCGTATGCCCTAAGCTGAGGAAGACTTTTGCAAAGCCAATAACTTTGGAATGGTTACGATACAGCCTAGAAGATAATATTGGTTCGAGGTTATTTCTTCGTTTAGAAGCCGAGGCAGAAAATGAAAAAAACAAAGCCAAGCGGAAAGCAAGGAGATAAATAAATACGAAATAAGAAAAAAATAAACGAAAAAGAGATGGAATATCCACGTCTTGCCTTTAGCCATTTGACCTTGGATCAATAAAGCTTATTATCAGAAAAAGTTTTCGGGGGATTTTTGGCTTCTATACCCTGCTAGTGTTTTCTTTATTATGACTTGGTCATTTACTTGAACGGATGGGATTATTAGGAAAGTTATTCCCGGTACTAGCCTGAATTTTCGCTAAAATAGCTGGAACAAATGGCTGATCGATCACTGTTCTGAAAAATCAATTTTGATAAAACTGCATATCGTTTACATCGTCAGAATTCTAAATCGATTGTATCAAGAAAAAGGATTTGGGTTTTCTGAAATTACATTCAGCGTAGAATTTGTAATAACATGTGTTGCTTAATCAGAGGATAGGTTCGTAAATATTTTTAGGAAAATGCTAAGTAATTTTTTAAAAGAAGCATTGTATTTTCGAGAAAACAGATTTTCTTTAGAGACGACATTTTTATAAAATACTAAGATGATTCATAAAACACATATTTTCAAGGGATTCATTAACATTACTATTTATAAAAGATAAAATGAACAAATGAATATTCCTTTATTATCCATATTATGCTTTTTTTTTAATAATAAGAATATATATATATATATATATATATTAGCTTTATATATATGAATGTATATATATAAAGCTAAGAATATGTATACAAAGTGCTGTCAAATGAAAATGTTTGTTTCCGAATTTCGCACAAAGGTTTGTGTATGAACCATTAATTTTAAATGCTGTGTATACACATAAGTCTGTGTTGCGTCATAGAAGAAAGGCAGCGAAGTATGCGCAGTGGGTCTCAGGTACCACGTATGTTTTATCTAATTATTTTCATTCTCTTTCTCCAGTTGCTGTTTAAGAGGGGACAATACCTAATCTCGCCGGCAGCCTTCGCCCATGTTATTCTATGGGAAAATTTGTTGCTACAATTACACATTACCTAATGAATATTTTTAAATTCTGTTTTCGCAGTCAGAAATTTCATAACCGTTAAATGAGTACTCATTTTTGAAAAATTCATTTTTTTTTTTTTTTTTTTTTTTTTTTTTTTAAATTTTGAGTTCAAAAATGCGATTTTTCACAAAATGCATTTTTCTCATTTTCTAATCGCAAAATGAAATACTAAAATTTTAAAAAATAAATTTTTGGAAAACAAGTACTAATTTAACGCTTATGAATTTTCTGAATGTGAAAACAGAATTGAAAAATATTCATTAGGTAATGAATAATTATGTAAGCAAATTTTCCCATAGAATAACATGGGCGAAGGCTGCCGGCGAGATTAGGTATTGTCCGCTCTTAACAGAAGGATGGAAGTGTCGTTAACTAATGTGATTAAGGAAAAATAGCGGGTTACCATTCGGCATTTGCTTTCCTCACGTTAAAGGAATTCATCCAACAGACATTGACAGAAAGATGAAGGCGAAGCACGGTGTGTAAGATGTACCGACAAAACAGTGAGAAAATAGTTTTCGTGTTTTCATAATGGACGAAACACATTGAAGAATGACGTGAATGTCTGTTGAATGAATCTCTAAACATGAAGAAAATGAATGACACTCTGCTGTTTTTTGCTTAGTCACGTTCTTTAGTGGTACTTCCATTCTTTAGTCAAACAGCATCTGAGAAAAGTGACTGGAAATGGTTAGATAATGTGCCGGTGCTACTTGGAACACTCTGCACATGTACAGTTGCCTTTCTACTACAATGCCACGAACATTTGTGGATGTACACTCCCTTCGAAATTGATGATTCACATACCAATATTTGTGCTAAATTAGAAAATTGACATTATCATTTAAATTTACCGTTTATATTTCAAATTAAAAGGAGTATAAATGCATTTTGAATTAAAAAGAAACTAGAGTGACTCTTACCCAGCTATTCATGCCATTACTCTTAAGTTTTAACAAAGAAATACTAATTTTAAAAATGAATATTCTGTTTGTAAACGAAAATTAAATTAATATGCCCTGTATTGGATAAATATTTTATGGAAGTATAATATATTTTGTTTTATATTTTCATTAAAATATAAAAAAAAAAAAAGCAGAATAATTTTCACTGTATTGAATAACTATTTTATTGAGCATAATATATTTCGCTTTTCTTTTCATCTAAAAATAACAAAGCAAATTAATACTCACTGTATTCAATAAATGTTTTATAGAAATATAATATATTCTGCTTTTTTTCGTTGAAAAATAACAAAAGCAAATTTATATTCACTATAATAAATCTATTTTATGGAAGCATGATTTATTCTGCTGTTTCTTTGCATTTAAAAATAACAAAGCAAATTAATATTCGCTATATTGAGTAACTATTTTATGGAAGAATACTATACTCTGCTTTTTATTTTCATTGAAATGAGTTTTAATACTTTTAAAAGAATCTTAGATTGTGTCTATAATCATCAAAATGACGTATGGAGGTATACAGAAAATCTGGTACATCCGCAAGGGCATAAAATTACCAACAATCTCAGTACGATGTAGTATGGGGTAGATTTGTGCATTGGACTTAAACTTTCTTTTTTCTTTTTCATCGAACAGGGACCTAAAATGGACAAAGGAAAATTCCAATGTAATATTCAATAATCTGTGATGCTTTCATAATCTCAGAAATATTTCAGATACTAAACGTGGGCATTAAATCAAAACTCTGACTCTACTCATCGAACAAAATCAGTAAAGACTTCTAAAAAGCAAATGACTAAGAAAAAGTTGGCTTGGTACTCTACCGATGTTAATCCAATGGTGGTTCTTTGGATGTTAATCCAAAGTATGTGGTTCGTTCTTCTGCATCTTTATGCTAAAATATAGAAAGTCATGGAATCGCTTAAATCTTCCGAACACTCATAATGGATGAAGAAAATATCAACACGTGCACACTGAATTACAGAAAATTTTATTGAGCTTTTAAAGAGAAGCAATATACGTAATAAATGATAGAAATTTTCCAGTTACAAATAATTAAAAATCTAGTTTAATATCTAACCTATTATTATGTAAAATATGTTACATTATGCTATTCTATTACTATATTTTCTTCCCCTAGTCTAAAACTCTGATAAGCTTACTTTTTTTTAATATTACTTATTCGAGTTATATTTCCCCCTATACAATAGAACACAATAACCAATATAGAAGCTTTTTAATGATATTGATGCATTGTTTTATACTGCATATTTTTGCTGTGACGTTTTAAATATTTTTAGAGGAAAAAAAAAAAAAAAAAAAAAAAAAACAGATATAATAACAGAATGTCATGCGTAAAAATTTATGTTCTTTCTCATAGAACAGAACTTAGTGGGATCCATGAAACTTTATTCGCGCAAACTACTATTTGTCTAATTAAGCAAATGTTAGTAAGAACTTTGACATTAAGAAAAACAAAGAAAGAAAGAAAGAAACATGAATAATTAACTCTTTAAATACGGCGTTGCCTTTTTAATACCGGCTTCAAATTATACATTTCATTAAAGAGGTGAAATGGTTATTTTGAAATTGCAAACTTTTAAACTTATGATTCACTAAAGAAATTCTTTTGTGTGTTGCGAAATATATTTTGCATATATAAGCAAACCAAAAAAGTAGAATTTTAAATATAATAGTAATATAAACATTACATTTGCAATAAATAAATAATAATAAAAATAATATTTACAGTTTAAATAATGAGACTTCTGATTTTTTTTTTTTTTCCCTCTTTCTGTCTTTTTTTTTTTTTTTTTTTTTTTTTTTCTTTCAAAGTAAAAATCGTGGGAAAAAAAAATCTTAGAAAACGAAAAGAAAGAAAGAAAGAAATTTTGCAGAATTCACAAGTGTCATTATATTAAAAACAATATTTTATCTTTGATTACTGAAATTTGTTTCACTTAACAACAGAAATTTTACTTTAAAGACTTTTATCTCAAACCCTGTAATTCACCTGCCTTAATTTATTTGAAATTTAAGTGTTTCGAAATACATTTTAACTGTGACTGTATTGATAGTGTCGCATTTCATCAATGACCTGACCTCGTCCTATCATATCGATTTGCCATTACCTTCGAGCAGAAAAAGGACCCTTTGCTTTTTTTTTTTTCCCTTCCAAAGTTCTCCATCTTTCACTAGCTTTCGTCGTAGTGATGAAAAGGTGATGAATTTGAACCCCCCTTTTCCTAGACTGCTATGTTCTTATTTTATCTGCCGCCTTACTAGAATCGACTGACTATGCGAAATTACCGGTCATCACCGGATGATCGATATCAATTTTGTTCAAAAGACGATGATAGCTCTATGCATATGCATGAATGTAGATATAGAGATATATACTTTTGTAAGTATCAGCACACAAAAAAGAAGATGGGAAAGCTTTTCTTTTCTTTTCTTTTCTTTTTCCATTTAGTTGCATTGTGATTTTTATACTTTTTATTTTTATTTCTTTATTCATTCATTCATGGATTTTGTAGGTGGTGACGAGAAAGTGTCATTTTTTATTGATAGATTTAAGTTTTTGACATTATTTTTTCAGGAATATTTCTATGTTTGTGTTTCTTTTCAAAAGAAGGTCATTTAATCAGCCCCTCATTTCCTTTTCATAGTAAACAAAAATTGGACTTTTGGAGATTTTTTTTTTTTTTTTTTTTATTCTGTACAATACACTATCTATATTTATAAGAATAATGAGAAAAATAGTTAATTTTCAGTTTTCTTTTACATAAATATTCAAAATATTTTTGCTTTGTAGTGTAGAGAATACCATTTTACTGTACATATAAAATAATAATAATAATAAAATATGCAAAATTTTACTGTGTGCTGTAGTCAATACAAGCATATTGCATGTTGAACAGCATAGTAACATTGCTCTGATTTTTAAAATTTTTGATTATGGATTTTAAACATTATACTTTTATAACAGATTCCTTTTATGAAAATATTTTTCAATATGCTACTTTTTCTATATTTATTATAGATTAAGAATTACGATATTGTTTCTGTCACTGTGAATGAGAATTTTAATAACAGATATTTTATTTTATTTTATTTATTTTTTGTTTTTATTTATAAGAAAAGTATTGAATTCGTAAAATAAATAAATATAATTAGAAATATAATTAAATTTTTGGCTTTCAATAGTTTTATAGATTTTGAAACGTTCTGAATACAATTTGTGAATTTTTGGAATGATATCTGCCAATCTTTTTGTCTGTGATAACCATTTTGTAGTAGCTGTAAATCTTGAGCATGAACTAATGCACATAATTTCATGAAAACCAAAGCTAGCAAATTTTTCTTTTTCAGTTAATAATAAAGATAAAAATAATGATAATAATAATAATAGATTTCTTGCTTTATATGGCTTTTTGACGCGTTGCCCTGTTTTTCCCATACAAGCGGTGGAGGTGACCGTGTTTTAGTCTAAATTATGTAAACTTATTCACGAAAATAATAGAAAAGCAGTTTATGGTGGTACTTTAATGAATTAGAAAACTGCAGTGGTCATTGCGATATCATTTAATGTATGTTCATTATAAGTAAAAAGAAAAAAATATGTTTTGTTGATGGCAGAAATGAATATTTATAGGAAATTCAGAAAACTGTGTAATAATTTAAGTAATTAGAGTACAAGTGTTAACTAAACAGAGTTAAATTACTATAATAAGTACATAACACAAATACATATTTTAGTAGTTGGCTATTTATTATAGAAAAATTAACAAACCTTTTGTAGTCCTTCCTTTAATGCAGAAAAAATAACAAATATAAATCGAATATATTTATTCTGTTTACAGAAAAATAGTATTAAAAAAATTTAATACGGTTGAGAATGATTGAACAAAATGTTTTCATCTTTTTAAAGTAGCATCTGAAAGAAATAATCTACAGGGTGGGCAAAAAATTCTTGACACATGTAAATTTTAATATAAAATGAAGTAACTGACGAAAGAGATTGCGGTTTGCATTGCACTGCACTTTGCGATAAAAAGTTTTAGTTGAGTTGTAGTCTTTTATTTTGAAAATAAAAGAGTTATCTCCAAATGTTGCTCCAAGATGGCTATGCTTACACAACATAAATCGAATTTATTTATTCTGTTTACAGAAATACAGTATAAAGAATATAATACGGTTGAGAATGATCGGACAAAATACTTTCACCTTTTTAAAGTAGCATCTAAAAGAAATAATCTACAGGGTGGGCAAAAAATTCTTGACACATTCAAATTTTAATATAAAATAAAGTAACTGACGATCAGGGACTTTTGGATCATCCTGTATATACCTACATACCTACATACATATATGTATATATATATATATATATATATATATATATATATATATATATATAGCTTATTTTTTACAGTAAAAATTCCAATATTTGTAAAAATAGGAGAATAAATTATGCAATATTATCGCTTTTATTTATATTTATAAAAAAAAAAAAAAAAAAAAAAAAAAAAAAACTCTTGAGCAAAAACAAAAAAGTAGAATTTTAGCAAATATCTCTTCTTCTTGTGAATTGGTTAGACATACCCAACGAGTTAAAAAAATAAATCTCGATACATATATATGTACAAATAAACATATTTGGTAGTAAGCAGTGCGCCTTATGATACTTTTGCTCAATTACAGCAGGAGAAAGTGGCCTAGTGAGTAAAACAAACCACATATATTCTCTTCCAGACAAATAGCGCTATCTACAGGGTAACACATAAATTAGTTGTACCAAGTCAGGAAAAAGGTATGGCAGTATTCAAGCGATCGCAGTATTACGTGTCTGAATACAATTCTTTGATAAAGTGGGCTGTATAACATCTGTCATGAGATAAGCACTAACTTTCTTTTTATTTAGATATATAAACTTTCATGTTCAGAAATGTGACTTAGTTTACTTATTTTATTTCATTACGTATTGTATTAATTAATTTTGTATCCTTCATTTTGACGATAAAAAAAAAAAAAAATTACAATTAATTTTAAATGAAGGACCATTTTGCCGTTTGGTGAAGATAAAATGACACTTTGAACACTTTTACAAAAATCTATTTTTATTTTCTCTTACCCATAGGGTCGAGAAAGTATTGTTTTAGGGACAAATTTTCGACCATGCATTTTTTGTTATATTTACATGCTCTGAGGTCCCCTGAATACGAAAACCATGTTTTCAACGAATTGTCCGTGTGTCTGTCTGTGTGTCTGTTATCAGCATATCTCAAGAACAAATAGCAGCAGAAATTCCAAACTCTCTATTCTAAATATGTATCATATAGGGAATGCTGCACTAAGCTTTTCGTTGCGATGAAGCAAATGGTTCGTGTACAGGGACACTCAAAAGTATTCAAATACATTACGTCCATGGGGGCATCAATTGCAGATAAGTAGAGTTTAAATTCTATAGACTGCACTAAACCAAGTGAAACGAATATATATTTTTTGTAATATAGTTAACTGGAAAATTTTTTTTGTGTATGTAGGAGCTTCGCCTCCCCCCTGGGGGGAAGTCCCCCCTCGTGGGGAGTAAATTTTCATGATGGGTATCTTTCAAAAGAGCTCGCAAATACCTTTAAAACGAATGGTTGAACCATCGATCTGCGATAATTTAAAATAAAGTTATCGATTTTTTTCATTTTTAACAAAAAAAAAAAAAAAAAATGCATTTATGAAACGAGAACTAATTATCACATAAAACTCTTCCGAAGCCTGATTTGAGTTGTTTAACATAGGTTTACGTAACAGTACTCGTTATCTTACCTCTTAATCTCCAACCTGTATTTATAGTATTAAATTTCAGGGTAAGAGAAAGTCGAGTGAGTGAGACACTAAATTATTCATTACTGAATTTGGGTTTAAAATTCTATTAAAATATATTTATAATGCAAAATACAATGTAAAACATATTAGCAAATGGTCATTCTTTTTTTTTTTTTTTTTTTTTTTTTTCTTTAACATTTATTCTCCGACCACTTTCCTGAGACCATGGAAGCCTGTGTGCGAGTGCTGACTCAACGAGTCCAATTAAAATGGAGGGGGGGAGGATAGTAATCTGATTTAGAGAAAATATGCGATAAGAGAGCTCTAGTTGACTGGATATTTTCCAAATCCCAATCTGTCGGTCATTTTGGCACCACTCCAAGCTTTTACACTCGTTCTCACTGCTAGTTTCAGGAAACGTGGTTACACTATATGTTATTTTACAAAAGTTTCATTCCTTAAGGGGATCATTTTAGACCTTCTTCCCCTGCATTCTTTTTCTATCACAGTAATAATATTTAGAATTTTAAGTATAAAATATTATACTGTGTATAGTAATTAAAACCTTTTAGACTAATTTCTCCACCTTCCTGGTGTTTGAATCAAGCGCCTTTATTTTCTATTTACACACGCCCGGTTAAAGTATATATTTATAGTCCCAGTGGTTCGGTATTGCCTCTAAGCCGGTATTGTCTCTATCGAAATAGCCCTAGTACGCAAAAAATGACCGAAGAGCGATAAACAAAACGAGTTTTATAAAATGTCCCTATAATAAAGATTTATTCAAAGAAATGGCTAAAACATTATAGAAAATGTAAAATAAAATAGATAAATAAATAAACTCATTTATAATCAATTTAATTCTCTTTTTTATCGTTCGTGTTAACTTGCTTATTTATTTAGATTATTTTTTAATATATTTATATAAAATGAAAAAGATTTTATTATTTTTAACATAAATTTTGCACTTAAAAAAAAAAAAAAAAAAAAAAAAAAAAAGTAATGTTGATTTCTGATCACAAATATCTACAAATAAATAACACAAATAACCCTTTTTAAATGACACGAAAATAGATTAGAACAGCTAATTCAGTTAGATTTTAGAACTTAAATGATTTTATAACATAACAGATATATTATCTGAAAATGAAATGATTTATGTGGAAAATAAAATATAATAGAATATGGTTTTAATGGGTAATTTTGGCGATTTAATAACATTCTTTTATTTGAATTTTTTGTCTGAATAAGTTTCATTTCTTTTAGAACTTTACCACAGTGAAAAATAAAAGTATTTTTGTCACATGATCTAAGATATTCCTTAAAAGAACTTTTAAAATACATTATTTCTTCATTTTTGACGCAATAACATATCACTGAATAAAAGTTTTCGACAGTTTGAATAACGTATAATAAAGATAAATTTGTTACATTAAGAAGTAAATGCTATTTGAAGTCTTCATTTCTTTCTATTTTAGTAGAAGGATAGTCAAAAATATTCATCTTTAAAATATTGTTCAGCATATAAAAATTAATGTTTTAAGTTATGCAAAGAAATTTTTAGATTTATATAATTTTTAAGTTCGTATAAATGCTATTAAGAAATAGGAAATCTAAAATTAATATATATGTACACATACATGTATACTTTTGCCATTAAATAAAATATATGTATACATTAACCCTTTAATGCGTTCGTCCCACATTTTCTTTTGAAAATTTTTAACTAATTTCAAGAATGACTATTACATATATAGTTGATTCTAAATATATAAAAAGAAAAAATAAATTAAGTTTAAAAATCGGCCAAAACACTGGAAAGTTAAAAAAAAATTATACATTTAAAAGAATTAAGCTTTTGGTTTCAACACAAAACCAATGCACTTTAGAGGGTTAATATAGGGTGGTTAAAATCAAACTGCTGGCACTTAGATGCCGAAACCTGCGGTTTTGTTGATCGAACCCGAATTAAGCTCCAAATTCCTGTTATGCAGATCTTTCGACTGAAGTTTAGTTGGAAAAAGAGTAGATTTACAGTTTACCAAGATGTAGCTTTTTGCTGACTAAAGGAGATGCAAGTTAATAAAGAGTAAATGTATCTTGCTATAAAAGGGATTGCTGTAGTTAAAAAAAAATCGTTTGTCAACAGTGGCCATTCGAGGAATAGAAAGGAACGGAGAGGAATATTTTATAAAAACAAAATAATTTGTAATAATTTGTAATGTCTTTGCCTGTAAGTCTTAATCTGCATAGTCAGTGGTATCAATCAGAACAAACATTAACTGCACAATCCTTTGAAGTAATTAATTAATTATATATATTTTTTAATTATTATTTTTTTTTTCGGGGGGGGGGGGGGGTGAAGTGTGGAGATATAAAGGTGAGCCGCATAATCTACATAATACACATCTGAAATTTATTTTAATTGCAAAATTTTTCGGACATTATGTAATGGAAAGTATGAGGCGAGATTAATTTTCATTGTATACACATTTTAATTATAATACGTTACTAGCTACACGTAATACACATAAGTTAACAGTACAACTACATAATAAACACTGAATTACGTCGAAATAAACAATGTATAGGTTGAATCGAATACAGGTACCTGATTAGTTACGTCGCAAGAGTATTGGCCAATAGACGAACACACATGTACTTAATATAATGTGATGTAACACAGATTTGAACATTAAAAGCGGAGTTTTTTGCCTCAAAGTGTCATTAGTTTAGTTTTAACTAACCTGTGAGTTATGTTATTTTAACTAACATTTTGAAGTATGTTTTTGATAAACAAAATAATTTCCATTTAGATATATGTTTTTGTTTCATAAAAAATTCAAATTATTTTTTAAGTCTAAGTAACAGCATGATGCAAAATAACTTTGTAAATCGACACCACGAAATGCATAATACTTCTTTCAACCTGCACTCATACTTACTTTTTTTGTCCTATGGATATTGACAGAAAGATGTATCTTACAATATTAGCTTGCCCATTGAATTCCCATATTGGCCGCTATTGCAGAGCTACTGGGCAAGGGTCTATTTCTGTATGTCATTGTATTTTTTTTACAAAGTTCTAGTTTTAAATGGTTGAATATTGAAATGCAGTAGTATTTTTATTATGAAATGCATTCATATAGTAGTAAATTTGTACAAATTATGTCCAATAAATATTTTCCACTAATTATCTTTTCATTAATTGTCCAACTAACCCACTTTTTGCTCCCCCTTCCCGAGCGGGAAAGTTTGAAGTTTCGCAAAATCCCACCAAAGTGCATAATGCGTACACTTAATCAACACTCAGACACCAAAGTTCGTCATTCTAAGATAATTTGAAGCAAATTTAAGCGTAAAAACGTGCTGTTTGCTCCGCCTGCCCCAAGGGGGGCGGCTAATTTTGCAAAATCACCTTAGCGAGCATGTTGCCCGCACATAACCAATTGGCACATGAAAAAATCGCTTTTCTGAGATAATTTGGAGCTAAGTTATGCTTGAAAACGTGTTTTTGCCCCCATCCGCTCTTAAAGGGTGGAAAATGACTTTAATTTTGCAAATTTTGTTTTTATACGTCACGTTGGATACTTATAACCGACCTACACATCAAAAACTGCTGCTTTTCTAAGATAATTTAGAGCAGTTTTAAACTTGAAAACGTGCTTTTCTCCTCCCCCTTCTCAGTGTAGAATCTAGTTTTGAAAAATCTCTGTGTAGTGTGAGTATTGAGTACGCATAGCCAATCGACGCATCAAAAAATCACTTTCCCAATAAAATTTGGAGCAGAGTTACACTTGAAAACGTATTTCCCCCCAAGTTTTAGAGGGGGGGATAAATTTCACAAAATCCTTTTATAATGAGTGTTGGGTACGCATAACCATTTTACACTTAAAAATAATCTTATTCAGATACGAGCTAGGTTGCGCTTGGAAACGTATTTATTGCTTCCTGACCCCAAGGGGTATGTTGAGGGATTTCGTAAAATCCGTTAAAAGAGGTGTTGGATACATATAAACAATTTACGCATAAAATTTCTTGACCGCAGTCCCCATATATTTCCTAAGACAAATTTAGCACTAAAAGGAATGTTTCGAATTTGCCCCCTTGTAATGCCCCCCCCCCACACACAAAAAAAAAATAAAAATACAAACTTAAAAATAGAAAAACGGAAATGTGTTTTTGGAAATAACCGAAAGAAGACACAAGGCTGTTTTCAATATTTTTGCATCATTTTTATTAGAGCTCTACTAAAAAATGCAGAATTTACGAAATTTGCCCCCGAAGAACGATATTTCGCTCTCCTTCCTGTAAGAATCAAAAGTCATAAAATCGCACATAATGTTTTATTTGTACTCAAGTCTTTCTCCCTGTGCAATTTCTTCAACGTGAACTAATTTGGGGACGAGTTATGCTTACAAACATTTTTTGAGTCCTGATCCCCAGGGAGAATGGGGGGGGGGGAATTACGATTCACCCTTTACTTTAGGTGTCGAATACATATAAACAATCCTAGCACCAAAATTCGCGGCCGCAACTCCCATATATTTCCCAGGACAAAAGCGCTAAAAGGGATGCCTCGAATTTGCCCCCTCGTAACCCTCGACCCCCCCCCCCTCGAAAAAAATTCGGAAATCACAAAAAAAAAAAAAAAAAAAAAAAAAAAATGTGTTTCGGAAATATGCTAAAGAAAACGCATGGCTGTTTTCAACACTTTTATTTCATTTTTGGTAGAGTTCTACTCAAAAAGCCGGAATTTGCTATATTTCCCTCCAAAAATCGATTTTTCCCGTTTTTCCCCTTAAAAATCGAAAATTCCTAAATCACTGATAATGATTTATTTGTACTCAAGTCTAGTCTCCCCATGAGCAATTTCTTCGCCCTGAAGTGATTCGAAGCCGAGTTATGCTTACAAACGTATTTTTGCCTTGTGCTTCCCTAGGGGTGGGGGAACGGATAAGAATTTCAGGATAGTTGATAAATATAATTTTAAATTGGGTGAAGATCTAAATTCCTGCCAAGTGTCGGTTAACCTTCTGAGAGGGGCTCTTAAGAAATCCTATGGTGAAGCGTGACAAGATGCTGTCACAGCACCATTCATAAGGTTAATTTCACCCACCCGTTCTCACGTGATACCCGGACAAAAATAGCGTTACAGACATACGACACAACGACACACACAAACACAAAATTTTCTGAAGTTATTTATGGCTTTCACGATGGTTGAACATGAAGATATCGCGAAATGTTTTGATTCTGAGAAATTTACAGACAAAAGTCTGATTTTATTAATATAGATTTACCAATAAGAACTAAAAATGAATGCTTCTACTTTAGAAAAGCACTCTACGTCATAAATAAATTCTCGACAATAATTAAATAACTTAATATTTGTCATTAAAATCCATGCATAAAATAGATTTTTTTTTTTACCATCTCCGTTTATTTTTCTCAGTAAATTTGCATAAGACCTAAGATAAATGATTACCAGTAATTTTCTGCTGAAATTTTTAACAGTGTACATAAGAAAAGCAATAATAACACAGGTCTACAAAAATGAAGTTGACAAAATTTGATTTGATGATTTTAGCTGACCTTTATGCTTTTTGATATGCTGAAACCGATAATCCAGCACAATTTTCTCCATCATGTACAGATTTTTGAAAATACAGGGGGTTTACCGACATAGTTTCTTACATATAACATCATAACAATAGGTTGGTTGGCATGCTTTTACGTAGCAAAAGTGCTGCGCTATTACAACTGCAGGTGTCCATGATTAATTAATCATGGAAACATACTATAAAACTTACCATATAATTATATTGGTGGAAGAGTAATGGAAGAAATTGCATAGGTAGGCACCCTGTATTGACAAAACTCTGTACGTAATAGAGATACAATGGCTTCATTATCGGTTTCAGCATACCGAAAAACGTAAAGATCAGCCAAAATTTTGAAATCAAAATTTTACATGTCGACCTGTGTAATTTATATTCAACCCGTTTCAGACATTTTCCTTTAACCTTCTGTCACACTTACAGTTTTAGTAATAAAACTTATTCAAACAATTGTCATCCATCCTTCATTTCTTTTCTCAAAAATATGCTAAGTCGAACAAGAAAAGCTATATTACGGGCTCAACTAACATACATGCACTCCATCGAAATATTTGTGTTTTATTTTTTACGATCTATACATTTTTAGTAATACTTATTTAAACATTATCTATACAGTATCTTTTTCAGTACTGCAATGTTTTCCTCAGATTGTTTATTCAAAAAAAAAGTAACTATTTCTCTCTTAATTGCCAACACTAGCCTGAAAATTATCCAAAAATATACAATAACTATTACCAGTAACATAGACATCGTTCTGATGTAACTGCAAACAATCGATTGAGTTTACAAATTTAACTGAAATTAAAGTTATAAATTGTGATCATTGATCTACATATATATAGATAAAAACTTATAGAAAATTACCAAAATGGATAAGGATCAAAGTAGTAATGAAAGCATTCAGAATTCATAACGCTATCTAACGCCTAATATGAATTGTGCAAGCAAATTTTGTAGTTTTCTGCAAAGTTAAGAGCATAGGGCAAATGGATTTTAGTTTTTAATTCCTGGACCACAAAAACAAAAGTAAAAAATTTGAAAATATGGAAATAAATTATAAAAATTGTACAAGACTTACTTACCAGCTATATATATATATATATATATATATATATATATATATATATATATATATATGAGGGTTGGTCTAAAAAAGGTTACAAAAAAAAGTAACAATTGTGGAGGAGATATTTTTTTCAGAGAGGAAATATTTGGCACTATTTGTCCTATAGAAGTTCTGCCGATAGATTATGTAAGTGCGCAGACACACCAGAGCGAGTCAAATGACGAGCTTGATTCCTTCGTTATGGACAAAGCATGTATCCACACTAAGTAATGATGGAGACCTCCTGTATGTCAAATTCAGGAACCATACTGCGTACCAAACTCGAGAAATGATAAATATGTTCGATTGGAAAGTTTGATTCTACCAAATGATACTGTCGAGATTTAGCATCCAGTGACTATTCCTTATTTCCTAAATTGAATAAAAACTTATCTGGCACAAGATTCTCTTTATACAGTGTTATGAATACGGCTGCCGAGAACTTCTCGGTGGTCATATATCAAGCCGGGTGAAACAGTTGGTCCTGCATTCAGATATATGCCAAAGTAGGTAATGAGGATTATGTTAAAATGTTATCAGTAAATATACATTATAATTTTTTGTATATTGTTAAAAAATATTTTTTATTACACTTGTAACATTTTATTTGGATCCACTTCTGTATACTTGTATATGTATGTAGTATAAGAAAATACAAACCCCTCAAAATACGCGCACAAAGCAATAAAAATGTGTAATGGGTGATACATAGTAACGTAAAATGTGGTATTTAAATGTGTGATCTTAAAATTAAATAACTAAAATATAAGCATTAATTAAATTAGTAAAACTTTAAAAAATAATAAAATGTATTACATAAAAACAACGCAAAAGCATTTTCACAGTTGAAGATGCTTTTGCATTTTTTAATGTTACTACTATTTAAAATTTTTCGTATTAAGACAATGATATACAATGCGCACACTTTTTAAAATTTTGCATACAGCATAAACTTTATCAGAATGAATAAAAAAAAAATGATAAATGTGTAGTAAAATTCAATTAAATGTATTTTAAAGAAAGAAAGTTAATACATTCATATATATATATATATATATATATATATATATATATATATATATAGTTAATCATTTTATTTCGCTATGCACTTAAAATATTTTTAACAACGCATAATCATTTCATTCAGAATTTAAAAACAAAAAGAAAAACTTTTCTCATTCATAATTTGGCATCGGAAATTCAGTCAACCACTATTAGGAAGAAAAAAAGCACTTCCCTTTTTTTTCTCATAGTTATAAATTATCATCTATTTCGAAAGCAAAGAGAAAAAAACTGAAAATGTATCGATAAAGAATTACTGAAGAACACGGCATAAAAAAGAATGTATTCTTAAAAGCATAAAATGTTCTTTCTGTGATGAAGTATAAATATTTGAGTACGTTGCCATTCAAGATCTTTTTCATGTTAAACAGAAGAATATATTCTATGTCAAAGTCCACAAAGTTTATGTGTTTATGTTCCTTTTGGGAATAAGTCGTTTATTTTTTCCTATCGGGAATAAAAGAAAAATGCGCGGGTAGACATTTGACTTCTGAATAGTCAATTTTACAGCTGTTGTTTCAAATGGAAACGATAAACAGTTTATTACAAATTATGTTTGTTATTGTGTTATTGTTATGAAGTTGTTTGGTGTTTTTGTAATATATATGTATTTTAAATTCTTATTGAAGTTCACATAAAATGAATCTTTTAATTTTTAGTTCGATTTAGATCTCGTTAAGGGAATTTTAAAAGATTCCGTCGTTATAAAATATTTTAAACTCAATACAAATACAATTTATAAGAACAAAAGAGCACAAAATGACAAATTTCTAATAGTGGTGTACTAAAGGTGTATTAAGAAAGACAAAGATATCTAAATAGAATTTGATTTGAATAATAATTTACTTTTCTGTACATAATGTTCTGAATCGCAGCTATTAATGTTCAGAAGTTTGATATGAGAAAGCCATATATACGGTTCCGTATATAACCGTATAGTAACCCGCACTTGCGTTATTTTACAATAGAGACTTTCGGAAAGTCAAGCTACGGCACGCCGGAAGAAGTGCATAACTCTGTCTGACGACTATATTCATATGTTAAAAAATCAATTAGAATGTATGTTTATATCTCAATTACTTTTAGCAAAATTTATAACTTTACGATACTTCCTCGTACATCTAAAATACATTAAGCAAATTCTAAAACTATTTTGAATAGTTCAATTATTTTAGATTTTGTACTTGTCGTTTTGCTATGTAATATACAGGGTGTTTCAAAACTCATGAGCAAAAATTTAAGGGGTGATAGTAAACATCTAAACATGCCATTTTCACCATACAATGCAAGGGCGGAGAGCAAACGGTGATAACTAGAGGGCACTGTAATGAAAAATACAAAGCGCTTTTTCTTTCTTACACATCGTCATTTCTACTGGATTTCCGCAGGCATGACGACATACAGTAATCAGGAAAAGGCGGACATGCATTTTATGTATTGTCTGGTGAATGGGAATGCTCTGGAAGCCGCAAGACTATTGTGGTATTTCTCGGTCTGGCACGTGTCTTCACGGGAAACGCTGCCTGTACAGTCTTGCGGCTTCCAGAGCATTCCCATTCGCCATACCATACATAAAATGCATGTCCGCCTTTTCCTGATTACTGTATGTCGCCATGCCTGCTGAAATCCACGGTAGAAATGACAATGTGTAAGAAAACGTGCGCTTTATTCTTTACATTACAGCATCCTCTATCGGTCACCGCTTGCTCACCGCCCTTGCACTGTATGGTGAAAATGGCCTGTTTAGATGTTTTCTACCACCCCTTAAACTTTTGCCCATGAGTTTTGAAACGCCCTGTATAATTAGTTTTGATCATTCAACAATAAGTGCGGCTATGTATTGTTTTAGATGACGAACATTGTAATCGTAAAGTTTTCTTGTAAAAGTACATGAAATTCTATATACCAAAGGTTAATACTATGCAAAAATATTTTGATCATATTTTGGCTTTGAGTAAAAAAACAGTGACAGTTATCTTTTTGTACTCAAAGAGTAGTCTATTTTATACTAAATGGCCTATTAGAATTATGGTTATTTTATGGTAAATTGTGGTCTGTTTTATTCTAAAAATGTTCACTGTTACTTAATTAAAAATTAGAATCTGATTTGCAAACGACCATTTTTTGAAATATTAGATATTCAATAAAGTATGCCATTGATATATTTTAATTAAAGTAATTAAAATAAAGTAATTAAAGGGTTATTAAAAACCCGGATAAACTACTACGTCAGAAACGCCAAAGAAAAATATTTGCGATGCATACAGCTGTTTCGGTAGCCTTAAGCGCACCGTCTTCAGTGCAAAAAGAATTCTGAATCTGGAGAAGTGCTCGTATATATAAGAGAGGGACCGAATTTAGTTCATCCAACATCGCCACAATTGAAAAAGATTTATTCTTCCTCCACTAAAAGTTAGCTTTTGAACGTCCTATTTTTATGTTGATCGATCGCAATTGCCGGATTGAACTAAATTCGGTATTTCTCGTATATATACGAGCACTTCTCCAGATTCAGAATTATTTTTGCACTGCAGACGGTACGCTTCAGGCTACCGAAACAGCTGTATGCCCCTCAAATATTTTTCTTTGGCGTTTCTGACGTAGTAGTTTCTCCGGGTTTTTAATATTCCAAAGCCAAGTCTCCTGTTATTAATTAAAGGATTAACGTACTTTTGTTATTAAGAAAGGTTATACATAACATTTACAAACTTATATTTAGCAATTTCAAAATTGGAAGAAAATATATAGATTTGGCTATGACGTAGTGCTTGACAGAAGAAGTGGTGACGGTGTTGGCAAGGATGAAAATGATCCTGGTAATGAATTAGGTGTACTAATTTTTTTTTCTTTTTTTTTTTTTTTTTTTATAAATCCAGTCTAATGTGAAATTTTATTAAATATTAACGAATGACGTTAGTTATTCAGAAAAAAATATTACTTTCATGATTTTTTTTTTTTTTTTTTTTTTTTTGATAAAAATAACACATTTTTAGAAATGGATTATGGATGTAACAATTTGTAGAGAAATGTACCTAAAACTTTTGTACGTAGCATAAAAGAAGGCACGGGGACACTGTCTGATTAAAGGTAGTGCTTAAGTATTGCGTCAGAAAAGTTGTACTATCTAAAAAATATTTTTTTAAATAACTTTTTCGTTACATTATAATTAAAATTTTTAATTATAAATATAAAATATCGTAAAAATATACATTATTATTATTATTATTTTCTTTCTTTCTTCTTCTTCTCCCTTTCTTTTTTTAATTTTTGTTTTTATATATGAGAAGAAAAAAAAAAAAGAAGAGTATTTTCTCAAGGTATTACAAATCACCTTTAAATCAAAATATCGAAAATTTATAAATAGTTTTACCGTTACGTAATCACGATTTTTTACGCTTTTTGGCTACGTGAAAAAAATGTATAGAAACTTATGTTGCTGGAAGCTAGCTTAGCTTGGTAGAACACGTAAAATAAACAGAAGATTTACTATTTTATCATCCCATCAAACCAATTTTAAATCAAAACGACGACTGGGAAGAATAGGACACAATAATTCTCCAACGATTGTAGGACATGACATAATTTAATGATGACAACAAACACAGTGTATACAGAGTAGATGGATTCCATTTTAAATAATAGCATGAGTCAAAGTGGCGCTACATTTTTTAATTCAGAACATTTCAAATAATAAACACGCAGACGAAACACTGCAATCCTTTTTGATAGAGAGACTGCTACAGACTGACAAAGTTTATTACTAAATCTCATTGGGTGTGAAGTCACGTGGTTTTTGATGACGATCGCTACTACTTAAGCGTTTCGTCATTGGCCTTCGCCGGAAAACAACCTCACAGGGTGATCTGAGCTAGGAGATGTAGTTTTGGGTATTACATCCTTCTATTTTCTTTAATCAGTGAAAACTGTTATAAATATTTAATAAATATTATATAATATGTAAAAAATTTCTCTATAAGTTCTACAATAATATGTACAATTCCTATAATAATACATAAAAAACTTCTATAATAATTTTCCAGTATCCAAGAAGAGTAAATGTTGACAAATATGTCATTAATTAATATTTTTACAGATAATGAACAGCTCTGATTTTTGTAACTTGAATAATTCAAAAAATAGGCAAAGTACTTACGAAGCAAAAATTATAAAAAATACATTGTAAATCCTATAATTTATCAACAACAGTTTCAGAATTAATAGATGTGGAATTATGGGTGCATTTTTTTCACTTTATTACTTTCTGAAAATTCTATAGGCCTAATGAGGCAAAATACTTTTTCTTACGGCGTTTTGCTTAAACGCAAAATTTAAAAAATTCGATTTTAAGAAAATGTTAAAAATGAAATTTCACGTTTTCTAAAATACTGATACGTTATAATATTGAAAAGTATATAACTCTACTTTTGAATCGTAAAGAAAAAAATTCAAACAGATTTAAAGAAATAAAGAATAATATTTTTGTATTATAATAAATTGAAAAATTGAGGGGTTTGACGGAAAATCTGGTTTTAGAAGTATTTGGATACCTTAAATGTATTTATCGGATGAAGTGTCTCATAATAAATTTTGAAGTACTGTGTAATCACGAGGGAAGGGGAAGGGGGTAGAATAAATCTGGAAATTTGAATTCATCGATCACCATCCCAGTTTAATAGATGTATGTAATTATATAATGTATTTATTAAACTAGTTTTAATGTTATTTAAAGTTCTATGTTTTTATACATGTTCACAGATATTTAAAAGATTTCAAATGTGGAAATGTGGTGTTTGTTTTAAAAAATGGTTTAAAAAAAAAGTTTTCAGAGTTTTCCACAAAATTCTTTTTAATGACAGGCACGCAATTTAGTAAGTCATTTTTACTTTCTGTACCCGACTACCATAAGTAATTGTGTTCAATCAAAAATTTTGATCTGGAATTTTCACCTGACTTAGATAGTTTACGGTCTCCTGAGTCCAAAAAAAGTATTTGTAATTGATCATTGTGCACTGTATGTGCGTATGTATGTATATATGCATGTGTGTGGGAAATTATCTGACTATCATATCTCCGAAACTAATAAAGATAGAGAAATAAAACTTCATAACTCAGAGAGGTCAGGTGTGCAGATGAATTTTACAATTTTTGTGAGAATTGGAATACCAGAAGTGGAACATTGGAAAATGGAAGTTCATAAGGATAAGTTCATTTCTCGAAAATGACTTTAGCAATTTTCTTGAAAATTGCTACATAAACCCCTTTTAAGATATCCTTACACATGCATTACTTGGTTATTACAAGAAAATTGACAGTCATCCTGATTAGGTAGGTCACTTATAGATCTCCGAAATGGGTGTTTCGAAAGACGAATCTAGTGATAATTATCTTTTTAACACTCGCTATGTAAACTCTGTTTTATATGTTATAGCATTTTCTGTTCAGTTTAAAGTAGTTTATTAAACTAAATTATTAATTTGACTGGGAATTCCTCTAATGCTACAGTTTAAACTTTAAAATGTGAGGGTTTTTATCCACTTTCCAGAAAGGAAACAAAAGGTGCAAATAATATTTGCATTTGAAGTCTCCTGTATTGTCTTCTATTCCCTTCAATAAAACTACATACCAGTGACCGAGTGGTTCTGCGTTCAAAGCAGATAAATAGGTAGTGCCAGGTTTGATCTCAGATTACGCTTATCGACTTAGTCTTTCGGAGTTTTCCATTGTTTTTCTCTGACACTCGCGTAAATACGGCATAGGACCCCTTAGAAAGAAGTGGCCTTATAGGTTGGCATCCCACCTATAGGCATAGGACCCTAGAGTAGTCATTCAGCCTTAAGCCATACAACCAACCAATCCTTAAATAAAGCAATAGGCTAGATTTAAAGTCTTTTTTTTTCTTTGACTGGTATTTCAATAGTAAGTTTTTATACGTTTCAATGGGAATATTTCCAACAAAATGCAAAAGTAGAATTTTTATTAATGGTTTCTCGTGTAAAAATGAAATTATATTACCAAAACTATCCAAATTCATATGCATACATATTTTAAATATTTCTATTAGCTTAAAAGGCAATATTAAATGTATTTTGTTATATTCCTTAAATATTTTCAAACTGTACTAAAATTTTTAATTAAAACTCATTTTGTTTTATTTTGTTTTTGTAGGCTGCTGTTTAATCATTCAATCAAGATGCAGTATTGTCGTTGTCTGATATGTCAAGTGACCGATAAAATTTTAAATACTTTTTTAAAAAATTTGAAAAAAAAAAAATAATAATAATAATTACATGTTATGATTCGATTTACAAAAAAGTTATTTTATCGAAAAATATTTTCTTTTTTCTTTATTAAAGGAAAAAAAAAAAGCAAAGTTTTCGTCCAATCACAGGAAGTTGAGTCTTTTAAAATAAGGAATGTACAGCTAAGAACTCATTTTTGATAATGAGTTTATAGAAGGCTATTTTTCATGTAGTGATATGCGTCTAATCATTTGTCTGCGTGAAAATAATCAGAGATTTTCTGAAATGTTTACAATTTTTCTTGCATGCTGCTTCCTTTTTTAGCTTTTTTTTTTTTTTTTTTTTTTCTTTTTGTCGAAAATGAGCTTTTTCCCTTATTTAAATTAGAAAAAAAAAAAAAAAAAAAAAGAAAAGAAAAGTAAAAGAATAGAAAAGAAAGATAAATTGTTTCTATAAAAATAGTTTTTTTTTCCCAATCCGTATTG
Source organism: Salticus scenicus (assembly GCA_963930645.1). Lineage (NCBI taxonomy): Eukaryota > Metazoa > Arthropoda > Arachnida > Araneae > Salticidae > Salticus > Salticus scenicus. The sequence goes on from OZ005648.1 coordinate 175,584,409, forward strand.
GAATATAACAATTCCTTCTTTTTCTATGATTTATAAAAAATATATATTTAAGAACTCATGAATATTTAAGAACTCATAATTTTCTATATCATGGGCATTATTAACTTTAGAATTAAAAGAGGAATTTAAAAATCAAATATTTACATATAAACCTCTGTATTCTGAAATCTACGAAATATGTACCTGCCATTTTCTTATTTGAGACATCAATGAAAAACTACGGGGAAAAAAATCTGAGCTTCACTCAAACTTTGTAGCAAACTTACAAAGAAAATTTATACGCTTTTCTAGTTTCTTTTTTTTTTATGCTCAGTTCAAAGTGGTTTCTTAAAGTACACCGTCAATATGAACGGGACTTCATCCAGTGCTATTGTTTAAACTTTCAAATGAGAGGACTTCTATCCACTTTCCAGAAAGGCTACAGAAGAGGCAGATAACATTTGCATATCATGTCTTGTCTTCCATTTCCTTAAATAAAGCAATGGGTTAGATTTAAAGGCATTTTTAGAATTCTTTTTTTCATTGGCTGGTATTTCAACGGTAACGTTTACTACATTTCAATGTGAATATTTTCAATAAAATGCAAAAGAAGGATATTTAAATTGAAGATTTTTCTGTATAAATATAACGTGGTACAAGCAAGAAGATCACAATTCATATGTATCCATATTTTCCATACTTCTATTGATTTAAAACTTTGTAATATGACTTCTTTTTAACTAACCTCCATTTTATTTTTCTAGTTTCCGAACGTTTTTTTTTTTTTTTTTTTTTTTTTTTTTCAGTTAAGAATATGTTGTCTTATTATGATAGAAAACACATTTATAAAAATATTATAGTTTTAAAAAATTAAAGAACACGCTTTTATAGAAATGTGAACTAAAAAGCACAAAATATCTATCTTAGTATTAAAATGCAGGGTAAGAGAAAATCGTGTGAGTGACGCACCATAATATTTACATACATTTAAATTTAAATCTTTAATTAAATAATTTAGAATTGAACAAAAACTATTTTTAAAAAATCTTCCCTGACGGGGATCAAACTATAGACCTTTAGGTTTATAGCGGGGAGCTATACCTCAACGCCACGGTGTTCACGTAGGAAAAGTCTTTTTTTACAATATAGATTTTTTGTTTGCTCCCAGAGCGGTTACAAACATACAAACATACATACAAACATACATATATACATACAGGTGAAGCTAATAAAAGCGTGTTAAAAACAGAACTCATATAAAATAAATGTACTGCTGGAAAAATGAGTTTAAGGACGCATGTACTATGAATGCCTATGAATTTAAAATTTACTTTTCTGACTTTTACCGTTCAAAGTATTATAAAAATGTATAAATCATTTTGACGAGTTTACCTTAATTTGCTGGATTTAGAAACTTCTTTAAATTGAGATCCTACTGCATCTTTTATTTGTTTGTATGTAACAGTGATACATTAAGCTACAACTATATTAGTTGAATTTTGTGTTTTCATGACTTAATTATTTAGTTGTTAATATAAACTTGATTATTATTATTCATTCAATAAAAACTATTCTTAACGTCTTAGCTTTGTCTGCTTTGTTGGTCATTATATTTAAATAAATCATTTTAAAAAGTATTATAATTTTTTTATTTCCTACTAGCAGGCTTTGCCCGATTCGCTGGAAATTATACTGAAACGAATTTTGAAAATTTCATATCATTATTAATAAAATATCAGACAAAAAATAAATCACTAAAATCAGCCGAAACTTAAGTTCAAATTCACCTGCGTTCTGTTGTAGTTTTTCCGCTATAAATATGAGGAGTCCGGGTCCCTACTGCCTTCGGTAGCCGCTTAACTGTTTTTTACTCCACTTCCCCGCGTGTAAAGTAGACGTTTCGCAAAATCCCACGAAATTGCATATTACGTACACTTAATCAACACACACACGCCAAAACTCGCCACTTGAAAAGGATTAAAGTTTAAAAACGGGTCTTTTGCTCCAAAGGATTGGGAGGGGGGGGGGGGAGAATTTCGTTAAAGTTCATAAATATAGTTTTAAGTTGGATACAGACCTAAATTCCTGCTTAGTGTCGTTTAATTCCGCCCAGCCTTTCTCCCATGATATCCGAAAAAAAAAAAAAAAAAAAAAAAAAAATGTGCTACAAGCACATCGACCCACATACACAGACAGACAAAAAATTTTCTGAAGTCACTTTTGGCTTTTACAGTGTGTGAAACGTGAAGATATCGCAACATTTTTTGATTCTGAGGAATTTACAGGCAAAAGTCTGATTTTATTAATATAGATAATTAATTATAAACCTAGAAAATATAAACAGTTATCGTTTGCCACAAATGAATTTTCTTTGAAATAATTAAATTGTAACACTAGAATAGCAATATTCTTAGAAAATAAAAATTAATGTTCTAAGAAGGTAACATGCAAAAGCCTTATGATATTATGTTATAATTTGGAGTTAAATTTCTATTTCTTACTACTTTTTCTGTTGATAGTATATAAAAGCCACACACAATCACATTAAAATGTAGCAGTTTTCTCTATGTAAATGCACATTTCCCATCGATTAACTTTTAAGAAATGGTGTCATTTTGAAAGAGGATAGTACTTCATTTGGAAGATATTCTGAAAGTGACGTCATTCTAACATTTTATAAAAAAGATTTTAACTTTAAATAAATAAAATCCTTACGTTATTTTGATGTGTTGTTCACAGTCAAATGTTTAAATCGCAGACATGAAATGTTGACGAAAGCATAATTTTAAAGATTTTTTTCAATCGTTTCACCTCTTTTTATTCGAATTTTTCAAAATCCTTTCTTAGAGAGAATGTATGCATTAGAAAGAGTCTAACATATCAAATTTGAAGTTTCTAAATATATTATTACTATAGAAATTACACAAAAATTTTATTTTCGCGTTTGGATCATAGTAGGCCAAAATTAATTAATGAATCTTAAAGTGTTAAAATATAACATTAATTTTTATATTCCTTAGGTTGTTTGCGTTTTAATAGTGATTTTATTTAAATATTTTTTAACTATAAACAGCATGCAAGTTCGGGAAAAATTCTAAAAATTAGTATCTAGCAGTTGCATTTCATATTAACTCACCTTAACTAAGAATTGAGGAGCTCGCAAATGTCACTTAAGACCACAATAAATAAATAAATAAATAAATAAAATAAATAAATAAAATAAACAAATAAACAAATAAAATTAAATAAAAAAAAAAAAAAAAAAATCTTTCAAAAATTAACAATATTTTTTAATTTTCATATTAGGGAAATTTTTGAAAAAGTATTATATTTAATTTCTAAGTGGAAAAAATTCTGTGTTTTAAAAAAATTAATAAATGCAATAAAAAATTCTAAACAAGGAAATAATTCAGTCTGAAATAATGGTCGAATTTTCTGAAAAATATTCTGAAAAATTGTGAATTTACTATAAGTTGATATATTTTGGAGGAACTCTCAAAACTGAATCATTAAATCTATTTTTATTTAAAGTATATAAAATGTCTTAAAATTATTGTTGCTTAGTGTTAAAATTAATAATTATTCTACAACTTAAATGCATCTCACTGGCTTTGCTCCCCGCGTTTTGATGCATGTAACTGCATGTAAGAATTTGATATATAATTTTACAGGTGTCAGTACTTTTTCGTTTTAACACTTTTAATTAAATATTTTTTCATATGCTTTACCGTGCATCTTTCACTTTTTTTTTTTTCTTCTTCTTCTTCTTCTTCTTCTTTTTTTTTTTTTTTTTTTTTTTTTACTTTTTTTATGCTGCGGTGCAATTTAGTGATTTAAATGCCCCATCTAGCGGCTATACTTTTCTGAGTTCTACGCATTTACCACAGGCTACTTTGTTGCATAATTTTATTCATCTTATTAAAAAAAAAAAAAAAAAAAAAAAAAAAAAAAAATCCACATTTTTCTGCTGTAGCAACAAAAAATTTTCAAACTTTAATTTTAAGGTATGCAATTGAATTTTCTAACAAAAATCTTTCTGAATTCATATCAGGGGTTTTGAGATTTCTGTAATATCTGTTAAAAGCAGCATGAGATAATATTTGAATGGAATATATGGTTTGGAGAAACTAAATATTTCACAAGCAATTACTTTATAGATGATAGATAACCATAACGCAAAATCTTGAAGATGACTAAATAAATACCAATATCAGTTCGCGTGTGAATGAAATTTTATCATACACATTAGATAAAAGATAATATCATAGATCGTATTCGTTATTTAAAAGTGAAAAGAACTAGATATTTACTGTATGTAAAAATATACAATTATTATACATATGGTATATATAATTAAAATTACCCTATTTAGACCTACGTAGATCCTGATCTAGTGACGAATTTATTGAAACATTGGATTCGCTTTATATTGATCATGGGGGGGGGGGGGGATCTCCAATAAAAATTAATAATTATAATTCAAATTTCAATCGACTGGTTGTAGTTTTTATGTGATGTAGAAAAAATGTTATGTAAATTTGAAGTGTTTTAAAATGTAGCAGTCAACCTCTTAAAATTATTCTTCGCCATGCTTTTAGAAGAAACAAAGATCAAGATTTACTGAACATTTTAATTTATCAGAGTGTTAGTCATTTTTCAACTGCACTATGAGAACCAGAATAGTCAAACTTCAAGATCGTTCGACATTTGTGACATAACTATACCATTTGATTTTATTGGAAGTCATAACTATACCATTTCATGATGTGTAAACCATGACTGTATGAAAGTCAAGACAGTAGCGATTAACCGAAAGCTAAGACAGAATGGGAGGACACAGTAATCTTCCGAACGACGCGGCGCTCACAGTCGAAGCATACCTGTATGTCCTCATGAATGATCCTACTTCAAACCGGGAGGAATATTAACTACATTTACTTGATTTGAGACAAACTTAAAAGACTGCGCTGCTGATTGGTTGTTTTCATCAGCATCACCAATGATATAATGATTATTTACTAAAAGTAACACTTAGTTAAATTCAGTATTAATCTAGTGTATTAGGCTCATTTTTCATTGAATAAACGTATATGGATTTTTGAAAGAGATTTTTAATTTTATTTTATAAACAAATTTTCATTTTGAGGAATTTAAATTGTTTATTGCATTCTATAAATGACAGCTGGAATTACTTTAATAAAAAATATGCAAAAACGGGAAAAAGGGTGTGCCATCTGTCTTTTGCCACTCATTCTAGATTAGTTATTGACGTTTCTCTTTCCTCCCCCCCCCCCCCTTTTACTGATTAATTTACTTTAGAATTTCGTATAATTTTCTTCCAAATTTCTTAAATATGAGTAATTGTTTAAAAATGGTTTCATTGAAAAAAAAAAAAAAAAAAAAAAAAAAAAAAAAAATGTGGGGACGGGGGAATTCTTTAAAAAATTGATGGAGCATATATCACTTTTATTAAATATTTATAAATATTTATAAATGTTTTTAAAATAAGTTATTATTATTATTATTATTTAATTAAATGAAGGACATTGCAAGGGAAAAAAATTATTATTTCCTTTCTTAAACCGTCAGTCTCATATATTAAAAGTATATTAGACAACTCTGATTCAAATAGACGTTAAGAATCCTATGTGGAGGATTAAGATAAATTATGTACAAATATATATATATTCAGTTTTTCTATGTTTTTGAATAAAGTTTTACTTTAGTATATTTTATCCACTTCTAAAATCTTTGGTCTACTTTAGTATTCTTTAGTTACTAAATACTTAGTTTATACATAGTTAAAATACTTAGTTTATACATAGTTAAAATACTTAGTTTATACATAGTTAAAATACTTAATTTATACTTGTTTAGTATACTTTATCCAATTCTACAACCTTTTGTTTTCATGTAAGTAATTATAAGTTATTTTTGTTTCATATTTTAAAACATATTTTGAAATCTTACACACATACACACACACGCACATATATATATATATATATATATATACATATATATACTTTTTTAATTCATTTTCATCATATGATTTTATACAAAAATCTACGAGTTTTTTTTTTTTTTTTTTTTTTAAACTTTGATTAATATAATTTTTGTACATTCTTTCTTTTGAGATGTAGGACTATATTACTTAAAATGAAAACAATGCTACTTCAAAGCGTTATTTTTTATTTTTTATTTTATTTTATTTTTGTTTTCACAACAAATACACTATATTCATCTATTACATTTACTTCTACAATAATGATGATAATCCTTATTTATTTTGACAGATGTAACAATAAGAAATTGGCATTAATCTAATCTAATGGCAGAAAAGGCGCCAGCAGAAACATAAAGCTACTAATACCTAAAGATAAAGCTCACATTCCCCTTATTCCGTTAGGACAGAAAATGTTACCTACGTTCACTTGTATACAATGGAAATTGAAACTGACAGCTCTCCTGTTCGTTTAGCATCCTAAACTTTATTGTGAATAAATAATAAAAAAAAGTAAAGTTAGAAGCAGTTTTCTCCGCCGTTGAGTATATGTTAGTGGCTACTTATAAATGCTGTAAAAATAAATAAAATTTTTCTAGTGATTACCTACATGAATGGTCACAGTGTGTTAATTCCGGAAAATTAAACTTTCTATATTCTTGTATTATACAAGCTTCTTCTTCTTCTTCTTCTTATTTTTTTTTTCCTTTAATCAGACACATGTTTGTTAATTTTTTTTTTGAAAAGTATTTTCAAAATTATTTTTCGTAAAAACCTTACAATAGAAAATTTATTTTCTGAAATATGTATGTATATGCTAAAAAAAGAAAAAAAAAGTTGAAGCTAATGAATTTTTAGTATGACTTCACGACGTCGAGTTGAAATTACATTGCATATAAAAGTAAAGCAAAATTATTGTAGTGAAATATTTAACATACAAAATAAAAGGCGAGTGTAGACACATGCTCACACAAACATGTAATATAGTTAACTCAAGATTTGAAATACTTTACAAAATTACACTGAATTTGCGCCAAAATTAATGCAAAGGTTAAAGTTTACCTTGCTAAGAACTCTGCTAGTTTCAAAAGTTAATTTTCCATGTTAATATAGTAGATAAACTAGAAGATTCAGTGTGTGTAGTTTTGCCTAACGGGTTGTTTTCTTTTTTTAGTAAACCATTATAGAACTTTAATTTCCTTTCAACAGTGTTATTTACGCTTTTGATGATAGTTAACACCCAGAGCTGCCAACATTTTAATTTATTCCGTAGCATCGATAGTACCCACTTTTTATTTATAAACTACTTTCTTTTTAGAATAAATTTCTCCAGTATAAAACTACCTTTGAATAACAAGAAAATTGCTCTGCAAAAAATAAAATAAAATAAAATAAATAAAAATAAATAAAAATAAATAAATAAATAAATAAATAAAAATAAATAAATAAATAAAAATAAAATAAATAAATAAATTAAAATAAATAAATAAAAAATAAAATAAATAAAATAAATAGATAATTAATTAAATAAAAATAAATAAATAAAATAAATAAGTAAATAAAAATAGTGCCGTGATATAAAAAGTGGGTGCTAACAATGCTACGGAATAAATTATGAGTATGGCAGCTCTGGTGGACATTATATACAAGCAAATGCGGTAACGTTTCTAATTCATTACGTAACACCTTAATTGTCCGTATTACACCATTAGTATTTATTAAAATGTGTGAGGATTGCTACAGATTGAATTTTATATAACCAGAATATTTTTATAGTAATTTTCTATACGTTTCCCCGATCAGTTAACTCTTTGCCAGTTCTGTTTAATTTCATTCCTCTAAACAATATTGCTAAATTTAGGGACATTTTTATTCAATAACCACCACTAAATTTTAACTGTAACGATTGCCTAATAACTTCGAAGATTATTCTTCCATTACGTACATCAAATATCATGCCTCTAAATTTGACAACACTGTTTAGAGCGGTAGGGCCGGAAAAGGGTTAAAATACAATTTTCTATATGAATATCATCGGGGAAGAATCGGGGAATAAATGTGGGTTTGTAGCAACCCAATATGTATATAACTTTAACAAGGTTTCCATATATAATTTTTGCTGTATTACGAATTGTGATGAGCAATTGTAAAATAACTTTTACAGTAGTAAATTAGAGCAAAACTATGGTAAATACAATTGTACGAGCTGCAATTCGTCCTTCGTGTCAAAAGTTATATCGCTTGAAATATGAGTGCAAATAAGTAATAAATTGATACATTTTGAAATTCAATTTTCAAAAAGAAAAGAATGCAACGCAAACAGCCATAAAACTTTATGCAGTTTATGGTGATAATGCTGTATCGGAAAGAACAACTCGCCAGAGATTCGCTTGCTTTCGTTTTTGAAAATTCCATGTTAATGATACAGTCGGCCGTAAAATTATTGAAGCACATATCCACATTTTTCATATATATATATATATATATATATATATATATATATATATATATAGATTGATCGCTAATTTTTATCATGAACTTACATTTTTATAAACAGCATAAGACTAAGATCATGACTGGACAAACATTTACTTAATAAAACAGTATTAGGTGCACAACTTTTATATATGAATTATTGCTAGTGCTTCAATAATTTTTCTGTCGACCGTACACTTCACTCTGGCGGGCCCATTGTTAAAAAATCGATGAAATTATATAAAACTTAAGCAAGATTGACGTAGAAGGAGCCGTGACATTGTTGAGGGACTGAACATTGACCACGAAACCATTTTAAAATATTTGAGTAAGTCTGGTTGAAAAAAGAAGCTCCATGTTTGAGAGCTTCTCGAATTATCGAAAAAAAAAAAAAAATAAATAAATAAATAAAAATATTGACCGAGTTTCCATTTCCGAATTACCAATGAAATGCAATGAAATAGATCCATTTTTGAAAAGGATGACTATGGGGGACAAAAAATGGATCACATACGACAATAATGTGAGTTAAAGATCGTAATAGAAGAAAGAGGACTCAATGCAAATTAATGCAATGCTGTGTTTGACATCAAAGAAAGTTATGTTCAGTGTTTGGTGGGACTAAAAAAATAAGTTTTTCGTTATAAGCAGCTATCACATGGTAAAACGATTGAATCTGACGTCTAACGTCAACAATTAATCATATTACATCTACAAATTCAAAAAGACTGCCAGAAATAGATAAAAAAGCAGGGTGCTGCTTTTCATCATGAACGCAAGATCATGCACATTTTTGATGACTCGGAAAAAATTGGGAGATTTTGGGACATTTTGATGCATCCACCATATAGCCCGGACTGTGTACTCATGGATTATTATTTATTTCAGTCTCTGCAGAATTCTCTTAATTGTATAAAACTGGGTTTCAAAGATTCCTGTGAAAATCACTTATGGCAAAGGGTCATCAACAATAATGACACATATAATTTAAAAATTATTTAAATAAAAGAAAAATTTGATTGAAAAATGACAGAAATTGACAAGAACCTTTTACCCAATCAAAATTTGCATCAGAAGTTTACCAGAATGGCGCCTTTTTAAAGGTAAAATACCGGTAATAAAATTTACTAAATTCCTTCAACTATTCCTTGAACTACTTCTTTCAACTAATTTTTGAAAAGATTATTTCATTCGTTCACTTTACTATTTATACATCGGATACATTTCTGCCTATAATCACAGTTTATAATTGCAAGAGAAATAATTAAAATAGGTAAATAAAGCCCTTTTGTAAGTATGACACCGAAAAAATTAGAAAACAAATTGTAAAGTGTAAGTATAAACAAAAGTATAAAGTGTATCGATGCGCAGTAAAAGTAGCCAGTTAGAAGGCTTTTGGGTCTGGTAAGATTATTCAACCATAGACTCCTAAACCAGATGCCTGTCGCGTGGCTCGGAGGCTTGGCAGCAGTTGAAATGGTAGACAGCGCTACCTGGTACAGATTGCGTGACTTTTTTATTCAACTGTCACCAATAATTTTAAGAAGTGATGTATGATATACATAATCGACGTTTCTTCGATTCTATTCGCCTTTTATGTATATCATATTCCACTTTTAAAAATGTTTGGTGGCTGTTGAATAAAAAAAGTCGCGCAGTCTGTACCAGGTGACGCTGTCTACCGCTTTAACTGTTGCCAAGTTTCCGAGCCACGCGACAGGCATCTAGTTTAGGAGGCTATGATCCAATACTTAATTTCCCGACAACTCAGTTTCGTGACGCCATGATTTGCTCGACAGGTATATTTATCCCCCAATTCAATTGTCTGGCAGGTGTGTGTGCCGTATAACTTTTTTCTCCCTGGAGATCATATTTTAAGAATGTATCTCCATAAATAAAAGAAAATCATGGTACATATAAAATTATAGTTTAATCTATTGAAAAACTGATACATTAAAATAAAGAAATAATCCATTAAAATTACACAATTGTTATGAAATTAGCCGGTTATCTGCATCAAAAAAAAAAAAAAAATGAAAAGTGTTTTACTATTTCCTTCTAACATATTATTTTATAACATTATTTTTGATAATATTTAAATAGAATTGTTTATGTATTGTATTATTTATTTATTTTTATTTTTTAATTTGGATCACTTAACCTTATTATAATAAAATGAATAAAAATATACGAGAAAATAGTTTTTAGGCAAATGAACCTGTCTGGAAAACGTACCTGTCAGTCAAATGAGCTTTCTGGAATGAGATTTCTATAAAATTTATCTGTCGGAAAAATTATTTATTGGGCAAAGGAAAATAAGTGTCGGAAATTGACCTGATGAATTGTCTTCAATTGTCGTTTGAGGTTTGGTGTTTGAGATATATGTAGTATAGTACATTTTTTTATTATTATTATTATCATTTAATCATGTGGTAAAATGCACTTCTGAAAGAAGGTCACAGTGGTAGAGAACTTTATTCTAAAAAGACAATGCTAAATCATTGTACTTTTTTTATTGTGCAGTGTAAAGGCAGAACTCTTTATTTCTGTATAATATATATAACATTCACAGTCATACAGACTTACCGTCAAAAAGTATAACTGAGATACATACTGCAATTTATTGGCAGAGTTTCTCAAGTCAAGTCATCTGTAATACATAACATTCTTCGAATTGCAATAATTGAAAATTTATGTAGGAAATAGATTATTAATTAATCATGTTGTGAGCTCGAGCTATGGACCGTCACTAAAAGTTGGGACGGTTAGATTATTTCGTCGCCAGGGACTCGGCGAAAGTCTTGGTCGAGATTGTTTTATGTCAGCATTGTGCAGCAGTAAAATAATTAGGATCTCGGTGTTAGATGAGTAGAAGAGATGTTAAAAGGTTTTGATTGAAATGAAATGAAAGGGAGTTGTTGAATGGAGTATAAAAGGAAAATAGTGAATTGCTAGATATAGATATAGGATGTGATGTAGTGGAATGGTGATGAAGGGGTAGCTGATTAGTGTGGAGTTAAGAGAAATTTTGATGGTGATAGTTTAATGCGAATAATGGTAGAGAGGTGGAGTTTTGTGGAGTAAAGAAATAAAAGAGCCTGTCGTGCTCGGGAATCCGCTCGACGCTCTAAAGTGAGAAAAGTGATAAGTAGCCGTGAGCAGTCGTCAAAAGGATCAGCGTGGGTGAGATAAAGCAACTTCCTATTTTATGTCTTGTTAAAGTTATTTCCTGAGGTCATTTATTTAAATTACGTTAGCTCAACGCCCTCCTTAATTTTGAATGCTAAATAAACTTTGTTTATTTGTTAATTTTGTCTCGAGCTTTCATCATTACGTAATTAAGTTAATCTATGTTCATATTTAAGATCTAGTAAGATCAACAATAGAGAATCATGGCCCACTCTGATTCTCTACAGTGGCGCCCAAGAGAGTTCGACATCCCCCCCCCCCCGCTCGAGTCTATTTTACCGGCTGAAATAATGTACTTAAATTGTTTGAAGAACTTGAGAATTATTTTGATGTATGTCATATTGATATTTCTGATCGTTTTAAATGGTTAAAATACTCCTTAAAAGGAGAACCTAAAATGTGGCTTGACCTAATTGCCTGTCATTCTTTGGGTCAAAATCCCACTTATGAAGATTTAAAAATCAAAATGATAAACACCTTTTCCTTAAGTGCCGATAGAGCAAGATTAAGGCAGGAACTCTATACACGGAAAATGTCTGTATTTGATAAACCGACAACCTTTTTCCTGCGTAAGCTCGATTTAATTAAACAACTCGATCTGAATTTATCTTTTTTAGAAATATTTGATATTGTTAATCCGCTGTTCACGGTGCCAATTCAAGATTACCTCGAGTTAAAGCCAACCGTATCTGTTGATACTCTTTTTCAAATTCTCGATAAATATCAAGCACGTCACGCTATTAAACAGGCGGATAAGTCTAATCGCTGGCAAGAACCCTTCAATGTTCAAAACGAACAGCGAGAAAATTTCGCCCCCCCCCCCTCAAAATGTTAATTTCAATCATTCGCAACAAGCTAACTTTTCACAAGCAAGACCCAGTGACTTAAATCAACCGGAAAATGTTGCAAGAAATCAACCGAACCCCTACAATACCAAGTTACAAGCTATATGTTTAAATTCTCTTTCTATTTCTTCAGTCAACTTGCAGCGTTTAAATTCTTCTCAATGCGTTTCCAATTTAAACTCTCCGTTTCCTTCAAATTTAGAGAAGAATGAAAGTTTATTAAATGTAGCGGCTAATCTTTTCATCAATAAATCACATTTATGTTTTCAAACTGTTCAGTCAAGAGACCTTTCTAGTAATTTAAATGCACCTCATAATAAATTACAGTTTAATTCTCAAACTATCAAGTCGGGGGCAGATTCTGCTATTTTTATTGATAAATCTCATGCAAATGCTAGACCGGTCGATTCCGGAAATTTCTCTCATGACACAGGAACAATAGTCGCAGAAAATGTTAACATTAATGTTGGTACTCGACCTTTAGCAAATGAGTTAAATTTATGTTTTACAACTGGTCAGCCACCAGATTTAATTATTAGTCAAAATGAAAATGTTGTGGTACAAGTAACAGAAAATAACGGTTTAAACAACGCTGCTTCTCATAAACGACTAGCTAATTTACATAAAAATGTAGGGAATAAAAGTAAATTAAAACATTTCTACGTTAAGGCATTAAATTTGCGTCCTACCACTGTCAAGTTGACAGAGTCACGGATTTTGGCTGAAAATCCTGTAAATGATATATTAAGTGACGCTGCTTCTAAAACTTTCTTTACAAAGTTAAAAGTAAATGATGTGATTTCCATTACTTCTTTGAACTGTTTTCAAGCTCGTAAGCCCTCCAAGACCTCAACACTCATGAGTAGAGAGCGAGCGGAATCGTCCACTGATGCTGCGGACAGCGACAGCGTGCCGGGTTCGATCGCAGCCCAGGAATGTGACCTCGCAACGCCTGACCTCCTGCTGCAAGCCTCCAGCCCTGCGATTTCTGCGGCCAGTGCAATGACCAGCAGGACTCTCATGTTTAATGCTAATTTTCTTACAGCGGAAACCCTGGTTGAGGTTGTATCGTTTCTTATTTTACTTTTTCTCAAGTATTTGTTTATCAGAGCTGTACCAAAATGTAAGACATGCCTTGAAGCCTTTCGGACTTCTTATTTTTGTATGAAAGAGCAGGACTTTCTAAAAAGAAAAACTGTAAAATTTAAATTAGTGCATGAACTTTCATTTCGAAAATCATGTTTCTGCTTCAAATGTCAAAATTTTAGTTCTCTCTCTTAATATATTTTATGTATGTATTACGTTCTTTTACCTTGTAGCCATCACCTGCAGAAAGCTGGTAATATAAACTGTTTTTTTAACCTTTGTAAATATCCCCCCCCCCCTTTTTCGTATTTCTATACATATTGTATTTGTATATATAGCTAAAATGAACTTTGATAAGTGTATAAAATGAATATTTTTTATTGTTATAACTCTTGTATTCAACTAAAAGTTATCTATATATATATCTATGTGTTTGAGTGGGGAAATATTTTTTTTTTTTTTGGCTATACGCATAAATTACGCGTAACTTTAAACTAAAATCACTAACAAATTAATTTTTTGTCGTTTCGCATGCTATAGCCCAGGAGGAAAAAATTATTGTATATAAACTATTTTATGTATTCAGAGACAAGTTGTCTCGTTTATCTATCTACAAAATGTAGTTTTTATATTTTTTACTTTAAGAAGTTTCTGTTTTAGAAATATCTTTGATGCTCTAATCTGATGTCCGAAGTGTTATTCTGATGCCTGACGTTTCTGAATGAATTTTTTCTCAAGTACGTTGACCAGCTGATGTGGTTGAGCCTAGACTGTCGCTGAGGGATGACGAAATTTCACATCGAAAGTTTCGAAGGATGGCTTACGTCGGACAGAATTTCAAGTTTTTTTTATCTCAATAAAAATTTTCTTCATGTTACTAGTCTATTAAAGCAACCCCCCTGTACTTAATCCTCCTTCAACTTCACTTTAAAATTGAGTTTTTTTCCCTTTCTGGAATAACAGAAAGATGAATGTACGCCCCATTGTATAGTTGAGCTAACATATTTGAGGCGTTTTTTTTTTCTCCCTGCAGTTTCCGGCTATAAAAGGCCCTCAATTCAATTTAAAACTTAAATTTATTTTTTTTTTGTTCGAGGTTTGTCCGGTTTTAAGCTAAAGGGTTTTTTATTCGGCATGGTATTTGAAGCTGTACGCAGTTCATTGCTCAGCAAATTACACTTTAAATTTTTTTCTAACTTATTTTAAAGTTTCAAATTAAGTTGTGGCTGCACTCACTCCTATGTACTATATTAGGGTTTAAATTTACTCGATCAAACCCGTTGGGGATTTTCCCGACTAAATTTTTTTCTTGGAGGGGGACTGTGAGGTCGAGCTATGGACCGTCACTAAAAGTTGGGACGGTTAAATTATTTCGTCGCCAGGGACTCGGCGAAATTCTTGGTCGAGATTGTTTTATGTCAGCATTGTGCAGCAGTAAAATAATTAGGATCTCGGTGTTAGATGAGTAGAAGAGATGTTAAAAGGTTTTGATTGAAATAAAATGAAAGGGAGTTGTTGAATTGAGTATAAAAGGAAAGATAGTGAATTGCTAGATATAGATATAGGATGTGATGTAGTGGAATGGTAATGAAGGGGTAGCTGATTAGTGTGGAGTTAAGAGAAATGTTGATGGTGATAGTTTAATGCGAATGATGGTAGAGAGGTGTAGTTTTGTGGAGTAAAGAAATAAAAGAGTCTGTCGTGTTCGGGAATCCGCTCGACGCTCTAAAGTGAGAAAAGTAATAAGTAGCCGTGAGCAGTCGTCAAAAGGATCAGCGTGGGTGAGATAAAGCAACTTCCTATTTTATGTCTTGTTAAAGTTATTTCCTGAGGTCATTTATTTAAATTACGTTAGCTCAACGCCCTCCTTAATTTTGAATGCTAAATAAACTTTGTTTATTTGTTAACTTTGTCTCGAGCTTTCATCATTACGTAATTAAGTTAATCTAAGTTCATATTTAAGATCTAGTAAGATCAACAATAGAGAATCATGGCCCACTCTGATTCTCTACAATGTAACTCAATATAAAACTTAAACACACACACACACACACACACATATATATATTAGCTAAATTAAAAGGAAACAACTTTTTAAACTGTTTAGTTTTTTTTTTTTTTTTTTTTTTTTTTGTTATTTTGTAAAAGAAATGAAATTGTACTTTTATCTATTTCACCAACGGAATAATCCACTGTTAAAATCACGTTTGTTCTTGCCTAAAAAGAAATGTATTGAAAAATTCTCACTTTGTCATATTTCTAAAACTGGAGGCTGAAACAGCACGTGCATAAAAATTTTTATTTACACTTATATATATATATATATATATATATATAATACGAAGTACCGCAATGCGTATATTCATAAGGAATATAACAGTTCTCTGATCAAACATAAATCGAAATCTTTTGTTGCATTTCGTAAGATTTGCAAGTGAAAATATATTTAAAAAAGAAACCATCAGAAAACTTTTCGGTTTAAGAATCTCAATTTTCATATGTGAAACGTGTAACTGTCGAGTCTCAAATATAAAAATGACGTGATTTTTATCTTCTTTTTGGCAACATCAATCCAAATGTAAGATATTCACATAGAGAAAAGAACTGAAATTTATTTATTCTTTTCTTCCTGAAACTAGATTTTTTTCCCCAAAAAAGCTCCTTAAAATATACTTTTTATGTATAAATGGACTTCATGCTGCGCCACTGTTTTAACTTTCAAATAAGGGACATTTTATCCATCTTCTTCAGTAGTCATTCTTCAGAGAATTCTTTATTCTTCAAAGTTTAAGGTACATAGGAATAATTTGCAATTTTTTGAAGGAACGGAGTAATACAAGAAATTTTTGTCACGGCGATGCACACACATATATATATATATATATATATATATATATATATATATATATATATATATGCATATATATATATATATTCCACTTGAGACATGCGGCAAGATTTGTGATTAAATCAATTATATTTTTAGTTTTCATATATTCTGTTTCGACTGATTGCTAACTTGTGTAAACTTACTATTTTTTTATTTTATACAAAGAAAACGAAATTTTTAAAAAATTCGTATTATTATTAGTATTGTTATTATTATTATTTCAAAACATTTCTAAGATATGAACTAGTTATTTCCATAACAAAAAATACTTAATTGTAATTGCATTCAGTCCTATTTTTTGAATACAGCAATCTCCCTGTTATTCAGTCGTCGGTAATTTTTGCAGTTATTACTAA
The DNA here is from genome assembly GCA_963930645.1 of Salticus scenicus. Lineage (NCBI taxonomy): Eukaryota > Metazoa > Arthropoda > Arachnida > Araneae > Salticidae > Salticus > Salticus scenicus. The sequence continues at coordinate 175,601,233 of OZ005648.1, forward strand.
ATTTTTCTATTTAAAGAACTGGTATTGAAGAATGTAATTGCGCGGAGCTCATTGAATTTTATACATGAGCCAGGTAGTATCGTCGAAATAACCTTTATTTATTTCATGTTCTTTATTTTTGATATCGTATGCTTAATACAGTATCTTCATATTTATACGCAATTTTATTTAGCAATATGCATGCTTTTAATAACATATGCCTGATGATATAATTTAAATATATACATATGAAAATCAAGATTTTAATACATATAAAAGAGATATAAGTTGTCGTTGACAAAGATATAGCTGTTTTTGAAAAAGTTTATTATTTCTTCTTCAATATATAATTCTCAGCTGTTATTATTTTTATTATTCTGTGAGAATTCATTGTTGTTCTCTGGTTTTGGTTAATATTTTAATGAATTTATATTTATATGTATAGTATTAAAATGTTTCAAGTTACATGTATATATATGTGTGTGTGTGCGAAAATAATGTTCAGAAATAATTTTTTTAAATCCAAAAATACATGGAGGTCTTTATCAGAGGATCCCTACCGCACCCCATCCCATTCAAGGAATGAAGACATTTAGAAGTTTTTGAAAGAATGTAGGCTTTAAGCCTAAAAAACACATCCTTTGCACCTAACTTCTTAAAGACGAAAGCATACAAATTAGACAGCAATCGAATCCAAAATAAAGCACATTGATATAAATATAATTACCAGTTCTTCAATATCGACCGAAATGCAGGAGAAAACAAACATGAAACTATATTTTGTTCATCCATATTAAAATACTTAGGAAGTAAAAATGGTGGGTAACAGTTAATGATTAAACTATTTTTAGGATTCTCAAGTTCTATATGCTGATTTTTTTGTAGCAAAATCACTTTTATTCTAATAATTTGCGTAAATGTTACATATTCAGTGCATTGAAACTAACACGAGAAAACCATTTCATTAGCTTGCAAACTTCAAAAGCAAAATCTTGTTTTTTATTGTATATTCGTATTAACCATTTTTTCTTAATTTTTAAATTTAGAAAAAAAAATTACTATCAGTATCCGCACAGTTTAAAATAATATCAGAGGAGTAAGTTTCACTTGCATATTTGAAAAAATTTTCAGAGTTAATGACAACAACTTCATCAATGTATCTAAAAAGAGTAATATTATTAAATTTTCTTTCGTAAACATAAATAAATAGGTTGAAAAAGATACTAGACTAATTTCTTCCTATCGTGATTCTTTTAATTTGTAAAAAGTAGTCTCTACCACTAAACATTTTTTTTTTAATTTTTCGTTTTAGCTTTTATTACATTCAGCTTTTTATTTTTTTATTTTTATCAGCTTTTGATTACGCTTGTTTGGTTTGACATTTTCAGTTTTAGCTTTTATTTTATTCAGATTTTTAGTATTTGGTTTTAATTAGTTTTTGATTATGTATATATATATCAAAATAATACAGTTAAACTTAACAGTCATTTACAAATTACATGATAGTTCAAGGTATTGTATGAAAGCAAGACGAGGTAATAACTTGAAATAGTTGTCAGGAATTTAAAAAGCAATCTGCTATGCAATAGTTATAATATATCCAATAATATCGCGTAGTTTGAAAACATTTACTGGAGAAAGTATATGGGATGCGTATCTATTATCTATACATAATATAAATGTGGGTAAAAAGAACATATCAAAATTTCGTAGATTTTTTAAATTATTTTACAGAAGCGATACGTAGTAATGGACAGAAATTTATTACGTGCCATTGTAAAATAAATTAATAAATAAAAATAAAATAAATATCTGTGTTAGAAAAATATTTCAAACATATGATTATATCCAGTGTATTAATAACACATTTTAATTTCACAAAAGGTGACAATTTTATATAAAAGACATAATAATCTCGAAACCTTTCTCCAAAAGAAAAATTAAAGAAGAAAATGCAGAAAAAAAAATCTAGATGGACTATTTCCATTTTCAATAAATTTTACAACAAGATTGCTTTGAATACGAGTTATATTTATTGGCAATAATGTCAAACTATTATTAAAATCATAACCCTTTTTCGAGAATGCTCCTTAAACATACAGTTTGCATCGAAATAGTAGATCCGCCCGCATTTTTGAAAGTTTAGACTCTTAATTAAGAGTGAGATTAAATTTTTTGAAAGGAATAATCATTTTAACTATAGAGAAAGCAATTTGTTAAAAATAAATAATTTGTTTTTACTTTATGCAAATTTTCTTTTTGAGATCATTTTGAAAAGTTAGGTCGACCTTTAGAAAGCCTTGCAATCATCCACCTTAATAAAACTTAGCACATTCTTCGCACATTTATTTCCACAAACTTTGCGTAAACGTCACAATTTAGACTCGTTGCAGGGATACGTATACTGCTGTAGGTCGGTTGGTTGGGTTTTACGTCGCACTAGTGCTGCGCAGATGGGCAATTGGCGACGGTCTGGGACTCACCCCTAGAGGTGGTCCGGAGACATGTCATCGCAATTTTGATTCTTTACGGAAGGGATGGCTCTCCTGCTTCGTTGACCCCTAGAGGTATAATTTTTTTATAGGAACATGGAGGACATTGCGGACACGACAGATTTTACGTGCACCAGCCACCATTAGTGTACACGACGGTCTATGGTTGGCTCGAGTTCCAAACACGCAATCTTCCAATTACGAGGCCGGCGCTCTACCGACTGGGCTACCGCGGCCCATACTGCTGTAGGAGATATTTAAATATGTTTCAGCATCATGTTGTAAGCAAAGAAAATAATACGCCATTGCATTCTTTCAATGGTTCAGTAGAAAAAATTGATCAATTTCATAAGGGAGGAAAATCAAATAGAGAGAAATAACTAAAATTTTAAACAGATTGCATAATGATGCAAACAATAATTCGAGACTTAAATAATAATAATAATAATAAAATGTTTGTTAAAAATAATCGTTCAATGTTTTACCGTATAAAAGGTGCAAATCAGAAGAATTTAGCTGCAATCAGTATTTTAAGAAATTTGGGGCTTAGGTTTCACCCTTTTAGTAGTACTATTTGAAATGTAAGTACCGTTTTAATGATGTTTACTATTCAAATAGCACTACTAAAATGATGAAATGAGCATCAATTTTCTTAACATGTTGGTTGCAGCTATATTTCTCTAACTTCACCTTTGTTACGGTGAAACATTGAACCATTATTTTTAGCAGTGTACTTTAGTGTAGCATGTAAACCGGAACTTTTTTGATTTATCATTCAAGTTAAATGAGCACTAAGCAAAATAGTCATGTTCTAGTCTTCTATAAATTAGCTTTTGTTTTCATTTTATTTACACGCGCAATAAATTAAAATTATCCTTTGTTTTTTATTTTTATTTTTTGTCCTCAAGAATTAAAGAAAAAAATAAAATAAAATACCAATGGAAATATTTTTATTTAAAAATAAATAAATTTTCAGAATAATTTTACACAACAAAGTTGTGCCTAGAATACTTTCTCCATTTATAAAACCAAATCCATTAAAACGAATTTGAACTTCTACCTTAAGTACGCTAATGATCAATGAAATGCGTAATGCAAATTCACTGTCAGGGCTTTTTATTCACCACATAATTCTTTTCTCTTTCTCTTTCTCTTACTCTTAAAAAAATAAATAAATAAATAAAAGAGAAAAAATCTTTTGAAGAAAATTTTGAAATACTTAACAATGAGATTTCTAAAAAAGAAAATATTTAAGTGCATGAAACTATTTAATATGCAAGTTTGAGCGATATTCTCTGTCTTTTTTTTTTTTTTTTACTTTATTTATTTACTGGTAACAAATGCGGGTAAAATATTTAAAGACATATGATTATATATTTGTTTCAATAATGTGTTTGAAGCTATGTTTTTTTTTTCCCTCTCTTACAAGTCTGGAAAAAAAAAGAGAGAGAGAGAGAGAGAGACTTTAAATTTTTACGAGTTCACTTAATATTATTTTCTTGGAAATAGTTGTGTTCTCTGATTACGTTTGTTTTTTAATTGTTAGTGATAGTTGGGATATCTGCACACAGTGCTTATTAAGTAGATACGAAACACTTATTTATTTATTTATTGTTATGCATACGATTTTTAAATATCCGTATTTAAGTTTAAAAAAAGAAAAAAAAAAAAAGTAGTGAAAATTCATTTTGGTGTAAATTTTATCCCATTTTTAATGTGAAACCAGATATTTAAAATTACCAATTTGGTACCTAGTTTCACAATAATGAAATGTTTAAAAAATAATTTATCCAATAGTAATTGACTACTATAGATATTAAAAAAAGTTTTTTACTTTTGGTTCGAAAATAAACATCTGTATTCCAAATGTACGTTTGCAAAAGTGTATATTTACCAATAAAATTTCTGTTACAGGTTTATTTCAATTTCATGTTTATATTTAATAGATGTAACGTAATAATTCATGATTTTATGTCCTAATATATTTTGGCGCACCGTGGCTATGCGAATCTGCATATCTTTGAATTCGTTAAAAAATAAATATTTTACATTTTCATTTACAAAAAATCAATAATTTTGTGCATATTATATTTGAAAAATTATGAATACTTAACATATTTCGAAATATATTTAGGTGTAATTGTATAAAAGCTGTGCGATAAGTATCATGGTGTCACAGTTATTAGGATTACAGGCATAAAAATCATATACATTTAAGAATCAAGATTGATATTAGAGTAACCCCATGTAATGAATTTTTTTGTACTGGATATTTAAATTATAATCTAATTCTAATATTCTTATACTATTTAAACGAATTTATACACATTTATGGATTTTATTGATCTATATAGTTTAAGAACGTCCATTTTATTATATTAATTCATATCAGGTATGTTGATTCTTAGAATAAATTAAATGATGTACATTTTCATAAATTTATTCTTTAGTTTGCAAATTAAAGTTTGCAAAAATGTAACACTTAAAAAAAAAAAAAAAAAAAAAAAAATTATAACTTTAAAATTGTCAAAATAAATCCAATATTAATCATAATATTAATTTATATTATTGGTGAAAAAAAATTATAATTCTTTGAATATCTTTTAAAATCTATCTCGCAAGTAGTAGAAGATAAATACGTTTTCTAGAATAAATTTTGTTAAAACAAAAGTTAGAAATATTAAGGAAAAAAAAAAAAGTTCCACTAAAGAATAATTTTTAAAAAAAATATGATTAAAAATGGCTTAAAAGCTACCAAATAAAATTTATTTATAACTACTCTTTTGAATTTTTGGTTCAGAATAACAATTTTATGTTAAAATAATAAAGAATATATTAGATTTTTGTAATATAAATATTTTATTTCAAACAAATGCAACATATTGTTTTCTTATCTGTTTTTCTATCCGCAAACGAAAATCATATATTCCGAAAAAATATTTCGTATCACAAGTCACTTGGACTTGGTGCATTATTCTCCAGATCTGTCTGTAAAACCATTCGAAACGTTTCCTACGTTCATTCCGGCACGTAAAGAAAGAGAAAAATTCCTTCCTGTTCCGTGTTTTCCCTGGGCGTAAAATTTATTTACTTCCTTCAGATACCTGAAGAATATTCAATTCTTCTCGGAGTAAGAACGTATTATAAATGGACTATGATGGCTCGTACAGACGCACAAAATGGATAAATAAATAAAAATTAAAGCACAAGAGGATCTACAAATCAGAAGGCTTAACTTCCCATTATTATTATTCGTTACAAAATAGTTAATTTTTATTTATTTTGTATTTCATTTGTATATATACGTATAAACTGTTAACTTTTTTATAATGAGACAAACCGCATTCTAAACCCCCATTGAAATTTTTATTACTTGACCCGATATAATATTACTAAAATATCCATGCAGTACATACTATGCGTAATACATAATATATCGGATATTTCTTTTCCCTGTTAACTAAATTGCTAATTCTTTGCATGCCATTTTCTACAAAAATAATTATTTAATGGTTTATAAAGGCGTATTTTGATTTCATTATGTTCAAATCGGTAAAATCATGTTAAAATGCGCTTAAACGGAAAACCATCTAAAGACTGTTTTTTTTTTCACTACGAGAGCTACAAATACTTTGTACCATATATATATATTTATACGCAAACATGAAATTTGTCGTAAGTTTCTAGCCTAATGAAAGGAGGGAGGGTATTATCGTTTCAAAGATATAGTATGTAGAGATATAATGTGGGTTGCAGAAAAAAAAAAAAAAAAAAATCTCATATGAGGCCAAGAAGTCAGGGTCAAATAATATTATTTTCATACACATTTTTCCTTTTACACACGTATAGCGATGCCATTTTCCGGGCAGTTTAATATGGGTAGATTCCTGGTGCTGCCATCTGTTGTATTAGAATAAATATAATATCGTTGCAGCATCCTAGTCACCAGTGTTGCGACTCTTGGGACGTGGTGCAAATAGAAAGAGAAGTTCATAGTATATGCATCGTCATGTAACAAAAATAATTATATATATATTTTTTTTTTGAAAGAAAAGAGTAATTACTATAAAAAACCATTTCAATATAGAAATTTATAATTTCTTTTTTTTTTTTCTTATTTAAATGCTTAAATAAATTAATTGGACGAGTTTCGACTACTAGGCAATACTAGTTGAATTAATTCCGTGTAAAGCATTATTTTTTGAACAAAATTTCAAGGAAATTGGATGACATTTGTAACTGTTTAACGGCACATATATACATTGATGCAGGCGCCAAAACTTTGTGAGGGAAATCATCTCAAACCGACGATCAATGGTTATTGTATTAATCGAATATCGGTATAACACTGCAGAAAATGAGCATATATGCTTTTCGTAGAGCAATATAGTATGTAATTCTTTCGTGATTCACTGCACATGAGCCACATATCATGAACTATACACATAGCTCCATGTAACTTATAAATATTTCTATTAAATTTTAAGTCAATAAAATAATTTTTATGAAAGCTATAGCGATATTGAGAGGTAGGCGTACAGACACAATAATTTATTGGAGTTTGAAGAATTTCAAAATCACTGATGTTTCGATAAAAAGAAAATGAATTAGCATGTTCAGATCACCACAATACCTTTCTTCTTTATTTTTTTATTCAAATTCACCCAGTACAAAAAAATTTATTAAAATTATTTTTCAAGGCTAATCCGGATAATTTTCATCCCAAAAAATGTATAACACTAACTGTGAAAATAAAGTCGATTTTTGGAACTGTAGGCAACATCTTAAAAAAAAAGCATTTTTGATTTTTTTTTTTTTTTAAATTAAAATTAAAATAACCGATAACTTTGTTCCCAAGTATCACAAATACATTATTAAAACATTCATTTTAAAAGTATTGACGGATTCTTCTGAAACGTACTCATATTTGAAATGTGCACCTCTCGAAACGATTTCTCCTCAAGAGGGGGCGATACTTCTCCATATTTCATTCAAAACCGCTTGTTTTAACCATTACTATCATATATATATATATATATATATAGGATATTCTAGCAATAAGCATTGATAGGCACTAATTTGTATCAAGATGCATCTGTATATAAGTTTTTATGAAATTTTGTGCATTAGTTCTCGTGCTAGACTTGCCAAATTATTTTCTTGAAGACGCATATACCGCCATATAAAGACAGACAAAAATATTCTAAAAATGGTAAAAAAAATTTCCGGATATATATATATATATATATATATATATATATATATATATATATATATGTATATACAATTTATGTGAATTCTAATATATACACTGTGTTCTTAGTCTCAGGTTTTGTATTTTAAATTTTGATTTTAAACAAATAATTTAAGTGGTAAAATTGTCTGAAAATGCTTACAGGACTAGAATCAACTAAAAATTTCAAGAGATACAAATTAATGAATTATAAAATTTAAATTGTATACAGTATCCACTCAAAATGATTTTCAAACTATAAAAGTATCCTATACCCCAACCGGGTGGTATATAAAATTTTAAACATGTAAAGCAAATATCTCAAAAATGTGAAAAATATGCTGTATATAACAAATTTCTCAAGCATCTACATAAATTTTCAGATTGCAGATGCGACACTAGAAAACTAAATTTGAAGGGTTATGCACAAATTACAAGATAAAACTATGCTAATGCAAATATACACCTTTTTTTCATTTTAATTTGTGTGTAGTTCATTACCATTTTCGTTTTAGCATATCTGCTGAGAATTTTTCTATACAATTAGGAAATTCTGTACATCACCTAATAGCAATGTAGAGTGTGAACATTTTACTAACACACACGCACACACACACACACATATATATATATATATATATATATATATATATATATTTGAAACTAGGCCGTACAAAACCTTAAAACATTGAATTCTTGAAATTAAACATATTTCTACCTCTTTTTACGCATCTTTGTAATTTGATATGCTTGTCAATGATAAATATATATGGAATTTAAGCGAAGATCAAGGGTTCTGCGTATTTCATTACAAAATATAGGTTCAAAGGTAGGTTAGTGTTACATGGTTTCTTTAATTAATGAGTAGTATGAATGTAATGTTTATTCTTACAAATTCATGAAAATTATAGTTATTTCCTTTTTTGGATATATTTAAAACACAGAAATATTTCGGTTTTTGATTAAGAAAAAAGAAAAGAAACAGAAAAACACCGTAGTTTAAAATATCTTTTATGAAACTCGTTATTAGTTGTTATTTGCTATTAGTTGTTAAAAAATAGTTTTTATGGTGTGTTGCCTAATCGTATATGTTTTCTAAGATTTATCAAATAAATTATAAAGATTTTTTTTTTTTTTGTATATAATAATATTTTTAATTATTAATAGCTTATTACAGATATTAATATTCTGTAAATGTTAATAGATTTGTAAATATTAATAGCTTCTGTAAAATAAAATAAAATAAAAAATAAAATAAAAATAAAAACAAAAACAAAAATTTTTAAATTTATACAGAAGAAAAGTGATGTGGTACATAAATGCAAACAAAATATTTATTAATTGCTAATAATATTATCTTCAACGAAGGTTTTGGTTTATAAAGAGAAAGCATTAGTTGAATGGTAATAAAAATTAATATCTGTAAGTATTAAGAGTTTGTAAATAAAAATGAATTTATGTAAACCGAACAACAACAACAACAACAACAACAACAACAACAACAACAAAAAAAAAACAATAATAATCAACTTTATATAGATGAAAATTAATATCTTACATGAAGAGAAACTAAATATTTATTAATTGCTAATAATATTATTTGCAAAGAATAGTTAGTCGATATTGAGAAAACATTAGTCGAATGGTAATAAAAGCTGGCCATTTTATTTCAAAAGAGACTATAATTAAATACTAACTACTGTTTGCTAAAAAAAATTTTAATTGTAGACGAATTATAATAGATTTCATGTTATTGAATAATGAAAATACAAACTATTAATTAAAAATTAGAAAGAAATAAGAACAAATGAAACTGCTGATCACAGGGTGATTTATTATATTTTGTAGGAAGTTATATTTTAACTAACATTTTAGAATATATTCAACAAATAAATAGATAAGTAAATAAAATATAGAAATAAAAGGTAAAAATAAAAATCTAATTTTTTAAACAATGTCATTCTCAGGGATATCGGATTTTTTCTTTTTCTTTTTTTACATTATTATTATTATTATTATTATTATTATTATTATTTTACAATACTTATTTATTTCCTCGTTAAATAAATAAATAAATACAGATGTAGATATAGATACAGATATAAATACAAGTATCATATGAATGTAGTTTACGAAATACAAACTTTCACTTCAGTTTAATCATTGGTCTCACACCTGTTAATTAGAAATACAGAATTTTGTACTGTTTAGAAACAAACCTCAACACCTTTCAACATTTTCAACATGTCATCGAATACTTTATTTTGTACTGTGCACTTAAAGAATCGCGTAACTAAACTCATTTAACTCTTCCAAGATATTTTTTTTTCTTCTGTGCTATACAACCTAAAGGATGTTACAAAAGAGATAAACTTTTCTACTAATTAGATTACATAGGATGAAAGGAAGAAAATTAGTGTTGTACTTAAATAGTATGCGACGTAAATTAATTTCTAAATTAAAGTGTACATAGTAAAATGAGGATGATTAGAACTAACTTAAACAAAACAAAGTCAAAAAAGATTATGATAAAGAATGTCAGCATAATTTATTAAAAAAAAAAAAAAATGAACAGTTTCTTTTTTTTTTTAATGAGATGCATAGAAAATGTAATTATGTAAAAGGTTCATCAATTACAGCACTTTTTTTTTTAATTAGATAATATTTTATCACTGATATTGTTAATTATTTTAGAGAAGACATGTTTTCACTGTTAAATGGTACTGAACTATACAATGAATAAACTCTCCAATATGAAGAGATGTAAAATTATATTCTCATTTTCTAAACGAGATAAAGAGAATGGGATTTGATAAAATAGTATAAATAAATATTATTGGAGTATTTATTATAAAATTTAGAGAATTTAGAGAATTTATCATTTTGTAGTTTTATTTAGATTATTATTATTATATATATATATATATATATATATATATATTTTTTTTTAAGTTACAATTTTTTTTTATTTTTTTTTATTTTACTTATTTATTTATTTTTATGAAATGTTGAAGAATAATTAACAGGAAAGCGTAATAGAGTATATGCATATATATAAAGTATTATTTTCTTTGTGATGACGTGCTAATAACGAATATATGTGTATATATGAAAAGTTAGTGAAATAAAATTGAGCGAAAAACATCTAGAACAGAAAAAATAACAATTTTCTTTTAAGGTGCAGTTTTATATAGTTTGAAGTTGAAGTTTTATTCATAAGAAAAAGAAAGGCCTAGGACCTTAGTGTTGTAAATCAGCCTTAACCCCTCTTACATCAAGATCCATACACCATAAGCAAATATGTAGAAATTGACTGAGAATAATTCAATTATATATTATTTATCGAAAACGTGATATTTAAAATGGGGCAATTACTTTTTACGGTAAATTAATATAAATTATAAGTATATACAGGTAAATTAAAGATTTTTTTTTTTCAATTTATAATTTACGCCAAATAAAAATAATACATTAATTTTACGAAAATGAAACATAGGTAACATAAGTATAAAAGTAATATGTATACAATAGTTTCAAGTAAAACAACAAAAAAAAAAAAAAAAAAAAAAATGAATAAATGAACAAAAATTTCGCAAAACAGAACACAAGCTCTTCGCTTCATACCGGCACCTGATATAGACTGTTTAATTTTTATTTATTTATTTACTTACTTATTTATTTATTTATTTTTTTTTTTTTTTGCACTGTATCAAATTTAGGGTTCTTTATTTTCCTAGTATAAACGTTTCATATACTCACAGAGATAATATATGTTTATCTACTTTTTTGAAAAATGTATGTATTTTTATTTCTCTGATTTAGTTTAATAAAATTAAAAAAAAATATATTCACAATGTTTCCTTCTAAAATTATGTTTTTTTTTTTTTTTTTTTTTTTTTTTTTTATATATGAACTAATGTGCAATTATAAAATGGATAATATCACAAACAAAAATAAAGCGTGATTTATAATATGCATCATTGCTAGCTTTATCAGTATTACTTACACAGTATCTCCGAATGTATACGTACCTTTTATATACACATAATTGTTTTTAATAAGGATATTTAGCAATCACTTCTAATAAACATAATATTTCCTTTTTAAAAGAAAATAATAATCGTATTGGCCTATTTATTGTAAGACAGCTTTTCATTCCAAAACTGAAGAACGATTATGCAATTCACAATATATAAGCTTTTCTGTCAGCAGTATTTAGAATATTATTTAACAAAGGACTACAGATAATATGTAGTACAATTTAGACAAATACAATTTTTATCAATTGGAAAAATAAAAGTGATAATATAATTATGCATTTCAAATATAACAAATAGACTTCCATGAAACCAAATTTATTTGAAATAACTTTTCGCATTTATTGATTAATTTTTTTTAAATATTTTGCGGAATTTTTTTTTTTTCGATGTTGGAGGCGTATTTTAATCAACATGTAATAAAAGTCTCATCACAAAATTTGTCAATCACTTGCAATAAAATATGGGATTAGAAAATATTTTTGCGTAGCTTTGACATAGCTGCACACACTCCCATCTTTTTTCTTTTTTTTTCCCTTTCCCTTTCATGAGACTTTATACCAGATATTTTTTTAAAACAATTTTTAGTTTATTTAACTGCAGAAAATAAACATGAAAGATTCCTATTTAAAAGTAGTGGTATTAAGTCTGATTTTAAAATATGAAATGATAACAGCTGTGCTTTGGGAAAAAGAAAGTTTTAATAGTTTGTAGAAACTGGCTTTAGCACTTTAAATAAACTGAGGTCAAAGTGTAATTAGGTTAGAAATCAGTGAGACACTCTTCAGTAAAATTAGTTTGTGCTACTAACCCATTATTCTTCGGTGAGAAAATATTACAGAGCTTTGGCCATTTCGATGAAAAAAAAAAAAATCTGAGAATTCGCCTGAAAATGAAATTCTATACATGAAAGGTTCAGGGAAAATAAAGACAATACAGAAAGTAAACAGGTTTAACTATCCTGATGAAAATCAACGATGGAGTGTTTTGACGGATTAGAAATCGGTCTGGTATTTTTCCAAGAAATGCAAATTTTACTCTGATAACCAAGTTTTCAACCACGGGGAAATCAGTTTAAAAAAAAAAAAAAAAGTGTTTACTTAAAAATTTTTAGAATCAACTTTCTGTTTTCGTAGGTAACAATCTAAAATCTTTATTATCGCAAAAATGAGTTTCGCTGGTACACCGATCTGTGGACAATAGGAAACTAAATTACAGACAATAACCTGCTTTGGCCACTTATATGAAATGTTGGAAGACACTTTTTTCAGGAATCGACCCAAACTGTCCCTGTAATATAACTATTGTAAAGCTTTATTGAAAAAAAAAAAGCTTTATTAAAATAATAATAATAATAATTAAATATAATTTTTCTGCAAAATACGCTATCTTCCAATAAGTATTTGGACACTTTCGAATTTAGGTGTTTTGTCAAATATCTCGACATATTTTGCAGGAAATATCTTGAAACTTTGAGTGTTGTACTTCATATATTTCTTCAAAAGTTTTGTCCTGAAAGGAAATTGGGATCACTTAAAAATTAAACAAAAGTCAAAATGTTTTGTATCAACAAATTATCATTTGTTTCCATTACTATTTTTAGAGCTTTGCATATCTCATTATTATTATTATTATTATTATTATTTTAGGAATAATTTTTATTTTCGAGAAATAAATTATTTAAGCTCTGTTACATTTCATTATTTAAAATAAACTATACTTTTACGTAAAACAGGTAAGATAAACATGTATCAAGAGTTAGAATTTTCGTATTAGTAGGAAAAATATTTTGTATGTGAAAGAATTAATAATATGGTGCCTGTTAAAGTGTATTTGAAAAACATTTGTCATAATATTGTTAATTTTATTTCGTTATTTATTTTGCATTCAATATTTTTCTGATTAAAATAATCCTATAAAGAAATAAGAATATATATTTTTATTTCTTCTTAAACTGACTAAAAAAAAAAAAAAAAAAAAATTATGAGCATTATTTATATTATTATTATTATTATTATACAAACTATGAGATAATATAAATAATTTTCATTAACATTTTATTGTTTTTTAAATTCATGACATTAATTTCCATCCTTTTTCTTCTTTTTGAAAACTACAAACAGCTGCTACAGCACATGCTAAATATTTTGAAAATATGATTCATGAAGACTGAAAATGGTCAAAATTGTGTTTCTTATCTTGTAAATTAACCAAATTATGTGTGCATATTTAAATCTTTTTATTTGTTAAAGTTTATGGGGCTAATTGGATTAATTAAGATGAAGGTCAAATGAATAAAATTAATTCCGGCTTTTGAACAATACAAATTTTTTTTTCAATTTTTAAAAATGTATCTGTACACATTATTATTATTATTATTATTATATTTTTATGATTAAAAATTATTTAATTATATAATTTGTAACAGGAAGAGAATTTTCTTTTCAAGTGTCAGGAAACGAACTAGTGACTATTCTCTTGAAGGCCAAGAGTCGTCGAACCAAAAACGTTTCTGCTTTCAGGATCGCAACGATTCGGATATATCCTTTTCGACTCTTTTATAACTTCAGTAAACTAACCCTCTTTTCCTTTTCCGATTCCGGATCTGCAACTGCTAATGAGCTTAGTTTTTGTTTTTTCTTTTTCCTTTTCGGTGAAAACTAGAATTGTCATCATTAGTTTAAGTTCTATTGATAAAGCTTTTATAAAGAGTGTTATAACGCTGCTATCCGATGATATTACTTTCAATGAGTAGGATTTTTTAATCTACTATATAGTTAACATTCAAACAAAAATACTATGATTAAAATAATTTTATTAATTCAAGTAACTGATAATTTTATCTGGCTTTAAACAAAAAATTCGCACAAAACAATTTGTTTTTAGAGATGCAGACATTCATAAAAAAGAGATTTTATGCTAATCCAAAGCAATTTCGTTTTTAGAGGGTTTCCTGCATTAAAATGTATAATCTATGTCTTAATTAGCCTTTACATTAGATATAAAACAAAACTGCAAACATTAGTTGAAAATGATTTTGTTTTTATCTGATTTTCCATGGGAAATGGCGGTTCATTTCATGATTCATAGAAGTATTTTCTTGATTTTTTATTTTCAGCACTTAAGCCACTAAAGGACACATTAACACAATAACTGAACTCCAAAATTAATAAATAAACAATAATAATAATCATCGGTAATGAATGTTGCTTCTATTGTATACATTCATGTGTAAGTTAGAATGTTCTCATAACAGAAAAATAAATTTATATAATGATAATTATTGCAATTGGATATCCCAGGTTGGTGAAGAGTATACACTCAGATAAATTGTTTACACTTATATAATTTAATGTGTAGTTACTAAAAAAAATTATATTATACAAAAACTATATGTGATCTGTTCTCCACATTCAAAGCAATGACATTACTAGGTAAAAAAAGAATTCTTTAGCATAACAATAGAGTTAAAATCACTCTACAATTTTTATATTATTTCTGCCTTCATTTTAACGAATTGGAGACGAATTTTCACGTCACGGCAGTTCAAAGTCTTAATTAATATTGCTCAGTTAAAAAAAAAAAAAAAAAAAAAAAAAAAAAAAAAGAAGAAGAAGAAGAAGAAAGAATGTAATAGAAAGGTTAGTCATTACGTTCTTATTTTATTATTGAATAAATAAATAAATAAATAAAATAAAACAGACGCATCTTCAATTTTTTTGCTTTGTATTTTTATTCAGTTTGAACGCTTTGTTAAGGAATTCGTTGATCTTAAAAAAATTCCAGGTTTAATCACTATGGGTTAAATTTCTAAAAACTAGTACTAGAAAGGTTACTTAATACATTCTTTTGATTGCTAAAAAAATAAGTACTATGTGCGTTAGTTTTTGAGCTTTATTCTTTTACTAAAATGATTCAGTGTCAAAGTGAAATAGCCTTTGTACATATTATTCATGGAATACTATATGAGCGTAATATTAGCTATGTACCTATGATGTTTTAATTAATGATTATAAGGAAGAAATTGTCAAAATTAAAATACAATTAAAATCAAATTTATAAATTATTTGTTTTCAATGTGGATTAAAATAGAAAAAAAAAAAAAAAAAAAACATTATATAGTAAAAGGAGAAATATTAGCTTAAAGGAAAGTTAAGTCGGAAAGTTATGTCGCTTTAAATTAATAAAATGATACAAGAAATATTTGTAGACAATATTTATATAGTACTTTATGAATTATAATCTTAAAAGTTATCCAAGAATATCTTAAAATATTATCCAGGATAAATTTCCGGTGTCAGTATTTTAATTCAAAACGACAGAATTTTCTCTTACCAGGAAACCATCCCATACTGTAAAAATACGTAAAATCCAAACAAGCATCAATGGAAAGAGCATATATAACCATGTTTTATGACTCATAAATCAATTACCTTCTTCAGCTTCTTTTCGAGTTACAGATTTTGAAAGTTCACTTATGACCGACATAACCACGCCTAAATCTTTAAAAACCAAGCTTTACTGAAATAATGAATGAAATCGAAAAAAAGTAGAAATCGAAAGAGCATAGGCAAACGTGCTCTTTGATGCATTAATCAATCGCCTATTTCAGCTTCGAGATATAGTCTATCGAAATATAATGCCTAAAAATTCGCTAATGCAGGATCTAAAATATCATAAAAGTTATGGTTTTGACAGGTTTTATCGAGATTTATCCCTATCCTTTTACGTTACTACGTTTTTATTCAAACTTAAATATAGGTTTCTCGAGAACGGGCTTAGGAGGGCAAACAGTTGAAAGTTACGTTTGATTATGCTCTCTCGAATTAAAATAATTTAATTGGTTTCCACTACTACACTATTGGGATGGTTTCATGTTTAAATCTAAAAAAAAAGTAAAGAAAAATAAAATAAATGTGAATGTATATATAGTATAATTATCAAGACTAATAAAATTAAATTAAAAATTTGATTCTATTAAATTTTAAAATTCCAAAAACTTACACCCAACAGTGCTCAAAAAAGTATATAAATTTATGTTAATATATTTCGACTACATGCATAGTGAAGCAGTTTGTATGTGTATCCTTATTTATAAATATATCTATTTATGTTAATACGTGCACATCCATGCTTACAAACAGGCATATAGTACATAAAAATCGCAATTTCCTATGACTTTTTTTTTTTTTTTTTTTTTCCAGTATTATTGTTATTATTGAAATTAATAAATAAACAGTATATAATAGTAATAGCAGTTAAATAAAATTGAAACAACAAAACTGCTTAATTAAGAATCTAAAAATAGCATACATGTTATTTTTCTTAATTTATAACGCAATGAAAGACTGGCAAATGTTGGCAAGTTTCAAACGGTTGTAGTCAAGTTTTTGCAACACTTATAATAAAAAATAAAATTTAACTAGCCACAAAATTTATACATTTATGTTTCCATCATTGTAAATTTCAAAGTAAAAAAGTTCATTACAATTTTAAGCAGTCTAGGAAATTTAACAAATCAGAAATAATATGAAATAAAAAATAAATAATTAATTAATTAAAGATAAAACTCTTTTTTAGTTGTATATTTCAAAATATTTATTTCCATTGCTTTAAAAGCAAGCTATACGCTAAAATCTAGTATAAATTACTTTTTACGTAATATTAATCCATGTATATTTGACGACATAAAATTAGATAAAAAAGTATTGCTATTTATAATTAAAAGAAAAAAGTCTAAATAACTTTCACTTTATAAAGGCTTTTATAACCTTGTATAATTGACTTAAATCCGCTATTCCCTTTTAAATTCTCAATTAACTGCTGAAACTAACCAAAATTTATTTTATTATAAGACATTAAATTAATTGACATTACGTGTAACCATAATTTTTGTCTGTGAAGCTTGAAGTAAAGTAAATTAATTGATATCTTACAATGTTCTCAAAGTCTCACACATATTCGTTCAAGATGCTTGTCTTTCAGCTTGCGCCAAGAGCAAAATTACCTTTTCATTGGTTTCTTCTGGTACTATTTCCTATTCTATCTATTTTCTTTGCTTCTGTGTCTTCTAATGAGACAAGTTGAATGGTTTTGTTCCTTGTTAGGAGCTTGATTTTCTCACCTATTCTTCTTTTCTTGGTTCTCTTTCCTTATGAGATGTTGTGTACTTAAGACATTACGCTTGGAAGAAGTTAACTAACTATTGACTTTTGTAGATTTCAGCGAAAGGTATATGAAATGAATATAGTCGAATTTTTTACTGTTCTTCTGTGATGTACTTTTAATGTTTATAGAGATATACGAGAGATATTTTAAGAACATGTACTTAAATTGCTTTTAAATACTGATACTATTCTAAGACAATATTAGTCATTTAAAAAATATTTAAGGGGACATACGACCCTTAGAATTAAAAAAAAAAATCGACTTAACTATAGTCTCTTCTTTTTTTTTTTTTTAAGTAAATTATTGTTAACTAAGCTTCATTGGGCATGTCTAATTGCTACCTATAAGATTATTATGTATTTTGGAATATAATTTAAATTCTGTGTCTAATTATTTAATAATTTATGTGTTAATATTTTTTTTTCACCTTGCGCGCAAGATATCTCTGAAACTATTCAATATTTTTTCTTGAAATTTTCACAGATTATGAAACATATCAGATCCTTCAAACTGAACCTAAATTTGTCCAAATTTAGGTTATATATATATATATATATATATATAAAGTTTAAAGATCATTTATTTTTTAATAAAATTTGAAGTATCACCTGTATGAAAAATAGGGGAGGTATTCAAATTTAGGTTCCGTTTGAAGGATCTGATATGTCACAAAATTTGTGAAAATTTCAAGAAAAAATAATAAATAGTTTCAGAGATATCCTGCGCGCAAGGTGAAATAAACACATTTATTATTAATACATAAATTATTAAATAAGTCACCACAGAATTTAAATTATACCCCAAAATATATAATAAATTTATAGGTAACAATTAGACATGCTCAATGAAGCTTAGTTAACAATAATTTACTTAAAAAAGGACTATAATCAAATTGATGTTTTTTGAATTTCTAAGGGTCGTATGTCCCCTTAATGCATTTAATAATTTATCAATGTTTAAATGCATTTTTTTTTTCATATTACTGTTTTGTTAATATGTAGAATAATTATGTTTTAATAAATTGAACTTATGTAATCATAATTACAAAATACAACACAAATTAACATTTTCTTAATTAAGCATTATTTAATGCATAGGTAGATCTTGTAATCTGGAAGTATTTATTTGAAATTATTATTGACTGAAACGTTAATGAAAAATTTGTTTGGTATAAAAGTAATAGCTATATGCAAGTATTTTGTATTTTAAAAACCAGAAAATATTTTGATTCTTCCACTTCTAAAATTTGTTTTTATTTTATCATACATTTGTAAAGGAGAAATTTAGAAATCTTGTCTGTTTCATTTAATAAACTGAATTTGCAGATTCGTTTAACTTTTTAATTTTTTTTAACCAAAACTATTTCATTTATTTCTAAGGTTAATTTTATTTAATAGTTTTCTATGCAACCATGAAGTTATATATCTATTTGTGAATTCCAAACTGTTACAAACAATCGATTGTCTGAACAAACCCTTCTAAATGCACTGAACCATAATCAGCGAAATCCGTTTTAATGCATGTTCTTGAATTATCATGCACAAAATGCATAGTTTAATTAGATAAATGAGGTACCTGAATTTAACAGAGCAATTATACCCAACAGATTTCCTAAATTTTATGATTTAAGTAGTTAATAAGCATTGTGTAATTAATGTCGTAATTTGCTATCGAGTGTCCGTTAATATCTAAATAGCGTGCTTCTGCACTTCCTGCAACGCAAGCACCATTTGCAACTGAATCCAATTACTCTTGAAAGAATATAAATTTATTTCTTCCAGTACCGTTCTGCTATATCAAGTTCTTAAAAAATCAAAAATGTTAATAGAATTTGAATTTTCTGAAACTGAAATGGTTTTTTCTTACTCATTTCATTTCTAGTAAGAAAAGAGATTTACCGACAATTTTGGTATCCAATTGTGTTTTTAGTCTTAGGTTTCATTGCCACTTTATATAGAAAACATAAATCTTCGTTTTTCATGTATTCTGTATTATGTTAAAAAACGTTTTATACCCTACGAAGTATTTATGTTTAAGCTTTTTCAATTAAAAAAAAGTCGATTTAAATTTCATACCGTTCAATTTTAACATATATTGGTGATGATTTTAATTGAAGTTTCACTTAAATATATACTAGCTGGAACCCGTCGAATTCGACGATCACTTTATTGACCGTAATGTTTCAAAAATCGTCGCATCATTATTCAAATGTATTTCATGTTAAAACATCTAATATAATTTACGACATTTCACTTAAAAAAAGAAAGTCGGAAAAATGCTTATAAATAGAAATACTATATATGACATCACTTTCTACAAAGTACTGTCAATGTGACGTCAAACTGACTCCAAATAAACAGATGCTATCTTTTATTTTCTATTTCGTTTAATACTAAGACTGTATGCTAGCTGACCCGTCCGGCGTTGCCCAGGCCCATGGTACCTTAAATGAACCTTAAACTTGTATTATTTTATACCTTTAACTCGATTTTGTTTGAATTTCTGTTTTTAAATGAAATCATCACGAAAAAAGTAATCATCTGTAACAAAACAATTACCTCGAACCGAACAAAACTCTGCCTTGTGATCCCGGTGCTTGCGGCAGCGCATATACCGCTAACAACATAAAAAAAAATCCCAAAAATTAACCTGGAGCAGAACGAACCCACCCGGCAACGTCCGAACCCATGATAATAACCTTAAATGAACCTTAAATTTGTATGATTTTATATCTTTAACTCGATTTTGTTTGAATTTCTATTTTTAAATAAAAGCACTGCGAAAAAAAATAATCAGCTGTAACAAAAAAAAATTACCTCGAACCGAACGAAACTCTGCCTTGTGACCCCGGTGCCTGCGGCAGCGTATACGCGGCCCGCCAATACCAGGAAAAAATTCCAAAAAATTAACCTGGAACGGAACGAACCCGCCCAGCATTGCCCGGGACCATGATAATAACCTTAAATTTGTATGGTTTTATATCTTTAAACTCGATTTTGTTTGAATTTCTATTTTTAAATGAAAACGTCAAATATATATATATATATATATATATATAAAATTATCTTGATCTTTCAGTCAATACATCTCAATTACACTACTTATTGCATTGGCTTCTTCTCCTGAAATAATTTAACTGACTTAATATTTTTATAGCTTACCGAAAGATGGCGCTTGCACTCTGATGTCTTATGATTTCATTCTTCAGTCCTTAACTTAAATGATTTATTATTAATGTATTTGGTACGATTTAATTTAACTCTACTAGTTTTAAATTTAATTAACTATAAAATCTATTTTAACATTATCATTTAATATTTACTCTGTGTATTTTATCTTTAATGAAAATGCTCTGAAGTATATTCAATTAATCGATATCTGTCGAGATTTTATTTTACTTCAATTTAGGTTTTGGCATCATCTTTTTCTCCAGTTGGTGTTAAATGTTATACATGTGGTTGCTCTGCTTCATTCATGCTATCACTTTCGTTTCCATTAAGTTTATATTTAATCTTTAATTAATCTTTGTTTTAATTTAATATTTCACTTTATTTCTAATTCTTTATGGTTCTTGCTGCTTCGATCGGGGTGTGAAATGATATAAATTGCTATGATTAGCAATATCGTTTTACAAAATCGTTGCAGCTTTCAAAGCTTTATGAAGTATGCACCCCTTGATAAGTATGCTTCTAAGTTTAAGCATTTTCATCCAATTATTTCTGTGATTTATTATTTGTTTTCCCTCTCATAAGTTTAATGGTCCTTTTTTATTATCATTCAGGTCGGCGTAAGTATTTTAAGTTACTATCGTAACTCATTGGTTCTTAATCTATATCGCAACTTATTGTGTAATTCCTTTCTCTATGTCAAATTCAGTTCTATATTTTAGTGAGCTGTTATTGTTTTAGTTCTATTAATAGCTAAATTTTAAGATTAAATTTTATTACGATATCTATTATATATATATATATATATATATATATAGTAATCATCTGTAACAAAAAAAAAAAAAAAAAAAAAAAAAAAAACCTCAAACAGAACGGAACTCGGGTTTGTGACCCAGCGCCTGCGACACGTATATGCAGGCCGCTAATAACATGGACAAATTCTCAAAAATTAATCTTGAACTGAACGAACCTCTGACTCGTGTTTCTACTGCCTGTGGCTGCGGCACCGTATAGCA
Source organism: Salticus scenicus (assembly GCA_963930645.1). Classification (NCBI taxonomy): domain Eukaryota; kingdom Metazoa; phylum Arthropoda; class Arachnida; order Araneae; family Salticidae; genus Salticus; species Salticus scenicus. Next base: position 175,623,325 of record OZ005648.1, read on the forward strand.
GGCATGCTACGCACGCGCTGCTAAATCCACTTTCCTCCACCAGGGAGCGCAGTATGTTGTATACGTTGGCCGATAATAACAAAAAAATTCCCAAAAACTAACCTGGAACTGAACGAACCCGCCCGGCAATGCCCGGGACCATGATAATAACCTTAAATGGAACTTAAATTCGTATGGTTTTATATCTTTAACTCGATTTTGTTTGAATTTCTATTTTTAAATAAAAGCAAGCATCGCAAAAAAAATAATAATAATAATCAGCTGTAACAAAAAATTACATCAAACGGAAAGGAACTCGGGTTCGTGACCCAGTGCCTGCGGCGCGTATATGCAGGCCGCTAATAACATGAAAATATTCTCAAAAATTAATCTTGAACTGCACGAACCTCTGACTCGTGTTACCACTGCGTGTGGCTGCGGCACCGTATAGCAGGCATGTTATGCACGCGCTGCAAAATCGCAGCGCAGTATGTTGTATACGAACATCACCAATCGCCTTGAATTTCCAAGACCTTTCAAATAAGGTGTCACATGGTGGTGTCAACTGCAAAATCCTTTAGTTACACTTTCCACCGCCAGGGGGAACAGCGTGTTCTATACGAACAACACCAACGGTCAGGAAATATCAAGACCTTTAAAATAAGTTGTAACACGATAGGGTCTACTGCAAAGTCACCTAGTTCCAATTTTAACCACCAGGGGGCGCACTATATTGTATACAAACATCTCCAATCAACATAAAATTTCAAGACCTTTATCAACAATTGCCTTCAATTTCCAAGACCTTTCAAATAAGGTGTCACATGGTGGTGTCAACTGCAAAATCCTTTAGTCGCACTTTCCACAGCCAGGGGGCCCAGTGTGTTCTGTACGAACATCACCAAAGATCAGGAAATACCAAAACCTTTAAAATAAGGTGCAACATGATAGGGCCTACTACAAAATCACCTGGTTCCATTTTTCACCACCAGGGGGGGGGCTTATATTGTATGGAAACATCCCCAATCAACATGAAATTTCAAGACCTTTAAAATGAGGTGCTACATGTGTGGGTCTAGAACGGATTTCCCTCTCAAACTAATTTCCCCCCTTCCCCCCCCTTCAAATCCACTCCCCCCCCTTTAAAATTAAAAATTCCAAAATCGGAGATATTGATATTTTAGTATTCGAGTCTAGTCCCCCCATGTTCAATTTCTTCACCGTGAAGTAATTTGGAGCTGAGTTATGTTCGCCAACGTGTGTTTAACCCCTGCCCCCCCCAGGGGGGGGGGAAACCGTTCGACTTTTTTTCTTTTTCTCTTTTCATAATATATTTACAGACCAAGACCTTTTTTTAGACACCTCCACCAAATTTTTACACTTAGCCGTTCTATCAATTTAGTGGAGACAGACAAAAACACGTTTCAAATTAATATATAGATATATACCATTTATTTTTAAATAGCAATTTTTCGAATACACGTATACATATGTACACATTATACTTATAATTACGTTCCCCATAAACATCAATCAGCAGCTGAAATTAATAAATGGATTGGTATATTGTCTATACACAAGATTCACTGGAGACAACACTGAGAAAAGAAAAACTTCAAAAATGTCCAATAGTTGTTCATAAAAAAAAAAAACCTAACACAGTGCATAAATAATTTTAACATTTATTGGATAGTTATTGATACTGTGTAACACATTCCATTTGTTCCATTTGGTAATTTTGGGATTCTTTAATGTAAAGCGGCATCTGGTGGACTTTTTGAACAAATGCATTTTTTAATTTCTTACTCGTATATTGTTTAGAGTCCGTATATCAAATTTGGTGGCAATCCGCTCGCTTGTGTTAGCTTACGTCTATAAGGGAAGTTTAAATATAATCAGCCTGTCTAAATTTATCTGTATATCTATCGCTGCATATATATGGAAGCTTCATTTTTCCTTTTTGTTAGAAATATTTTTTTCTCTCTCCTTCAGAGTATATTGAATTTAATCTCGGTGTACTAAGTTTTTGAAAGATACACACACACACTAACACGAATGCATAAATATTTTGCCATATTACTAAACAAATTAATTAAAATTTTTGTGAATTCCTGTTCATTTAATAACGTTTCATCTCATGTTTTCTTCATTGAATAAATGTTAGTTATCACGCTTCAGTTTCAGTATTTTCAGAATGAAATATCAAGAGTTACACTACAAAAATCTTTAATCATTATGCGTATGTAAGAATATGATGAATCAAGCTAATTTCTTACTTAAACCAAATTAACGTGACTTAAAATAATTTATGTAAATCAAATTTATTTGAATTAATAGTTTGTAAAATAATTGAAATTATTAATTTGAAAGAGCAGAGTTCAGTTTCTCAGATTCATAAATCAGAGTAATATTCATTCTTATCTTATTAAGTTATAATTGGATTGTGAAGCACGCCTTAAGCAAATTTTCTACGTATACGTAGGTTGTGATTTCAGCAAATCCAAATCCCATCTTAATCTGGAGTCAAACAGACATTCTTGCCTCCCATAGCCACATGACCTTTTTCCCCATTCTAAAGAGAAAAGAAGGATTACTGGTAATCGGGACGGGGGGTTAAAATCCCCACATAACCCCTCAGCACTTCAACAAGGATCAACGTCTGGCTCAAAATTCACTCTGGACGAGTTAAAAGTGGACTTTAAGCCTTTAAGTAGGAGTTGAAGGGGGGTCTTGATTTTAATTGAATTTGCAAAAATCCCGGGGGAAGCCATGCATGCAGGTGACTGATTAGAGCTCCTTTTTAAAAAATCATCACTTTTGGTGCTTGGATGGAGGGGGTGGTAAGCTCTCGTAGAGAACCCAGTTAATTTAATAAAAATTTTAATTTTAATGGTACGCTGATGGTTTGCATTATGAATGTTAACCAATTAAAAAATAATAATAATCAATGAATTTTAGCCAAATTTATCCAAAATTCAAAGACCAAAAGTCTTTTTTTTTTTTTTTTTTGTACAGAGCCAATTAGTTTTATAACATAAAATTACTCATTGAAAGTTTTTTTTTTTTTTTTTTTTTTTTTTTACAATATAAGAAATATAATAGATGAATCCTTGAAATTTTACATAAAAATATTCTTTCAAAATGTGTATCTTTTTAAAATTAAAAACATTTACTCAAATGCTGAATGTGCATACATACAGGGTGATCAGAAAAAGAGTATACTTTAAAAAACTTAATAATTCACAAAACGATGCAAATTGACACACATGATTCGAACGATATGGGGTTTTATTTGAAATACAAAAAAAAAAAAAAAAAAAAAAAAAAAAAAAAAAGTACAAAAAATGGCCGACAGATGGCGTTTTATGTGATAAGAAAAGTAATAATTAGCAAAAACGATGTTATTCAGAGCAAAGACGATTGACAAAGCAAAGACGATATTCTTCAGAACAAATGCTCAACATGTCGACCGCCATTCTTCAACAGTAGCTGTAGTCGAGGGACAATGTTGTGAACAGCACTGTACAACATATCTGTAGTTATCTTGAGACACGTCAAATGTTGTCTTTTAGCATCCCTAATGATGTCGGTCGATTGTGGTAGACGTGCAACTTCAGGTTACCCCAGAGCCAATAATCACACTGAGTGAGATCTGGGGACCTGGGAGGCCAAGCATGACGAAAGTGGCAGCTCAGCAGGCGATAATTACCAAACGATGTGCGCAAGAGATTTTTCACACGTCTAGCAATATGGGATGGAACACTATCCTGCATAAAAATCGTGCGTTCCAGCAAGTGTTTATCAGCCAGACTAGGGATGATGCGATTCTGTAACATATCGGCGTACCACTCACCCGTCACGCTAAGAGTTACAAAGCCATAATCACGCATTTTCTCGAAAAAAAAAGGGACTGATTACGGTAGATGTGGTAAATCCACACCACACCGTGACTTTTTCGTCGTGTTTGTCCGAAAGTTTTAGGATTTTTGGTAGTCCAAATTCTGCAGTTGTGGGAGTTGACAAACCCTCGAGTGTGTGAAATGGCATTCGTCGGTCCACAACACGTTGGACAACCAATCTTCATCTTCCGCCATCTTTTCAAACGCCCACATTGCAAATGCTGTACACTTCACAAAATCACCTGGTTACAGTTCATGAATCATGATGACGCTCGATTTTGTAAGGATAGCATCGTAGGGTACGCCTTAGTGCTACCCAAACAATAGTGTAGGGAATGCCAGTGCGATGTGCGACTTCACGAGCGCTAACTTCCCCATACGTAGACGAACCCGCTACAATCTCCATTTCTTCCTGAGCTCTCTCAGCAGCATTAGTACTTGTGCTTGGTTGGCCAATACGGGACCCATCGTATAAACAAACCGTGGCTTCGAACTTCTCTTCGCATCTGAACATGCCATAGCTTTACCCGTTCGAATACACTTCCTATGGCGATAGGATCGTAAAGCTGCAGTAGGGGATTTCCCATTCTGATTGAACAGGTTTAATAACAGTGCCTTTTCTGGTAACGTCAACATTCTGCGATTGCTGGTGTATCTGATTCGCTCTCTCATTACAGCTCGTTTTATACATGATTCTCAAGAAGCATCACTGACGGTTTGTTGTCTAGCGCCATCTGTTGGCCCCCCCCTTTTTTTTTTTTTAAGGTTGAAATAAAACCCTATGCCATTCCAAGCACATGTGTCAATTTTTATTTCTCTACCTACACTATTCCTTGAATTATTAATTTTTGAAATGTATACTTCTTTTCTGATCACCCTGTATATACACATATATGTATGTATGTATGTATATATAATCCTCAAACACTGAATATATATGTATATATAATGAATGAACAAAGTTACAAGAGAACAATTATCTGACACTTGAATGTGAATGCTAATGAGAATATATTTTCTGGTACTTTCTAAACATTATGCTTTTTTTTTTTATGTGATTTTATATTAGTTTTTGATTTTATATTAGTCGTTCTGTTTCAAGATTGCCAAACGTCACTATTCAGATTTCACAGTTTCCAAAATAACAAAAGAACTTTTAGGTCAATGCCTTTTCAGTGGCTATTTCGTGACAAAAGATTATTTTAAGCGAGCATTCACTGACAAATAAATAGGAAAAATTTTGTGTATAGCTTACACCTACTTTTAGATTGATGCATCGTTATCTGAATCGGTGATCGATTTTGAATACACCCAACGTTCATCGTTAATCTTTGAGAAGATATACCATAAAATGAAAATATAATAAAATAAAAGAAGAAAGAAGTTATTATTATTATTATTATTATTATTTAAGGAATGTTTTTAAATTATTATTACTGTGCAATTTGAGTTTCGATATTTTCTAAAACAAATGCTTATAAGGTAAATTGATACTATACAGAGAAGAAGTTGAAAACCTTCGTCGTTTCTCATTTTATTTTCTAATAATGTACATAAAACTTAATAGAAATGGCTTATCTTTAGAAAATAAATTATATATATAGATATTATTTATATTATTATTATTATTGTTGTTATTATTGTTGTTGTTGTTATTGTTGTTGTTGTTATTTGTATTTTATTACTATTGTTATCTTCGTCTTCGTCTTCGTCTTCTTCTTATTATTTTTATCTGTGCTTAAAATCATGTGTTAATATATTCAAATATATAATTATCAGTTCTCAATTGTTTTTTCTGATCGATTTTCAATAATAAATTAAAATTATCGCTTTCTTCAGTTGAAATTAAAGTGGAAGACAAAAATACCATTTGTTTAATGACTTTGTGCACAAAATATTGTTTGAATGAAATCAATTATAAAAGTTGTATTCGAAATATCATGGTCTCCGTTTTATAAAAGGCAATTTTGAACAATCTCATTTGGCTTTGCAATCGTCCTCTTAATATTATCGCTAACTATGCGCTCTTATTCGCATGGATTTTCTATCCTTTATTTATTTATTTATTTATTTTTTCAGTAAATGTTCTTAAGCTACCGCGGAAAAAAAATAAAAATAAAGAATAACCAAATCCTTAAATTTATGTTTGAATATCAATTTATAATGGGACATCATCAAAAATATTAGAATTCTTCATTATCAAAACAAGTCTTATACAATGCTTCCAACTTGTCTCCAAGACTTCATCATTATCCATTCCCTAAGGTACTCTATCACCCATTGACGGTAACAATCCATTATTTTTTTTCTCCCTCTTCCTTTTTTATTTTTTTATTTTTTTAATTTTTTTATTTTTTTTATTCACCTATGGTGAATGACGCGACATCATCAGCTAAATAGGTATTCCATTTTTTGCTCAGGAATAATTCATAAACCGTTGACAGGATCCCGATGCCCGATTTTTTCTCTCCCTTTTATGAGAGGAAAAAATGATTTGTAAGAGGGAGAGCAATAATAGGGTGACATCGTATAATTCATGTAGGATAATGAAAGATATTGTTTATTTAACAGGGAATAGACTGGAAGAAATGCCTCGTTATGATGGTTGAAAGATTACACACGCACTTGTGTTAGAAAAACAGTATATATAACTTTTATTATATCTAGGCAGGGCGTCTTCATGCTTGTTAATAAAACAAAAAACTTACAATTAACCAAAATATGCGTTTTTAATCAGAGAATGGTTGATCGGAATGTTCATGCAAAGGAATTTGATTGGAGATTGGTTCTGATAGATATGCCTAAGTAGTAAGCCGTGTACTTTGACCGACGGAAGTGACGTCATAGGAGGGGGGGGGAAGGAAACCGGAAGTGACGTAACGGTTGGTTGGTTGCTTCCCTATTATTAAAATCTGTGCGCATGTGTTTCTTTGTTTGTTTGTCTGCCACGCAACCACTGAAAAACGATAAACTCCGGCCCTATTTGTCGCACGGATTTCGGGCAGGTATCGTCGGACTGGTAATTTATCGCAGATATTCGTTATCGGATTTGCCAAGTTACCCGACCCTAATTAGTGGAGATATTAATTAAAACTTCGACCCATATCGATTGAAAAGTGACCGAGAATCCACGGCTAATTCCTTAAAAACAGACATTCTAACGGAAAAAGGGAAAAATAAATTATAAATACATGTCCTATCGTTACAAATGAGGTACCAAATGAAAGGGGAGATTTTTTTGATTCCGGCGGATTAAATAGTTTATCGATCGGAAAATTAGATATTTTAAATTAAAATTATTATGAGTAATGGAGAGGGGGAGGGGGCAAAAAAAAAAAAAAAGAGTTAGACCGTTCAAAATTGCTATATAAAGGATTTGGGGCCTAAAAAAAATGTAAAATTATTAGAAGGGGGGGAGGAATAGAAATTGAGTTAGACCGGTCGAAATTGGTATAGGTAGGTTTTTGGGGTTTACAAATCGAATGAGGATATTTTCGAAAAGGTAAAATTATTAGGAGGGACGGAAAGAGGGGGGGAGTGTGGGCAAAAAATAGAAATTGAGTTAGAACATTCAAAATTGGTATATGTAGGTTTTTGGGGTCTACAAATCGAATGAGGTTATTTTCGAAAGTGTAGAATTATTAGTAGTGGCGGAAAGGGGGGGAGGTAGCAAAATAACAGAAACTAAGTGAGACAGTTCAAAATTGGTATTTATAGAATTTGGGGCCTACAGATCGAATGAGAATATTTTCGAAAGTGTAAAATTATTAGGAGTGACGGAAAGGTGGGGAAAGTGGGAAAAAAATATAAATTGAGTTAGACCGTTCATAATTGGTATATGTAGGTCTTTTTGGTCTACAAATCGAATGAGGATATTTTCGGAAATGTAAAATTATTAGGAGGGACGGGTAGGGGGCGAAGGGGGGCAAAAATCGAAATTGAGTTAGACCGTTCAAAATTGGTTTGTATGTGTTTTAGGGGCCTACAAGTCGAATGATTATATTATAGAAAGTCTAAAATTATTAGGAGGGGAGGGAAGGTGGGTGAATGGGCAGAATCTTAGAAACACAATTAGAGCGTTAAAAATTGGTATTATTAGGTATGAAGGCTCGATAAATCGGTTGCGTATACCCATATAACAAATATTCTTCCGTAGGAAATCCCACGGTAAGTCCCAGATTTCCCATAATCCTCCCAGCATATTCCGTACGAATGCAAATGTCCGACGTACCTGCCGCCGTAGAAACATCGTCATTTCGTATCTCCGTCGTAGTTCCCGAGAATTACCTCTATCAAATCATTCCTAGAAATATCAAATTAGATATTCCCTCAGACTTTCCAAACATGTCCGTTCTTCCTCCGGGAAGAATCCGGGAGGTTCAAGATATCCCAGGGAGCGATGTAGGAAGGTCATTGTTAAATGGGTACTTTCGAAAATGTGGAAGTATTAGGAGGGGCGGGAAGGGTGAGTGAAGAAATACTCGCACGCAACGTGCGTATCCTTTTATTCGTGCGCGGGCACGGGTCTACACTGCCGAAGGCAGCGAATACTCGGTGCGAGTTTTTTCCCGATTAGAAATGATTTTTTTTTAAGTTCTTTTCTTAAGAATAAAACTTTATGTGTGATAATATGCAATTTTGAGAAATCATCAATTCTAGTGATTCATTTAAAAATAGTGACCCGCTAGCGGGCGGAGCTCGATAATGTTTTAATAAATCAGGAATTCTAATTTAATTCAGATGACAAATTAATTAATGTAAATAAATAATATTCTAACTCAAAGCATAACTTAGAAAATTAACACATTTTGAATAATATTATTTTCTTTCAAAATTATCCATTTTTTGCATAATATAGTAAATTCAATTTTAGTAATTAAAAATATATATTGATCTAAATTTGACATTTTATGACATTTTTACTAAATTCTTTAAATTTTATACTTAACAAGTTTTTACTTAAAATACTAATAATAATAAATAAATGAATAAATAAAGTCGTCATAGTGTGGGTGATCTAATTGTTCGATTTTTTTGTTTCTATTTTCTAAAAAAAATAAAAAAAAAAGAAAAGAAAAAAAAAACAGGATGAAAAGGACTTACAAAGTAGATTTCAAAACTAACACTTTCCACTGTCCATTCAGTCACAGTTGCAATTAGGGGACCAAACACAAATTAAAAGAAAAAAAAAAAAACACTTCGGAACTTCCTGTATTACAAAAAGCTACAAATGGCTTGTAATTTTAACACATGATTTCATTTATATGTACAATATTCTCTTGCTCTTTTGAGTTAATTGTATGATTAAATATATATTATCAAATATATATTATATATTAAAAATATTATCAAGTATTTTTTTTTTTTTTTTTATAATAAAAAGTATGGATTAAAAAAAAAAAAATTACAAAACAGTAGAGAAACACTCTATTGAAACATAAAATACAAAGGTGTAATTTGTGCAACATTTGTTGAGATGTGAATATTTACAGTAAAAATAAATTGTCATTGCGCCAGCGAGAAATATAAGCTGCTGTTTGCAAAAATTGCAACACCCTGAAAAAATGCGAATATCAGAATGATATTTATAGGGCACATACACTATAGTAGGAAGAACAATTGATTAAAATTTCATGAAATGAGTAATATGTGCTGAGAAAACAGTACATAAAACAGCGACCTCTGTAAGCAATAGCAGCACTTATCTGCCTAGGCAATGAATCGAACAGCGATTGGATGACATGTACGGGTAGAGCACTTCATGAAGCTTCAACACGATGCCACAATTCATCGATCGTAGTTACTGTTGAGTGTTGGAGGGCCACTCGCTTTCCATAGATTAAACAGTCATTTTCATTGGTGCGAGATCAGGAGAACACGCTGGTCGGAGCAACGGTTAAACACATTCTGTATAAAGGAAGGTCCGGACAATACAGACAACTTGCGGTCGTGCATTATCCTGCTTAAATTTTGCGCTACGCAGACCTTGAATATAGGGCAGAGCGGCGGGATTTAACTCACCAGAAATTTAGTGGTTGCTGTACAGAGTGCCGGGAATGCGAACAAGATGTAATCGAAACGTGTATCCAATGGGACCCCATACCATCACTGCAGCTGATGGACAGCGTGGTGATGTCGAATCCCAGCTGGCAATGTGCAATAGTCACGATGCCGTTAAATACGGATAAGACAATCTTGGTGCTGTAAAAAGGATTGTAATTTGTCTGAAAGGTGATTTCACGCCATTCCTGCGTCTAGGTTCGTCGTTGATCACACATTAAAGGCGCTCATGTCAGTGATGCAGTTTTGAGGGTAATCAAAATTTTGGTAACCGCATACTGTGTCACTACGTGGAGTGATAGTATGCAGTACCATCGGAGCACGTCTCGACCACCTCTTGTTTTCATTCCCGCCACTCTGAATACCAGCCGTTACATTTCTGACGAGTTAAGGTCCATCTCTCGGCCCCATATTCAAGGCCTCCGAAGCGCAATATTTAGGCAGGATAATTCACGACCGCAAGATATCTGCATTGTCTGGACCTTCCTTTATACAGAATGTGATTAACCGTTACTCCGACCAGCGCGTTCTCCTGATCTTGCACCAATGAAAATGACTGTTTAATCTATGGAAAGCGAGTGGCCCTCCACCACTCACCAGTAACTACGATCGATGAATTGTGGCATCGTGTTGAAGCTTCATGAAGTGCTCTACCCGTACATGTCATCCAATCGCTGTTCGATTGAATGCCTAGGCAGATAAGAGCTGCTATTGCTCACAGAGGTCGCTGATTTATGTACTGTTTTCTCAGTACATATTACTCCAAATTTCCTGAAATTTGAATCAATTATTCTTCCTACTATAATGTATGTGCCCAATAAACATCATTCTGATATTCGCATTCTTTCATGGTGTTGCAATTTTTACAAACAGCAGTATAAAAGAAAAATATATTATATAAGTTGAAAGCTAAATATATTTACCAACTGATGTCAAAAGTTCATATGAATAGAGTAAAAATTAAGAAAATTATCGGCAAAAGAATGAGCTGGATTTTAGATGTTTCGCAGAGTTGAAATTCATGTAAGGGATTTTTCGCCTGCCACATATTTAATTTAGAAATCCAATTATTTTACCCGTGTTGAAACATTTCTTTTTGGTGAAAAACACATTATAAATGCTGAAATCTTAGTTAATATATATATATATATATATTAGGGTTAAAAATACATTAATTTAATTAAATATATATATATATATATATATATATTTAAAATGTAACATGCAGTAAAATCCTTTATAATATATATACAGGCTGATTATTAAAAAAAAAAAAAAAAAAAAAAAAAAAAAAAAAAAAAAAAACTGCCCCGATATATGAGACCATAGCTGTCATATCGTCTGAATAAAATTTTGGTGGGATTTATTTTAAGGTTTGCGCTCAAGAATTTTATAAAAAAACAACAGTTAAACTCTAACAGTTACGGTTACAGTAAAAAATTTCAAAAATTTCAAATGGCAACAGCTATTTTTTTTTTTTTTTATTGAAATGGAATCTCCATAGCAAAAAAACATAAACAGCGTTGTAACGGTACCTGTAGCATGAAATTCGCCAGCGCTAAGAACAAAAGAATAAAAAACGACTGTTATGTGCCTACCAGAGCCAACACCTCCTGTAAGGAGGTAGCCATTTGAAATTTTCGAAATTCTGTTACAGTAATCGGTCAATTTTATCCTATGAACACTTACTATAATGTATGTTGGATCACGGTGATTGGATGTAATCGGCCGATCTTCTGTGACGTAAAACTCAGCTCGGAGGCATTATTAGAGAGGGTGTTGCCAGAGCACGACTTGACACATTTTTTAATGGCGTCACATTTTACACTGAGTCTTTGGTTCAGACTAAAGTCTACCGATTCTGCTTCGAAACGGAATGAAAAGATCACGGTATCCTTAATATCGTGTAAGGCTACTGAATAAAAGCTTTAATTTCATTGTTAGTTATGACGCCTCGTGACTGACGTCATCGCACTATGTGAAAAAAAAAAAAAAAAAAAAAAAGGCATTGTGAAATGGCAATCAAAATCGAATTTGATGATGATAATGATGTTTCCCAGTAAGCGGCATATTGTTCACTAACAGGAAAGCAAGACACATATTACGCATTTCACAATGCCTTACTTTTCACTTAGTGTGATGACGTCAGTCATGACGGTATCTTACGACTAACAACGAAATTAAAACCCTTATTCAGTAGACCTACATGAAATTAAGTATACCATGGTCTCTTCTCGTTTCGAAGCAGAATCAGTAGACTTCAGTGAGAGCCGAAGATTCAATGTGAAATGTGACGTCATTAAGAAAATGAAAGTCGTGCTCTAGTTGGCACATCACAGCTGTTTTCTGTTTTCTTCTTAGTATTAGCGTTGGTGATTTTCACGCTAGAGGTACCATTCCAACGCTATTTATGTTTTTTTTTTTTTTTTTTTTTTTGCTATGGAGATCCCATTCCAATAATAATAAAAAAAAAGGGTGTTGCCATTTGAAAATTTCGAAATTTTGTTACTGTATCCGTAACTTTTAGAGTTTAACTATTGTTTTTTACATAATTCTTGAGCGCATACCTCAAAATACCTTCCACCAAATTTTTATTCAGTTTCTTGGAACAGTATGATAGCTATGGTCTCATATATCGGGGTAGTTTTTTTTTATTATCACCCTGTATATATGTTACCGTTAAAGTATATAATTCAGTTATTTCATAGAATAACTAGGTATTTCATGAAATAACTAGACAAGTCAGTTAAAGTATATAATAGATAAAAAATTTCATACTTTGCCTAGTTATTCTATGAAATAACTAGTTATTCTATTGAATAACTAATGACAGACCGTTAAAGTATAAAATAATCAATTTCAAAATTATTTTATAAATTAATTGATCATAAATTCATGTACGCAAAGCGTACAGACGTTCGAAATACTGGCTGCTGCAGTACAAAATTGTGCATATGTTTCAGATTCATGCATCTTTAGATAGGGGTATCCAGTGATGTTTTTTTTTGTTTTCATGTACACAAAGCGTACCGACATGCATGATACTGGCTGCTGCAGTACAACATTTTGCATTTTTTTTTTCATGCATTTTAAGTAAACTTTTGTATCTCAAAATGCATGAATCTGAAACATATGCACAATTTTGCACTTCAGCAGCCAGTATTTCGAACGTCTGTACGCTTTGCGTACATAAAAAGCAAAGAAAAAAAAATCACTGGATACCCCTATCTCAAGATGCATGAATCTGAAACGTATGCACGATTTTGTACTGCAGCAGCCAGTATTTCGAACGTCTGTACGCTTTGCGTACATAAAAACAAAAAAAGAACATCACTGGATACCCCTATTTCAAGATGCATGAATCCGGAACATATGCACAATTTTGCACTGCAGCAGCCAGTATTTCGAACGTCTGTACGCTTTGCGTACATGAAAACCAAAAAAAAAAAAAAAATCATTGGATACCCCTATCTCAAAATTCATGAATCTGAAAAGTATGCACAATTTTGTACTGCAACAGCCAGTATCTCGAATGTCTGTACGCTTTGCGTACATGAAAAAAAATCACTGTGGGTACTCCTATCTCAAAGTGCATGTGTCTGTAAATTATGCAAAATTTTGTGCTGCAGAAATGCTAAAATAACCGGTAAATGTGGTAAATATTGAATAATTAATCACATTCCCCAAAATTTTGCGGTGATTATGCATAATCATTTCATACTTTAACGATCAAGTAATCGTTATTCTATAGAATACCTAGTTAAATCGTAGAATTCAATAATATTATATACTTTAACTGACTTGTCTAGTTATTTCATGAAGTACCTAGTTATTCTATGAAATAACGGATTTCATGCTTTAACTGTAACATATATATATATATATATATATATATATATATTATATACATAACTACAACAAAATTTTATTATATAACACATTATAACAAAATATTTAGCATATTGGGAAAAAACATGTAAAAAAAAAAAAAAAAAAAAAAAATATCCTTGCGCGGAAAATATTTTAAATAAATATTTTTCTTTTCATAAGTGTATTTATTTTATTTATTTTATTAATAACATTAATAGGACCTTCTCTTTCAAAATCTATTTTTTCGTTTCACTGAAATCACTAAATTATAAATATTTTAAAATTATTCTTGCAATAGTATATTTTCTTTGAATTGTGTTTGAAAATGCAGTTAGTGATATTTTTTTAATCAATAGGTTTCACTTTGACATTTAATAATTTTTAGACCATTCAATCAATAAAAATAAGCTGTATGATAAAAAGGAGGAGCTAAAAATACTCCGGAATAAATTAAAATGTTGACATCTATGTTTATGTATGATAAACTTAATTATATATCGAGAGAGTATATTTTTTAGTTCCTGATATTATCCATGACCCATTTTGACATTATTCTGTCATATAACCATCCTTATCTAAAGATTTCTTTTCTTTTTCTTTTTATAAACTTGTCAAAGGAAATTTAAAGCTAAATATTATTAAAAAATTGTTGACATAATATAAAAAACAGCAGCCATTTTTTTTTTTTTCAAAATTAATTTTAAGCAGCATAAGAAAAGTGAAATGTATTGAAAGTACAGCCAGTATTAAGTAAAAGCATCAAAGATTAACATTGAGGGAGTTTTTTTTTATGCTTAAAAAAAAAAAAAAAAAAAAAAAAAAAAAAAATACATTGCAAATTTTCTGGAAAATGATAAGCTATTTTTTTTTCTTTTTGATTAATTCGTTAATCATGAATGTAATATTTATAGGACATTAATTACTGTTAATTACAGCAATTTAAATACTAATGAAGATAATTAACGCTGAGATTTATGAAGTAATTTTGAATGCAATTAGTTTTGCCTCAATTTAATCATTTTTGAAAGTGTTTTAGAGAATCTTTTTTATAAGTACAATACAATTTATACTTTTTATTTCTTAAATTATACCCAAATATCACAGTCAAAGATCACTTGTAGTGTTTTTGCAAAAGATTTTCAGAAAAGCTATTAAAAAAAAAAATCTTATAAAATAAACTAAAAAAGTAAAACATTCTCGACATTTTATTACTGCTGTATGGTTATTATGTTTTTTTTTTTTAAAGGGGGGGGGGGGGGGGAGAGGAAAAGAAAAGAAAAAAATTATTATTTTTAAATGTTTTTAAATGTTACTGATATGTTTTGATTATGTATTGCGTACAAAACTAGTAAGTAGTGCAAATTCTTACATATTTGCTAGTCCAGTCATTTGTTGATCATTTAATATTTATTTTGATAGTTATAAAAAATTCTCGAACATTGAATTTTGAAAATTATCAGTAGAATGTGCGTAGAATTGTGGCAAAACCAACATAAGGTAGTGTTTGTTTATTTTTATAAGTCTGCATTTAGTTTAATTATGCTTATTGCCTTGAGATTTCCCTGTTACATAATAACAAATTATACGTTTATGTTTATGTTTATGCCTATTTTATTAATTTAAGGAAAAGACACACATACATACATATATATAAGCTTGCAATAGTAAATCGTATATATAAATATCTACAAAGAAAAAAATATACTAACATTGTATTAAAAGACAGTTTAAAATTTATACGCTAAAATTCTATAGAAATCAATATGTACTTCAAACAATTATTTTATGCATAATTAAAGATCCCTTCAGAGCATTTTAATTCGTTTATAGTTTTTATGTTGTATTGTTTTTTATGTTTAAATTCAGATAAGATATATTTCCCAAGGGTCAAAACTAATAAATTCCACAGTTTTTAACTGTAGGGCTGAATAATACATTTCAAATGAAAAAAAAAAAAATAATAATAATAATTTTTTTAATATTCTCAAAAACCGATTTTCTACAAAAGATGGTTTCAAACTTCAGTTAAATCGAAATAAAATAGAATTTTTGCTAAGCTGTGCATAAAAATAGATTGCGTTTAAACCAAAGTGTACTCTAATTTGAACATTTCTAAAATAACTTGCAAAAACATGAAAATTTTATAAAAATAAGCTCTAAATAAATATTCTTAAAACTGAGTGATTAATTACACTGCCCGGCATTAAAATTGCTCCTGACACCTTTTCTTCATATTCTTATGTTCTGAATCCGAATATGACGCCCATTTTGCCCTATCACCTACCATTTTTTAGGAACGGACCCCTAATTTTTTTAATTTTTCGGTGATTTTATGGCTATAAATTTCATTTTTAGGAGGAAGGAGGATTATTTTAACAGTTAAATATCTTCTGAGGGCTACATGATCATAAAATTATAGAACAGGGGAAAAAATGAGGGATGGTTTGGTGTTTCTAGAAAACTGTTGTTGACTGGGGGCGAAATGGGAGTCATATTCGGATTTAGGAGGTCATTTTACATAAGAATAAACAAGAATGGTATTTGAACTCGATTTTTTTTTTTTTTTTTCTGAGCAGTGTTATTAACTTACTACCAAAATTTGGATTTTATTTACTTCACTTATAATTTCCTGAGATCAATTTTATATTTTAAAATAATTATAATTTTTAATTTTTCACATATAGCACTATATATATATAGATGTTCTTCAATCAGAAAATCAGAAAATTTTTTCGCCACGTGATTGGTACAAAAAAAAAAAAAAAAAAAAAAAAAATCCGCAAATGGAAACACCGTTTTATATGATCCAGTTCAAATGACGTTATAAGGACTTTTTCTCTACAAGCACTTTAAAAAAGTTCATCATTAACAGAAATGCAATAGTTATAGGTATGCCAGAAAATTAGTTCAAAATACATTGCATAAAATTAGAAAAATCAAAGCTCAACCTCATACAATTCAAGTGTGACTTTAACGAAGATTCAGAATTTAATGTAATTAATATAAGAAAATCTGTAGTAGGTAGACTACAGCATTTGGAAGATGCAGACTGCATTTACTGTATTCAGCAAATGAAACTGTAATAAGGGAAAAGTAAAAAGATGTAAAGGACTTGTTAAAATTCATTACTCATATTAAACATAATTATTTTAAATTTTTAAGGACAAATGGGCATGATGGGAGCTCCAATACAGCTAACAACGAAGACATTAATTATATTGCTGATAAATGAGTTTAAAGAAAATAATATATTATTAATAATATTATTTATTTTTGATGAAATCTTTAATAAAAATACACATGATGACATTTTTCTGTAGTAAAATATTATTTGAAGATTGACATTTAATTCATAATTTTCTTTCAATGGCAAATTAAATAATTTCCAACATTTTCTTGTTGTTTTATAATGTGAATTTTTCTGTTTATATCCTCATAATAAGAAAGGAATATATTTTTTATATAGATTATGTCACAGCAAATAAAATAACAGGTCTTTCAAAAAAAAAAAAAAAAAAAAAAAAAAAAGTATGTAATTTTAAACTGAGATACAGCCGTTCTTTTAAATTTTTTTTTATTTTAAATATATGTTTAAACATTAAATTTTAAAGAGAGTATAATGTATCTTTGAATTTGTACATTTTTCAAATATATATATATATATATAAAAAAAAAAAAAAACTTTCTTTTGAAAATAAAATTAATAAATTATATAATTTTTTAACCCCCTCTTTTATCTTTCACCTAAATTACTTCCATTACCCTACTACCGTAGGTAATGGGAATATTCTATTCGTTCAAAAAATTCGATGACGAGTTTCCAACTGATTTACATGTTTTAAGAAGTCCAAAAAAGTGTTTTTTGGTAATTTGTCAGTGTGTGTATGTATGTGTGCGGGAAATATTCTGAATATCATATCTCTGAAACTAATGAAGATAGAATTCCGAAACTTGATTGAGTTAGGTATAATGTACAAATGAACTTTTAACTTTTGTTGAAAATTGGAAAACCAGAAATCGGACATATGAAACCATAAGTCCGTGTCTCAAAAAGGACTATAGCGGTATTATTCAATGTTGCTAAATAAACACTTTATTAGATGTTCTTCCGTATGTAATAATTTATTAGTACATGGAAATTGAGGCGCCCTGTACAAGTAGGGCAATTTGAGGTTTCGCCAGTGCAAAATGGGGAAAAAAAAAAAAAAAAAAAAAACCTCACCACATTAATTCTTTTTTAGATATCCCTTTCGTATGTGATTATTGTTTTTGGTCAACAATTGAGTTTGCCAAGTTTTAGTAAAAGTCGATATCTCAAAAGCGGCTCTAACAATTTTCTTTTAAGTTGCTACATATAAACCCTTTTTCAGATATCATCTCGTATGTATTACGGGCTTATTAGAAGAAAATTGACAGTAATTCTGATTAGGTAGGTCAGCTTGAGATCTCGGAAATGGCTATTTCAAAAAATGCCTCTACCTGTTTTTTTAAACTCGCTATGTAAACTCAGTTTATATGCCTTTATACATGTATTGTTTTCTCTCATACCAGCCGCCCAGATGGTGTAGTGTTTAGCGTCTCTGACACCTACACGATTGGGTCTGGGTTCGAATCTCGGACAAGGCACTGACGTGTCCCTGTTAGGGGTAGGGATGATTGCCCATTGGGTGCCGCCTTTGCAAATGGTCATTAGGTGTCTAATTTGTTAGGTAAATTTTACGTCTCCTGGACACAGTATCTCCAAAAAGTTAATATAATACACGTAATAGTGGATAATGGAAGTCGTGCGGTTGTTAAACACCAAATTTTGTTTTTAATTATTTTTTTTAATAGAGAATAATTGTTTTTACTATTTTTATTACTTAAAAAAAGAAGGAAAAAAATCATTGTATTCAGAAAAATTGCGCACTGCTAAACAATTCATATTTCATTTTAACTAGTGTGATGCTCTTCAGTTTACCAGATATGTACATAATTTTAATAAACATGCAGACTTATTTTATGCAAATACTTCTTATTCTAAGTATAGTGATTTTTTTTTCTTTTAAGATTTCAGATTGCAACAAAATGGCAATTTTATTTTGAAATTGGTACAGCAATTTCGTTTAAATAATTCAATTTGATTATCTTTCTCCTAAAATTGCAATTTTGAAGGTACCAAATACATGTACATCATATTTAAAGTAAATTAATATATCTGTTCCTCCGACTTTCGTGCTTTACAATAAATTACTCTTGTTTGTATACAAAAGAGCATTTTTACTTATTTCAATATTAATGATATTTAATATATTGTTTTAATTACATATAATTCCTAAATTATAACTAAATTGTACGTTACAGTAACATATGTTAGTCATAAAGACAATGTTATATTATCGAACAATAATTAAATATCTTGAACGTAATTTTCTTTAATACCTACTGTAATCTTATTAAAATAAAGCTTAATTATTATTTAACGATCAACTAAACTTTGATAGCATTCAAATCATTTTCACAAGTTAATTTTATTCCTCTTACTGTAACATATTCAGCGATTAGCAAACAGTAAGGGCTTTTATGTACAACATTCTTTAGACTACATGTCACCAATCTTCTCTTAAACAGCAGCACACATGTTCCATTACAGCAAACCTGTCTGAACGATAATATAGAAGATTTATAATTGTCAACACTTTTCCTTTTAACAAGGGAATGATTGCCAATAAAGAAAGCTAACCCAACAAATATAAAGATGTGAGGAGAAAGAGGGGGGAGGTCAAGCAAATATTCCTCTTCCCTTAACAAATTGCCATGATGGGGGTAACTCCAACCGCAAGGTTGATGATAATGTTATTGTTCACTGCTGTTGAGAGAGTGTTCACAGGAAGTGTTTAAATGACATTGGCGATTTATATACGGAGATAAATCTTGTGATGTTAAAGGTGTGTTTATTTAGCGTCTCTAGCCATAACTCTTTTATAGGAAGTTATTGTGATTAAAATGTTTAAATAAAGGTTTGGGTTGTATAAGATTCTCAAATTTAATATATTTATACTGAAGAATTCCTTCGTTAAAAAATTATTATTTTATGATTTGATGTGCAACAAATCTAATTATATATCATGCATTTTTTTATTATATACACATGAAAACGCATACACACATACGCATGCACGCATAACTGTATGCTGTGTATTTATATATGACTAAATTAAAAGTTTTATTAATAAATTTTTACAAAGTATGTGAACACACAAAAATTATTAACTATTTTGAACCAATTAAAAAACTTAAATTTAATTTAAAAGTATAGAGCAAAGTAAATTTACACCAACGTTAAACATGTCAAAATAAAGAATTTTAAAATTCGTGTACTGTAGATTCGATAACTTTGAGCATACCATCATCAATGCAGTATAGCAAGACTTAGGCTACTATATATATATAAGCTTGAACATCCGGCATGTTTTGCCTTAGGGTTATCACTTGTACCCAATGAGTCAGTAGATTATCTAGTGATAACCATTGTTCCAGTCATCCTGTGTTACATTTGAGATACTTTTGAATTACGATTTTTATTTATTTATTTATTTTTTAGATTTTAGCTTAATAAAATAAGATATCTAGTATAAGATATCTAAAAAGTTTGTCTAGCAATAAATTACTGAAATCACTAAAAAAACACATAAAATGTTTATATTTCCCTCAGATTATATGAGTTAAATAACATTTCAGCGACAAGTGTGCCAAATAGGAAACCTGGCGTCTTCCATGGCAAAAAAAAAAAAAAAAAAAAAAAAAGGCGTTTGATGCAACAGCCTATATTATTATAGGGGCCCTAAACAAGAATTGGAACTGAAACTGGAATAAATCTTCTTGGAATTCCTAGAACAGGGTCCTTTACTTCCGGGCTGAACTTTAGAGCCTTGCTTTTAATGTTGAGCCAATTAAATAGAAAAGTTTAGCTGCAGTTAAGAACTGTGTAAAATAGGATGCAGAATATATCTGCTAAAATAAATTTAAAAAAAATCTAAAAATTTTTTATAAGAAACGTGAGTTTAAACAAAAGTATATATTAAGAATAAAAAAGCGTAAATTAAATGGAAGCTTAATCAAATTAAATAAAAAATTAGGAGAAGTTTACAGATTCATAGGAGTTAGCAAAACAAATGCCGACGGATAGCCAAGAACTGACACATAAAAAGGGAGTAGCATAAGGTCGGGATGTTAAAGTAATACAAAAAAAAAAAGAAAAAAAAAAGCATTTTTCCGTGGACGTACAATTTTTTTTTATTCATACACACCCTGTAACAGTCAGCACTCGGTTCGTCAAAAACAGACCCAGGCAGAATTACCTTAACAAAGTCACCTTTTTGGTATGAGTAAATCTATCCTTTTTTTTTTTCTTTTCAGATTTTTTAATGTGCAAATTGTTTAGATACAAGGGAGCAAGTAAAGGGTTAATATTGAGGAAAGTACTTAAAATAATTAACATAGGACCATAGAAAATCGAGACGCTTCCTGTTTTCAGGGTTGGAAACATCTTAGTCTGGCAACTCAGCAATAATGTCATTTTCAAGTTGGTCAAGGGGAAGAAATTTTTAGTGACTTTTCTGACTCGATCATAAAAAGTAATTTTTAGGTCCTGGCTGATGGTGTGGTTAGTAAGGTATTTGTTACCATTTCTTATGAGCCTGAGGCTCCTGTTGGTCTGACCAGTGATGAGTTTTAGAAAGGATTTGCTGGTTCTTCCCAAAATGGAACAAGCATAAGTTAAAAAGGATAAGGTGCAAGCATTATATATATATAAAAAAAAAATGTTTGTTACCTATATAAAGAGTTTTACCTTTAAACAAGGCGTTAAGGGAGCTTGAATAGCAAAGGTCTTGTATCTAATATGAAGGATTTGCTTACGGAAGGTAAGTCTTTTTTTGAGTACAAGCAAGATATTTAATTTCTTCTTGCCAGGGGATAGCGGTATTATTAAAGATTATTCTATTAGGGAAGTTTAGTTTGTGGGAAAAGTATACCAAAGCAGTTTTAGTTTCGTTAATTTAAACAAGCAAGGAATAACCTAGCTCTTCAGTGTGTCAAAGTATTCTCTGAGGTATTTATAAATAATGTAGGCATGTGCGTTAGTCATGTAGATAACTGTGTAATACGCACAGTAGTGTGCAAGAATAGTGCATGTATGACGTGGATGTTTAACAGTAGTGTGTGTCTAAATACAGAGCTCTGAAGGATGCCAGACTTATTTTGTTTGTAATCTTATAGGGTATTGTTAACGCGGATGGCGACAGAACGTTTGCTAAAGTAACTGTGTAAAAGTTACATAACGTATGGAGGAACATTTAGCTGAATTAATTTGAAAATAAGGTCTTCATGTCATACCTTGTCGAAAGCCTTAACAACATCTCAAAATATAGAAGAAACCTTGATCTTCGCCTTGAAGTTTTCGCTAAGGAATTCAACGACGCGAAGCATCTGGTATTATGGGGAATGTTTTACTCTAAAGCCAAATTGTTCTGTCATAAGTAGAATGTTATCATGTAGGGGTATAAAAATCTGGGATCTTATGAAACGTTCGACAACTTTTCTGAGAATGGAAAGAAGTGAGATAGGGCGGAAGTTAACAGTATTGGTTAAATTACTAAGGGGTTTAGTAATAAAAGAAATAACAGAAGTTTACTATAAAGTAGAAAAATATGAAAATTTAAGAATACCGTAAGTGATACAAGTTAAGAAGATTACGAAATTTAAAGGTTTAACATTTAATAGAAAGGCTAGAGATTTTCATCGATTCCAGGGGTTTTACGATCTTTTTATTTGTTAATTATAATCATAAATTCGTAGAGTTTTACCTCAGAATCAGGGGGGTTCACAGGAATTGAGAGAAAAGAATATACTGTATAATTAATCTGGATAAAAGATTACTGTTATCAGAGGATTAGACGAAAAAGGACTTTCGTAAACAAAGCACAGAGCTTCTGCTTTATCCTCATTGGTACAATGAGAACGGGTTTATGGTAAATAGAAGAAGTCAAAGTATAACTGTTATTAAGCCGTTTTTTAATTTTCCAAAGTGTGTTTTGGATAATACTCTTAGGGTATTTTGTGGAATAAAATGAGGGTTTTTTTATGAATTGTGAAGTACAGTACTCGCAAAACTAGCAGAACGTTAGTGAAATTCTCTAAAAGACTCATTAATAGCATGCATAAAGTCGGTTTAAAAGATACTCACCGCTTTCTCCAAATAAGCTGCCTCAGGAGATTAAATAGATTCTTTCAGACGATTTAGCAGGTTCAAAATGCTGGTATCATTACATTGAAGGTATCCATAAATAATTTGATGTATGACGCTTCCACCATCGTATTTATTACGAAATGTAGCTTAGAGTTCCGGTTTTAAAGTCCCCTGGATGATTCCAGCTATTAAATTGTCTTGTGTGAGAAGAATTTCTCTCACACTCACAGCTATAATTAAATTTAAAAATCGATATGGCAATATAGAACATAATTACTGCAAAGTAAATTACTAAAAGTGCAAAAAAATTTGAAGAAAGCTCAAAATGTACTAAAACTAACACTTGTGGTAATTAAATTTTTTTATGCCAATAGAATTTGGTCATTCGATTCATTAAGCTATGACGCTGATGTTCTAAAGAAGTAGAAGTTTGAAAAAAAAAAGGAGTTTTTAAATACCAATGAGGCCAATAGATGACTCTGCTAGGCGAGAACAATTAGAGACCCTGAATGGAGAGACTGGACATTGAACGAAGATGGCGGATGTTTGCTCAAAGGCAACCCGAACGTCGTAAAACGTCATACAATTTTACCAGCAAATGAAATGTTGATTTTAATAAAAATCTCAAGAAAACTGTTCTTTTATTTTCATAGAGCTACACGAGGAACCATTTAAAATTTTTTCATAATGTTATAGTATCGAATATAACAGGTTGAACAAACATGGCGGATTAGCCGGCGGGTTAGTGTTCAGTCTTTTATCATATAGAATCTCTAAGAACTATGAAAATGTTTCATTAAAACTTTTAAACGTAAAAGGCTCAGCTGGGTGGCACCACTTGGTACTATGTGTCTAAGCAAAACGAATCTATTGACTCAGAATACAATGAGGAAACAGATTCTAAGGCCAGAATAATACCCAATAGAACTGTGGGAATTGTGGAGAAATTAGCCAATAAGAAATAGTGAACTATTGGGATATGGAAATGGTAAGTCTAAATAAGAAAATATGGATTTTCTATAAGATTTACAACAATTAGACAGAGGAGGTACCGCGAAATCAATTAATCACGTTTTTATGATTTCCATAAATATAGAAAGCTTCAAGAAAATCAAGCTTACGTAAATATTTAATCCTGCAGATTATCTTAGCTGATTTAATGTTAATAAATATGATTATACTCCCAGTAATACTTAGTAAAACCTATCTGTTGATTCCTTAATTCAGAAACAAATTGACTTTTCATTATTAAATTAAATATATATATATATATATATATATATATATATATATATATATATCCAGATTACCTGAAATGAGGCGAATAAACAAATTAAAGTAATAGTCCCTTTTTAATCTAAAATATTAGATGAGACGAGTAAAAACAAATAAGCTTCAAAATTTAAAATAAATTAAATGCATCAATTTATCGATTTCTTTTTCAGTACCGCTTTTATCAATAAGTACGTACGTACGCTATTTTCTAAATAACCAACGGAATTTATTAAAGTTTATTTTTACACGTATCTTACACTATTGATATTTATAGCATTATTTATTATTTGATGCATGAATGTAACCTTTATAGCAAACATATTATCTATTAAGGTGCATACATACAGGATGATTAAAAATTAAGCTTGGAAATTACTAGGGAAATGAAAAATTCAGAAACAACCCAGAATCATTTAAAAATCAAGACTGTAAACATTAATTAGAAGAGCTACAGGTCAAGTTACCATAATGGTTTTAGACATCAGTGTATACAATATTTAAAAATATTACGATGGTGAATATGCATTTGTCCATGGCTAAATGAACAGCAACTGAAAACTGTCAAAACAATTTTATGCTGAATTGTATAGTGTAGATCCTTATTTTAAAAATGTTTCAGCAATTAATCCCTTGACGCACACATAAAAAAAATACACTTTAGGTCCTCCGTTTGGCAAATAAAAAATAAATAAATAAATCAATAGTCTCTTGTATGATACATTTTAAAGCATGGTGCAGCACATAGTACAATACTGCAAATGTTACACATAAAACAAATATCTTTTATTTTCCTTTTTCCTTTATTATCCCTTTTAGAACAACACAAAACGCAATATCCCTAACAGCACAGTTAGGCTTAACTTATCCACAGTACATCTTAAGGACGTTTCTGGGATGTCTTTTCATCCAGAAGACATCTTGAAGATATCCTGGGGAGGCGATGTGCTGTCTGGGATCTTGTAGAGTTTTCTTTTGGTTAGACATTGCTTATCTGTTTCCAAGCAAAAACTATATCTTCTGCTGAAATATCTTCAGAATCACTATAATTATCAGCTTAGTTTGAGCCACTTTCTGAGAAATTTGAATATTCAAATTCAGATTCTGAATCGTTCTTATATATACATATATATATAAATATAAAATAAAATAAAAATAATTTGAAAATTACAAAACATACGAATTTTTTTAATACCCAATATACGTACATTTATTTTCTATAAACACAAAATAACTAACTGGCTATAAAAATACAATACTGTCTATAACTGTTAGTAATAATTGCCTTTGTAGAAATTCACCAATCCAAGACCTCACCGAATCTTTCTCGAATATATTAAAAAATTATAGCAGTACAAAATACGACGCCACTTAAATTATCGTGAATGTGCACAGTTTGGCCCGTTTAACGTGTTTGAATTAACTTAAGCATGTACGTTAAGGGTTTAAAGAAGAAACCAGCATTGTGAAGAATGATATTTGTAAACAGTAAAAATGTTGAATATCTGTAATTAAAATCAATGTGTAAATGTACCGTTTAAGCGTATGATGCCACCACACAGAGAAAAATAATTTGTCACTTGAAGACATTTCAGTTAAGTTACAGTCATATCCCTTAAGATAAAGTTCGGTAAGTGTAACCACGGCGTAAGTGCAACTAGGCTTATAACTCAACTAGTAAGCTGAATTTGAATATAATAGTAATCATATATATTTTTTTGAACCTTTCTTTGTTGTATTTAGTTTTAGATAACCAAATGAAATATGAAAAAGGGCTAGTTTCAGACATTTAAAAAATTGTTTACATTTCCCTTTCGACTAAAAGCCCCCTCTCAAAATTCGAAGTTTTCACACTGCTGTACTTGTGAAGTAAACCGTACCGTTTTTAGTGAGAAAACTAAAATTAGTGTGTAGTTTTTAAATATATTTTCAGAATTTTTCTAATACTTAAGCTTTTAAGATTACTTTTAAGCGTACTTCTTAAGCTCGTAGTTTGTCACCTTTGATTACACTTGCCCCAGGAATTTTGTATGTCAGGAAAATGTCAACCAGGTTGTTGAAACCAGCCCAAAGCACCTTCACAGCATCACTTACATATTTTTAATTTTGCTTTTTCAGTTTTTTTTCTTTCTATTTATTTATTTATTTTTTTTTAATAAAACTTAATATCCTTTTTTTTTTATGTTCGTTGGAATGTTAAAAAACTTTAAAATATGAAATACAGGGTGGTCCGAAAAACATGATAGAAAGTATTTTAAGTTCCTGATTTCAAATTCATTGATATAAGTATAATTCTTCCATATTGTAATAGCACACATATTGACATTTAAGGTGAATGCTTGACTACCGGAAATAATAAATAACCAATATGGAATCACTAACCTTGGAAAAACGATTATTTATTCTAAGAATATTTTTTGAGGAGCCACTGAGGTGCGGAAAATCCTCATCTCAGTGTCGTCTCACGACTGTGTCCACAAAGGGTCACGGTGTGGTGTGCCATATCGTCGAAGTGGATGAGTGGTCCGATATTCATTGACGGTATGGTCACGAAAGTGAAGTATCGAGAGATTCTAGAGCGTCATTTTGGTCCTGAAGCGGGCTTTCTCAACATGATACACCAGTACTGGTTCATGCAAGATGGTGCTCCTCCCCATAGAACTGCTGATGTCTTCTTGTGGCTTAAAACGAAGTTTAGTGAGCGTTTGATTGCTTTGGATGAAGAAATATTCACGTGGCACGGGATAGAGGAGTCCCCATACAGTCCGGACCTAAATCCGTGCGACTTCTTCTTATGGGTTTACACCAAGGACAGAATCTATAGGAACCCCCCTGATTCACTTGAGGACCTGAAATCGACCATCAGAATCGAGATTGATGCACTTGATTCTGACACATTCCAGCGCTTTATGACAGAGTTTCGGAACTGGCTTTATAACACTATAGTCAGGGACGGTAGACATTTTGAGCACCTTGTATATTAAATGTCATTCATACCTTTATTCAATAACATAGGTTTCATGTTCTTGCATATTTTATTTTTTCCACAACAATCGCTTACTTTCTATCATGTTTTTCGGACCACCCTGTATTAGCTGGAACCGCACAGAAAATTTGAATAAGTTGAGATATTTTAAAAATTCAAAAACTCCCAAATTCATGAAAGTTTTTCACTATCTGGAAACTTGAGTTATATATCTCTTAGTGTAATGTACATAGGTATAGTAGTCTGAAGTTACATTTGCCCCAACCCATAGGGCAAGTATAGTGCAACCACGTTTCCAACGCCTAGCACTGAGGACAATTCCAAAAGCTTGAAGGGTTGCCAGGTTGTCCGTTTGTATGCATCCTATGATTCGGTGTATCCTTATCGCTTATTTTCTCTCAACGATAAGGGTTGTCACCACAATTTTAACACTGAACTCGCTGAGTCAGCCCATGCGCAGAAGGCCCCATGATCGCAAGAAATGTGATTAAAGAATAAAACCATGAAAGGCAATTTTTTTAAAATGATTTCTCTTTAAATTGTACTTTGTTAAAAAAAAAAAAAAAACTTTTTTAAAGCCAATTAGCTGTAGTTTATGTCTAAAAGCATTCAGAAATGTAAATATAATACTTGTGTAAAAGAAAGGCAAAATCGAACAATGCAGAATTGCTGTTATACTTACTCCACTTCATCCTAATACATATATTTCTTTTTAAATTCGTACATGTGGCTACACTGCACGCTATGTTTTATGGAAATGAATGTTTAACTAATTACTTAACATTGCTTTTTTTCTTTAATTTCTCATTAATTATTTTAAAATCTCCTGTTGCTACTGATTTTTGTCTTTTCTATTCATAATTACTTGTGTTTCTGACTTTAGTTTAGTATCATATCTGAGTAATTTCTATAGCATATTTTACATTCGTGTCATCATCCTGTGTATTAATATAATTACATTAATATAATTTTTTTTAATCAAATATTAACTAAATATTTAAACAATAGAGCTGTGAATGTTGCAAAATAATTGCCATTGCCGATCTTGTTTACGCGATAGTTAAACGATTTAAAAAATAGATTAATATCAATATATAAGGGATAAACTGTTTTATTTCAATAAACAATAATTTATAAACAAGCAAAAGAAAGGTTATTAAGCATGCTAAGTTTGCTTCGTTATATTTATAAATGTTTGAAATGTACATTTGAATTTAAACATAGAAAAAGATAATAATTTCAAAAACTTTCTAGAATAAAATATGTAATAAAAAAGAAAAGTCATTTTTGTACATTTACGTTGTAAAATTAATCAAGTAAAAGCCTTTTTGAAATATTAAAACTGTACTAAGACATCTCAATATCTGAAGTTTTAAATTTTGTAAAAAGCCTTTAGTGATATTTGAATGAAGAACGTATTCATTATGAATATTATTCATTCTGGATTAGTTTTTTTTTTTTTTTTTTTCAATCAAATGCAAAAAATGTATATTTTGTTTATTTATTTTAAAATCTTATTACAAAAACATTAATAATATTCATCATTTTAACCCTAAAATTTTTAAACTCTTTTACACGAAAACTGTTGAGTTCTATATTTTTGTTACTTTGTGTTATTATATTAAATTTACAAATTATTCCTGAATACTGATTAATAATTTTGCATATTTTGCTTGTTTTATATTATACAATTAATTAATTTTATTCTTTCATAATTACATCAATTGGAATTATCAAAGGAAAACAATATATGAAACTAAAAATTTTGTTTTCTTTCTTTTGATATTTTTTCACGAAGTTTAAGTTTTTTATTTCTACATTGTAGTCCCGAAAAAATAAGTCATAATATGAAAACTTGTAGTTAACGAACATTACTGTAATAAATAATAGTATATCATATACAAAAGTTTATTACGGTTTGAAAATTTGTGTATATATATATATATAGTTATTTAAGTTGAACAAATTAATAAATAGCTTTTTCTATTAAAAAAAATATATATATTCTCTAATAAATATTTTTATGCAATAAATTTATAATCTTAGAAAGTAAATTAACCTAAGTAAATTAAATAGGAATGAAAACTAAAATAAAAATCAGTATTATGGAGTTTTTTCAAGTATTTAAAAATATGATTTCGAACAAAATAACTATGATAAAAATTTATATGATATAAAAAGGGTCTTTCGTTAGAAATACCAGAATAATTAAAAGCTTTCAAAACTGTTACATTAAATAAACTGAATAAAGTAAAATTAAATGAAGTATGAACATAATTAAAAATTATATAATATGTGGAATTACACAAAAATATATTTTTTCAATCATAGACATTTTAGTAATAATTTGCCGCCTTTGGCTACCAGCTGGTTCCTTGAAAAATCCGACTTTACGTAACACCCACTCAGTAGCGCCTGCGGCAGCTTTTTCCGTTACAAGTCTTCTGCGTCTTTCGCAGTCCTTCCCTCCCCCTAATAATTTTACACTTTCGAAAATATCTTCATTCGACTTGTAGGCCTCAAAAACCCATACATACTAATTTTGAACGGTCTAACTCAATTTCTAATTCTTCGACCCCTTTCCTAACGCCCTTAATAATTTTACACTTTCGAAAATATCCTCATTCCACTTGTATAGAATCGAAAAACCTATTATACCATTTTGGAACAGTCTAACTCAACTTCTAATTTTTTGCCCACTTGAGCCCCCTTTCCGCCCCCCTAATAATTTTACACTTTCGAAAATATTCTCATTCGACTTGTAGGCCCCAAAAACGTATATATACCAATTTTGAACGGTCTAACTCAAATTTTAATTATTTGCCCCCTTCGACTTTCAAAAATACTCTCGTTCGATTTGTAGGCCCCAAAAACCTATATATACCAATTTTGAACGTTCCAACTCAATTTCTAATTTTTTGCCCCCTTCCCGCCATCCCTATTAATTTTACGCTTTCGAAAATATTCTCCTTCGACTTGCAGGCCCAAAAAAACAATCCATACCAATTTTGAACGGTCTAACTCAGTTTCTAATTTTTTTGCCCCCTTCACCCCCCCTAATAATTTTACACTGTTGAAAATACCCTCAATCCCTTTGTGGGCCCCTAAAACCTATACATACCAATTTTGAATGGTATAAAATACTTTGAAATAAAAAAAGAAAAAAAATATTTTTACCTTTAAATGTATTTGTTGCTATGGAAACTGCCATCGTCTTTCCAGAGAGAGACATAAGTGTCAGAATAAAATTTAATTTGCAAAAAAAATATTGCTTTTTTGTTTATTAACCAAAATTGATGAAATTTGAACTGCAAGTTGGTCTTGCGTTACGCAGGCTGTATATTACTTTTTGTGTTCATGAGAGTAAATTTGAAAAAAAAATTGAAAACTGCAATTTTTAATCCCACTTGAAAAACACTTGACTTATAGAGTAGCAGATGTTTTCTTTTCCGTCCAGACGGTGGAGACGTACTAAGTTGAGATTCAAGTGATTTGTTTCCACCTAAAATTCATACTTTAGTTAATTTTAAAAAATATAATTGTCGTGTTGAAATGCTGTTTGCACTCCTGGATTCAGAAAAACTGCCCCTCTCATTTGATAACGAATTTGTAACGATGTATTGATGTTTCTAATTTATTCAGTCATTTAACGCTCCTTAAGCGCACCTTAAGCTCGAAATTGACTTTTTTTATTAATTGACATAGGTTGACGTTTTAATAAATATCTCCGCAACTAATTAAAAATTTTTAATTCTTTTTCACTATCCCCTCGGGAAGGCTTCTGAGCACCCGTAAGTCAACTTTTATACTTCTACGTTCTGTATTAGCTAAACGTATGGATGCACAGACAGACAGAGAGACAAACAGACAGACATCTTTTATTATTATAGATTTAATAACAGAATAGGCAGAAATTAACTCCATATTGAAAACTGATTAATATTATTATTTTATACTTAAATAATTTTCACCGAGGAAAGCTTTTTAATCTCCCGTAAATTGCTAGAATTTATTACATTCTATTAACCCGTTAGTAGTCGCTATAGACAGCGCCACCTATTACAGATTGCACAATTTTCATTTAACTCGCACCAATAATTTTAAAAAGTGATGTGATCAACGTTTCTTCGATTTTATTCGCGTTTTGTGTATATCAAATGCCACTTCTAAAAATTTTTGGTGGCTATTGAATAAAATAATCTGGAAAAACTGAAGGATGGGCGGCAAATTGACCAACTAGCGACTACTAACGGGTTAATTTATGTTATTGCAGGTATCAGTGGCAAACCACGACACAGTGGCAAACCTTGTTTCAGAGAATTCGGGTGGGATGCGGGATATTACGTGCGACAAATAAAGCGACCTAATATATCTATGAAATACAAGATACCGCTTCATTTCGCACATTCTGTCCTTGCATAACTCGATACTCCTTTTTTAGAGTCTCTATTCAGAAATTTCGCTGAATGAAAAGGCTTAATGCAACCAATTTAAATGTTCATCTAGAAGTTTTTACCTAATGCCTTGTGACATGTCTGTCACAGGGAATTAGGCAGAAAAGGAAGTTTATCACAAAAAAAAAAAAAAAAAAAAAAAAAAAAACTAAAGACATCTTGTAAGTGAGAATTAGCCAAATTTTTGTAAACCTATCACTGGGGTATCTGGAAAAGTCTGTCGCAAATAGCTTTAAATATTTATTAAATAAAACTAATTACCACCAAAAACAGTTTAACATTAATTAAATATAAGTTACCTTATTTTTGCTTCTGTTACCTGCTAAAGTCCTTTCGACCCCCCCCCCTCCACACACACACATCGTCAGTGGCCGGCTCGCGTGTTTCGGCCTGTGACTTGAACTGACTTCCTCCTTTACGTTGTTTGATGAGATGGCACCACATGCTGATTGATAAGATGACTGGTTGATGAGATAAGCCAGCGACGTGATGAAGCCGCTTGTGGTGCCATCGCATCAACCAGCGTAAAGGAGAAAGTCAGTCCATGTCACAGGCCGAACTACGAGAGCCAGACACTGGTACTTAGTGGAAGGGGGAGGGGGGTTCGAAAGGACTTTGGCAAGTAACAGAAGCAAAAGTAAGGTTACTTATATTTAATTAATATTTATTAAATGTTATACTATTGTATGGTGTTTCTTATGTAAAATTTCAGAAATTCTTAATGATTTTACCATTGAACGAACAGAATGCCTTATGTTTTAAAAAAATGGCAAAGTGTTATGTAGTTTTATATTATCGATCACTCTGTATATCTTTCATTTACATTATCTATATATATAAAATCGTTTGGTCATCGCCCAGACCAAACCCCTTGACCTAGAAGCATGAAATTTTGTGACAATGTTCTTTCTATGACGTAGGCATCCACTAAGAAGCGATTTTACAAAATTCGCCCCCGAAGGGGGGATGGGGGCAAAACGTGATTTCACAAAATCCTGCATATCTTAAACAAAAAAACAGACATACGTGAAATTTTTGCTCTAAAATATAGCTAATGCAATTATCTAAAAACCAATTTCTGGAATTTTGGAAATTCAGCCCCCAGGTGGGGCAGCAGGGGGGGGCTATGGGGCAAAAACGAATAGAAATACAGTTAGGCCGTTCAAAATTGGTATAGATAGGTTTTAAACGCCTGCAAGTCGAATAGGGATATTTTCGAAAGCGTAAAGTTATTAGGAGAGGCTAGAAGGGGAGAGGGAGGGCAAAAAAATGAAAATAGAGTTAGATCGTTAAAAATTGGTATAGGCAAATTTCCGATACTTACAAATTGATTGCGGATATTTTCGAATTTGTAAAATTATTAGGAGGTGCAGGAAGGGGGGGGGGCTATGAGCAAAAACAAATAGAAATACAGTTAGGCCGTTCAAAATTGGTACAGATATGTTTTAGAAGCCTGCAAGTCAAATGGGGATATTTTCGAAAGTGTAAAGTTATTAGGAGGGCCGGAAAGGGGGGGCGGTGGGGCAAAAAAAATAGAATAGAGTTAGATCATTCAAAATTGGTACAGTCGGCTGCAAAATTATTCAAGCACTAGCAATAATCCTTTCCAAAAAAAAGTACACTTAATACAGCTTTGTTAAATAAATCCTTGTCGAGTCATGTTCTTAATCAGTCTAAGAACATGATTCGACAAGGATTTACTTAGCAAAACAGTCTTAAGTGTACTTTTTAAATATAGGAATTATTGGCTAGTGCTCGAATAATTTTGCAGCCGACTGTACATCGAGGTTTTCGATACCTACAAATCAATTGCGGATATTTTCGAATTTTTTAAATTATTGGGAGGGTCGGGAAAGAGGAGGGAGCGCAGGGGCAAAAAAATAAAAATAGAGATAGATCGTTCAAATCTGGTGCATAGAGGTTTTTGATACCTACAAATCGATTGCGGATATTTTCGAATTTGTAAAATTATTAGGATAGACGGGAGGGGGAAAATAATAGAAATAAGAGTTAGAGCATTTTTGGAATTTTGTCCGAAGTCAGTGAGAACCCAGTGCGACATTTTTCCTTATCAGATTTTGTTTCGCTTTTTTTTTTTTTTTTTTTTTTTTTTTTTTTTTCACGTGATAAAAATTAATGCAATTTTGAGAATTCAGTAATTATAGTGATTCATTTAAAAATAGGGACCAGTGAAGCGGGCGTAGCCTGCTAGTATAATATAAAGATCAAACAATTTATATACAAAAAATACATATAAATAAGTTTTTAAATGAACAGGCTACTTATAAATACGAAGAACAAAAATTTCAATTTAAAATTTATTGCTTGCATTAGAAAATAATTTATGAATAAATAATTCTGTCATGAATTTTTTTTTCATTTTATATCAATCCTGTCATCTACAAAATATTTTCTTCACATTTACCAGAGAAATTCGGGTATATATGTGATGATATTAAATATTCTAGTAATATATATGCAAAGTAAGAATTTTTTTTTTAGGTTGTACCTAGTGAAAAACAAATCGACACTTTCTTCTTTTGAGTTGATATTAGAAAATAGCAAACATAAATTTGTTATCTTGCGGCAAGTTGAACAAATGCATATAACGGGAAGAAACTAAATGTTTGCATATCCCAGTCACATACACATGCATACAAATCCAAAAGGAGAAAAAATTCAAATCAGGAAAAAGAAAAAAGAAATGTGATCAAAAACCACGAGCTGAATCCTTCTTCGAACAGAGTTGTTTGAAAAGAAGATTTAGAACTGCTAAAGAACACGCAAGCTATCTGGATGCAAATCGTTTCTTCTTGCATATGAATTGGAGAAAAAAAAAAAGCTACGATAAAGAACACTTTAAAAATAGAAAGAAAACTTGTTTATCTACTAAAAACAAGCCTTGAATACGCTTTTTTATTTAAAAAAATGGAGAAGAAAAGGAATATGTGGGACCAGGTATATATATTCTTTTAACAGCAGGTTTTTATTTTTCAGTTTGTGCTCAAGTGATGCTATGCTGTTTTGGGATTTTTGAGCCACAGCTGGAAATGCAGAAGTTTGTTAAACATTTTATTTGAACTTAGATGTAAACTTTGTTTAAAGTTTCTTTGTTAATAGTATTTTTTTTTTTTTTATCTCCAATAGTACTTTTATCTCTAACGACAGCATAAAACATAAATACCATTTCATTAGGGGGAAATGATGGGATAGATAGACATATGAAACGTTATGATTTTAATATATGAGTAGGTAAAAATAAAATATTTTTATGAAAATAGTTAAAAAGAAATAAAAAATTTAAAAAGAAAAAACTTGCTCAAAATGTTTTTAAGCTAGCATACAATATACAGAGCATGTGTCTGAAAATTTCGGCGAATTGTGTGAAAACAAATAATACACTGATTTTATGAAAGCGCGATAGCTAATCCATAAACAGTTGCCTATGAGTGAAATCCCAACTTTGAAACACAATTACTTTTTGTAAGCATTTAAATGAAAAATGTACGAGTGCAATAATTCGTATCATTGAAGAATGGATAAACGTATAAAACATAAGGTACTGTTAAAATTTGGCGAATGAGTTGACGAAAATCATGTTATGTTAGTGGGCTTGCCTTAAACAGAAGCAGTGGGTCAAAATTTCGTTTACGACTGGGGCAGGGTTTGGTCAAACCTAATGTGATTGATCATCAACACTTTTTCTTTCCATACAAAATTGTTTCCGATTCCAATTTTTACTTCTTTTATACAACTTTGCAGGGACATTCGTCACTGCTTTCCCTAATATATAGCAAAGCTTGATGTATACATGTTGCTCCATAATGCACTCTAAAATTAGTTGTCTCAGGCCTTCCGTCCAAATGGCTAGAACAAGCAACTATATTTGAAAATTATGATTTCACCGATTTGCAACGTATGCTTACAGTCGGTAACAAAAGTGTCCGAACACTAGCGAAAATTCCTATGTAAAAAAAGTACACTTCATATGGTTTTGTTAAATAAATCCTTATCGAATCATGTTCTTACACTGACTAAGAACAGTATTCGATAAGGATTTATTTAACCAAACCGTATGAAATGTGCTTTTTTTTACACAGGATTTTTTGCTCGTGTTCGGACACTTTTATTACCGACTGTACATGCCCTTGTTTGAACATATGTGGCCGCATCATTGTAAGAGCTGTGTTTTATTTTCTCACCACTAAGAAGAAATGTTAATATTGAGAAATTTAGAAATTTAAAATTGCCTGTATTTTCACTTCTTGTATAAAAAATAATAACACCTCTAAAAATGTCGTAAATGCATTCAGCTTCAATCTTTTGGAATTATAATGAGCAGAAAATCTTTCAGATTTTATGTTCTGGAAAAAAAAATATATTTTTACAACGAAATTTGATTAATTATTTCCTTCATTTATTTAGCGAGTGATGCAAGAGAAAATTAACAAGAATATATAATTATGAATCATTAGAATGACAACTTCGACAATTTACCCTATAGATTTTTGATGTACCGCGGAATTATATTTTACAAGAGTGAAAAGGGTCAGTCCAGGGTTGGAACCTTTAACTTATGGGATAACTTTAACTATCGATGAGCATAGCTCAGAGGTAATTTGCTGGTGTGAGATAACTAGATACTTTACTAAACTTGACTTTACTAGATACTTTACAAAACTAGATACTTTACAAGAGAATGCCCTCCGTGGAGATCTTTTTAAAAATCACAAGCCTCTGAATGGCTAGGCGAACGATCACAAGTTGCGTCCAAACCTGGTATATCAATATACCAAATTTCAATAAATAACCTTTTTGGCCATCGCGAAATATCTCATTTGTTAAGGCATAGTGACATTAACATAAATGTCTTAGGTTCTAGTTTTAAACTGGACAATTTTCGCACTTGTTCAAATTAATTCGGCCAATCCATAAAGTATCTAATGCATAAACGCTTAAAGTTAATATAGTAATTAACTAAAATTCGTCTTTTGTATTAATATAACTTTCTAGATTGTAGAAGAAGAATTGCTTACAAATAAAATTATTTTATTTTAGATTTAATTTTAGTCAAAAAATGACTAAAAGTATGGATTTTTTTTTTTTTCCTCGATTACATTTTTTTTTTTTTTTTTTTTTTTTTTTTGTTAAAATGTTTGGTTAATATCACACACGCATTTAAATTTTATATTTCATCGAATACTTTATGAAAATAATATTGAAAATAATGCTTCAAAAGATATTGTTTTAACTGCACGCAAAGTAATATTGTCACATTTGACAAATTTTACAACTAACAGCCATAGTTACACAATGTATCAAATCAAAAGATTCACAATATAGCATAAAATGTATTTCATTCATAAGATAATATGTTACATATAATAGTGAAATTTTTAAGAAATAATTCAAATATTTCGACGATATAGAAATATAGAAACACAAAACAAAAAATTTTAGAACAGTTTAATATTTTACTTTATGTTGTTTGTATAAATGTAGAATGTAAAGTTTAATAAGACATTTTGGTGTTTATGTAATATAAAGACAAAAGTAAAAAAAGATCAATGGAATAAAACATATGCTATTAACAACAACATATCATTCTGTTGTAATTTTAGGGAAAACAAAAGCATATTTATTGTCACGAAACCAA
Organism: Salticus scenicus; assembly: GCA_963930645.1. Lineage (NCBI taxonomy): Eukaryota > Metazoa > Arthropoda > Arachnida > Araneae > Salticidae > Salticus > Salticus scenicus. The sequence goes on from OZ005648.1 coordinate 175,660,730, forward strand.
GGATAATAAAATATATCTAGGAACTGCTTCATGTAATTTGCTTTATAGCTTTCGTATTATTATTCCGCAAATGAAATTTAACAGAAAAAATGTGCAGCATAAACTGGTTTCCATAAAATGTTCATGTAAATCAGAGGTTGTTATTTAAAAGTACTTCCAAAGAAAGGAAAACAGTACGGTCATTTTCATAATTAAATATAACTATAACATTTAAAGTTACATTATTTATTTTTTTTTTTTAAATAAATATTTATGAGAGAATAAATTTAAATATTTGAATGAGAAACGATCGTAATACAAATATAAAAGAGAAAAATGTTATTTAAAAAATAATAACATTTCTGAATACTTCATAACAATAATATTAATGCATGTTTTTTTTTTTTTTTTTTTTTTTTATGAATTTTTAAATATGGAGCTTTATGGATGATTAAAAAAAGAAATATCTTCAGAGAATTTTAAGAAAATTACGTTACATAGGATTTAATATATAATCTTTCAAATTATAAAAAAAAGAAGACAAGCAACAACGTCTAGAACGCCAAATAGAAAAAATAGGAAAACAGAGATCTGTTTCGGTATCATTTAGCGTACCGTCTTCAGTGCACTGAAGGTGGTACGCTAAATGCTACCGAAACAATTGTCTGCTTTACTATTATTTCTATTTGGCGTTCTAGACGTTGTTGTTATAACCCTACTCCAAGTCTTTCATTAATATTCTTTCGAATTATTCACACTGTACTTTCTCTTATCCGACACACTGTAAATATATAAACTATTAGAGAATAGCAAGTTTCAGTAAAAATGGAAGTTTCTTACATAATATTTATGTTTTCTAAAACTACAGAAATTTAGTTTTAAATTGCATCTCAATATATATTTAAAAAAAAAAAAAAAAAAAAAAAAAAAAGCTCTGTAACCAGATAAAATCTATAATCAATCATACAGATTTCTTCTGGTGATTTCTATTTTTTTCTATTTGGTATTCGGGAAATTGGTATCAAAGGAGGATTGAGAGATGTTAAGTACCAGAAAAAATTATGCTTGCGGGGCTGAGAGGATATATCATTGCTTAGAATACGGTGGTTAATTGTTCAATCCTGACAGATAGAATCGGAAAAAAATATATATATATCAATTGCGAAAAGTTTTAGGGTGTGCACTACGAATCTGCTGTGTACGGATATTCTCTGTATTGTTCTGTCATAGAAAGCATTTGCAACGTATTTTCAACACACCATACAAATGTTTTCGGAATTTTTTCTGCTAGGAATTTTTCATAACATAATAGGATTTTTTTTTTCTTTTTGTTTGTGTTTTTCTTTCTCTTTCTTTTTCCTTTTTTATTTATTTATTTAATTTTATACAGTACATGACTGTAAACATACTATTCTAGTCTAAGGTATAATATTACTAGTGCGATATATCAACATTGTAGTGTTGTTAAAAGTCCGCTTAAAATGATTTGAAAGATAGTTTTGTTTGACATAAATATCTCTTTAAAGATTCTACGACAGCTTTTGTATTTTTCTCTTGAAAATTGTAGCTACATTTATAAATAATGTAAGATTGTACTCAGAGAATATTCGCCTCGGTCATTCTTAATTTCAAGTATTCCTATATATATTCTATAAATTGTATGAACATTAAATATAGTACTAAAATTTAACGCAGAAAAAAAAAAAAAAATAAATAACAACAGAACTTTAAATACATTTCCATATATTTTCCGCAAAAGTCTTAATATATCAGAATTTCCTTGTTTTCATATAACCTTCTTCTACTATACATAATGGTAGAATATACTTTTATTAACATTCCTATATCATACTTAAACCTTGTTGCGCTCTGTAATGTATAATCAATTCGAAAAACATGACACTTATGCATCAACTATTTCTTTACTTTAAACATAATTTCTATGGTCTTCATTTATTTTCTTAAATTATCAAATCTTTATTATATATTAGAACATTATATTAGATTAATTATTTTACATGAATTTAAAAAGGAATACATAATCTGTGGTTGATGAGATAAATCTGATATTGAATCTCAGCAAATTTAATACGAATTTTAACACTTTCACTGTGACGAACGAGTTATCTCGTCTTCTAATAATATTTGCTGTGCCCTAAGGACGGTGTAATACATATGATATACTCTATAGAATGTATATCTAAATGGTTTCTGTGTGTAAATTAACTTATGTACTAAATAAACTTATATTAATTATTTAATTATTGACATAATTATTAACCTTACTTATTTACTAGGATGAATGCGCGTCATTGTCACAATGAATTCGTTAAGGAGTTAATGCATATTATTTTTTTTTTTTTTTAATTTCTGTAAAGATTTATGAATTGTACAGCTGAAATTAATGAAATTGTTAATAATTTTCGAATAAAAACTTGCAGTGTATATTTTTGAAGTAATAGAAACGAAATGATCAACGAATTTTTGAATAATGCTCTCAAATTTAAATTCAGTGGCCTGAACAAGTTAATGTAATATTATTTTTGAAAATTAATATTTTCTTCCTTCGCTACTAATATTAATGTGTATTAATCTAAATTTATGTATCTAAAAAAATTTGCAATTATAGGAATTACTATGTTCAAATGAATATGCGTTTTCTTCCCCATGTTACTCATCATATAAGGTGTAGAGTAATATAATAAATGTAAATTAATAGCAAAAACGTAGACATTTTAAATTGCGACATTAAATAAATAAATAAACTAATAAATAAATAAAAATAAATAAAATCGTTAGAAATGTGCTCTAAAATAATCTAAGATTAGTATTAAATTTACATACACCCAGATTTCTTTCAGCAACTAGTTGAAGGTTCTTTTTTTTCACAATGTTTTATGAAGAAGTAGAAGGGTTCTAAAAGCTAAAAATGTGGTAAATTAATTTCATAATAATACGTAAGTATATAAATTAATTATTACATAGACATAACCGAGATATATGGATAAAATGCATTAATTTAATATCCGTGTGTATGCAGTTGTGAGTTGTTGTTTTGTTGATGTTACTGACACATACTGATGATGTGCTAAGAAAATCGAACGAAATGTGTATGTTTTTATGCATACTGATCGTATTATTTGATAAATATTGATGAGGTACTAGGGAAAGAGAAAGAAATGTGTATTTTGATATGCTTTAACTTAATTTTAACTTGTATTTAACTTGTATTTAACTTTTATTTTTTTAAATTTGACTCTCATTGAATTGTTTTAAATCTTTTAAATTAAATAAACAAGGCGTAGTTTTTTTTTTTTTTTTTAACCCCCAGAAACTTGTTTTTTAAATATAACTTTAATACTACTTACTAATATTAAAATGTTCATTTAAAAAATATAATGGCTAAAACAATTTATTTATAAGAAGCTACTTTGTCCTACAATATTTTTTCCTTCAAAATCTCAACTAAAATTTAAACATTTTTAAAACATATTGGAAAATAAAGAAAACGTAATACGCATTGTGTAGTATGGATTAAACTAAACTGCTTATTAAAAAAAAAAAAAAAAAAAAAAAAAGAATAAAAATAGTTTTCTACATTCTCTTCAAATTTCCTGCCAAAAAAAAAAAAAAAAAAACATACATGACTAGATTTACAGATCTTTTTGCACAAATTCTAAGTTATACTTAAATTTGATTCAATTTGTACTTATCACGCACGGAAATTTCCTATTAAGCGATATAACAAATGAAAATTAAGTTTGTATATCGATTATTATTATTATTTATTTTTATAATAATTTAAATAATATTAGCATCCCCCCCCACACACACACACGCGTGCTCTTACAATGGCAATATAAAATCGCTTTTCGTGCCCTTTCTCTAAAAATTAGTTTTGATAATAACTTGCATGATATAAAACAAACTTTTTTTTTTATGTAAAAGATTTTGATTAAACTTTTCATACTTATTTTAGAACAACAATGAGAGAAAATATGTGAAATATTGCTAATATTTTAGTATATCCTGTTATGATTTTGTTAGGAGCTTAGATGAATTTATCTATTTATAAAAAAAAATAGACATTCCTTCACAATCAAAATTACAAATATTCGCAATTTCACGATTATTAAATTTGAACACACATAATAGAACGAATGAGAGAAATTTTTTAATCTTAAAATTTGTTTACAATAAATCTGCGCTTAAGAAACTGTGTGTATGAATATCCCTGTAAAAGAATATACTGTCCCTGTTCTTTAAAAATTGGACTAAAGTAGCTAAAAAATAATTATATAATACTCAAATTGAAGTTTCAGTTTTTAATTTAATAATAAATATTTTATTCTAATGCAATCAGTTCTGTACAACAATTTTTTAGGGAATATTAAATTTCTTCTCACGAATGTATGTTTCAATCTTGTGTAATGTCAAGGTTACTCATAAATCTCAATTAATATATATATATATATATATATATATATATATATATATATATATATATAGAGAGAGAGAGAGAGAGAGACATAGAGAGAGAAAACAGAACGTTCATTAGTAATATAATATTATCAGTGCAAACATTTGAAATTTAAAGATGATTTAATTTCAGTATTCAAACAATTATTTTGATCAAAAACGAAGACCACCCAAATTAAACCAAATAAGAAATAAAGTAAATCTAAATGAATTATAGCAAATTGGAATGAGAAAAAAGCATTATTTGCATTCTAACGTTATGAAGGGCCTGGTAGAATGCAAATATGCTAAAAAATGGATGTTTTTTCTGTCACAAAGAAAGCAAAAGCTAAGAATTTCTTTGTTATTAGGCCCGAAACACCCATTGTAAATAAAACAAGAAAAAACGAAGATCAAAACAAACTCATCACTACAAATAATAATCCAATAAACCATTTAAAAAATTATTAGTGATATTACACTAATAAACATTGTAATTTTAAGCCCTAAACAATCACAAATAAGCAAGAAAGAAGCCGCCCAAAATTTATTAAATACTAGTCACATGAAAAATATAACACGCAGATGAAACACACATTGGAAGTAAAACAAGAAAAACGTAGATCAAAATAAACTCACCACTACAAATGTTAATCTAAAAAAATCACATAAAAAATTATTATTGATAAAACACAATAAATATCGTAATTTTAAACTCTCACAAAAAGAGGCAACACATAGTTTATGAAAAACTAGACACATGTAAAATATAACAAGCAGATATTAGTTAAAAGTACAGTTGGTTAGCTCAATGTTAGCAATGAACATGGAATAAAACTAGAGAATTCACAAACCGAAACAAGTTGAATCCTTATGTAAATTAGGATTCATAATAATTATAGTAACATGAAAAGCGCTGTCGTCTACAGTAATGAAATGAAAATAATGGGAAAAAATTAAATAAATAAAATAAAATGAATAAATAAAATGAATAAATAATAAAATAAAAAGAAATAAAATACATATAATGTCTGTACAAAAATGGCCAGGAAGCATGAAGCAAATGCAGAGAGGACATAAACCTATTTAAGCTAAAAATAAATTTTTTTGTTTTGGATTCAGATATTCAGTATAGATATTTGAATAGTGCTTCCATCTGCGATTGTAATTTGCCTCAAAAATTGAAAGGTAATGGGAATAAATAACAAATATATATAAACATAGCTTTAATCTCCAATCACATTTTAAAACTAGCTTCTAAAATAAAATCATATGTTAAATTAAATTAGCAGCTCCACTTGTAATTAAATTTGGAGAAATCAAGTAGATAATACGAATAATTTCTGAACTATCAATTGGATATTAAACTAAAGGAATAATCATTTAGAACAAGAAAAATAGTACTAAAACTGAGTATTTGAAAATGTTTGTAAACATGTTCAAAAAAAAATATTTTTTGAATGAAAATAACATTTAATAAAAGAAGTTTTAGGAAAAAATATCAGTTTTTAAACGCCAAAAGTTTATATTACGTAATTGTATATGTAATAAAAATTACATCGAGAAAAAATTTGTTTGAAAACGGTAATACGAAAACAATGTCATTAAATTCAGGTAACAATTTACAACCTAAACGTATACTAGATGCCATTAAATTCAGGTAACAATTTACAACCTAAACGTATACTAGAAGAATAACAAAGTTTAAAAGCAAACTAAAATTAAGTCTCCGGAAATAAATGTAATGAATGTTAAGATAAATAACCTTTGATATATGGCTGAGATTCTTATCATAATTCCTTTTATGACATACTCATGCAAATCAACTTCGTTATGCAATAAAAATAAAAAGTATGCAGATGACTGAAGCTTATTTAGAAAGCGAAATCCGTTCGTGCTTAATTTGAATTAACATGTCGAGCAAAGCAAAGCTATATTTTTTCTCTGCATGCACTATACACAAATGAACTACTGCTAATGCATAGGCTGTTCTTTTAGCTTGTAAAATTTACCTCCCGCTGAATACGTAAGAGGCCAAGAATAAAATGTGAAATTAATAACAGCACTTGCCTTTTGCTTGCCACCCGCAGAGGGGCAAAGCACTTTTGCGAATCTGTAGCTGTCAAGCATCTGACAACAGGCCTTTTGTCAAATGGACACCGCATTAGAGAAAAACATTTAAGCGATGAGAAGTTGTATATATATTTTTTCACTGCTGTTTGATTTTTCCGTAAATCTGCTCTTGAACGTTTCATCACCCAGCAATGCATAATGTATAAAGGACTATTTTTTACTCGTTTACACTTTTTTCTTGGAACAGAGCCAGTTGAGAATTGAGATTATTTTTTGTATATTTATTTATTTATTTATTTTTGTGTATCGGGTGTTTCCGTAAAGTGGTCAGACATCATCAGCTTATTTGAGATATCAAGATGTTTTGTTTTTCTTTATTTTATTTTATTTCTTTATTCCTTTTCTTTCTTTCTTTTTTTCTTATTGAAAATATTTTTTAGAGCAGGGTAGGCTCTGAGAATGTAAGTAAATTGTTTCGTAGTCAGAATTACATTTTCTTTTCTATGTCTTTAAAAAATTTCTTTTTTTTTTTTTTTTTTTTTCCTGTAAAAAGGAATATTTCGAAAAGAAAATAACTCTACTTTTTAAAATTTTATACTGCATTAATTTGATCACAAAATAAATCAAATTTCAAGTTTTAAAATGCTTTTAATTTGTAAACAAATAAGGCACAATATTACAGGGCTAAAATAGAACTACTTGATATTTTAAATGCTTTAAGTATGCAAAATCTAAAAAGAAATATGTTTCTTATTTTTATTTTAAATTTTCAAGCATTTAAGCAAATATTTAGAAATCGGATCCAGACAAAAGCATGTAAATAATCTTTTCATAACCATAGTTTTAAAACAAGTATCAATGTTTTTAAATTTTTGCTTCGAATTTTTACTTCGAATTTTTTATTTAGACGGCCGATTGGGCTATTGTCCGAAAGAAGAAGAGGAATTTTTACTTTCCGAACACTATAGTGAGGAAAGTATTGTAATCATGTCAAAAATCCGAATTCGAGATTTTGATGTTTCTATACGTTTTGAGGTCCCCTGAGTCCGTTTTCACTATTTTTACGATGATATATGTATGTGTGTGTGTATGTGTGTATGTGTGTATGTCTGTGAGTGAACACGCTAGCGTCTAAACGCTTTGTTCAATTAACCTGAAAGTTGGTACGCATATTGTAAGTCACCATGGTACGAACCCTATAGATTTTGGTGAATATAGCACTTATAGTTTTTTTACAGGGACACAAAGAAAAATTCTTTATCATTATGGCCTATGGGAGCAAAATCTTAAAAGTGCGATAGCATCTAAACGCCTTATTCAATTGAGCAAAAAATTTATACACATATTATAGGTCACAAATACTCAATCTGTATAGATTTTGGAGAATCTAGCACTTATAGTTTTTTTACAGGGACACAAAGAAAAATTCTTTATCATCATGCCTATGGGGCCAAATTTTTAAAAGTGTGATAGCGCCTAAACGCCTTATTAATCTGAGCAAAAAATTTGTACACATGTTATAGATCACAGTTGAACTAACTGTATAGACTTTGGTGAATCTAGCACTTACAGTTTTTTTACAGGGACACAAAGAAAAATTCTTTATCATTATGGCCTATGGGACTAAATTTTTAAAAGTACGATAGCATCTAAACGCCTTATTGAATTGAGCTGAAAATTTATATGAGTATTATAAATCACTGTTGCACTAACTATAAGCATTTTGGTGAATTTAGCATTTATAGGTTTTTACAGGGACACAACGAAAAATTCTTTATCATTATGATCTATGGGCTCAAAGTTCAGTAGCGTTAAATAAAACATCGTGTAATAGATGGAGAAAAGTACTCAAACACTCTATTATGGTTTTCTCTCTTTTGTTTGTTTAACAACTCCTCTTTCTTTACTTTATCTACAAAACTGTTAATTACTCAATGTTCGGAAAGTCGAGTGGAGTCACTTCAGATTTTTATAGTAACGGGCTACAACGAAAATAATAAATTGGCTATTTCGTACCAGACAACTTTATATTTAGCGTTAGTTTTTAATGTCAAATGTGAAGCCATTGCGCTAAACTTTTTCGAATTCAAAATCTGTTTTTCATGATATCAGTTCAGAAGCTTTATATTCGTAACTGGTTGAATATCTAAAAATTACATCATAATATCACAATAATATATATATATATATATAAAGAAAAAAAAATCTATGCGTGTAATTTCGAATTACAAAATACGAACTATAAAATGAAATAAAATAATATAAACTTAAAATTATAAATTAAAACCTAAGAGTAAGTTTGATTCTACCTATGTAAAAAATCATAAGCATTAATCTTTCATTAAGAATCATTAATGAGGTACTTGATATATCTTCAATGATATTTTTATTTTTGTTTCCTTCTAAATAAATTAATTTAAAATTTTCGAATGTTTATCTGGACCATACTAAGAGCTACAGCAATATTTGGAATTGGTTTTATAATACAACTGATTTGGTCTTTTACACTTCGTATACAACGCACAATGGGATAACTTTTAGTTTGCTAAACAATGCAAAAAAAAAAAAAAAAAAAAAATCCTTAAAAGTACAGGAAAAATCTGGCAGCTGGGGTACCAGTAATTCTCCGTCAAATATACAGGACAAAACTGTACTCTTAAGAAAAAAACCTGTTTGATTTACAGGTTTCCTGCGTAAAATATATGTCAGTAATACAACTTTACGGCTTTAAACTGTATATTTGACGAAGAAATACTGGCACCCCAGCTGCCAGAATTTCCTGTACTTCTACGGGTTTATTTTTTGCAGTGAAGTTTATACAAATATACGTGCATCACGTAATTTGTGTATTTATTTCCATAATATAAATGTGAATTACGCAATTGTAGTTCATCCATTTTTAAGGAGCAATTTACAATTTAAACAGTTTATTTTTAAAAAATCGATTATTCTGTCTATTTTCTTTCAGAGAAAATAAATATAAATTCATAAATTCTATATTTTTATATAATATTCGTACTTCTAAATTTATTTATTCTAGATTTATTTATTTATTTATTTACTGTTAAATACATTTTTAATATAATTTTTTATAAAATATATTTATATGATTTCTCAGAATAATATTTATATGACAAATGCTCTATTTTTTAAGTAAGTGCATAATATTAAATGTTAATGAATTTGTCATAAATAATTCCATAATTACATTCAGTTAAATTATAGTTTCCTTGCTATCTAAAACAACTCGACGTTAATGAATAATAAGGCTCTTCAGTAACCACATAAGATTTATTCATCCGAAGTAGATAATTTCCATCCATTTATATGCACTTTCATGCAGATACTCAACATACATCATTCACTGTACAATATAATTAATAATTAAAATATATCGATTGCAATATTTCTAAGCAACATAGCTGGCAGTTATTGTTTTCAGTTCAATTGTAGATTATTCTAGGAATTCTCTAATAAATCGTTATTTGAGGGCCCAAAGCATTTTCCTACATTTTAAATTGCAGTACCCAAAATCTATGCACAACGTAATTGACTTTAAAGGTACCTTCTACTAGTAGACAACAAGCTTTGGCGCTTTGTATACATCTGTTAATTGTAAAGCTTTTGGAATAATGCTAAATAGGCTCTTAGTAATCCAGCTCTTCACTCTCTTTGCATTCATTACCGAAGGGCTCAATGTAATAGGCATGTGCATTAGTAGTAAACTTTAACTATATCACTGTCAAACAGCAATCGTTAATAGTGGCAAACTCTAATGTGATGCTTTGTGATATTATAGAACTAGTAATAGAAAGGTAGAGAATGCTGCTTTGTAAATGTTGACTAAAACATATTAATAAGCGGATGATTTGTATTTATTGCGAAATATTGGTTCACGAAATAGGCTATCAAATCTTTAAAAACTAAATTTATCATACATTAATAGTTATAGAACTATTATTTACAATTATTATCATTATTTGAAATATTTTTCTTTTCTTTTTACTTAGGTTTCACAGTATGCAGATGCAATGGAGAATTCTACACGATGCGAAATGTTAAAATAATAATAATAATAATAATAATAATAATAATAATAATAATAATCTGCGAGAATTATTTTATTTTATTTCAATTAATTAAATAATTTTTATTTGCTTATTTATAATATTTTATTTTATTCCATTCTTTATTTGTGTAATTTCTTAAATGAGCTTTGAAAAAAATTAAAAGCTTTTATGAAAAAAAATATTATTATATGTATTTTATTAAATAGACTATTGAAGCTTTAAAAGCTAAAATTATCCTTAATTATTACAATACAACTTTAATTATATCACTGTCAAACAGCAGTCGTTAACAATGACACGCTCTAATCTAAGGTTATGTGATACTGTTGAAATGTTAACAGAAAAGTAGAGTATGCTGCTTTATAAATGTTGATTGAAACATATTAATAAGCGAATAATTTGTATTTGTTGCGATATATTTGTCTAATTTTCCTAAAATAGGCTATAAAATCTTTAAAAAACGAAAATAATCCTGAAATATTGCGATAAAATGTGCTCATCAATAATAATAATACAGTGCGCCCTAAAAGTTTATAGTCATTATTTTTTTTTTCGATTGAAAAAGATGAATAAAGGTTAAAAAATTAATTTGAATTATAAGTAATATCAAGACAATAATAATACTATACGAAAATAATATCACACAATTACGGACTTTGTGATAGAAACTAAAAATGAAAATTTACTGTTCCAAAACTTTATAGACAACTCTTTTTTTTTTTTTTCTTTTTTTTTTTTTTTTCTTTAACATTAAAATTTTTGAGCCATTTTTCCTGATCTCTTCAAAAACTCAATCAGTCATACTCAAACAAAGAGTCTGAAGAAAATATTGCTTTAGAGAAAACCAACTTCTTTAATTTTGCAGCTTTAGGCCTTGAACTGTTGCAAATTGAAGCTCATTAGCATATAAATTAGCATATATTAGCATATTAGCATATATTAACTCATTAGCATAGTCTCTAGCTAATATTCCCCAAAGGTTTTCCATTTGATTCAGGTCAGGACTTATGGCTAGACAGCCCTTACCAGTTATTTGGTTTTGTTTATAAATCATTGCATTGTAGAGTGTTTGACACGTAAATAGAGCAATTGTTTTGTATTTCCACCTAATGACTTTCCAAATGGAAGTAACTGTACTTCGAGCATTCTCTGGTAACCTTCGGAACATTGACGACCTTTTAGAAAAACCACACCATCGGTAGTTCAATTAAAGGAAATTGCTCCTCACACCATGAGTGTACCCCTTCCTTGTTGTCTGCTAAAAACGTTTGTGGTTCCTTAAATATATCGTGCCAATAATATGCACAACCATTGGGGACAGCTCAATCGAACTTCTTTTCATCGCTATACAGAACACTTAACCATTCGCTTGTCCAATTCATACGATTCGAGCCCACCGAACACGAGCGTCTTTATGCCGTTTTGTCAACTTTAGTGAACGACGCATTTTGTGATAAGCAAGCAATTTGCTTACCTGCAGCCGTCGATGCACCGTGGATTTTGAAACTGGAACGGTCACTTCCCCAGCATTTGACCGTACAGACAGGTTCTGGGTTGAAGCTAATTTGAAAATCTCTCTGTCTTTTCGTTTAGTTGTTTCCTTTGGCCGCACAGAACGTGATTTTGTTTCAAAATTGTCACTATTTGACAGAATTGATTAAATACCAGCAGTGCTGCGTATAATTTTTCTTGTAATGTCCACAAATTTCATGCTACGAGCTTTCAAACGATAGATTTCCAAAATTTCTTTTTTAGAAAACTGCACGTTGCGAGGCATCTTTACAATCAGTCGAAAAGAGAAAGACAACTTCGCTTTTATCTTAGAAAAATATTGCGTCTCAAGTACATGACCTTGGAATATGAAAATTTGGAGATCAGTACTTCAATCAACTTTAAAACCGGTTATCTATATATTTTAGGGACAACATTATATATATATATATATATATATATATATATATGTATATTAAATTTATGAGTGTTTAAAGTTCTTTAAGTATTTTATTATTTGTAATACGTCAATATATATTTGCATAATTTATTTCGTCTTTCTTACTCGTTTAATTAGCTCTTAAATAATAATAATAATAATAATAATAATAATAATAATAATAAAATGGTTGCCTATAAACTTTGGGACGCACTTAAATAATAAAAAGACAGGTTAAATTTGATAATAATGGTTGCTTTGTAATATTTATAAATATTTACAAAATTATTAATTAAAAATATTATATATTTGTCTTTTAAAATGTTTTTTTTTTTAACAATGTTTCTTTCATACAGAATGTTTTGTGATTCGTAAAGTACGAAGTATGGAATATCTAGAACTTTCTTTTGCATAATTACTTTAATTAAAGGGGGGAAAAAAGAAAAGAAAACAATAAAAAAGTGCTTTTTAAGACATTTATCTCCGAAGCTGCATCCTGAAATAAATGATTATAATTCAGAGCATATTAGAGCTCTAAGCATTTTTAATATTCTGTTATTACATTTTCGAGTATTTGATTTATTATTATTATTATTATTATTATTCAGCATATCACTGAATAATCTACTAACTAACTAATTTACCATGATATTCAAACCTGACTGGAGAGAACAGAGAGATTTTTAACGTATGTTATTGAATTATCCAGCCACAATTACTTTTCTTTCAACTCTATTCTTTTTGTTAATCGAAACAAGTGTTTTTGGTTAATTGAAAAAATAAAATATTGTTAAAAGGACAAACTAAATCAACGTTCATTTAACAATGTATATTTATATTTTCAACAAAGTATTTATCTTTTCAGTGTACATGATTATTTTAAATAACCTTTTAAAGGAGAGTAATATAGAGTGTTAATATATATCATATCTAACTTTAGAACATGAAACATAGAATTTATTTTAGCTCATCCTTAATTTATCAGTGTTTTTAAATTCTTTTTGCTTAAACAAAAGCTTTCTGCTTCTGAAACAGAATCAAAAATTAACTAACCCATTAAGTATTTGAAAATGCTCTCTAGATTTCTATACACCATTAGATAATTTTTTACTGTTTTCTTTATAAAAGCGTACGGTACAAAGGGATGGGCGGATCCTTTGCCAGAAGCAGAGAAAGGGGAATCGGAACACATATTCGTAGATGCGGGAAAAGGCACACGTGAGTGTTCGCGTGACAGAGGATGCGTCACAGGCATATACCGCCCTTCCATCGAATGTTAGTTGCACGGAATACTCTCACGGACAGATATTTGCATCCTCTGGAGGCAAGGGGTGAGATCCACGTCAAAGGTGGACGCTCTGGTTGCTTGTACTTTTGTCCTAATGATACGTTTTCGTATGAATATAGGTGCGGCTCCTGTCTTTTGTGTCATCTTTTATGATGAGAAGATGTGAGGGGAACTTTTCTCTCGCACCTCCTTTTCATGGTTAAGTCTCAGCAGAATAATGAAATAAGAAATGAAGAAAGTAAAGGTTGCATGTTGTAAAGATAATTGCGAAAAAATTTTTGAAGTAAAGGTGAAACATTTTTCAACGCAATTTTCATTAAGGAATATTCTTTATATTCTATTTTATTCATCCTCTTATATTTATGTGTCCTTTATATACGCAGTGGATTAAAATATAGATAAAATAGCTTAAAGAATTTTCAAACATTCATAAACACACATACGCAAATCTATGCTTATTTATTTGTTAAAATAAATAAATTAATAAAATGGTGTAGTTAAAATATTGTTGCACTTCTCAGTTTCATTGATTTATATGTAACCCATTCTTAAAACTAGTAATTTGGTTAATAAACCATTTTTATTAACTTAAAAAATATAAAAAATAAAATCAATTAGTAGTCATTCGTGAGATACGCCATTTATAAAACATATTTTTCTTTAATCTTCATAACTATAAACTCTTTTTATATTTATGATGAACTCATTTTATATTTATTGGCGAAATCGCATTTTAAAATATTTTCTTCACATAGAAATCCGTTAATGATAATACTGTTAAAAGAGAAATATTACATTTTCAAATCCAGTTAGATGGAATTAGTTGGAGCCAGGTACATACATTTTTTTTTTTTTTTTTTTTTTTTTTTCATAAAAAAACTGGAGCAGTTCCGGAGCAGTCATTTGCATTTTAATTGCAGCAATATAATTTTCGGGAAGGTTATAAGGTTTCTTCATGTCATACGGATGAGTTATTCAATAATTGGTACGTATTTCAAGCTAAATAATAATAATAATAATAATAATAATAAATTTCTAAGAGCTATTTGAATTATTTCAGACAGTAAAAAGTAAAGAGGAAGATTTAAAATATTTTAGATTATATCCAATCTGTCTTATATACATTAAAAAAGAAAAAAGAGATTACTTTAAATTTTATTTTATGGGATTTATGAATTATTGCACCTTTTCAATGTATAATGTAAGATGTTGAAAAATAATTTAGCTGAAGTTGAAAATTAAAAGTATTTCGCTGAACGTTTAAGACATTCTTTTCCCTTTATATTAAATAAATGTTTTGAGGGAAGAAAAAAAAAAAAAGATGTTAATAGAGAATTAAAAACTATGTATAAATACCATTAATTGCAAAAAACGTAAAATAAATTTTACAAACAGCAAACAAGCGCGTCAAAGAATAAATGCTTAACTCTAAAATAAACTACGCCATTTCTCATGAATGGTATAAAGTAACAATTTATTTGTAAAAAATAAATAAATAAAGTAAATAAATTATCAATAAGTCAAAGTTAAATGGCCAAAATAAAATAGAGCAGGTCATATTTTTACAAGAGAACAAATTAGAAACAATTAGCTGTATAAGAATGTAGATCGAATCTTTTATATGAATTTTAATACATTTAATTAGCTACGATTTCTTAAAATATTTTAATAAAAAAGAAAATATCATTTTCTCTCAGTAATTAATTTATTATTTTAATCATGTGTATTTGAATTCCAAAACTAACTTTTTTACTTGTTGAAGTCTATTTGAAATTCTAATGCTAAAAGCAAAAGCGTTTTACTTATCATTTGTCATCAAATATGAACCAAGTGTAAAAATGCCACTGTCACTTTGAATAAGAAATAATGCTTCTATTTTTCTTGTAGGTGCTTCGCAGGATTTGTTTGCTTGTTTAACTTGCAGGAAAATGAAAAATGAAACTTGCTTCCTGTCAATGTCAGCTTATTTATTTGAATTATTATTGAAGCTTTTAGTATAAGAAACATTTCATTTGAACCGAAATATACCATTTGTGGTATTTATAAAGAATATACATTCATAAAAGATATTTGTTATATATATATATATATATATATATATATATATGTGTGTATATATGCCAATATTTTGTTTTAATTTTTGTTATAATTTTAAACATTTTTCTTTTCACGCATTTCATAAACACACAGATTTATTTTAATACAGGTTCAAATTAAAATACTGTTACGAAATTTAATTTAAACCTGTAGTTTTACTAAATTTATTTCGATACAATCACGTATTTTATCGATTAACTTATTTAAAAGGAGATTTTAACTTTTTATTTTAAGATAAAAACATTTTTCATTGTTCAGATTTTTTTTTTTCTTTCTTTCTTTTTCGTACCGCAAATGTCTTCTCTATTTGCCTGTAAAACTACTTTTACAGCTGCAAGAGAAGTAAGATGGGAAAAGTTAAAAGCTTTTTGCCGCAATCTGCAAACTCAGAATTACTACTACTGAGCATTATTAAGAAAACTATGGACGCACAAATATTGCTTGTAAATTAACGTCTTACAATTATGATATTATGCATTAAAATATATCTTTAATAAGCATATGAAAACATCTTCAAAACTACAAACTTAATAAAATATTTCACAAATAAAGGTTTTTTTTTTTTTTTTTTTTTTTTTTTTGCTTGGTTGCGTATAATTATATACATTTTATGATTATGATTGGGTTATCATTAAGTATAGATGTACAGAATTGATAATATATAAAAATCTAATATATATGACAGGTTTACATAAATTTGGTTTATAAATATCAATAATTATAAAATAATAATTTATTTTAACATGAAAGACCTAATACGTGATTTCATGTAGTATAATATCCTAAGAACTATTAAGTAGTTTGTCAGGTATTGTTTTTCACAATTATGAACAGAATTTTAAATTTTTGCTTGCCCCCCCCCCCTTTTTTTTTTTTTTTTTTTTTTTTTTTTTAATTATTAAATTTAATTATTATTTTTTTTATTATTTCCGTTAATTATTGTCTACATTTTATTTTATTTGTTTTATTTATTTTTTTTTTTTATCATATGTTTTACAGAGGATTTAAAAAAAATTGGGTACAAACGAAACTGGTTTAACCCGCTTCACCCGTTTTAAGCCGTGATGACCCAATCTCCTCTTTTTATTTACTTTTCTATTATAATTTGTTCATGTTTGTTATAAATGATCTCCTCGACCAAACCTTATAAACAATTTATATTAACTTTTTCAAACATTTTTAATATATTTTGCTTTGCATACGACTTCACTTCCATATGTAATTGTTTATTCGTTAATTCAAGTCTTCATTCCTGGTGTTTGATCGTTGTAGTGATGAATTATTATTAAACATGTTTCTCCTATTTTCTTCATTACTTTGAATAATCTTCGTTTGTTATTTTATTTCTGTCTTGTCTCTTTGGATTAGTTTTCATTCTTTATATAAAAAAATCTAATACATATATATTATATATATATATATATATTTGGTTTTTCTGTTAAGATTGTGTTGAGTTAGTTTAAGGTTTCGTTTATTTTGCAGGCTGATAATTAATAAATTTGGTTTCTTTAAATATGTGTGTTTCATGCCCTGATGAATTTTTTTCATCATTCTGAGCTTCTCCTACATATTTTTTCCCCATTCTTATTTATCTTAGTGGTTACAGTGCTCTTGTATCTGTTGCTTGGCTTTTCTATGCTTAATGAACCATCATATATACATACATACATACATACATATATATATATATATATATATATATATATATATATATATATATATATATATATATAACATTTTAATATATTTTTCTTTGTATAAGGCTTTACGTTCATATGTTATTGTATATTGAATAATTGAAGTCTTTCTTCCTGGTGTTTTATCACTGAAATGAATTCTTCTTCTTATTATTATTTTTATTATTATGTATCACATCTTCAGTATTTAAATGTCGACGTAATAAAAAGTTTTATCATTATTATTTTTATTATATATTTTAGTCTATAAATGATGATGTTATAGCAACTTTTACGTTATGTGATATATTTTATCATTTTCACAAATATCTTTAAAAATACGAAAACATTCACATAGAGTATAATAAGTATGCAGATATAATGCAAAATTTTTCCATGTGATTTAAATATTTTTCATCTCATTTATTTTAATGTATTAAAGAAATGATCAAAATATTTCTAATTAAATAACTTTAATTAATCCCAAAATAATTATCAAAAAATTCTTACCATTAAAAAACCTCTTATAATATTTATAAAATTGTTAGTTAAGTACATGGACTTATTTTCTCTTATCATGCAACTAAGTGAAGAAAAAAAAAAAAAAAAAGGATAAAATAAGTGAATAGATAAAGAAACACTTGCCTCTTGACTATACTATTTGAAATTCATAAATAAAAATTCTGTGAATCAGAATTAAATTTTATATGAGAAGTCTATTATTTCTCTTCTGACATTACATTACCTTCCGCCACTTGAATTAATCCTAATACTGTTTGATAAAATTTTATTATGTGAGGATTTTTCTATTGAATAAAAGTATATCATGCGCAGAAAATCTTCTGATTATTATTATTATTATTATAGTCATTGATGTAATTATTAATGTTATTTTTTTCCACAACATATATTCGTTTATTTTCCTTGTAGCAATTATGATGTCATATATTTTGTCACATATGGCTTCATAATACTCACTTTCACAAAGATATTACATTTTTAAAAATTTTATATATATATATATATATATATATATATATATATACTAAGGGGAAAAAAAAGACAAATTACGTATTAAAAATAATAATTAAGATTCTGTTTTAAACTAATGTTTAACTAATATTTAAACTTCTGTCTAACACTAATTTTTTTTTAAAATGTTTGCGAAAAAAATTTTTTTTTTCAATGAGTAACAAATTTTAACTTGATGCTAAAGTAAGATTTTTTTTTTTTTCATTTAAATTATTTTAACTGATAGAATTAATCTTGAGTCCTAATATATATATATATATATATATATATATATTTACGTTGGAAATTTTTTTTTTAAATTCTTTAACATCGCAAATAAATTTTGACCAAAATTGTTCATCTTTTGAATATCCTTTAAAGAAGTTAAGATACAAGTTTAATACGCTAATTAATATTAATATTAATATAGATATATCATGCTTGGAAAATGAAATCTAGGGCGAATTCTAAAAAATTTAAAGATGAAAATCGTGTTTTAAAATATAAATTAAGATGGATACTAAAACATATACAAATATTTATATAAACAAGGTAAGGAATCTTTGCTATAGTTTTTATAGGACTTATCTAAAATTAAGTAGCTGGGGCATTTTAAAGGTATGGAATTCGGAAAAAGTTGAATAATAAATAAATAAACTGAATTTGAGTAAGAAGTTTCGTAAAAGATATATATTAAAAAGAAAAAAAAAAAAAAAAAAAAAAAAAGAAAAAAAAGAAAAAAAGAAAATGGTTACTCTTTTACGGTTACAATTTAACATATATTATATCTTTATTATTATTATTAATTCCTTTAAATTAAAGAAAAAAAAAAAAAGCACTTATTGATATTTTTTTAACTCTACTGTTCTCTTAACTATCGCAATTGTAGCGTATAGATCGCCATTTTTTTTTCTTTCTTCATTTCAGACAGATTTGCTGCACTGTCACTTTTCTATCCTTGCTTATTATCTTCATTATTAGTATTGTTAGTTTTGTGTATATTAAGTTTCATAATAAGTTTCATATTAAGTTTTATAATAAGTTTCTTATATTAAAATTTAATATAAGAAACTTATAACTAATACATTAGACATATTAAGTTTGTCAGAAAAGATATACGAAGAAATGATGGTGCACTAAATATGTACTATGTACATGTAGCATATTCAGCGTGAAATCTATAAACATGCATAAAAGAGTAAACTCACTTACTGACTCATAACAGCCGTGCAGATTCTATTGGAAGTAGAGACACAAATTTTGGTATGTAGCTTGGTTTTAGGACACTGAGCCTACTAAAACTGGGTTTTGAAAAATTCCCCCTGCCTCGTTCCCTCCTTGGAGGGGCAGGAGGCAAAAACACGTTTGTAAGTGTAACTTAGCTCCAAATTACTTTAAGGTGAAGCAATTGCATATGGAAAGACTAGACTTAAGTACAAAATGAGACATTTTCTGCGATTTTGGATTTTTGTTTTTTGTTTTTAAGGGAGGGAGAGGGCGATTTTCGGAGGGAAATTTCGCAAAATATGGATTTTCGAGTAGAGCGCTACCAATAATGGTACAAAGATGTTGAAAACGGATGTACGGCTTCTTGTGGATATTTGAAAAAACTCAGTTTTGTTTTTTAGCAATTTTCAATTTGGGACTGGGTTGGGGAGGTTGGAGGGGGAAAGGATTACGAGTGGGGGCAAATTCGTACCCCTCTTTTAGCGATAAATTCGTCCGCGGAAATCTACACGAATTTTGGTGTCTGGGATGTTTATGTGTATCCAGCATACATTATAAATGGATTTTGCGAAATTCCCCCCTTTCTTCCTTTGAGGGTGGTGGGCATAAAACACGTTTCCAAGCATAACTTTCTTCAAATTATCTCAGTAAGATTAATTTTTATATGTGGATGGGTTATGCGTACCCAACACGCACTATAAACAAATTTTATGAAACTTCCCCTGCTCCCTCCTTTGAGGGTGAAGCAAAGCAAAAACACGTTTTCAAGAGTAACTCTCCTCCAAATTATCTCAAGAATGCGATTTCTGGATGTGTTCATTGGTTATTCGTATTCAATAAACACTACAAAGGATTTTACAGAATTTCTCCCTACATCCCACCTTGGGGACTTGAAAGCAAAAAATATTTTCTATCGTTAATTGTGCTCCAAATTATGTTAGAGGGGGTATTTTTTTAAGAGTAGTGTGGCTATACGTATCCAACAAGTTGCATAAAGAGATTTCACAAAATTGCACCCCCTTCCCCATTGTAATCTTTGTGTGTGTGTGTGGGGGGGGGGGGTAAAAAATAGGTTTGAAAACTTAACTCTGCTCCAAACTACCTCAAAATGGCTTGCTTTGGTATGTAGGTGTTAATTAAGTGTACTCAATATGCATTTTCATGAGACTTCCCGAAACTTCTAACTTTATCTCTGGAAGGAGGGAGTAAAAAGCTGGTAAGGTGTTGCCGAAGGCAGTGGGGATTCGAATTTGTTCGATTACGGGCAGAAAAACCCCTACGAAAAACAGCTAGAATTTTAATTGCGATTTCGACTGATTTCAATGATTATTATTATTATTTTTTTTTTTTTTTAATCTTGTGCGATTATTTTATTAATAATGACATAGAATTTTTAGAATTCCTTTAAATTTAGTGACCAGCAAAGCGGTCAAAGCCTCCTAGTTTAATAGGGAAGGCTTATAACTAATGCAATAAGCTTTTGAAGATTATCAGAAATCTTATACATAACAAAGACAGCATGTTGGATGTGTACATATAGTATATTAAAATTGTGTAAAAATGTAAAATTTTCTTTATTATTATTATTATTATTATTTATGTATATTTCTGTGCTGATAAGTATAAAGGATTTAAGTCCAAAAATGTCGATTTTGAGTTAAGTACATTGTCAGGCTCAGAAGAAAATTCTCAATCGATTGGTATAAAGGATTTAAGTCTATGCCATTTAGTCTTTGAGAAAATCCATTGGTGAAAAAGGTTCAAGTCAGAAATTTACCGTTCATGTATGTTATAAAATATTTAATTCATTTTTTTCCCGTTATTAAATGAAGGTTGACGATCACTGAATTGTATAAAGGGTATAAGCCAACGAAATACCTTTTTCCTAATCGATTCTTCTGATTTGTTTTTAGTTAGTTTAACTTTATTTTTCGTCTCCTGAAAAATCAAGAATATGGACTTAAATCCTTTATACTTATCAGTACAGATTTAACAGTTCAATTACTCAGTTCACATTTTTTTTTTTTTTTTTTTTTTTTTTTTTTTACATACAATGTATTTTGTATTTTATTAACGAATGACTGTTCGGAATATTTTGAATATTCTTGTTTCAAACATCTAATTTCTACATTTTTCATATATCATACATAGTTTTAAATGATAAACAGTTTAGTACTTCAAGACTGAAAAAAAAATTATATATAAATAAAATAAATAAATATATATATATATATATATATATCGGGAAATACGTATTCATTAATACTTTAATCCAATATTAAGTCCATTTTAACAAGAATCTAAATATAAAAATTATCTAAAACACTTGTCATACCTGTCTGCCCACCCATTATTACTTGGTTAATTGCTATACATTTCAGCATGCACGTAATTCTTATGCTTAGTAATATTTAATCTATCATGTGCCATAAAGAAATGTTTCATGCGTCAGAGTCAGTCTATCAAAAACATGAACAACAACCTACATGAACTTTTTTTTTTTTTTAATGAATCACGAATATTTTTTAAGATTAAAGCAAATGATTTTTTTTTTCCTAAGTAACATCAAAATAACATCATCAGTAATTAATTACGTTATAGAAACAAATAGGAAATAAAAATAAAAATTAGTTCTGAACTTTCAGTAGTCAATAATATTAAATGAATATAATCACTAACTAATTACTTCACGCATAAAAAAAATGTCCCCGCAACTTTTATGTTAAACTTTTTATTTAATTGTAAAATGGCATCAGAATATTTTTTTTACATATATATTTATCGTTAAATGTTAAAATTCCTTAAAATATTCGATGAAATTAATTTTTTTTTAAATAACTAACATTCATATTTATTAAAAATTAATCAATTATTCAAAGATCAATTTTAAATTTAAATAACAATTTTATATTTGGTTTCTAATAACTAATATTTATGAAAAAATATGTTTAAGAATTTATTTAGATCAAAACGTATAAATTTATATATATATTGACATTCTTTTAGACTTAGCATATCACATTAAAATACTGAGAATAATAGTCCATATGAAAAGTAACAAATCTAATTGAAACTTCTTTTTTAAAACATTTTAAATGAAATTCTTAGATTTATTTATTTATTTTCAATTTGAGCCATATTTAACGGAATCTTAACCCAATTTACTCCTTCAATGAAGCATTCAATAGAAATAGAATATTTTTCTTGTGAAGAGAAAATTTCAATTAAATTACAAAAAAAAACATAAAAACACATATATTACGTAAAATGGATAATATTTTTTCCTAAAAGAATTTACTTAATTTATATTTATAGTTAATGACGTGTTATAAAAAAAGTTATTTCTCGTAATGCGTAAACAATCACATTTGAATAAATAATAATGTACAAAAACATATTTATCTTTTAATTTAGTCAAATGTGCTTTTTACATATAAAAATAATTTCAATTTATTAATTTTTTTCTGCATTCTTGAACATTTTAATTAATTTTGGGGATTTGCTAATTCGTTTGTTAATCTTCTGTGATTATTCAATTTATCGATTTTCAAAAAATGTTCCAAATACTATTTATTAATTTACATTCTTCGGTAAATCGTATTTTTTTTTTCTTCATTTTTGTTATCTTCCGTTTCATTTTATGAACTTTAAAACATATTTATACATGAACTATATATATTTTAGTTTAACAAATAAATAAAAGGCAGTATAATATCGTCAAGTCAAATAAATACTTTGTGTAACTCTAAATAAGGAATTATAATACATGATTGGTAAAAAATGAAAAGTAGACTATTTTAAGCGGTAAATTTGAGTTATGCACGTGTTTCGAAAAACAATTTATTTAGTGTAGGGATGTTTTAAAGATATGCACTTGTGAAAATTGTCTAATCAAAATCTGAAAACCTAGATTGCTTGACTATAAATGTATTTGTTGAACCCTCATGCATAATAGATAATCTTAAAGTTGAGATAATTTTTAAAGTAAGACATTTCTGGGATTTCACATAAAGTCTTTAGATAAATTCCCAATTCATGATTTTAACAGTACTACCATATTCACCATTTGAGTTGGAAAAACACAAAACTTTGTGCAGTATGGTTGCAAATATATCAATTGATACAAATGTAATTATTCCAAAATTAGAAGGCGCATATGAAACCTATTCCAACGTGACGTACGCACTTTGATTTTTTTTTCTTTTTTCAACTGTCATTGTTTTCGTACGAAATATTTATTTATTTTTTAAGTTTTCTTCAAAATCAGTATCTTGTCTTTTTTTTCGGAATAAATAAATTGGGATCTTCATAATAAATAACAATTTATTTTTATCTTAAAATGCAGTGCCAACTTTTTTTTTTCTAATGGTAGTGTTTAAACATCTTGTGTACAAGAAGGATAGGGAAGAAGAATATCTTCATCATCTACAATCAGCCTATGCAAAAGAAGCTCTATGTCGTGCATCAGAATCTTTAAATATGCCTTGAAATTACTTAATGCTATTGTATACTACCTAATTTCTAAAATCATAATTGGAGATGAAATGAACATATCGTTTTTTGACCTTCCAAAAGATCAATTAAATAAAGTATGGGACATTGAAGTTAACCACAGAACAACAAAAGGGAAAAGAAAACGAGCAATGGAAATAGCAATAATAAGTTGTTGTCGTCAGAAATAAGGAATTGGTTAAAATCATGAAATAGGAGGGAGATAAGACACTTAAAGCTAATTGGTATACCACTAAAGTTGTCTACCAATTTACCAATATCCTTGTCCAGAAATTCCTCAAGGAGTGAGTATTAAGGGCCTCATGCTTCATCACGATAATGCATCGTCATATTCAGCTAAATTGACGGGCGAATTTTTTTAGTAAAAACATATTATGGTGATCAAAATAATCTGCCCCATTTTCATATTCTTGCTATGTCTGATTTTTGGCTGTTTCATTCATTCTGTAATACTTATTGGAATTAAAAAAAAAAAAAAAAAAAAAAAAAACTAAAGTAACTTTATTCTCAAAAATTTAAATGATTCATACTTTTCTCCTTTTATTTATTTATTTATACGATTTCCCTTTAAAAAACTAAGTAAATAAATAAGTTAGTTTCATTTTGCTAGGTAATGCGTAACAGAGTCCATCAAAATCTGCATCATGTTGAAGGTCCATCAAGGTCCTACAGGCTACAGCCTATCAATTTAACATCGACTGTGTAGTCCACGATTACGGGACGCCTCATCGATAATCCATTTGCTGCCATGCCGGAGGATCAAAAAGCGCGGGAAAAGACAGACAAATCGACTAACGCTCTTAAGTGGGAGTTGGTATCCCCTCGTCTCCGCTCTAAATTAGCGTTACACCCCTTAGTAGTTGCATCGGCGCCACTTTAGCACGCCACTGCAGGGAAAGACCCAGTAATGGGGATCCCCATTTTATGTTAACCCCCCAGCCTGTTAGGAAAGTGCTTGTTAAAATCGGCCTTTTTTGTGGGAGTTGAGGGAGTTTGCATGAAACATAGGGGAATATAATAAATAGACTTATGGAGTAGAGATGGCGTTTTTATCAAAAGGTTTAAATTTAAAGGTTTAAATCGTAACGAAAAAACGGGAAGATTTATTTCATTTTGTTTTAATTTTTAAGAAAAAAAGTGTATGATTGAAAATTTGGTTTTAAAGCGATATTTATTGTATTCGCTTATTTTTTTTATTTTACCAGGAAGAAAAAAACATTTTATTTAAAATTTTGTTTTTTTTGAAGCTTTAAATTTTTAATTCAATAGAAAACCTAATTAAGAATTCCAAATGGTACTTAATGAACGCTGTAAGAGTAAGTGCGAGAATAAGAATTTCTATTGAAGTTAAATGTATAAGCCTTTCTTGAGCTTTGTCCAAAAATCTTTTAAAAATTATATATGTCTATATATACAAATTTAAATTTTGAAATCTTAGAAAATTCCTGAAAAATTGCAGATGAAGATAATAATTAAAGTACTATTTGATAATATACACAGTTTAGATATACTCTATAACATTGTGTGAGACAGAATGCAAAAGTAAGTTTTTTTTTTTTTTTTTTTTTTTTTCATTGGAGTTCGATGCATAAGCCTTTTTCGTTCTTCATTCACAAAA
The DNA here is from genome assembly GCA_963930645.1 of Salticus scenicus. Lineage (NCBI taxonomy): Eukaryota > Metazoa > Arthropoda > Arachnida > Araneae > Salticidae > Salticus > Salticus scenicus. The sequence continues at coordinate 175,686,669 of OZ005648.1, forward strand.
TCTTTTAAAAGTTATATATATAAATTTAAAGTTTGAAATCTTAAAAATTCCTGGAAAATTGCATGAAGAACTTAATGATTAAAGTAATATATAAGAATTGTATTTAATAATATACAAAGTTTATATGTACTCTATAACGTCGTGTCAGACAGAATGCAAGAGTAAGAATTTTTATTGCCATTCGAACTGTGTTTCATCCCTAAAATCTTTGAAAATATATAATAATGTATAAAATTTGAAATCTTAGAAAATTTTCGGATAATTAGATGTGAAATGCTTAATAATTAAAGTACTATATGATAATATATAATATTTAGGTATATAATTGTGATCTGTAGTCTATGAAGCTGTTTGCAACAGAATGCGAGAGTGAGAATTTTATTGGAGTTCAGTGTAAAGTCTAAAGGAAGGGTCGAAATCCTTACGTCCAGTGAAAATTTTCTGGTCAGCTTTTAAATGTTCTATATATAAACATTCATTTTAAAGACTTAAAAAAAAAAAAAAATGAAAAGCTTAATAAATAAATACTATTTGATAATGTATAACGTTTATACTTATACTCTATAATTTTCTTCTAATCAACATTCTTATTTAATTTAATATTGTCTTAGAGCTGAAAAAGCGAAATTTTTCGAAAGGTAGAGTTTTCTCTTTCTCCATAAACCTTCGTTATTTTGCAACTAAAAGGAGTGAGGTAGCAAAATAATTTAATATTGGAACACAGATACGGTAAACAAAGTTTTGTAATAATACGATTGTGTTTTTATACCTCAATAAACCTGCAACACTAAATTCCAATACATGAAAAATCAAATTTCAGTTTATCTATATTTCCTCATGATAAACTAATTGTTACACAGATTGTTAATATATATATATATATATATATATACATAAACAATACTCACTTTTTACTTTCCAAACATACTACGTAAGGAAAGTATCGTAATCATGACAAAAAATTCGAATTGAGATTTCGGTGAATCTATATGTTTTCAGGTCCCGTGATTTCATTATTGCTACTTTTATGGTGATCTGTGCATGTGTGTATATATGTGTGTGTATGTGTGCGTGCGTACGTCTATGTGTGTGTATGTGTGTGATCGAACACGATAGCAACTACACGCATTGTTCAAATGAGCTAAAAAATGGTATATGTGCTGTAGGTCACCGTAGCATGAATTCTCTTGATTCTAGGGAATCTAACATTTGCCGTTTTTTCTTTTTTTACAAGGACACAAAAAAAAATCCTTTATCATTATGGCCTATGGAATCAAATTATTTAAAGTACGATAGTCTCTAAACTCCTTATTCAAATAAACTGAAAATTTATATACATATTATAAGTCATCGTCACGCGAACTGTATAAATTTTGGTGAAACTAGCACTTATATCTTTTTTACAGGGACACAACAAAAATGCTTTATTATCATGGTCAATGAGATCAAATTATTTAATGTCCGATAGCATCTAAATGAGCTGAAAACTTATTGAGCCGATTGAGCTGAAAACTTATATACAAGTTATAATTCACCATAACATGGATTGTATAGATTTTGGTGAGTCTAGCAGTTATGGGTTTTTACAAGGACACAAAGAAAATTTTTTATCATAATGGTATATGGTCTCAAATTATATATAGTGCGATAGCGTCTAAACGGCTTTTTCAAATGAAGTGAAAAGTGATATACAAGTTATAGGTCACACGTGCATCTAGAAGTTTTAATCTTTACGTTCTAGCCACAATTAACAACAATGCGTAGATGCCAACATTTTAACATATTCCGGAGTATTTTTTAACCCCGCCTCTATTGCGCACCACTTTATTTATAAAAAGAATTTCTCCTATTTATAACTTCGATAAAATATAAAAAAATTACTCTTAAAAAATAAGTGGTATGGAATAAAGGCGGGGTTAAAAATACTCCGGAATAAATTAAAATGTTGGCATCTATGAACAATAATATCTGCAGAGGAAATTCGATTTATCCAAACGTCTTATATCTTTGGGTAAAAATAGTTTTTACATAAAAAAAGAGCGAGGCGAATGAAGAAGAGCGATGCGGATGAAGAAGAGGAAATTGTAAAAGAAGAAGAAAATGCAGAACTAATAGTTTTATAAGTTTTTTAATGTACTTTTAGACTATTTTCAGGCCTTGCAGCGTTTCTAAAACTTTACACTCATTTTATTATACTATCGCCAGCATTTGGAAACAATATTTTATTGCGGAATACTTTAGCCAAATTTACCAACATTTTAGTTTATTCTGGAGCATTTTTTGCCCCGTCTTTAATCCATATCATTTTTTTTCTAGTTTTATCGTAGTTATATATTGGAGAAAAATATTTAAATAAAGTGGTGCGAAATAGTGGTGGGGCTAAAAATGCTCCGGCATAATTTTATATTAAATTTAATGCTCCGGCATAATTTAATTTTTGGCAACTATGTTTAGCACACAAACATTAAGAAATATTAAAAAAAAAAAAAAAAAAATTCTTATTATCAGGAGTGGTGACAATATAATAAAATGGGAGTAAATTTTTACTAACGTTGCGAGGCCTGCTATTTAGGAAGATAATTTTCGCGTTTGCAAAAATTAGTAGTTGCACACTTAATTCTTATGTATATTTGACGAACCTTAAAATAAAAATATTGATAAATTTATTTTATCTCTTTTAGAAAACATATTCCATAATTTGTATTGAAATGATGATTTAAAATTATTCAAACGTGATCTGTATAAAAACCTCGAACCATAATAAATTGACCGTCCATATCATTTGAATGAAATTTACTAAATAAAACCTAATTTTGCCTTTTGTCAAAATAATTTCACAAAATAAATAAGAATCTAAATCAATAATAGCATTATTAAAAATATTAAAATTTATCAATATTACTAAAATTACGACACAAAAAAGCCATTTAAACTCAAAAAATGAAGCTTTAATACCGTATTCACGGGTCAACAAAATAATTAAAATGTTATAAGAAATCAAAGAAAAGAGAAAGGATTTATATAAAGTGAAAAATTGAATATTGCTAGATGATAATTTTTAAAATGCGTAATGAAGTCATTAAAAAAGGAAGAAGAAAAAACTTAAGTGGTAATTTGGATAAAAGCCAAGTTTGGATCTGGCAATTAAGCAAAATTAAAATTATGATGAAATTACTTTGTCGTAATGAAGAGGATATTAGGTGATAAAAATTCGTTGAGTTTCTTTTAAAATTGTACAAAATTTCTATCCCATTTTTCTAAGTAAAAGAATACAATTCTCCTTCGGGGAAAAAAATCAAAATTGTATTTATATACTGTTTTTTTTTTTTTTTTTTTTTTTTTTTTAAAGGGAATTTTAATGATGACTATAATTTCAAATACTAATTGTTTCCAGAATTTGAATTTCACTTGGAATTGCAGTTTTATTTAAGTAAGAAAAACAATCTTGTGCTACTTTCACACTACTTTCTCCTACCCTACTTTATTACAGATATATTAATACATATATATATATATATATATATATATATGTGTGTATATATATATATACGTCATATATATATATATATGGACATATTAATCTGGTGAAACATATGAGGTACTTTATCAAACGTTTCTCGTATATATTAAAGAACAGTTTAAAACAGTTTACAGTTTATTTTCTGTGTAAGGAGGTTACTGCACTTCTCAACTGTTCATCTGAATATTGTAGTTATATTCTATAAATGTATAAGACTATATATATATATATATATATATATATATATATATATATATATATATATATATATATATATATAATTATTATTATTATTAAAAATTTCGATGATTTATAATGTTGCCATCCCATTCTCTGAAATTTATTAGACTAATTTTCAGTAACTCTACATATTATCTGCAAATTATATTCGTACCAAACAATGTATTTAAACTTAGCTGACCCGAAAAAATATAATAAAATAATATTGGCACAACTTTAAATGCATTCCAATGATTTTTTAAACATATTACTGATAATCCAATACTATGTATGCAGTGGTATCAAAAATCTTTCACAGGTTTACATTATGCTTCATATTGTTTTACTAAATTCATTTTTTCCGATTCATTATTATCAAAAAATTTACTTGCAGCTTCTTTCCCATTCCTGAAATTCGTTTGGTCGATACAACTCCACGTTTTATCCATTACATCCATGAATTTCGTTTGCACAAGTGACAGCGACAAATTTATTGCTACTGTAATTAGTTTGGACGTTTATTTGATCTTTATTAAATCACTGAATGTATTTTGTATACACGACTGTAGGTTCTACCGTATGACACACCTAATATTTCCTTTTTAGTATGTGTGTCACAATTTTTATTGAGTCTAGCCCATTGGTGTACACATTTGAAATGGATTTTCTATATTTACGGCATAACGAGAATACAATCAAATTTGTTTGCTATATACACTGAGAAAAAATACCGCCTTTCTCTAGAATGAATACGTGACCATTTTCTAAATCCCTTAACTAGAAATATAGATTTCCGAGCTATACGCGTAAGGCACGCCAATAAACTGAATAGACGTAATTATCGAGAATTTCTAGTGTACACATATCTAGATGGTGAAACAATATTCTGAATACACTAAATATTCTGAATCATTTATATTGCGAGGAATTCTCGCTTGATTTTCTAGAATTTGGTAATAAACCAAGATTATAGTTGCTAAAACACGCCTCTTGTAGCCACATTTATTTGCCGAGATTTTTAAATAACTTTGCCCTCGAGTATATAGGCAAACTCTCTAGAATTCTAATAGGGGCTTATAGAACTCGCTTTCCAAGGGGACTAAAATTTATAAGGATGATATGGATCTATTTTTTCTAGAGCCACAATATAGACTCTAGGTGTCAGTTACAGAATTTTTTCTCAGTGTATAATGCATTATAGATAGCTGTAAACGGTCATATAATCAACGAATAAAACGTGTTTAAGGATATTCGAGCAAGTGTGTCTAGCACCATTTCTGACTTATATAATGTGTGATTCAAGCAACCAGTGCTGCTGAATCTAGCGGATTTTTTATTCAGTAATCACCAATAAATTTTAATTGTATCGTTTGTCTAATTCCTTCGAAGTTTGATAGTCTATTTATGTATATCAAATATCACTTCACAAAATTATTGGAGACTATTGAATAAAAAATCCACCAGATCTGGCAACACTGAATGCATCAACTACACGTAGTGTATTTTCTTTTTATTATTATTTAAACTAAAATCTTAAGTTGTAGGTGGCGACCGTATTTCTCTTATGATGCTGAGCAATCTAGGCAGAAGAATAAATTGTGAAAGCTTATAAAAGACACTAATCACGATCGAGATTGTTTCGTTCAATCAATTATGATAAATTACCTCAATTTGCCATTATTCATCAAAGATAGGATACAATCAAGACATGTGTGCAATATATAGTGACCATATGTCCTCGAATTTCAAGGAAAGTCCATATTTTGAAATCATTTTTCTAAGTTCTAAAAAAACTATAGAATGAAAATTATTTATCATAATATTACCGTTTGTGTCCTCATTTATTTAGTATAAACTATACCTCTGTAATTAGGTAATTGTAACAACTATTAATGCTAATGTATTATGAAGGTATTCTAATATGGTCACTATAGAGTAATACAAATAATTACGTAAATATATTAGCAGTAAAACTGTAAAAGAACAAACTATTTTAAAGCACAAAACTGCATATTCTATAATGATGTTCAAACCGCAGATAGTTGATTGGATATAGCTACAGTTAATTGGGCTATATTCACACACTAGTGACGCATTTAAGGTATGCTAAGCAATGTTACAAACCCATTTTATGCCCTCTTCTGAAAAGAAAACATTTTTGTAAGGTTTGAAACCTCTGATCAAGAATCCATTTAGGAGACCTACATAGACATCTTCTATTTCTAACGCATGCAAAGTAAGGACATAAAATATGTGTTTTTTTTTTTTTTTTTTTTTTCAATTCAAACACGCGTCCCATTGGTAAATAGGAAACTTATATACAGTTTAGGGCCTAATTTCAACACAGTTCTTTTTATCATTCGTTTTGCGTTCAATCATATATAGATGCTTATTAAAAAAAAAAAAAAAAAAAAAAAAAAGATAGATTAGTGAGTGAATGATTTTGATTATCCAACCAGAAAACATCCCAATAGTGTAATAATAGAAATAAATTAAATGGTGCTCATTGGAGAGGTTATAATCTAACATGATTTTCCACGTGTAAACTGTTTGCCCTCGTGAGCCCATTCTCGAGAAATCTATACTTAAGTTTTAAGTTTGATTAAAAATGTAGTAACGAGAAAGCAGCTGAAGGAGTCCCGATAAAACTTGTCAGAACTATGACTTCCATCAATTTTTAGATTCTACATTAGAGAATTTTCAGACATTATATTTCGATAGAATGTATTTCTAAGCTGAAATAGGCAGCAACACGTTTCTCTACGCTTTTTCGATTTCTGCTTATTTTGGACTTCATTCATTATTTCATTAAGGAGTAGTTTTATCGACTCAGGCGTGGTTGCACCAAGAATTAGCAAACTTTCAAAATTTATAATTGGTAAACGAGCTGACGAGGGGAATTGTTTTATGTGTCAAAAAAAAAAAAAAAAAAACATGTTTATATATGCTCTTTCGATTGATGCTTGTTTAAAAATTTTCTATTATTACAGTACGGGATGGTTTCTGGTAAGATGAATACTAATCATTACTGATGTGAACAATTTATTTATTTTTTTACGTTAAATATATAAATTAATATAAATTAGTTTAAGTATTCTTTGAAAGAAAATACTTTAATTGAAGCATAGAAACTCATTACTTTGAGCACATGTTTAGAATTTTATCATAATTTATATTAACGAAAATATAGCTTTTAAAAGAATCTTATGAAGAGTATAGAAATAAAATTACGAGATATTAAATTGAAAAAAAAAAAAAATCTGTGGCGCTTTTAATTTCAAATTCTTTAGCATCAGGTACGATAATAATAAAGAAATCGAAAAACTATTAATCTTCTATTTTAAAAAATCATGATTTTATCTTGTCACAACGTAATTTTTTACGCTCGCTAACACAAAAGAAAACATCGGAGAACACAAAACAGCATTGTTAAACACCATTCTCTTCATAACTCAACAAGTCATGCATTACAAAGCATATCCCCTTAAAAGCATAAAATTAAAAAAACATTTCCTTTCTAGACACTACCATTCTGTATCTTCCCTCCACCCCCTCTAGGCTTTCTGAACGATCAAAGGCGCTGACAATGTTCTTATCTGGGCCCCCACCCTACGTTGCACAATACAGAAACAAGATTTATCGTCCTATATGTATATACTCATATATACCGAAAAGGAAAGAGGTGAGGGAGGAGGAAAGAAGGGTGTATCGAATCTATATCCACGAGAAATGAAGGAAGACAGTGATATGTCTTATCGGTATCAAGAAGGCTTGAGGGCGGTTGTCGTCAGCATTCAGAAAGAAGGGGAATCGACGGCTCTGGGGAAATATGTTCCCCCTTTTACGTTGCTCATTTGCAATAGCATTTCATAATGCATATGGACATTTCATGCATATTAGAGGAATGAAGGCGTTCTTTCAAATATTAAAATTTCCATAATACAGGACATTAATAATGTACATGTTATATATGGTTACAATAATATTCGATATGAAACTTCGTATTTCTTAAATATTATTACTTGGCCAAACTTTCAATTTTGTTACCAAAATATTAACGCAATTTGTGAGCATTTATAGTTTAAACTGAAATCTACTAAATAGAAATTTACCATAGTATTTTTTTTTTTACTTAAGCTTAAAACTTCGATTAATAATTTTACTTTTAAATCTATTTGATCACAAGTTTATATAAAAAGAAAATTTGGTTTTTAGTACATCGAGAAGAAAACAATTGAATGGACATTTTCATGACAATATAAAATGCTATAAAAACATGCCTTTTTATGCAATTTTAATTAATATATTTTGTAAGAAAGATACCTTCCAATAATAAGGATAAACATTAATTAACATAGAGTGTGAATAACGTTAAACATTAATATACATCGAATACATACAACATAACAAAATCATTGAATGTTGCTAATCAACACCACGTTATTCGACAAATTCTCTAAATGACTAGTGTTATAAATGTATACAGATGTCTCACCATTGCCGTTCAGACTCTGCACAGCCAGATTCCTCACTATTAATAACAAAGAATAGGCAAACACATTCCTTCAGTGATAAAAAATTTTCAAGGAAAAAAAAAAAAAAACGAAGAAAACTAAGACGCCATATCTGATGAATTAAAAAACTTAATTGAAACATGAATATCGACATTTACATTTGTTAACATAGGAAGATGTTCAAATGAACACCACACATATCGAGGCAGGCATGTTCGCGCCGCTGACAAAACATGCAGGCAGGCCAAAATTTTAATTTATTCCAGAAATTTTTTCATAACCGCCGTTTTACATACCACTTATCTAGAAGTAATTTATTTTCGTATTTAAGCGTAATGGAATATCGAAGAAATTTACCCTATCAATAAAGTCATATGAAAAAAGGGTATGTATTAACAGAGCTCCGAAATAAATTGAGATGTTGAAATCTTGCGCATGTTCCAGGAGCATAGTATCCACCAAAGGACTCGCAACTTGAAGACAAACAACAAAGTCATTTTTCATAGTAATTAGGTCTAGATAGAATAATTACTTCTTATATCTTTATAAGAAATCAAAAAAATGTCATATCTAGCAGTAGTAACGGTGATATAACCAGATCCTCCACGTCCAATACAGTGGCCAGAATATTTCATATCCAGCCTTTTTTTTTTTTTTTTTTTTCCTTGAAAATTTAGGTATAGGTCTTTAGGCACATTTTTTGTATTCTAGGCAAAGAATCCAGTTGTGCAGAATTTGGGCAGTCTTGATGAGACACTCTCTATATATAGTTATATAAATTACTGAAATCACAAAATTACATAGAACTCCACTTAAGAAAAATTTTAAAAGCTATTTATTTTTCTTTTAAAAATTATGGACATGTAAACATTTTCGTTGTCAATGGTTAATTCCTCAATTAATTGTCAGAGAGACTAATATATCTAAATGCATAATAAATTAAAACATAAAATATGTATTTCAGAAGTTCAATAAATGCATTTTCTGTAAAAAAAATACTAAATTAAATTTTTGTATGGCACCCCAATCCTACCATTAAATATTTAGAGAAATCATACACATGCAACTTTATGTAAAATATCAAAATAAAGGCATCGTTTTTTGAACAAAAATCACTGGTTTTATGAAAAATTAAACTTTTTAATTAGTCACATTTTTTCATGAGATTTGAATTTTAAAGATTTGAACTTTGAACATTCTTTAAGCACAGCAAAATGGTACCAGCATCTAAAGAGTGAAAAGTCTCTTTGAGAAAGTGTGCGATTTTCCTTTTCTATTATGACTGATACTATTTTAAGTTATTCAACAAATTTGCTGATTCTTCCCACAGGAAAAAAAATAAATGCATACATTAGAATGACGTTGAGCAATGTTTATTGATACGCAATGAAGCTAGATTACGAGTTAAAAGAACAACATTATGGATAAATCGTGAATCATATCCGAGCCCTCTTGGTAGTACGCCTGCATTTTAACACTGAACCATATTTATAAATTTTTAATTCTTTTAAAATATTTACAAGAAAAAAATATGGTATTCCAACAAACCTTCTTAAAATATTATTATTAATTTTTTAATCAGAAAATATATACAAAAAAAAAAAAAAAAAAGAGGCTACTGGAGTAAATATGGTAAAAACATATATTTGAATATTTGCATACAAAACTGCACAGTTTCTTGAAATTTATTATATCAAAAACTAGTACGTTACACTCCTGGTTAGAGAAATAAAAATGTTCTGTCGATTTTAATTACTAATAACATGTTACAGCCAATTGTTTTATATTGTTATGCATATTAAATGTTACTGAATATAATAAAAATAATTACAAGATAATATATATGTATATATATATATATATATATATATACCACGTTTTTAAATTTTCTGTTGAATCATATAAACTTGACAGTTCTATTTAAAAATAAACATTTTGAAACAACTTTCCATAGAAAACAAAATGTACTGAAAATGAATTATGCTTAAAGAGGGCTAAAAGTATTAAACGAATGCATTGTCATCGTATTCTGAGCTATATCTAGCTAATCGGGAAGTTAGTTAAAAATGGATTGCAAGATTTGTACTGGACAAACAAACAAGAGAGCGAGTTAATAAAAACGTGTAATAAAAATTTCTATATACTTTAAGGCTTTATCTTTTAGGTATTTGCATTATTCCTTTTCCTTTTTTTATTTATATATTTCTGAATAAAAGAGCTTTGTAGCACGATTTTAAAATAATTTTTACCAATACTAACGATTCGAGTTTGTCATTTGTTCAAAGGAAAATGTAGTATTTATAAGATTATCTTTTAATATGTTTTTTTTTTTTTTTTTTTCATTTTTTATTGATCAAAAATCTTCAATAATTCTGTTATACAAGAAAGATGCATATGATCACACATAAAAATGTTCTTAACATTTTATTTGAAATAAAGTCTAAAGATGGCGCCAGCAATTCTTCACGCTACAGAATTTAACATTGCCATTAAATACGATGGATGACGCTTTTATTATTTGTCACCGAGTGACTAAACGTTATTTTTTCATAAAAAGTTATAAATGTGAAATTTTCAAGATTGAATATAATGTTTTCTCACTTTAATTGGTGTCAAAAAAGTGGTCACTTCCTCAAGGGTTGTAATTTCTCTCCAAAATTTTCAGAGAGTATACTTTGAGCTCGGCCAAAACCTTCTTTAGCACCTCGGTTTAATGTTTTAGCTATATTCATAAAACATTTATGCTTGTTAAATAAAACAAAGTATCATTATATTATTTGAAGTATTTCTATTCAGACTTTAAACTTATTTGACTAATTGTGTGCGTACCAGTCGAAATGTGTTCTTAATATTAAAGACAATAGTTTAATACTTTTAATAAGATATTCCATGTGAACCTTGTTTCTATGCATTGTATATTAAAAAAAATATGCGTTAATTTAATTATTTAATTATGTTTATCCTAGTCTAAGCTGCTAAAATGTACCAGTCAGAAATTTTGCTAGTAGATGTGATGTATTTGAAAACTTTTGTATACATTTCTAAACGAATATTTTAAATAATACCATTTAAAAAATTCACGTACTAATACTATGTTATACAGTCTTAGTATATTGAATTTCATCTGGCTTTCAATTATGCTAATAATAGAAACAGACATGCAAATTTAATGTAAAAATGATAAAAATCTTGTTATCTTATTCGGTTATATCAAAACCTGAATTTATTGAAAAAACTCAATGTCAAAAATTTTATACAAAAGTAATATTTTATTTGCCATATACGGACACGATAATAATAATAAAAAAAAATGATAATAAAAATCTTTTCAAGTTAAGCAAAAGTGCAAGTAAATAGATACAAAAACTAATGAATAAATGAGTAACACACACATACACCCAAAAAAAAAATAAAAAAATAAAAAATATATATATATATATATATATATGAATTTCTAAAGTATATTCATCACTTGTTATTTTTCTTTTATTGAGATTTAAACCAGAAAATATCTTAAATTAATATCTTAACCAGAAAATAAAACCATTTAATACCTTAAAAGAAATCCACCATTAAAAATTGTTATTTAAAATAGCAGTATGATAAATAATATTGCAAATTCTGCCTACACAAATTATTTATTTACTAAAATATCATAGTTACGCATACAGATTTTAAACCGAAGTTTCAATTAACTCGCGAAAGTAACACGTAATATCAATAAAGAAAGGTGAAATAAATTTTAGGCACTTTAATTACTTCTAAATTATAAAGCGATTTCTATCTCAGCTGTAACGGTACATCCAAACTTTTATCTTAGAGTATATTAACTCGCATGCAAAGTAATTTACGCTTGAGTAATTTTATAATTATGACACGCAAAGGTTTCATATTATAAATTATAAAAGTTATCTTAATTTTGCTCACTAATATGCATCGAAAGCTGTTACGATTTTCAAAGAAATTACTTAAAATTAAACTAGAAAACTACTTGGTATTAATCATTGATCTTTCTCGCATAAATGTACAATTATTTTTGCATAAAAGTTTCAATTTATTCCGTAAAATGTTTATTTAAATGTATTAATAAACGCGCAGTACGTTTCTTTTCCTAGAAAAAATATTCATTTAGCTTTTGCTTTCTTAGTAATGATTGATATGACGACTAAACTATTCTACTTTTTGTATTCATATAACAAATGTATTTTCCCAAACGTTTTTGTTATAAAAAATAACACGACTTTATGTTATTATTTATTTATTTTATTCTGAAGATATTGTAAGCTTTATCTTCACTTGTTGTTTGTTAGCTACATTTTTCATACCTTTATTTTTTTCTAAGTATCTTTTTACCATTAATTGAATCCTGACTGGCGAAATAAAATTAGGAAACAATTAGAGCTAGTTTGGGAAATTTCAGCTAATGACGCTCTTGTTAGAGGTTTTGTTTGAGTTAAAAAGGGGAAAAATTATTGCGGCTAATAGAAACTTCACATCAAAGTAAGAAATGTTTTCTTTTTTTCTTTCTTTCTTTCTTTTTAAGAAATTAAGAAAGAGAATTATTTTTATGTATTTTCCTTGAGAGTATCGCATTAAAATAAAGCAAGTAAATTTAGAAAAGTGTCTTTGTTCTTAAGATTGGACTTATTACTGTCGAATGCTGGGATTATTTCTTGCTGTTGACGAAAGGAGGGTGAAGTAAAACAGCTTGTGCGGCATAGCGGACAATTTGTAGTATATATTTCTACTGTTAAATATATACTACAAATATTTAACAGTAGAAATATTCGGCTTTCAGATATGTTTGTAACTTTTAAGTTTAGTTAAAAGAACACGCATTTATTTAATGCTTTGATTATGTTGAAATCTGTTAAAAAAAAAAAAAAAAAAAATGTATTTACGGAAAGTGTTCCTTTTTTGCTTTCATCTCAAGAAATGCGTATGGCGAACATGATGTATCGGAAAAACGTGAAAAGATTAGTTTGACTATTGAAAGACAATGATTCTGAGGTAAGTGACAAAATTAATCCGATGAAAATTTTTGACGACGGACAAATATGGGCATTTCTGTCGGAAGGTTCATCTCAGACGCTTATACACTTGTCCGTTGCAGTAGGTACGGATGCATCAACTATTAATAAGAGTTTAAAAGCATTAAGGATGATTCATAAAATTGGAAACTTGGTACTACATGAATTGACAAAAAGAGACATTGCGAAACACATAACTTGCGAGGTGTTGCTTAAAAGTTAAAAACAGAAGTCATTTTCTCCATACATTGTAACCGGCGATGAAAAATGGATTAGTTACGACAAACCGACAGCGAAAATTCCTGGCGTCGCGGCGAATCAACAATATGAATGACAAATCGGATATCCATGGCATGAAGATAAAGCTGTGCGCTTAGTGGGATTAAGCTACTGTAACTATTTCAAACGGTTAATGCTGAAAGCTATGAATGACAATTATTGCTGAATTTTAATCAGACACTTAAAAGACTCGCAATGTGCTTAAACAAATGACAAAATCAGTCTGATTCACGACAATGCCAAACCATATGTTGCAAATTGAGTGAAGAAAACCTAGAAGATACTCATATGAGATGTATCACCCTACCCACCATATTTAACAGACGCAGACCTTTCTATTACCATTTGTTTCGGTCTATGCAGCCTGGCTTTTTCGAACAACACTTCATGTATTTTAACGATATTGAAAACTAGTTCCACCAATGGATCATCACTAAAAAAACCTAATTTTTTTTAAAATTTCAGAATCCATTTGTTTCCCAAAAAGTGGGAAAAGTTTATTGCTGCTAAAGAACACTGCTTTCAATAAATTATTTTGTACCATTCTATTAGAATGAACATGCCTTCTCTGCCCATATATCAGCGAAGATTAATTCAAGTACCCAATATTTAAAATATATATATATATATATATATATATATATATATATATATATATATACAATCGGTAACAAAAGTATCCGAACACTAGCAAAAATTCCCATATAAAAATAGTAGAGTTAATAGTGTTTTGTTAAATCCTTGTCGAATCATGTTCTTAGTCAGTGAAAGAACATGATTCGACAAGGATTTATTTAACAAAACAGTATTAACTCTACTTTTTTTATACAGAAAATTTTGCTAGTGTTCGGATACTTTTGTTGCCGATATATATAATTGTAGAAATCGAGTATCCTACGTCCTAATTTCAGTATGAAATGCAACGAATTATAATAGTGGACATTTATTTAAAAAAACAAAATGCAGTGTTTAATACCAAAAATAATGTTATCTAGAAGAAAAAATGAAAACTGCAACGACGGTTATTGAGATTTTAATATCTAGAATTTGTTGTTCATTTTTCATGACACATAGAGTGTAATTTAATTAGAAAATTAACAATAGAAATTATAGAATAATATATCTACGATAACGGATTTGCACAAGCAATCATGCAATTTGCCTTTACAATGGCACAATGAATATAGGAGTGAGGGACACGTAGGATTAGAATAGTTTTACAAAATTATTTCTTTAATGTTTTCACAGATTTAATTTTTATTTTGTTGATGCATTGAGATAATCAAATTTTTTTTTTTTAATGTTCAAAATTAATAAGCAAGTACATCACTAAAAAGTGTTCTGCTGTTTACTCGAAATACATAGTTTCAATACAAAAAAAAAAAAAAAGCACAGTGTATGGTGTGCAAGTCTGTCTAAAGCACCGAAAATGGTACAACCGAAGTTTTGAACTTGCTGGGACAAACAATCCCCAGATGTGAAGTTATAATTTTTTCTTCATCTTTTAAGTTCTGAAATATTTCTGCATTTTTGTGTCTAAACGTTTTAAATTCAAAAATTTATAAACTTGACACCTGATGATTGTTTGCTACATCGAATTTTAAACTTCCTTTGCTAGCTACACGTGTCACTACGTATTTTCTGGTGTAGAAGCTATGTTTTAAGATTAAACAGCAATAGCGCCCTCTATTGACACACCTGCATATTAATTTTAGATATTATGAAAAGTGTACACTTTATGACAAGTCCAAAGTACTCACAAAAGTTTAAAAAAAAAAAAAAATGTGCAATCAATAGATAGCTAGACTGCTAATTCAAGTAACCATTTGTACTGCGCATAATACTCGTGATACATTTATATTAAAGGTATTAAGTATTTAGGTATAGCTGTAGACATCTACCATATTCATTTACTGTAATTCATCAAATATGCATTTATTTCGCCAAATGTACATTTATTTTCACCCAGACAAATATTTATAAGCATATGACATTTTTTAATGAAACTTTCAGTCTTTGAAGAACATTCGAAATTGTCATCATTTTGAGCTATTAATATCGTCCTTCAAAAGTTCTGCCTACTTTCATATTGTTGCGTGTTCGTGGTTCGTGAATTGTCTGAGAATGAGAGGTGAATATTGCTTAAAAGTTTATTTACAGAATTATCTAGTCGATTACAGTTCTATAAACCAAGTATCAACCTCAGTTTCACAAGAAAACCCAGCTTAAATAACAGCTGGTAACAATCAAATTCACAGTATAAACTGCATTACAGCATTAACACACAGAAAAGGACAGCAAACAACGGTAGGAAGAGACCAGTCAAGAGCACTTTATCGTAAGGCGGTTGGCGAGAAACTCACTAACTTGACTGCGATGCGATTCCTTATATTTCCGCGTAGAAAATTGGGAATGTTCTAGGAACTTCTCAACCAATCAATTTAGAGCTTAGATAGTTGGTATAACGATAATAAGGATTTTCTCGCCAGGGTCGCCAAAAAAGTCGCTAAAAAGCGAAAAAGTCACCAAATTTCGAGCCAAGGCCATTACCTCTATTGGTGAAGCTTTTTAACGAGTTTTTAAAGAAAAATAATCTATTATAACTCAAAAACAAGCAAGAAATGTAGAAAATTAACATTTTATAACCTGAATAAACTTCTTTGAAAGAATTAACATAAAACTAACTACTATTATTTACAAATCTGTAACAATATTTTGAATGATTTTACATTAAATTTTATGCCCTTTACAGACGATTCATTTATTTATTTATTTTATTAGTAGCAAATAATTCTGTAGAAAATATAACACTTCTAATGTGCATTAATATACGCATATTAAAAGTGATAAGGCATTTAGGTAAAATATTAGAAATTTACAAGATTGATTTATTGTAACTCACCAAATATACGTTTATTTCACTAATAATGCATTTATTTTCACCGAGACAAATATTAATAAGCATATCACAATCTTTATTGGAAATTTCAATTTTTAAAAATATTTCTAAGTTGTCATACTTTGAACTGCCAAGATCGTCCTTTAAATGTCTGCCTACATTCATATTATTATGAATAATTTTCCATCACATTTTGTGCCCTTTACTCGCGGTTTATTTATTTAATTATTTTTTAAGGTGCAGATAAATACTGTAGAAATCAGAACAATTCTGGGCATTAATATATGCATATTGAAAACCATAAAATATTTAAGTAAAGTAATAGAAGTTTGCAAGATTGATTTATTGTAACTCACCAAACAGTAGATAAATATTAAACATTTACCTGAAAGATAAAAATAAACAAAATTAATGCTGACATATAAACTAAAATACATAAATATTATATATACAATCAAAACACAATTATTATATTTTCATATGAGATATATACCACACATAAATATGATATATATAATTGAAATACAATTATATATTTACATTACAATTATTATATTTTTACTTTTCTTTCTTTTTTTCTTTTTTTTTATCGTAAACCACTCGAAAATATAATAAAATTCTATTTTATTTCATTATCAGCTTTTTGGTTTCCCCGTTTACTCCAACAAAAACCATGAGTTTACCGTAGGATGAAATTTTATCTATTTTCTTTTGAAATATCACGTCTTTGTATTTCTTTGTTTGAAAAGACGAATAAAATTTGATTTCAATTTCCTTAGTAAATTGTTCTAGCTATGATGTCATTAATTTCTGTTATTTATTATTATTATTAATTATCTTATTCATTCCAAACAATTGGTGAGATTTTATTATTTTTATTTCGATTTGCGGAAATTTGCGCTATTAACCCGTTTGCAAAATATGCAAGAAATTAGGTTTACTCAAAAACAGAAATAACAATTTTGATGAAAGTTTGGGGGTAAAGTTTTTTTGTGGTGAAAAACTGACTGGACACATACTCATCTTCAGGAAAATTCGCGTTCGCTGTTAACCCTTTATCAGATATTCCGAGATGGATGTTTGGGGTTAATGGTTTTTGGGCAGAACAATTAATTTGACTTAACCTCATCTTCAGGGAAATCCGCGTTCGTTGTTAACATTTATCCGTTGTTTTGAAAGTTTGCAGAAAATGGATTTACTCAGAGAGAGATATGACAATCTTGATGAAAGGTTGGAGTGAAAAACCCATTGAATTTATTCTCATCTTCAGGAAAATTAGGGTTCACTGTTAAATCAGTATCCGCCTGTTGCAAAATATGATAGAAATTGGGTTTACTCTGAAATGGATGTAACAACTTAAAAAAAAACTTAGGGATAAAAGTGCTTTGAGAAGACAAATCCTTCGAACTTATCCATATATTTAGTAAAATTAGTATTCACTATTAACTCTCTTTACTATTCACTATTAACTCTCACTTTGACCGCTATAATAGAAGACAAAAAACTGATTTTCTTAGAAATGGATCTGACGATTTGGATAAATGACTAACATATGTGACTTATCTCCAGAAATATCAGCGTTCACAATCAACCCTGACACCATCCGTTGCAAACTATGACATAAACTTGGTTTGCTCGGAAATGAATCTAACGATTTTCCTATACACTTAGCAATGAGGTTTTTTTTTTTTTTTTGAGATTGAGAAACCAATCTGACTTAACCTAATCTTTGCGAAAGTAATGTATCACTGTTTACCTTTATTTCCCCGGTTACAAATTATGACAGAAACTTGATTTTCTTAAAAATGAATCCGATGATTTTGGTTAAAAAAAAAAAAAAAAAAAAAAAAAAAAAAGGCTTAAGGTTCTTTTGAGATGACATTTATTTATTTTCATCTTCAGGAACGTAGTGTTAACTATTGACCCTTATCCCCCTCCACCCGCTTTTGCAAAATATCGCAGAAATTTGGTTCTCTGGGAAACGCCTCTAACGATTTTGAAAAAAAAAAATTAAACTCTTAAACTAAAACTTTTTAGTTTTCTTTAAGATGACAAATCTATCTGCCTCATCCTCATAACGAAATTACAATTAGTGTTCACTGTTAACTCTTACTTCGTCTGTTGTAACATATGTCTGAAATCAGTTTTACACAGAAATGTATCTATCAATTTTAATTAAAACTTATTGTTAAATCTTTTTTATATGACAAAATTATATAATTTTTATCAGAAAAATTTGTATTCATTTTCAACCCCGACACTGCTCATTTCAAACTATGACAGAAACTTGGTTTTGTCGGAAATGTATCTAACGATTTTGATAAAAACTTAGCGTTAAACGTTTCTTGAGATGGGAAATCCCTCTGATTTGTCCTCATCTTTCAGTAAATAGCGTTCAATGTTAACCCTCACTCAGCACCAGGCAAAGTACGGCATATACTTGGTTTACGCAAAAACTGCTTGAATAATGTTGATAAAAATTTTGATTTAGGGTCTTTTTGAATGCAAAATTCAGTCTAAATTGCCTTCTTCTTCAGGACAATCAGCTTTTACCAGAAACCTGCGTTGAGTCCTTAAAAAAAAAAAAAAAAAAAAAAAAAAAAAACTGATTTTTTTTTTTTTTCCCGAAAATACTCGAAGAATTTTGATAAAAAATTAGAGTTATTGTATGACATTTTGATCTTTAATATCCTTATCTTTAATATAATTAGCATTTACTGGTAACTCTCATTCAATTTTGGAACACTTACCACAATTACACGTTTTATACGATTCTGAAGAACTAAAAAGACTGTCTCTCCCTTTCTCTTTGTTTTTTTATTTGTACATTTATATACGTTTGTATGTTAATTTTGTATCTGAACGTTAAAGAAAAAGCAACTCTACAATAGTCAACTGTTTTTACCTCATTTACTCCTAAATTTTTGCAAAATAATAATAGTAATAATAATAATAATAATAATAAATCTAAATTTTAATTTAGTAAATCTACATAATTTTTTCAACAGTTTTTAATAAGAAAAAAAAAATACTAATCCTGTAATAATTTTAGCAATTTTATAAAAATGCACCAATTATAAATGCAACAAATAACATCTTGACTAATTTAACGTACAATGTGACACCCCCTTTTACATTATTTATGATTGCACCTTATTCTGTAATTTGCGTAAAGATGCATGTACTTCATCAATTGCATAAATTATTTTTTACCACTTCTCTTACTCCCTTTTCCAGTAACGTAGATTTGAACATTCCAAATAAAATTTAAAAGGAATTGTAAGTATTAAGTCGATAGTGTGGCATAGAACCCAAAAGCTTTGTTCGTGAGTGGATTATGCAAATGAGTAGTGGAATTTCGGCGGTCTTTTAAAAGATATAAAATGAGTGACGAGCTCTGTTACTAACTTATAATCGAATCTTTTGTAGATGCTGAATCATCATCAAGATCGCAGTGTTTTTTGTAACTGGAATTATTTGGATTTATTTTTCTTTTGTTTTTATACATAAAAACGCCATCGAATTCTTAAAATTATCTTTATTACTCAGTACACAAGAAATATTTTGTATAATTTTGATTTCAAATATTAGCTTTTTGTTTTGTGAATGAGTGAGTGTTACTCTCTATTTCTCTCTTTTTATCGGTGTGTAAATTGAAAACTATCTCTAATGGATTTTAGTAGTTTCTTGATATTAGCTATTTCTCTTCCTACATATACGGTAGAAAGAGAAATAGCTGTTTTCAAGAATTAAGTATTTCATAATTTATAAGTGATACATGTTCTTTCTCTTTTAAAGCGCAACTTGTTTAAACATTCATATCGGTCCGTACTCCCAATTATTTCGTAATGATGGAATTTTTTCATTATCTCTATCTGGTCCAATATTTTAATTAATTTTATTATTATGCCTTAATTTTAAATCATTTAAATAAACAATTAGGTAATAATTATCTGATTTGCTATTATTATTATTATTAAACCGATAACACAAAAAGGTGTTTAATAATCGATGAATAATGCATAATGTTTCTAACCTTTTTTTTCGGATTTGTCTTTTATAGGTCTAAATATACATAATTAAAATAAATTCTAAATTTCCTTTTAATCTTCTTCCGCATGTATTCATAATCAATGGTTTCGTACATTGTTAAAAATGAAGTTCTCAAAATGAGTAAAAGGCATAAAGAAAAAATATATATATAGAATAATAATAATAATTAAAATTTTGATTTCAAAAAGTAAAATATACTTCTTTTATTTATGAAATATCGCATGTTTTTAAATTAATATCTGTTCAATTCATAATTTATTATAAACTAGCAGGCTATGCCCGCTTCGCTGGTCACTATATTTAAATGAATTTTCGAAAGAATTGAATTAATATTTATTTTCTTTTCACCAGATTATAGACAAAAACTAAAAAAAATAAAAAAATAAAACAGAAACTGAAATTGCGACAAACCTCACTTCGTGTACCCGCTGTCTATGGCAGCTCTTTTCCCGCCCACACTGCATCAGGTCTAGGTTTCCCATGCCTGCAGAAAGATCTT
Source organism: Salticus scenicus (assembly GCA_963930645.1). Taxonomy (NCBI): domain Eukaryota; kingdom Metazoa; phylum Arthropoda; class Arachnida; order Araneae; family Salticidae; genus Salticus; species Salticus scenicus. The sequence goes on from OZ005648.1 coordinate 175,707,682, forward strand.
TCCCGGGAACTTCAGTCTGGATATTTATCGACGACAGGAAGGATCTGCTACTATTTAAGAACTACGATTTTAAAGATGACTGTATCTCAGCATCTATTAAATATTTTAGTTTTGAACTATGTATTGCCCATGCTATTTACACTATATTACGATTTGATCCCGACCAATGTAATAAAATAAAATAAAATAAAAAAGTAGAATAATATATATATATAAACATATGAATTTTAATCAATTTAATCCTTTTTACTATGAATATACTACCATTTTTCCCAATAAATACTGTAAATAAAAAAAAAAAAAAAAAAAATAAAAGTTTTTTTCTTTTAAAGGAATTTATTAAAAAATGAAAAATAAGTTGTTCTACTATAAAAAAATAAACATAACTGTTATAAATACGTTTTTAAATTTAAAACTAATTATACTTTTCAATAAATATAATAAAAAAAAATCGCCTTCAAATGAATGCATTAAATAAAAATAAGTTGCGTAATAGCCGTTACTAAAATACGCAGACGATTGAAGCAAAAGAATAAATCTATCAAAAATGAAACAAAGAAGCCAATATTTAAAACCGGAAAAACATTAATTTAAAAAATTCAAATTCGAAATCCGAAAATATCTCGATGAGGTGCACACCTGCAGGGTCCCAGGTACCTATATGCCAAATTTGGAAGCTCTGCGATCAGTAGTGTGAGCACCAGAGCGCAGACACACACACAGACACACACGCAGACGCTTCTCTTTATTTATATAGATATGCTGACCTAATATAAATTCGTTTATAGAATTTCTACATATTTAGACAGAAAGAGTTCAAACGCAAAATTTATTCCTTCAAACCTCCTGAACTATATTTTGTGACGGTTTAATACTGGTGTACGAAAAAATACGTCTATGAAAATTTATGTTTAGGATATTTGTATACACGGTGGTTGATGCCAGTTTTTCAACATTTTGATATACTTAATAATAAGTACATGGGATTTTTAAATCTGAGTATATCTGTGCTTCGATCTATTTTGAGTACTGACATTTGACGCAATTTTACTCGAATTTTAGTGTTTTTGCTCCTTTATTTTTTTTTCAGTTTAGTCCATGAAATACCATAGATGTTGCGTTCAATTCCATCCTCAAAGCTTTTTAGTTTTTTTTTTTTTTTTTTTTTTTTTTTTTTTTAATACATTCACATGGTTTTATATGTTAATTTATATCTTCTGATTTCGTGTTTCCATTATTTTTCTAACCCCCAATATGTTACCAGTAAAATGAAAAAGAAAATATTTTTATGTGTAATAAATGCTGCATACTCCACTGCTTAAAAAGGTTAAATTAATACTGACTAAATATTTTTGATAGGGTTTGTTATTTAAAATATAGCCTATGATTAAAAATATAATAATAATAATTAAGACTAGTGGATCTGCAGATCAGGAGCCTCAACGTCCTATTTGCATCAGACAGTTTTCAATGGGTCATTTTTATTTGTTTCTTATTATAATTAAAAATTCGTCCATAGGCTCTAATGTTACGAAATTCTTTCGTGTGTCTTTGTAAACGAACCATAAACATTGTATACACCAGTAAAAACTATTCAGCTTATTTTGCGTTTAAAATTAATAATTGTTCCAAATTTAACATCGTTTGGATGACTAAGTGACATTGTCAGAACACTTTTGAAAGGTCCTGTACATTAATTAGAAAGCTTAAGAGCACATATTTTTTTCAAGCAACATAAGTTTAAGCATCTTACTCACGTACTCTAGTTTCATTTTCTTCATTGCAAAGTAATGATATTAAAATGCGTTTAAACGAAATTCACCCCATACGCCGTAATGTTAAGAATTTTGGCGTGTCCCTGTACACAGTTTATAAAAAATATAGCAATGAAAATTATACAGCTACTTATATGGAAAGCTGGAATGTGTGCGCCAATTTGCAAGTCAATCGAAGGATTTTTGCGGCCGCTATTGCGGTACATACAAATTCTTCCCATAGGCCGTAAGGATAAGAAAAATTTTGGCGTGTCCCTGTACACGAACTACAGATGGAATGCACACCTAAAACTATACAGCTAATTTCGTGGGGATCATGAGCATGTGTACCAAATTTCAAGTCAATAGCGTGATTTTTGTGACCGCTATCGCACGACAGACAGACAGACAGACAGACGGACAGACGGACAGACGGAACCAAAAATCCTTTTGAGTCTCAACAGAGGGCCTCCACTGACGTTTCGGAAAAAATTGGAAGTTAATAGCTTGATTTTTGCGGTGGCTATCGGAAAAACTTTGGCGTGTCCCTGTACACGAACTACAAATGGAATACACACTTAAAACTATACAGCTAACTTCGTTGGGCTCATGAATATGTGTACCAAATTGCAAGTCAATAGCGTAATTTTTGTGACCGCTATCGCGGTACATACAAATTCCTCCCATAGGCCGTAATGATCAGAAAAACTTTGACGTGTCCGTGTACACGAACTACAAATGGATTACACACCCAAAACTATACAGCTAATTCCGTAGGACGCATGAACATGTGTACCAAATTACAAGTCAATAGCGGGATTCTTGCGGCCGCTATCGCGGTACATACAAATTCCTCCCATAGGCCGTAATGATAAGAAAAACTTTGGCGTGTCCCTGTATACGAACTACAAATGGAATACATACCAAAAACTATACAGCTGATTTCGTGGGGATCATGAACACGTGTACCAAATTTCAAGTCAATAGTGCTATTTTTGCGGCCGCTATCGCGCGACAGACAAACAGACAGACAGACAGACAGACAGACAGACACAGCCCAAAACCGTTTTGAGTCTCAACAGAGGGCCTCCACTGACGTTTCGGCAATAAAATAAGTGATATGTATAAGATTCCTCATTGATTTCATGCATGGATATTTGCACATTTATTTTCAAATAGCAAATATTTGAAAATTTTTAAATATCGTCTAACTTTTTTTTTTTTTTTTACATTTTAGTAAAAATTGGCTTTTGTTTTTAACTTAAAATAATATTTGAAGTTTATGAATGAAGTTACTTAAAATTGCAGTTATAAATAAAAGTGTGTAATCTTTTTGTTGAGACCCTTTAATGGAAAAAAAAGTTGATGTTGCTTCATTAACAGTTTTAGTACTTAAAAAAAAAAAAAAAAAAAAAAGAGTCATTATTACGCTATAAATGTTTACAGATAAAATAATTTTCGAGTAGGAACTCAAAAGTAATTAGCATCAACGAAGTTTTTATAAAATTAATATTAAAAAAAATATTTTACAGAAAAATAGTACCTTTGAGAACTCACTTGATTGCAGAATGTAGTTTTTATCTTTTGAGCTAATCTAAGAACTAATAGTCCATAAATGGCTCTATGTTTCCCCAGTTAAGACTCTTTTTTAAAATTATTTAGCTAAGATTTTTTTTTTCTTTAAGCGATAGCATTTGTAAGATTTTTAAGTTATTTTTATTAGTAATTATTTGTATTCTTGTTAAAAAAAAGTACATTATATATATATATATATATACAATCGAACCTTGTTAACGTGAACACTGTTAAAGTGAATTATTTTTAACTGTTTCCACAATACCCGTCAAAAAAATGATTAGTTACATGAAGATTACTTACTGATAGCATAAACTACTGATAACGTGAACACATTTGTTATCCCCCTTGAGATTCATGTTACCGAAGTTTGACTGTATATATATATAATCCCCTTGTTAATAAAAGAAAAGAATGAGAACGAACGAAGAATAGTCAGTCAAATAAATCACCACAGAAATATACACATGCCAAACAAAGTAACTAGTTATCTTAAATTGATTTAATTTTTAAGATTAATGATATTACTTGCTTTTATTTATTACACTGTTGAAATATAATATAGGACCATGCATTTTGATGGTGAAGAAATGAAAAGAACCTTTTTATTTTTAGATGAGCAAAAGAATTTCGGACCAAAGCAAAATAAGATTGAATATTAACTGAAAAGCTCAAAATGCTATAAGACGTTTTCAAGTACTATCCTCATACCATTGAGCAAAGAAATGTAGATTTTTCTGTATTTGATAAGCATTTCAGCAAAATATCAAATGATAGCACGAACCTACAAGAAAAAATTACCTTGAAATGAAATAAATGAAATAAATACATAATATATTCTGAATTTTTGAAATATTTTCTAGAAAAAATAAAATCAAAATACGAGCAAACACAGATCGTCGTATGTGAAAATGGCTTTAAGAAGTTGAGTTGTATTGTAGTAAGTCTGTCATATAAAATTAATTTAAAAATTTATTTTCAACTAATTAAATTTTTAATGTAATCCTTAGAGTTTTTTATTATTATTATTATTATTATTATTATTATTATTATATATATAAAACATTTTCATTAAAATAAGGAGTAAGTTCAACAGCTAAAAGAACGATTTTAGATGTCTATATCTTAATTAATAGTTAATCAGAACTCTACTGTCTTCTCATGAGAAATAAACAAAAGTAATAATTTTATTTTTATTATATTTAAATAAAACATGAAATTCTATACTTATATATGTTATGTTATGACTCATTATCAAACAAGTTGCAAATTGTTAATTAGTTTTTTACATAATTATTCTTCCTTTTAAACCAAAAATTTAAATTAGATTATTTTATGATTTATCAACATACAGGGTATGCATGAAACTTGCGTCATGTTTATTAAAAATATTCGTAAGAATCTGATACAGAAACCGAAAATTTTAGCTACACATTTCATTTATAGAAGGCGTGCAGATAGCATTGGGAATCTCTATAAAGAGAGTTCAAACGCCGAGAATAAATATTTAGTCCCAATATAAATATCATTTTTACGGTACTCTAATTTATAATGGCTCCTCAAAATATTGATAGACATTTATGTTTTCGTTTGAGCGTAATATAATATGAGCTGCCTAGTTGATCACAAGTAGACAGGCCATATAAGCATACTTCTATTTGTTGGTTTTCTGATAATCAGTCGTAGAAGATTTCGCCGTTGAAAACTGACCGTTCTCTGTTAGGCACTCTCAAATACATGTAAACCGCAACAGTCCTTGAATAATCGAAGAGCTGGAGGAGGCATATGTCAAGTTTGTTTGTCGATTTCTAGTGATACACAACAGAGTCACTGACAAATTCTTTCTTTGTTTGCAACATGTGTGTTGCGTTAGAGGTATACGTTTTGAATCAATTTTGAATTAAATTCAATTCAAATTTAGGGATCTTTCGTGAAATAACTTACATATTGTCGTAACTACCTTCAGTTTTTAAATTAGTACTATTAATGCAGATGATTACAGCACATAGGTTCAACTATACTATTGCAGAATAGACTTTAATTGGCACAAGCGTTAGTAATCTTGGTGGTTATGTTTTAAACATCAAAACAGCACAGTATGGAATGCTTATTTTTGAGAAGACAAAATAATTTTACAAGTAACATAAATGTGCAGTAAGTCTGAAACTTTTTTTTTTTTTTTAATATGAAATACCTTCTCGTGTTAATGGGTATAGTAATAGTTCCACACTCACATATAAGCACACGTACATGTCTTCACGCCCACAGAAACACAAGCGCATACGCACGTATGCTACAGAATCCTGCATCGTCAATAAATTATAAAACATTTTGCCATATTTATAGGGAACAAATTAGCCATTATGGAATTTTTTTTTTTTTTTTTTTTTTTTTTTTTAAGGATTAAGATTGATTTTGAAATTTATTTAATATTTAGTTTCTGTTTATTCCCATTACTTTATAAATAATAATAATAATAATAATAAAGTTAAAGATAAACAGAAAAACACTAAATTTCCTTTATAAAAAAATTTCAATGAAAATTTAACCTATAATTTAAAAAAGATTTCAATTAATGTAAGATATAATAATTTAACATTCAAATATTTTTCCTTCTGTATTAGTAAAGATAAGAGTTATTCATGCATATATATATATTTGTTTTTTCGAAATGAATTAAAAGAAAAAAAAAACATTTAGTACGTGATAAAATTTATCATAAAATGTACAATAAATAGTAAATAAAGATTTAGCTCACTTTATTATTATTAAAACGAGAAAGCAAAATCCTGTGGTACGAATTGATTATTAACTCCATCCAAATGTACGTAATTGTTGTATTGTACAACTTTCAATATACTCTTTGCCTACATAATCACACATGGGCAGACAAGTCTTCTGAAAGGCATACACATAGACTAATTAAATTCCTAATCATTCTTAAACATTGTTAGAAAGTGTTAAAAATGCTTAACACTAAAGGAAACGTAGCCCTTATATTCTACTTGCCGTCCATAACGCATCTTCGTATTTTAGTGTAGCCTTGTAAATATGAAGAATAACAAAATCATATTCTATACAAATGATTATTTTAGCATATTAAAATCAAAGTCAATTTCTTTATGATTTTTACAATAGAAAGTTCTTTAAATGTAATTTATAAAAATGTCTGTCCTAAAATGCAATGCATTTTTGGGGGTCCCTGTAAACAAAACAGTGGCACTGGAGCTATTAATGTCATTTAAAATGGGGAACATTCCATAGTGAATTTGAAAACATATATAATTTTGTAAAAATTCTGAAAATATTTTCAGACGATGGGACGGGCATAGGGACAGTCGGACAGATAGATATTTAAATTGAAATCATATTGCCACTAAAAAAAATGTTAAAATGTGTTATTTCGCTTAACGTAAACGAAAATGCAATTTCAGCAAATTTACAATAAAGTCTTAGATGTAACTGAATATTTTTGTGTAGCTCTGTAAATCTAATGTTAATCATACTGAATTCTGTAGAAAGTATTCTTTTGTTCATATGAATAACATACTTCAATTTTATTAAGATTTTTTCGAAGTAAAGTTATTAAAATTTGGTTTATAGAAATTCCTCTTTTGAACGAATGCTATTGCGTGTTCCTGTACACAAACCAGTGGAGGTATTTACTCCATTTTCTACAGCAAACATCCGATAGTGAACTTGAACAACATATTTGTCTAATTTCATTAAAATTTGTGTAAAATAAAGGAATTAAAATATAGTTCATAAAAATACCTCTCATAGAACACAATGCTTTGGAATACTTTTGGGTGTCCCTGTACACAAGCCAGTAGAGATAATGACAGGGAACAGCCAATAATGAACTTGAATATCATGTATCAGTTTCAAGAAATTCCATAAATATTTTCGAGAGTTAGAGCATGGACAGACAGACAAACCGAAGTTATTAACACTTTATAACCTTATTGTAAAACATAAAAAACATTTAGAAACTGATAAAAAAGATTAATATAAATGAAAATGCAGTTCCCGCAAATTTCCAATAACATCCATTAATGTAAATGAAGATTTTTGTGTGGCCCTGTAAATCTAATGTTAATCATACTGTATTCTATGGAAAGTATTCTTTTGTGTAAATGAATAATATATCTTAATTTTATTAAAATTCGTGCAAAATAAAGTTCTTCAAATTTGGTTTATGAAATAGCTCTCATAGAACACTATGCTTAGGAATACTTTCGGGTGTCTCTGTATACAAACCAGTGATGGTGTTTACTTCATTTTCAATAAGTTACATCCGATAGTAGATTCGAATTACATATTTCATTTTCATTAAGATTTGTTTAAAGTAACGGTATTAAAATATGATTAATAGAAATGCAGTCATATGACATAATGCTTTGGAAAACTTTCGGTGTCCCTGTACACAAACTTGCGAAGGTGTACACTCCATTTTCAATAAAAAAAAAAAAAATCCGATAGTGAACTTGAATAACATATATCAGTTTTAAGAAACTGCATAAATATTTACGGGAGTAAGAGATATGTTTCTGATCCAGTTTACTGATAGATATAATTAAGGATTTATCTGAAAGTTACAAGGAAAAAACTAACTGAAAAATTATGTCAGTAGATAATTTTTTTTGTTAATTAAATAGTATTAATAAAACACTTTCAACTAATTGAATTACTTTTATTACGCAATGATATTTACAAAACTGCATAAATTAAAAAACTTTCTAAGCGCGATCGAAGCCGTAAATATCAGATGGAAGAAATATATATACATTTGAAAAATATGTTTCATTATTTTTTTTAACGCTTTCTGAACAGAAGTATACAGAGTTAAAGTGTCATCTTTTGCCTGTTTATTCCATACGACATCAATATGGTCACCTTCAGGGCTAAAGAAAGAATTGTCGAAAAACATGGAACCAAAGATTTTTTAAAAGAAAGTCCTTTATATAAAAGGGAAAGAGATGATGCCCGAAGAAAATTTCTTTCTTTGGAGATGGGGTAATTTTTGATAAAAGAACTGTCGACCCACATTCTTATTTGTTATTAGAGTTGGAAATATTCTCCGCAAAATATAAGAGACCATTACATAAATGGCATCGACAGAAAAATAGGCGTCTTTTTTATAAAAAGGCTGTGGAATATTGAGGATTGGTTATATTAATGCATATTTTAAGCTTAAATCTCGAGAGCTTGCTTTTACAATTCAAAGGAAAGATTTTCGGTAGTGTTTGGTAAATATTTCTAGGATGATATTTTAAGAGCAGATTTTCTTTTCTGGCATATTTTACATGAAAATAAAATTATATATTACACTATTGCCATAAGTACATTTTTTATGCGATTGTTGTTTGTTCTATTTTTTAGTGTTTTCCACAGTACGACAAATCAAATATTGCATATGTAAATTACTAACGTAAAAGAAAATGTAATAATTCCTATAAGCCATGATGGATTTTTGTCTTATTTTGTTGCGTTTTGCTTTATATATGGCTTATTTTTTTTTACATATCTTTCATATCCTTCATATCTTTAATATCTTTTAATTTATTGTATAAATCTTTGGGTTGTGGGGAAATGATAGTGATTTTATAAGAACACATGTATCACTGTCTCAGAAACAACTTATTTTATTTTGCCCAGAAAAAAGGTATAGCAGTATTTAGAGAGATTCCAGAGTCATTTTCCTACATTTATTAACTTTTTCAATATCTTTTGTTTTGTATAAAGCTCCACTTTCATACACTGTAAAAAATTACTTGCTATATTACACAAAAATATTGAGGCAGCCTACTTGCCACAACTATGCAGAAAAATGTTACCAGATGTAGCTGTGTAAACGTAGCATAATGTGTAAGGTCATACAGTTACAGCTGGTAACATTTCCCTTCATGGTTGTGGTATTTCTCTACATGGTAAGCTGCCTCAATATCGTTGTGTAATATCACAGAGAAATTTTGCAGTGTATGTAATTGTTTACTGATTGAATCAAGTCTTCTTTTCTGGTGTTTGGTCATTATAATGATGGATTATTATTGTACTATGGAAATAAAGACTTTATCGAAAATAAGTGCATGGCAATACAACAATAACTCAGGGAATAAATTCAATTTGAGGTGCCGAAATATATATATATATACATATTTAAATCTAAAAGTACATTCATTATATTAGCCACAAGGATTAATAAAGTCCACATAGTCCATGAATAGATTCCGGGATATGCTACAAGGAATATGAGTGGGAGAGAGGTTAATTTAATACGTCTAACGAGACAGATGAAGAGGAGCGAATGTGTGCAGAAATCGAGAACACGCTTCACTTTCTCTGCCAAAAACTGGTAGCCCGGCGACACTTTCGCCAATGAGTCGCCAAACATAATTCTTTGTTCTTAAAGCAAATCAAATGGAAAATTTTGAATTGTGAAAAAGCGGTTAGATTACATTAACCTAGTTTGGCGATCTCGATAAAAGCTAAAAGTATAGGAGTCTAACAGACTGCAAGATAGGAAAGGAAAAGTAATTAGAGCTATATTGCGCAATTTTGATATATATATATATATATATATATATTATATATTAAGTCTTTTCTTAAATATCAGTTGAAGTTTTAGCATTTTGACAATCAAGAATTCAGGAAAAATGTAAACTGGGAAAACTCTGTTTGAAGATTTCAACTATATAAAAAAGAAAAACAGAATCTATGTCTTAATATATATTTTATTGAATAAACCTAATAGAATTCAATTAAGAAATGTTATAAATGTGTGAAAATTCCATCCCTGATGTTTGGATAATATGATTATTGAAAAACCTCATATTACTAAAAGTTCTCTTTTTTTTTTTTTTTTCCTATAGCAACAGACTTAAATCTTTCATATTTTCATTATAATTTCAAGTTTAGAATTTTTTTTTTTTTCCGCTGAAAAGTTAAAAAGTCTTTTAATTAAATAAAATTGTAATTATCAGTGTTTTGTTTTGTTTTTCATCTTAATATAACGATCTGTAGATGGCGCCACTACTCTTCTTTTAAATAACGAATGTTGCAATTCGATATCTTTTATTTTAAGATATATTGAATGTCTAATTTTAAGATATATTTTTGTATTAAAACATTTTACTTTAGTTCATTTCCAACACCAGTTTATTAATATACAAAAAGTGTCTTAAATAAAGATACCTATTATGTCTAATCTGTTTTTTCAGATATTTACGTATCTTAAATGCTTTTTCAGACTTTGTTTTTGTCTTACTTTAAGACTACTTTATTTGTAGTGTACGTATACATATATTTCTTTTCTATAATCATCCTATTCGACCATGAGCATTTTAAGCACTGAGAAAAATTTCTGTAACTGACATCTAGAATCTAAATTGTGGCCCTAGAAAAAATAGTTCCATGTCATCCTTATAATTTCTAGACCCCTTTAAAAGCACGTTCTAGAAACCCCTATTAGAATTCCAGAGCGTTTGCCTAAATTATCGAGGGAAAATTTATTTAAAAATCTGTGGAAATAAATGCGAATACAAGAGGCGGGTTTCAGCAACTACTATAATCTTGGTTTATAACCCAATTCTAGAAAATAAAGCGAAAATTTCTTGCAATACAAGAGATTCAGAATATCCAGAATATTGTTTCACCATCTAGAAGTGTGTAGACTAGAAATTCTCGATCATTTCGTCTATTCATTTTATTGGCGTGCCTTATGCGCATAGTTCGGAAATTTATATTTCTAGTTAAGGGATTTAGAAAATGACCACTTAATCGTTATAGATAAAGGCGGTATATATTTTTTGTCATATATTAGAATTTCAAGGAAAATTATCAGTATAATGTAAACAAATTAATAGGAATATAAAATTTTTCAATAATCTAAAACACAGAAATGGAAAAATAAAAATGTATAAAAGTTGAAACAACAACTTACTTTTCTAATTTATTAGTGAAAATGTATTGAATATTAAGTTTTAAATACATACTTAAATATATATGTATATATTTACATTACTACCAAATGGAAATATTTTTTTTATAACTTACATTTTTTTTTTTTTTTTATACTCTAAAATATTTTTTTTTTTCTGATGTTTAGTTTATTACCAGCCATATGGGCGCTTAAATGTGTCCGAGCTCCATATTTAAAAATATACAATAATGCATAAATGAAATATTTTTGGTGAAAATATTTGTATTTTCTATTATAACATTCTCTTTAAGCAATAGCTTATCACGTGATTTCGTTACGTAATTAATAATTAGATCTGTATGTATTTATTTATCTATTTATTTCTATAATTTATTAAGAATTACATATTTAGATTCTAACACGTCACACAAGTACTATGTATCACTTTATTTTCAAATTATTATTATTATTATTATTATTATTATTATTATTATTATTATTTTGTTTGTTCGTTTATCTATAGCTCTGATTTGAGTTTCAAACCTTTAGATTCACTTTTGACGATATGTACAACCGGGACATTTTTCATCATACTCTGTCACATTTCCTAACAGCAGCAAAAAAGCGATAAATGAAAAATATAGCCTCAAAACAAGTAGCGTTTGGAAAATACTAAACAAATTAATAGTTACTTATTCCTATTTTACAACTCTTCATAATGTATTATTAGATGAAAATTTCCAGGCATGTTACGCATGATGCAGCATTGCCATGATATCTATCCAACATTCTTGCCATGTGGATAGTGAACGGTTGATAGGCAGGTTTTCGATGAATAAAATGCGCAGCAGATAGATCACTGCTGAGCGATAGAAAATCCCCGTGTTCTGTCGACGTTTCGTATCAAATGTGGTTTTCGATTAATGTTTGTTGTGGAATTTACAATAACAATGTTTTATAAGGTTAAACTAATTGCCTCACGATATTTAGAACTTCTGCAGAACGTATTAATCGATTTTGTTAAGAACATGTCGTTGCTTTGACTTCAGACTGTATGGATTTAACATGACAGCGCAGGCTCACAATACACCCCTAGTGATATAGGAAGTGGTGAATCAATTCGAGGAACAAATAATCTGGTATGATGATTTTGAAGAGTACTCTCCATGGTCAACTGACCTGACTTTAGTAGATTTTTCTTTACCTGTACCTCAACACAGCCTAAAACAACGGTGCATGCGACCTTTCCGTCAGCATTACAGTACCTTCATTGACGCATTACTGATGCGTGTGCCAAAGTGACAATGTATGCAACGTGGAGTTTGAATAAGGATCAGGATTGGCATTGCTGCCGAGAATGTTGAACATAGTAAACAAAGGTATCTTGCGATAATTTTTTTTTTTTTTTTTTTTTTTAAGATTGTTTCATCACGTCACAAAATAAGAAAAAAAAAGCGTTATTTTCTTAATATTTATGTTCACAGGGTGAACATAATTCATTCTTACCAAACATTACTGAACATTCTTACTAAATCAACCATGTTCTACAACTTCGTATTTAATTTTTTTCTACTTACGCTTACCGGTTTCAACATCGGAATTTATCACGAGGTGGTACCATAACCGGTCTCATGCAACAACGCATGGCCACTGTTCAGAATTCTAATAACTCTGAATTTTGACAATAGATGGCAGCACTATGCAATTCTGAAAGAACTTTAGTAAAAAACTTTGATTTAAATTCATTCTTTTTATTGATATTTTAATGTGTTTTAAACGCAAAATTAATTCTTTTTTCTTTTATTATTATTTCTTTTATTCATGTTTTCAATTAATTGTTAGTTATACTTTAAATAATTTCTTTTTCCATTTGCTGTGAACCGTTTTTATTTTTCTGCGGTTCTATTCTAGTTTGTTCTTTTTGTTGTGATTTCTAGCGGTAAGCTGGAAGAATTCATTCTAACGTATGAGCTGAAATAAAGTCAATAATTCATGTTTGTATTCAACTCGGTGTATTTATTCAAGCTTTTATTCATTGTTTCTTAAATATGATGTTATTAATTCAATTGAAAGGAAGGTGAGTCCTTCAAATTCATTTTAAACTGATTTATGATTTAATATAATTTAAACCAGCGATTTTTAAAACCATACAGTCCACAATTCTATTCAAAAACCCTCCAGCCACTTTACTATATTTAGTCACCATTTGTAAGAGTTTAGCTGCAGCTATTCGGCAGTTGAGAAGTGAAGGGGATAGACTTTAATGGACACCCATTGAACGGTTTATTTCACTGGTACTAAAATTAAAACTTTTTTTTTTTTTTTTTTAATGCTTTAAAAATATTTTTTAATGCTATTATTTAAATACTTTTTTCTTCACTAAGATATATATATATATATATATATATTAAGTTGCTGTTAATTAGTTGATTATTGAAAGCAGCTTTACCAACGGAAATATAGTTTTATAATTTTGGATAGAAGTATTATTCATAATTCTCGTTGGGATAGCTAATGTTCCAATTATGAAATACCATGCATAAAAATTTCAATAATAAAAGTTTAATAATAATATTATTATTTTCTGAACTATATTATACATTATATAGTAATAATATTTTAATTATATTAAAAGTAAATTCCCCCATTTATGTTTCACTTATAGTTTTCCATTTTAATCTATTAATTGTAAAGAGAAGAAAAAAATATTATTTTTTAAATAATAAACATGTTTATTCAAAGAGAGTATTAAAACAACTTTTTAATGACAAAAGTATTTTGAATATTCGATTACATTTTTCATTTAATTAAAATAAAAAGTGTTTTTTTTTTCACTTCTTTTGTTTTCTATCACAAAAGATTCACTTCTTTCATGGAAACGACAGTCGAACGAATAGAAAAGAATGTTACAAAATTTAATTTACGCATTTTATATTTCTTTTCAATAAACAAATACCCCTTTTTTTCGACTCATCTTAAAAAACATCCTTTTTCAATAAACAAAAGTAATGAATGTTTCCGAAAGAAATTTTGAATATTTTTGAGAGGGAAAAAAAAAAAAAAAAAAAAACTACTTTATTTAATTTCCCTAGAAGCAGGGAAAAAATCCTTTGAAAATTGAGAAACACGCAAGGTAAAAGAAATAGTTGGTCTACTTTCATTTTCTTTCCAACCAATCATAGTTCCGGAGTTATTCCTACACTACTGCAAATAAAATGTACATAAAAAAGAACTACAAAAAGAATGAAAGGATATATACTTATAGACAGAACTAGGATGGGAAGGACACAAAAAAGTATGAGCGTTTATCTACAATTTCAACTGAACTTAAAACAATAGAAAAATTCCTAGCAAAAAATAAATAAACATAAAAGAAAAAAAAAAAAAAGCAAGGAAATGTAACAGTAAGAAAGAAGAAAGAGGAAAAAGTAGCGGGGAGGGGTGAATTTCATGTTCTCTCTATTTCAAACAAAAATTCGTTATCTTCCCACATTTGTGAGTAAATAGTTTTCTCCCGATTCCGATAACGGAAATAAAATGCAAAAAGGAGAAAACATAGGTGTATGAGAAAGTGAAGAAAAATGAATATATTTTTCCAGCAGGAAAACTGCCATTAAAAGACGAAGAAACACGGTTGTTTTAGAACGGGACCAGAACAATTTTGCAATCTTCCTTTCCTGACAAATGATGAAAATTACGAAATTTTAAAGATTGTAAAAATGTAAAGTTACATGGAAAAAAAAAATCAAAATCATTTTCCATTAAAAAGAAAGAATAATAATAATAATTAATTAGTGCGGAAGAACTTCATTCATTATTTAAAACTCGCAAACTGCGCAATATTACGTATGTGAGAATAGCTCTTTGTCAGTAAAAGACTGAAATAGATATGTATCTTCAAAATTTATTTACTTATTTTTTTATTTTTATTTATTTTTTTATTTTTTTTTTTTTTGTAACCTTCCAAGATATTTCCTTTCTTTTCTTTAACCTCGCCCCCCTCCTCCCCTTTTTTAGATGAATTTATCTTTTCTGTGCCTTGTGAAATATTTTAAATATTTTTTAAATACTCTTTTCTAAATACTATTTCAGATAATTTTAATTTTAATTTTTTTATTTACTATGTATATGTATTAACATTTATGACGATCATTTGCACAATCTGTTATAAATATGTGTGTGAATGCGTGTGTGTGTTTGTGTGTTGGTATATATGTATGTATATATGTGTGTATATATACTTTTTTCCAGTTATTTCTATAAGTACTTTTTCATATATATATATATATATAAACATACACACACACACTCTCTCTCTCTCTCTCTCTCTCTCTCTCTCTCACACACACACACACACATACATATATATATATACAGACATGCAAGTTTCCTGATAAATGACCATTTCTGATTTTCAGCATTTAAAATTATGTTTTTCATTTCATGAATTCTCTCTCTTTTTTTAACAGATCCTTTTGGTTAATTTATCTCTTTCCATTTTTATTATTTGATGAATGTTTCTATTGGATTAATGGATTATGCAAATTATCTCATCGTTAGGCTTATGTGTTATGTTAGTCCTTTCTCTTCTGTGGAAGTACTTTAACACGTTTTTACTACTCAGTGTAATTAAATTAAATTATCATCGTGACAATAATTTTATTCGAAACACATCTCATTTAAAATTTCACCTGTTCGTATTTTTATCTATCTTTCATTTGCTGAGTGTTGTAAAGGAATAAAATTATTCAAATTATATATATATACATATATATTTCTTCTAATTTTTTTATTATTGTTATTAAACAACACAATTTTTACATTAATTATTTCGTATTTTGATTATATTTTTCATATATATATGTATAAAATCGTTTGATAGCACCTTACTTTTCATGACTTAGTAATTTTTTAATATATTTAAAAGTAAAAGGTCAAATAATATATTTAAAATAATATATTAAAATATATTTAAAAGTAAAAGCTCTGTCTAAGCTTAAATAGTTTTATGATTGTTTTAGGAAGTTTTATTTTAAATATTCCATTATAGAAAATTTTTTGCTTTTAAAACAAACTAATATAGGTTTTGAAGCACTGGCTTCCTATAAGACTGGGTTTTGAAAAATTCTCTCTTTTCTTCCCGTTGAATAACTCTTCTTTTAATTCTTCCCAATGATAAAAACATTTTTGAAATTTTTTTTTTTTTTTTTTCTTTTTTTTTTTTTCATAGTGAAGAAATTTTACATGGGGAAACTAAAATTGAGTACAAAAAAAAAAAAAAAAAAAAATCGTTCGATTTTGGAAATTTCGATTTTAAGAGCTGAGAGGTGGAAGATAGATTTTTGAATGAGGAAATTTGCAAAATCTGAGTTTTCGAGTAGGCGTATGAGAAAGTGAAGAAAAATGAATATATTTTCCCAGCAGGAAAACTGCCGTTAAAATACGAAGAAACACGGTTGTTTTAGAACGGGACCAGAACAATTTTGCAATCTTCCTTTCCTGACAAATGGTGAAAATTACGGAATATTGAAGATTGTAAAAATGTAAAGTTACATGGAACACTACAAAAAATGTCACAAAGAGGTTAAAAATGTCTGTACACATTCTGGAGAGTATGTCCAAAAATCCATTTTAATTCTTTTCAGACTTTCGATTTTTTTAGGGGTGTATGACGAAGAAAGGTCGAGAGCCTTCTCGTTAAATTTGTGCTGTGGAACATATTACAGCTGGGGTTACAAATTCTAGTGGGTAGGAAGGTTATATGCATTCAACACCCACTGCGACTGGATTTCGAAAAATTTCTCTCTTCCAACTTTTGGGAACGTAAAGAGATTAAAAAAAAATGTTTTCAAGCGTAATTTTGCACAAATAACCTGAGGAAGACGTTTCTTGGTGTGTGGGTAATGTATGTATACCCAATAGAAATGTAAAAGGGGATTGTACAAAATACTTTTTTTTTTTTTTTGTAAGGTTGCGGGGGGGGGGAGGAGGGAATGTTCCCCAGCGTAACTCTCTTCCAAATTTGAAAAAGAATTTTTCTTTCTCTTTTTCCCACTCCCATAAAGTTAAAAAATAAAATAAGACTGATAAAAAATCGGGCGAAAAAAATTTTAAGACGCAAACATAGTAACCACTGCCAAGGAACGCAACCCAGTTAAAGCATACCTTTATACGGACTAAAAATGTCCAGTCATACTAAATGAAAATTTTTTCTATATAGAATTGTATATATATATATATTACTTAGAAAACATTATTAGTCTTCAGTTTACCTTTTATTTACTTATTTATGTAGCATTCAGAAGAGAATAAACAGGATATTTCACAAAGTTCATTTAATTCCACTAAGGATTTAACAGGAATAAGGATTTTTTAATTGATGCCTATTTAGTATTTAGAGTTTTTTTCTTCTCATGTAATGCATATGTATATATAAATATATATATATATATAATTTGAATAATTTATTACCATTGTAACACTCAGCAGACAAAAGATAGATGAAGATACCAACATAAAATTAAATTTTAAGTGAGATTTATTTCGAATAAAAATTGTTACAATGGTAATAAAATATTCAAATTTAAATCACATTTAAATTTAATATGCTGCTTAAGCGCAAATATTTAAATGTATTTTGCTGATTTTCAAGAATTTTTAAAGAACTTAAAAAATCTTAAATTTACTACTTCTTGTATATATAATTAAATATATACAAATATTAGCCGAATTTGTCTTAACACTAATCTATATATATATATTTGATTCGCGAAAATTTTTCACCTCCAGTTTTCTATAGGTTTACACGTTTTGAGATTTCCTGATTACAATTTGACCATTTTTAGAAAATATCTGTCCATGCATGTGTGTGTAAAATTTTTTGAACACTGTATATCACGAATAAATGAACAAAATTTAACTAAATTTAATATTTAATTGGACCTTAAACTACATTGGTCCTGATTCCATTTGAGGATGAATCGTTCAGCAGGTGGCACTGTCATCCCGTTTCCTTTTAATTTTTTAATTTGGCAATATAGGACAAAATTTCGTTCATATTCACATAATGAGGTTTTTTTTTATGAATGATTGTTAAATTCAAAATAAATAATAATTATTCGCGATAATAATAGTTAAAAAAAAAAAAGTGCGTATACAGGAGAAACGTAACTTGCCTGTGTGAGTGTGGTGGGGGGGGGGGGGGGAGGAGACTACTTTTCCTATAGCGTAAATGTTCAGTATGGGTAGATTAAAAAAAAAAAAAAAAAAAAAATCTCGTTAATGCCTTTAAAACGAATAGTTAAACCATAAATCTGTAATAATTTAAAAGATATATATATATATATATACATTAAAAAAAAATTTTTTTTAATCACACACACACACACACACACAAAAAAAAAAAAAAAAAAAAAAACTGAGATGTTGGTAGAAAATTGATTTTTGCTTTTTCAACAGATACTTTTTACTGTGGAATTATTTTATGTTGTTAACATTGATTTTAAATTTAATAAGCTTAAAAAAAAAAAAAAAAAAAATGCTTGCTCGCGTTTGGAAAAGTATCAAATTTTTCGGCAGACCTACAAATTGAACTTACTGTTTCGATTTTCTTTTCCTTCCGCTCGCAATATTTTTGAAAAGTTTAGCTTAGAAACATATTTCCCAAAGTACCGTGCTGATAATGATGATGATGATGGAACTAATATATCAGTGATAATTTATGAAATGAGTTAGTGACAGCAGCAAAAAATAATACATATTATGATAATATATTTCTTATCATTGAATGTTTCATATTTAAATTAAAATAATTTCTTATAAATTTAGCAATTCAAACAATAACGTAAGACAATGAAAATTTTATTTTGTCAGATTCACTTAGAATAAATTTAAAACGAATTCCATAAACATTATTTGCGTTGAACAAATTTCCCATAACCTTTCTCAGCCGCGCTTGTTAAAATTAAACTTAACTTCATCTTAATCTCGTCTTGAGCCGGTTAGTGGTCTTGAGGTATCGGCTTAACCTTTAACACGTCCTAAAGACAAGACAAAATACCGGTACACAGAATACATAACCCTCATTTGACGGTTCTGTGGCATTTCGCACAAGAAGCAAGCGTTTTCCCATTGATTTATGGTTTCCATGACTACGAGAACCTGCGTGCGGTCTCCATTGTTTTATTATGGAGTTAAAAGACCGGCTGCATGCTAGTTTCCGCTATTGATTACTATAATGCCTCTGCGATCCCCCCCCCCCCCCACCAAATGAATGAATAAAATTATTGTGCGGTTTAGAGAAGATCATCAGGGACCCATCTCTCTTAAGGGAGAATATTTAGATGTTGGATACACAGAAGGGAACAGTCCATCACTCTAAGTATCCGGACAAACTTTTAATCAATGGTATTTATATTGAGATTTTATATGGGAATTTTATGGGAAGACCCATTGTATGTGTGGAGATATGCTTAAGTGTGGGCATTCATTTATGGGTATCGTTAAATGTTATGAGTCTTTCACCATCATTTGTGTCTGGGCAAGAATATTATTGTCCAAATGTGTTATAAAAATCTTTTGAAAGATCTCAAACTAAATAAATGATGATAATAATAAAATCTAGACAAATTATCATGTAAAATTTATAGTCAGGTTCCATGTGCGTAATCTTATTAATTCTTTTACGGTTGTGAATATCTTTATAATGAAGAGAGAATATCTAAAATAATTTAAAATAAAAAAATAGTAGCAATGATTTATTAACCATATTATTAATATTTAATTAAAAAAAATGTTTTTCGATTAATCTATTTTTTAATATTTTTTTAAAAGTGTGATATTATAAAGGTTTAAAAATATCCTTCATAGTCTGTGTAAAAATGAAATTTCTATTAAATTCAGTTTGAACGATGCGAACAAAAAAATTACAAAAAAAAAAAAAAAAAAAAAAGTCTCAGAATTGAGATCTGCTTAAAGCGCATACTCAGAATATTGTGAAAAAAATTACAGAGGTACTACTTACACAGGCAACACAAGGTAAGTCAAATTTATTGGCCGAATCCCGCTAAAAAAAAAAAAAAAAACTACAAAAAAGTTAAAATACTTTCGAATATTTGGCGTAAAAAGACAAAAAATACACGTGATTTGGCGAGTAACGTCCTTTCCCGCTAAATGCAAGTAATTTTTATGCGTTTAGGAATTTCTCTCAAAACAAATTTTTCTGAATAGCATTATAGTAAATATAGTTTGAAATTAATTGATGAAATAGTTTCTTGTTTCTCCTACAAGCTTGTATAATACGTGCATGTGGCTTTTTGTTAAAAGTGTTTAATTCTAGCTTTGGATTTTTTTTTTTTTTTTAATTATACAAGTTATTATACATATACTCAGTTTTTAATTGGTTATTGGAAATTTTTCTGTATTTTGAAGGTTGCAAATAATTATTTTTTCTTTTAGTTAACATTTAGAACGAAATTTTTAGTTTGAAAAAATAAATTTATTTTAATTTTTTATTCAAGAGAAAGTCTTTGAAAATTAATATGCACAATGTTTTTTGAATGCTGTATAAACAATTCAAGAGAAAATATATGGCACCCACAAATTTTACAAAAAATAAATTAAATTGAAAAAACACATTGTTGAAATATGAGTGTGTAAGTTATGAACATTTTGAAGGCATTCCTGATGATGCGTATCCTTCGTCTGACGAAATATCGCAAATCTCCGATGAAAATGAGCATACTACCGAACTGTTTTTTAAAGATGTCAAACATCAAAATAATATATATATATATATATATATATATATCATAGGACTATATGAAGAATGTTGTAAATTACTTACTGGGAATTCACAGCGCATTTTAAAAAGTGTCCAAGCAAAATTTAAATAAGTTAAAAAAAAAACAAAAAAAAAAAAAATACAATAAATAAAATAAAAAATAAGTGATTTTACATATACATTTGGAGTATAAATAGAAAATGCAACTAATCGTAGGGAGAGAGGGAAAAACATAATCCTGTGTGTCACCTACGCTACTTTCTCTTACCCTTTAATTTAATACTATAAATAGAGGTTGGAGATTAAGAGGTAAGATAACGAGTACTGTTATGTAAACCTATGTTAAACAATTCAAATTACGCTTAGGAAGAGTTTGATATGATAATTAGTTCTGTGTGAGGGGGCTACCGCTCCCTCAACCCCCCCCCCCCGTATCAATAATGCACAAAAAACAAGCGATGAATATTTAGCTTAAAATATACATTATTTACCATATCTCTATAAGGAATTTATTTCAATTCCCGAACAGCTTTCATGGAAATGGTGAAATATTATTAGTAAAGCACATCCACTAACAACAAATAACTAGTGGGTTGTCGCCACCACACGACATTCTTCTATATTTTCCTATACAAATTCACTCAGTAAAAATAATTTACTAAAATTTTTATTTAAAAAAAATTATCTTCCATGGTAATGCACACGGTTTCCATATTACAGAAGTAGTATAACACTAAATATCCAAAAACAAAGTTGAATTTATTCTCAATATTACATTAAAAAAAAAAAAAAAAATGTTAAAAATGAAAAAAATCGATAACTTTATTTTAAATTATTGCAGATTGATGGTTCAACCATTCGTTTTAAAGGTATTGACGAGCTATTTTGAAAGATACCCATCATGAAAATTTACTCCCCTCGAGGGGGGACTTCTCCCCTAGGGGGGAGGCGAGACTCCTACGTACACATTTTTTCCCAGTTGACTATTACGCAAAATATATATTCGTTTCATTTGGTTTAGTGCAGTCTATATATGTTAAACTCTACTTAAATGCAATTTCTTCCACAGACGTAATGTATTTGAATACTTTTGAGTGTCCCTGTACACGAACAATTTGCTTCATCTCAACAAAAAGCTTAGTGTAGCATCCCTATATCATACACATTTAGAATACCGAGTTTGGAATTTCTGCTACTATTTGTTCTTGAGATATACTGATAACATACACACAGACCATTTTCGTATTCAGGGGACCTCAGAACATGTAAATATATTAAAATGTATGAAATCTATCAAACTCACCAGTACATTTGTAACGTGATAAACAGAAAAATAACTTAACAGAAAAATAACTTTCACTTGGTATATGAGTATCATGATCACCTTACAGTCGGCAGCAAAATTATTGAAGCATACACTCACACTTTTCGTATATATATATACATTTTTTTTTAGTTTGATCGCTAAATTTTATCACCAACTTACTTTTTTTTTATTAACAATATAAGACTAAAATGTCAATTCGACAACTATTTACTTAAAAAAAAAAAAAGCAATATTAGGTGCCCATTTTTTAAGTAGGAATTATTGCTAGTGCTTCAATAATTTTTCCGCCGAATGTGATAGCACTCCAAAAGTACATTATATTCAAAAAAGGACACCCGAATTATTCCAGACGTTTCTTTTAAGTAGATTAACTGGAGAGATGCTTCACTTGTTCATCTTAAAATATCTAAACAAAAATACAGACATACAAGTGAACTCTAAAACGGTGCAAGTTCCAAATCCTTAATTCAGAATTTCTTACATTTCCACCGAAACAAACGCCAACCTAAACTAAATTCAACT
Source organism: Salticus scenicus (assembly GCA_963930645.1). Classification (NCBI taxonomy): domain Eukaryota; kingdom Metazoa; phylum Arthropoda; class Arachnida; order Araneae; family Salticidae; genus Salticus; species Salticus scenicus. Next base: position 175,730,562 of record OZ005648.1, read on the forward strand.
AGTAACCTTTTTTTTCAACTAACCAAACTCTTCCATGGACAATTTACAACAGATAAAACTAGATTCGACTGTTAACCTTATTTTCAACTATTCCAACTCTCTATGGACAACTTGCACCTATAATCTCAGCGCGATTTCGAGCACCCTAGCCAGTGAGACCACATTACTTTGCACAATTATTTAATTACATATTATTTTTACATAAACAAAATGAATAAAAGGTATAACAGTTCTAATATGATAGTGCAGTCGGTAACAAAAGTGTCCGAACACTAGCAAAAATTCCTATGTAAAAAAAGTACACTTCATACAGTTTTGTTAAATAAATCCTTATCGAATCATGTTCTTACACTGACTAAGAACAAGATTCGAGAAGGATTTACTTAACAAAACCGTATGAAGTGTACTTTTTTACACAGGAATTTTTGCTAGTGTTCGGACACTTTTGTTAACGACTGTAGATAAATGAATGTGCCTTAATATAGACAGAGGCATATCATTTTTTGATGACGTATAGTTTAGATTTTATCAAATTTTGGTAATTTCAAAATGTTCTGATTAACTATTAGTGTACATGATTTCTTCTTTAAAAATAGAAAAGTTTTATATATATATATTTATATATACACGGCGTGATAGAAAAGTCGCGCAAACCATTCAAAAAAGAAAAAGAGAGAAAAAAAAACAAAAACTTATGAATCACACTGGCGGCGGAAAACAAAATTAAATGGTGACTATTCTAAGCAACAAACCTAAAGAGAAATTTATACAGTAATGATCAAAATGGGACCCATTTTCTCGATACATGCACAATGCTTTCAACTAATTTGATGCCACTCATTTTAATGTTCGAGTGCTTTTTTAATAATTATTATCATATTGCATGTCTACTTTCAAGTCATCTAAATAATATTTTCACGTAAATATATGCTTTTAGGTAATTCCAAAGAAAAATAACGGAATGATGAATCAGGAGACTGTTGATATCACTGTTCTTTAGAAATGAATCACTTTCAGTATTTAAACAACACGCGTATAAGGATGCATATTTTTTTTTTCTTTTCTTTTCTTTTCTTTTCTTTTTTTTTTTTTTTTTTTTTTTTCAGTCTTATGTGCACTACTAAATAAAAAACTGGATTGAGAAGAAAGCTTTCCCACACTCGTTCAACTTTCTCAATGCCGTAAGCATAGTTCACAGAAAATTTTAATATTTTTTTAAAATTTTATTTAATAAATGAAAACTGTTACAGTTAACTGATAAAATAAAGTAAATATTTTTATGACATTTTTCTGCTCTATGGCAGTAAGTGTACTCCCATGTAATAAAATGGATTGCGATATGATCTTTCTCACACTTTTTAAACTTCATCAATGGCTTAAATGAACTCCTAAATAATAAATTTCATTGCGAAAGAAAATTTCTCACTCTGCAAAATTTTATTTTGAACACATTTTATTGTATCAAGTGTGAGAATACACAACTAGTCACTTCTTGTTTTATGTTAGCACGTGCAGTTTCTCGAAATCAGGTTAGCAAACAGTATTCAAACTTAAAAACTTCTTTACACACCATAAAAATTTTATGGTGTGTGAAGACGTTTTTAAGTTTTAATGTTGATTTTACACCAGATTTTTCTATTTAATATTGTAGTAAACGGTAATCTATTGTTTTGTTGGGGGCCCAAAAATTTGGGTTATATTTCATTAAATATCTCAATGATTTTAATGAAAGGTGTTTTTGAGAAATAATTTTTAATCATAAAGTTTCTTTGCTCTTGAAAAAATTTCACAATCATCTTTTATCAAATAAATGGTTCTTATAGCCATCATCCTGAATTATAACTAATTTTTCCACTACGATAAGATTTTCATCTGAATAGTGCTTCTAAATAAATCGAAAAAAATATTTGATTGTTATCTATCTAATATGTTGTAAATATATTGAAATTTAGGTTGCTAGGCGTCCATATCATTCTGGAATATCAAGAAACAAAATAAAAAGACTTATTCAATATAGGTATTAAAGAAAAAAAAAAATAAAGTAGTCCTCTTCCACTTATAAGGAATAGAATTTTGCAATGTCATATTGTATAGAAGTCAAAATTTCTGAACTTTTTATGTAAAGAACAAAATTAACCCCTTAACTGCCCCGGGGTTATTTATATATTCGTCTCGCTATGCCCATGCGTTAACTGCCCAGGGCGTATGTATACGTCTTGCCGAAGTACGACCCTTTGTGTTACGCTGCCTCCAGTGAAACTTATCTCACGGCTTCTGAATGCTATCAAATAACCATGACGGAGTTTTCGAAGGTTTTACTTATTTCAGAGAAGGTGGGAAGTCGGAGGAATCGAAAAGAAAATGTTCGTGGAACAGTGAACGCATAACAAATACACGTGCCTGTATGATAATATATGCCTGCTAATGTAGCCTGTATGTGTATGTAATGGTGGTACTGGGAAGTTAATCTTGTAAATTTGCATCGGCAGGTAAGAGGTTAATAATATAATACACAGTTTTTTTAACGTAATTTCAGTATGGATTGCATAATTATTTAATGTTTATTGACAAGTTCTTCATCCACAAAATTTGAAGAAATAATTTCATCTCGAACTTAATAAGATTTTATTGCCATTATGTAAGGGGAATTTAGCAGTTTTAAATAAAAAAAAAAGAACAAGTTTTAAAATTTTTGCGCTACGTACATAATATTTTAAAAAATTCGACTGATATCATGTCATAAAAAGCAATTTTATGACAATTCTTTAAACAAGAAAAATGTGTCGTCAAAATAGTTTTTAGAACAACATTAATTTTGCACGACAAAAAACTACATTACAAAATGTAGTTATTTAAAAATACGCAAACGAAAAAAAAAAAAGAAAAAAAGTCAAACATAGGATTTGGATATTAAATCAAATGTTCGTACGAAAGATTTTTTTTTTTTTTTTTTTTTTTTTTTGTTCATTCCGATTTTTAAGAAAGGTAAAAGATAGTAGTCAAAAGTTACAAATTTTACATCGAAGCAAAATATAAAATTGTAAATTATTTCATATGCACGAAACATCGTTTTTGAAACCAAAAAATATTTTGAGCTTATATTTTTATAGTAATGAAAAGTATTTAGTTAATATTATAATTATTATAAATGAATTAATAAATTATGAACATGTTTTTATGGTAATAAAAATATGTTAATAACTTATTATTTTTTAGTGGTAAATTTTAATTTTAAAACGGGAGCGTATTGTAATAAATATTATTTTTCTTTTACAAACATATCAAATAAAATTACTTCAAATACGTTCCTTGAAATTAGATAGTGCAAATTTCCTACTTAAAGATTTATAACACATCTTTATAATATAATTTTGTTCCGCTTAATCGAAAAGTAGAAGTTTAAATTTTTATATAAAATGAAGATTTTCCTGTATCGTGTACTTTAAAATTCTGAAAATGCATGAAGTCCTTTAAATATAACATAGATAAATTTTAAATAAATTCAGAATAATAATTAAAAAAGCCTATGGAAAACGTATAAAATGTTACCAGTATCACATTTGAAAACTACAACTACTTGTTCCATTCTTAAAAATTTCCCGTCGCCAATTGCCCATTGCGCAGCACAAGTGCGACGTAAAATCCATCCAACCAATCAATCTTAAAAAATTCCTTCTCTGACTTTTTTTTAATAAACATTTTATCATTTTTGACATGGTTGAATAACCTTACGTTTATCGAAATAACAAAGACCTAAAAGTTAATAACGATTGGATCTTTTACTGGAATATTAAAGAACAGAGGTAGAAAGGAAAAAAATGGTTAAATTAGAAAAATAACGAAAAATTGAGTTCTTTCTTTTATGTATTTTCTGAAAGTTTATCCCTTTCATTCCAGCTTTGATTATTCTTGAATAATAATTGAGTTTTCCTGAAAATTTTCCACGTGCATGGTGACACAACCCCTATTTACGGTTGATTTAAAACAACCAACATTCATTAAATCGAAAGAGATGCGTTTCTCAGATTTTTGCTTAATTATAGTCTCTTATCTTAGAAAAAATGATTATCAAGTATTACTTAGTAAAAGTGCATAAAGAACATTATTAAAATATTTTTGTTCATAAATATACTTTGCGGAAATTATTGAAAGCCCTGAAAGCTCGCTAATGCAAATAGTTTTTGTATTAGATTTATTTATCTTGATTAGGCAAACATCTTGATTGTCTGTAATTAAAAGATTTGAAATATTTTAGGAAAAAAAAAAAAGAAATTTTTGATTACCTTTCTAAGGTGCTATTATTTATTTATTTGTTTATAGTTCTGGTTTTTTCTTTACAGGAACTGGAATTTCCTGAAATTTTTTTTATCTTTATCCTTTAAATACCTATTTATTATGGTTGATTTTCAAGCAGAAAAGCTTTAGAAATTTAAATGTTCGTTATGCAAGTAGTTAAATTCAATACAAAGTTTCCAGAGCAAAAAAGTAAAGTGTGTTGGATATTTTTATCTTCTTTAGTAGAATTCTAAGTTTGTTAAAAAAAGAAATAAGTTTTCTAATTGTTTCGTTTTCGAAATGTTGCCTAGTTTTGTTTTTAGTATTTTTTTTTTTTTTTTAATAAGAAATGAAATTTCATGAAAATATTCGATCTCTGTGTGTCATTTATCTCTCCTTTACAAAGGTTAAAATCAATGAATATTCTTTAAATGAATGACGGCGAATTTTTTTACGCTTAATTCATATTACTTGCATAGGTTAGAATATAAAAAACACAGATCTAATACGAATAATTACTCTTGTATTAGTAACTGTATAAGTATTGAGCATGAATAATGCACATCATTTTATACCCATATATTATAACGAGAGAAGTTTATTTTCACAAATAAATGCACTGAAAAATTCTTCATTAATTATTAAATTATTATATTTTTAATAAATAATCTTATTATTTTCAAAATGTCCCCATTTTGTTGGTAAAATAGAAATTATTCTGATTTCACTAAAATAAGAAAAACAAATACAGAATAAAAAAGAAAATTTACAAAATAAAAGAGTTATTGAAGAATATTTTTATTGTAACAAACTGGTCATTCCTATTCAATTTTCTTCAAGATGTTCTGGACGTTCATAACGGAATAAATCAACATGTGGGTTGAATTGGACATGTATGTCTACTACTCAAGAAAAATACGCGGTTTTATTTACGAATTTCACTTTTTATTATTAAAGAAGTTTAACTATAAAAGAATAAGTATGGTAAATTTGATAACCTATGAACAATAGATTTTGATAACCTATGACCAATAGGCAAACGAAAATTCCATTTCTCAGCTTTAGGTGACCCACTTGAATTCTAAAGGTGAGGTATGAGGTATAAAAATATAAAAAGTTTTTTTTTTCTTTTTTTCTGAGCTTGGGTGGGACAATATCTTTTTCACGAAGTATGTCGCTGTGTGCCCCGAGTTTCATAAATTCCTGCGAACTGAAATATTATATTGTCAACAAACATATAGTACAAGGCGTTTCTAATTTTACCAAAAAAATATTGTTCGAAGTATAAATATTTTTAAAACTTATGTTAGAGAGTAATGCAAAAGTTTTGAGTCGCTTAAGTTTACTAATTGTTATTACCATTTAAAAAAAAAAAAAAAAAAAAAAAAAAAGCGTTTCCCACTATACTTTTTTAAATTCGAATATTCGAGATTATACGAGAAAAATATTTAGGAAATTCCGTACAGCCTCATAATGTATCTACGATTCTGGAAACATTTTTTATTCTTTTACGTCTCACCCGTAATCGAAAGTTTCTAGTCTTTAAGATGAAAGATGGAAGATGCCGATATCGAACCCAGGTTACACTCGTTTTAATAGCCATTTGTAATTTTCGAAACTCGCTTTAATACACACTAGGACACTTTAAAAGATCTGCCTAGAAAGGCATTCCTCCATATCATTATTCGTATTCACTGAAAAAAAAAACTATTAAAAAATAAAAAATTTCTGCAAAAATAGAAAATTTCTTACATAAAATTTATGTTTCCTAAAACCACAGAAATTTAGTTTGAAATTACATCTCAATTCATCAAAAGAAATATTTCTTTTTATGTAACCAGGTAAAATATGTAAGCACTGATGCAGATTTCATCTGGTAAACATATATATATTTCCTTTTTTGCATACTGAAAATTGGTATCAAGGCAGGATTGAGAAGTGCTAAGCAATAAGTGGTTGAGAGCTAATATCATCGCCTACAACGTGGTTGATTCTAATTTGGTCGTGGGTGAATTGGAGAATTTTATTTTATACGAGAAATAGTACAGTGTGCACTATAGAAAAAATCTGTTGTGTACGAATATTCTGTGTATCATTCAATTACAGAACATTTTTGTCAACGTATTTTTCACATAACATACGGTTATTTACTATCAACTTTCCTGCTAAGAATATTCTGTAATATATTACAGTGCATTTTATTACAGTTTTTATTTTACAGTGTAGAAAATCTGCCTTTACTCCAACAACAGCTAATACCAATAAACATTTTAATATTTTATTAAAAGATGAATGACATATCTTGAAAAACCGTAATTTTTAAAGAATAATTTTCAAGACTTATTTTGCGAAAATTATAGTTAAAAAAAAAAGATCCATTTTTCACTTCAGAAACGTAAGATAGGACTTATTATTTTCTAATATATCTGACCTTTTTTGTATGTGTGTGTGTGAGTAATAACTTATAAATAAAGGGATTCTTAGATATTCGATAGTTACATTGATGTTTAGAAAATGCATTATCTACAGTTAAAAAAAAAAAAAAAAAAAAAAAAAATGTTCTCTCTATTTCTTCTTTTTGTGAAAAACAGCGAAACATTATATATCTGGAGAATGCTTTCTTTCATCAAAAGCGATCTTAAAAATTATTGGGGTTCGATTAATTACTACTTAATACACATTATCTGAAAATTCAAAAATTGAAGCGGGTTCTTTGCTTCAGAGGACAGTCTACTTTCAAAAATGGGAAAATTAGGAAATTTTCGACCAAATTTCAGATTAACTAATTTATTTTTTTAAATTAAAAATGAATGCATATTTTAACTAGTATGACATTTCTCTATTGATTGATTAAAAATGTTATTTTGGTTTAATTTAAAATAGAAAATGTTTTTATTGCATATCTTTTTTTTTTTTTTTTTTTTTTTTTTTCTAATTCAAGGATGCTTTCTCCCTGCGCGCTGCGCGCATGATATTTTCAATTTATTTGAGATATGGACTTAAGATTTTTCTAAACCATACATTGTAAACAAAAAATCTTTAAAATCTGTTCAATAGAAAAAAAATACGAATGTGGAAATATAAAAAAATTAAAGGTAATTTCATATTTCACACTGAATTATTAATTAAACTTCATATTATTAAAATGGTTAATTTTTTTTTTTTATTTCAGACTCTTAATTAGAATGTTTTGTTTCATTTAATGCAAAAATTATAAGGATAAAGGAAATTGTAATTCAGATATCTTGCGCGTAGTGAGAAAGTACTCTTGAATAAAAAAAAATAATAATAATAAGATGCAATACAAATAATTTTCAATTTTAAAGTAAATCAAAATAATATTTCTAATCAATAGAGTATTATTCTACCAGTACACACACAAAAATAAATTGTTTGTTCACGCATTCATTCTTTTTTTAAAAATTTTGAAAGTTGATCGAAAACTTCTTCGTTTTCTCATTTTTTAAAAGTAGGCTGTCCCCTTAAAAGCTTTTCTGCTTCAGAAATGGCGTCTAAAGCCAATGTGCAATGCAAAGGAAAAATATAAGAAAATGTAATAAGCAAGTAAAGCAAGTATTTCTTAAAATACTTTATAATAGAATTTATTATTTTGAAAAATATTATGAAGAATCAGGGTGTCGACCTTTTTTTTTTTTTTTTTTTTTTTTTTTTTTTTTTTTTTTTATTCTTCCACCAGTATTTTTCTGTCGGAATTTATTATATACATATACTGGTGGAAGAATCAGAGGAAAAATTTCGACTTTCGACACCCTGAGAATGTTTGTACTACAACACAAAAAACTAGTTAAGGTTGAATGTGTTTGCTTCAAAAGAGTGTGTCTTCCTTTCTCTCTCTTTTAGCTCAACTCAGATTAAATTCTTCTGTTGCTTAATAAATGAATCATTTAAATTTAAATATGAAGGAATTTACCAAAGGTAAAATTAATTGAAAAAAAAAAATTCTTTTTTGAGGATACCAACATGTTCAGTTCACTGTTGCATATCATTTTATAGTTAGCTTATCAAAGTTGAACATAACTTGTAAGTGATTATTACTTACAAAACTTTGAATAAACACTATAAAATGCAATAATCTCGCAACAATTGTTTCGGGTCGAAAGAGCACATGACCCTTTATCAGGCGAAGAAAGTAGGCACGAGTGCTGCAGCGTTGCCGCTTTGACTGCCTTTGTTCGCCTGATGAAGGGTCATGTACTCTTTCGACCCGAAACAATTGTTGCAAGATTATTGCAAAGTTTTGTGAGTAATAATTTAAAATACTAGATCTGTGGTACTTTCTTATTAACTTGTAAGTGACCATGAAATTGGTAATAGACTTTATTTAGTATTTTTATTCAAAACATTATCGTTATCATTACTACTTTAATCATTACATAATAAATTTTCAACCAACATCAAACATTGTTTAAGTAGATATATTATTGAAAGTTTGAGAGGAATATGTAATGTTACATTTTTATCATTATTATATATAATAATAATTTATACAAATTATGAGATACTCTATGTTTGTAGGCAGTCATAATTAATCAATTAAAATTAATATTGATTTAATCGTTTTTTTTTTTTTATTAAGTTCTACATCGGTGCCCCGTAAAACTTCCTTATTATATTAATTCATTTTAACTATGCATTTTAAAACAGGAAAAAAATTATCCATTCATTTTATTTATGCGGCTTTATAAAGCAAAGAAACATATAAATATAAATATATATATATATATATATATATTATGATTATGATTATGATTATTTTTTTTTTTTTCGAAACGTATTTGAAAATTTTTTATGACATTAAAATCGAAATTAAAAAAACCTTTTTTGAATAAAAGAAAATAGATTAAATAAAAATATTTTTTATTTGGTGAAGAGGGGGGGGGGGGGGGAGGGGGCAAAATAATAAAATGATACATTAGTTGTTTATTTAAAAAAAGTTATTTTATGAAGTATGAAATAGTGAAACACTACTTTTAATAGCTTTTCTTTTTCTGAATTAGATTTTAACAAAGAGCCATTTAATGAATTAACTAGAAATATAAATTACTCAATATTAAGCCATGCACTTTATTTCTTCCATGTGAGAGAATTCGAAAAATATATATATTCATATTTTTGACACGCCATTTATTTCAGCTACATATGCTAAAAATAACCCAGCTTTACAATTTTAATATACGCAATCATAAGTGCTTTTACATCGAGTGTTTGGAATAAAGTAAATAAAGAAGATAAATAATAAATTTGAAAACCAGCAAAGCCAAGGCACTCCACTTTTAAAAGACTTCTGAATAACTCTCTAAGAATTATTTTCTCCCAAATATTTTAACAAGTCCCTCACGAGCACTTTCCGAATTTCTTTCTCACATGCCTCTTCAAAATGCGAACGATATTCCGCTGTTGATGTTGTCCATACAGGAAAAATGGAAAATTCTTTCCTAGAGTTTTTTTTTTCCTCCTTTTTCTTTCTTAGTATATTGAAGAATCGGGAGAAGGAATTTTCGCCATTTTCGCTCTATTAATTGCTCGGCTCGTGAAGCAAGCTCGTTAAATTCTTACTAATTATCCGAGGAAAATTCGATCGCCGCTAACGAAGGATCCTACCATCCATTTGTATGTTCTACGGAAAGCTGTGGGAGAGTTTTCGGGGAACACTGGGCTTGTTTTGAATATTCGAATTGATTTAGATGCAGTGGATGGTTCCAGAATGATGGGAATTGTTGCAGTATGCGGAAAATTCTAAAGCAGTGGTTTCCGATACAAATTTGGATTTTGCAAAAGCTAGAATCCATTGTTTAAATATTGATTACTTTTAACAAAGTTTCTACAAGCTCATATATTGGTCAAGAGCAATAACTAATCAACGTACTCGGGAAAAGTTTTCGCAAATGCTGTCTGCTTGGAGAGTTAAGCGTGGACGAATCAAGTGACAAATGACTTTTTTTAAAAGAAAATTGAAGATTTACTAAAATGTTTTACAGCGACTTTTTTTTTTTTTTTTTATTTTATTTTAGTTGTAATAAAATTTATTGTGGACATATGAAATAAGTGACCTAGTTAATTTGCATTTCAACAATAATTTTGAAAAAGGAAATCAGGAAAAAAAAATACACAGAACTTTTCTTAATAATAATAATAATAATAATAATAATAAAATAAATAAATAAAATAAATAATAATAATAATAATAATAATATTTTTTTAATCTTTAGAGAATTTAAATGTTTTTATTTATTATTATTATTATTATTTATTTATTACTTTATTTTACAAAAGAGAAGCAAGAAAATCAGTTTATAGTAGATTAAATATATATATATATATGCTATATCTGTAACATCGTTATAAGAATTAATTAAGATAAAATTATTTAAACAATATTTTATAACAACATTATAAAAAAAATCTCTTTTTTTTTTTTTTTTTTTTAATATTATAAACAATTTTATAAAAAATATAGAAAAGTTCAGACATAGTCATGTCAAGGAGTGAAACAACAATATTCCACTCACCGAATTTCAGTAGAAGTCATTCATATATCATTACGATAGACATGCATTTAATTCAATAATCGTCTTCTTCGCATATTAAGATTTCAATTATTAAACATTTTATTTGAAGATCTCTTACGCAACATATTTTAGTAGTACGAAAAAGGTACTACAAACTGATATTTAACAATTTTATGAGCTTACCAATTCAATAATGGTAATTTACACGAAACTAAAGACCTAAATGATTAGTGATATTAGCTAATTTCGTGGTACAATAACAACATCAGTAGTTTTAACCCTGGACGATATATTTAACACCCCATCCCGCCCGTTCCCGCTCTTCGATGTCTTTTTTCTAGTGAATTTTGTCTTTTTATTACTTCCGGTGTGAGCCTTTATTTTTTTTAACACACTTGGCATTGTGAGTTTTTTTTGTTTTCGTCTCATGCTATTTCTATCGGTTTTTAGCTTTTTTTCCTCTCTTTTTCTACATTCTAAAGAGCGGTAGCCTAATAGGATACCAATAGCTGTAATATATTGCCTAACTTATTTATTATTGTGGTATAGTACCTTCTTTCTACTTGGCAACCAGTCAAATGGGTGGTACACAGATGATGATGTTTTATGTCCTTCCTCGCTAAACGGCAGTTCTTTTCTTTTGATTCATTTGTGAAAATCAATGTTTCATAAGAGAATTATCTTCATGTGTTTCTAAAATAATATAATTGATGGTCATAAAAAAAAAAAAAAAAAAAAAAAAAAAAAATGTACCCATTTCAACTTTTTGCAGTCCACCACATGTATTAATTAGATGTTTAATAATATGTGATTTTCTTTATCAAGTTATTGCTGATGTAAAATAAGGAATCAAATATCAAGGTTTATCATCAAATGAGTGGTATAATGTTTGCTTTAATAACAGAGAACCGAGTGAGACTGGAAACATATAGTCAGAGTAATCAACGGTATGATGAAACTTTTTAACCTTCCAGGTTCATTCAAACCAGGTTTCACATAAGTTTATATTATTATTATTATTATCGTTTTTAATTGAATGATTTCATATTGATTTTCAGCGATTAATTAAAGTAAAATTTGTCACAGAAAATTTCTGGTAGGAAGTCTCCAGCTTAAATCAAAAACTTGGCAATTATATGAACGATAACACTGCGCTGAAAAAAAAAAATCGAATTCTGATGTCATTGTTGTTGATTCTTATGTAAAATGACCTCCTGAACCCGAATATTACTCCTATTTTTTGCAGTCATCCACTGTTTTCTCGGGACACCACCCTCTACCCCAATTTGTTATCACTGTTTGGAATTTTATGACCATGGGAATTTGATTTGGAGAATGATAAAAAATTAATTTAACACTTAATATATATATATATATATAAATATAATGTTTAATAAATAATAATAATAATATTAAAAAAAAATGTAAGAAATGTAATACATAATTTCAGTGGCAAATCCCCCCTCAAAATTTTTCCTTGCCGCAAATGTTAATGTTTTAGAATTTTCCAACTATGCAGCCCCTCAGAATATATTTAACAGTTAAAATAATCCTTTCGAACCCTAAAAATAAAATTTATAGCTATAAAATTAATGAAAAGTGCTAAAAATAGGGGAATGTTCCTAAAAAACGGTGGGTAGAGCAAAACGGACGTCATATTCGGATTCAGGAGGTCATTTAACATAAGAATTTACAAAGATGGTGTTGAAGGCAATTTTCATGCAGAGCAGTGTAATTAACGTACTGTTGGCAACGCTGTTTTTAGCCTTGATGAATTATTGTAATACGTGTGTATTCTTAATAAGAATAAACAGGGCCTTATCCTTGATAATAATAATAATATATATATATATATATATATATATATATATATATAAAGAATAACAATTTATTATAAAATTTAACATACTAATGTATATTGAGACAACAGTACAAAAATCGTATTAATTTTTTTGGGGAAAAAAAAAATCTACTCACCAGTTGAACATATATAAAATGAAGATATATTATCCTGTGACGTTTTATTTCTCTTAAACATAAATCACATTTGATATAATTTATGAAATGTGAATCTCCTAATATTCATGAACTTGTAGAATCATTAGAAGTTCGCCTGATCTTGGAAGTGTAATGCATGCAGAATTTTAAACTATTTTTGCTTTATATTATATTCAATAAAAGAAAACATTGGATTTCTAAAAATATTCGACATCCGGTTTTTGATAGATTTATACATATTCGGAGGTCAAGAAAAAGATTTGATTAATTTTTAAAATGTCTATCTCTCTGAGTGTCTTTGTGTCTATGAAAAATATTTTGTGGAGACTGTATCTCAGGAACTACCGTATAGAATCGCATTTAAATTCATATGAAGACGAACCTTGACGTAAAGTAGGGTCTATCAACTTTTGGTGCCAATCGCTCAAAAGGGGATGCTGCTATATTACGATTTCCTCAAATTCGGGGAGGGCTCTATATCTCAGAAACTACTACACTGAATTTAATATACATTTTTATGTAGGTGCACCCGTATATAAATTAGTGCCTATCACCTTTTAGCGTCAATCACTCAAGATGTGGCGCTGCTATAGAGTGATTTGCGAGATTTAACGGAAGGCAATATCACAGATTGTATTGCATGTAATCAAACAAAACTTGATATGTGAGTAGGCTATAATGAGAGATTAAGTTGATTCAATTTGGCTGCATATCGCCCGATAGGCGACACTGCTATACTGAAATTTTCCCGGAGAACAGGAAGACTACATATCAGATTCTATTGTATATAATGACAAAAAAAACTCCGTATATATATAAGAATCATTATGAAACATTATACTGATTTTATTTGAAAGTATATCGGTCAAAAGGTGGCGCTAGCGGGTTACAAATTACCCCGCGAATAGAAAAGCTAAATCTTAACTTCTATGGCATATAACTTCACGAAACTTGACATGTGCGATAAAAAATAGGAAAACGAATGCTGCCATAATTTATGTGTTCATCGGCTGATAGGTGGAGCTGCTATTGCGATATTTTATCTGGCTAAATCCCAGTATCTGTTGATTAAAATTACACCAAACTCTGTATGTAAAATTTTTATCGTGGGAAGCTATGATTAGGCATTTTTATACATGTTAAACATTAAGCGGCGCTGTTATATAAAATAATAAAGAAGAAAGTTTTATGGTAGAAACAACATACTAGTTTTCAAGTGACTTTACATATCTGATTAATGTCAAGTATGAAATATTATGTTTTAGTTTTTAGAATGCATTCATAAGTAATATACATTCATATATTGAATAAAACATAAATTTTTTATACGCAATAGAAAATTACTGTCATATTTCATTGAGAATATTTATAATGAAAACTGAGCAGATTCATAAATCTGCGATTTTTTTTTTCTCCTTTAATTAGGGTTTATTCCTTGATGAAAGTAATAGCTTTAGAAAAGTCAATATTATTGGTTCAAAGATTTAAGAAATACATTAGACAGCTGAAATCTTCACTTTAAAAATCTCAACTATCTATTTCGAAATATTGTTTTCCGTTTTAAAGATATCAATGAATTTTTCTTAAAACACACACAAATAAAAAATGTACGACCCTCGGGGTGTACTCTTCCCCAGGGGAAAGCAATAGACCTAGACATTAATTTTTTCTAATGGCTAACTATTACAAATGATTTCCCCCCCTATTTCGCATAGAAAAGTCAAAAATTATTCTCATTATTTACATTTATACGAAATTTTGTTCTACACTGCCGCTGTTTAGAACATCTAACGATGTGTTCATCTATCGAAAACTGAAGGTTTAAAATTTGCACGATTCCATTACTTCAACCTTATATATATAATAGAAATTAAAATATATATAAAATTTAGAAACGTCACTCTTACATTTTCATCACTTCATTATGTTGTTAAATGAAGATAATAAAACTCTAAATGTCATATTAAATACCTAGGGAATGTACATTTTTTTAGAAGCAACAGACCGTTTTTAATTACATCAGAATTCAAAGATGACATCACCATGTCTCCCTTTAAGAATAATAATGAAAAATAATAGTATGAAGAAACTGTCATCTTTATCATTTATTAAAATATGATGTAATCAGGTATTAAAAGATGATGTAAGACATTCGCGTGTTGCTAAACTTATTTTTTATTCAAAAACGTCTTTCTGATTACACGAATGAATAAAGATAGATAAGGCCAGTTTTGGTTAAAATTTATTTTAACAGAGTTTAATTTTCTAGATTAAATACCATATTAATTTTTAAAAGAGGTTTCAGGTTGGATCCAAATTTAATTTCTGGAATATGAAATTAATTATTCTATGAATAGTATACTTCAGATAAATAATATATTAATGAAGAGATATAAAAAGGAAATTGTGCTGTATGATGTAATTTAATTTAAAACTATGAGCAGTAGTAAATAATGAGTAGCACTGTAACACTTTTGAAACAATAAACAATAAAATAATAAGTAAATAAAATAATAAGTAATACAGGGTTAGCACAAATGAATAATCACATAAAAAGAAAATATGTTCTCGAAACTAATTCACATATTACAAAAAGCAACACAGAAAATTAAAGAAAAACATACCATTTTTTTTCTTCTTTTATTTCAGTTACAAAAAAAAAAGAACTCTCACTTTAAAGGGGAAACAAATTTTTCTCCAGTGGGTGCCCGGCCATTGTGGCCTTTGGGGCAATGAACAAGCGGACTTTCTTGCAAAAAGAGGTGCCACCTTACTACAACATCCCAATACAGCCATTTCTTACTGGAGGATTAAGGTGTTTTTAAAGAATTTATCTGCATCTAATGCTTTACGAGATCTTGAGAATCGTACAGCTCTAAAGAAATGGAAGAATTTAAGTCCGACTATAATTCCTGATAAACCAAGACGTAAGGCAGTTGCGACTTCCCGCCTATCTACAGGACATGACTGCCTTGCTGCTCATTTGAAGCGCATAGGTATCTTACTTGCCCACTTTGTGATTCTGGAGAAGTAATGGACCGGGACCATCTGTCCCGTTGTAGGGCTCTTCGATGTTCTACAGAAGAGTCGAGATATTGGGAGGCAAGATCGCTCCTTAGGCAATGACTTCGGTCTTCTATGTTATATTGTCTATAATTCGATTCGTATCTTTATAGTCCTCTGTAACTTTTGCCTAGCCATTTGAAATTAAAAAAAAAAAAATTCAGTTACAAATGTTCGATGCGAGACCATTATGTTACACGACAAACATCTAATCTGTAATCAAATTAGTTTCTTTCAATTTGCAGTTTTACACTGTGCGTAATACCGCCCAAATTTATTCTTTATGTTCTTGCAGTGTTCATGAACAACCGTGGCCAAAAATATTTCAAGAACTCAATGCATTCTCGTGCTGACTGAACAGTACTAAGTGTACTACAGTTACCCCATGCCTGGTCCCACCAACATCACTGGAATATTAATGATTGGAAATAAGTTGCCTTGTCAAACGAGTCTCATTTTCAATTATATCGTGCAAAACATTGAGCATATTTAGGATGCCTAATAACCTGCAGTTCTAAAGAGATCTTCAACATCACACACTTCCATGGATTAGGAACTGTTCTGCAAAATTCATGCTGTAAGTTATCTCCAAGATACCTTTAGACGTTTACTGAGTTTATACTACGCTATGTTGCACATTTTATCCGTCCTCGTGAAACTCCTACATGATATAGGGAAGCTGTATCAATTTTTATGGCTCCTCAGAGTAAAGCTTCTCTCTAAATTTCAATTAATGTTTTAGAAAATGTGAGAATTTCACACAATTTTATAATAAAAAAAATAATTAAAAAAAAAGTGCGGGGCAGTCTTTGGGGACTGCCGATAGAAGTGAAAACTAAGTACACTGTAAACATAAACATCTGAAATTCAGTTTAAAAAGTGTCTTAAACAGATGGTCTATTTTTAAGCGAAAAAAAAAATTTCTTACTTTTTAAGACACTTTTTTGTAACTGAAATTAAGACACTGAAATGTCTTAAAACACCGCCATGTTTTTTAGGCTTAGAAATACCGCCATGTTAGGCTTGAAAACACCGCTATTTTCAAGACTTTTTAATAAATAAATAAATAAATAAAGGTGGCCTGAGATTCTGTTTTTCTGTTAAAAATAGATTTTAGAATTATTTAGAGCTTAAAAAGAAAAAAAAAAATGAATTTCTTAAAAAATGCCTTTTTATCCTGCTCGAAAATCGAACTAACACCAACCGCGGAAAACGAAACCATGCATCGGAAGTCTCAGTTAACGTAGTACCTTGCCAATCACGCCACCAACTCACACAGCAACATTCTTTTTATAATTATATGTAAGTCAGTATTAGCAAAACGCAGGCAATTTTATTTTATAATTCGAATTTTTTGCTATAAAACTATTAATAATTTAATATCTAACAATTAATATGAATTATTATTAAATTTAGTATCTAGAGGTTTAGAATTTAAAAAAAATGCATGTCAAATATATGAAAACTATCCTTATTTCGCCCTCAATATTTTTGGATAACAATATCTTTCTTTAAACTGTTTTTTAAAAGAAAACAAATTATGAACATGAATACCAGAAAATTCCTTGTTATACGCTTAAGAGCAAGTAAATATGTGGAAGAAAACAGTTTTTAAATCAAAATTATTAATAATAAATAAAAAACAGTGATGCACAAATTATTCAAGATTCGTTTTCTTAGCTGTAAGTTATTTGCTTTCATATTAACACTTTTTCTTTAAATATGAAATAGCTTTAAATACATAGATTTTTTATATTATTATTATTTTTTTTTTTTAACTGAATAATTTTCGCGTTATAATATGTTGCTTTATGTATTTAAAGCTATTAAATACATAAGAGTAAGTTATAATAAACATAATTTCATGCAAATATACACATATCTAGAGTAATATTCCTTGAAAATTTAATTTCATAAATCAATATTGTTTAAATTGTTTACGCTTAACAAATTAATATGTAAAATGATATTATATTTATTGAATGAGGAAAGAAATTTAAATATTATAAGTATGTTGCTTAAAGTAGATTTCATATAAGAAAAAATGCCAAGAAATGAAAGTGTTTGAATTTCGAAAATGGACGAAAATTTAGACGCATATGCTGTCTGAAATTTCTCATAGTTATGCGTTTTAGATATTTTTTGTGTCTGAATTTGCATTTCAGACATATTTCTGTCCTCAATTAAGATATCTATAATGCCTTAGGTGTATATTAAGACATTTACGTATCTTAAATGGTTTTTTAGTTGTTTTTATGTCTTAAATTAAGACTCCTTTATTTGCAGCGTAACTTGTGAATTGTATCGTCGAGCTATTAGATGATTATTTTTGAATTATTTTTGGTTTGTAAAGAAGTGTTAATGACCAATTTAAACTTTAATTATTTAAACTTTAAATTTATATTGAAAGCAAAAACAAGAGTCTAACAGTCTATATAAAAACACATGCTTGTACTTAGTGAGTTATGTATATACTGTGGAAAAAGTACATACATACATAGAGTATAGAACTAGAAAGAGACAGATGCCAGTAGCCAGTATACTACTCGTATTTGTATACATTTTATACACACACACACACACATATATATATATGAGACATGCCGCGCCTTGCGCTACATATATGAATATATATGTCGAGAGATATACTCTTTGTATATATATAATGTATACTAATAACGCACTGATGTATATCTATGTACATATATACACAGTATACATATAGCTCATGGAAAGCGTTCGGTGACGATGACGCGAGTTCCATGATTCATATATGTTCACTCAAAAGTGCTCAATGCGCCTAAAGAAGTTTTCACTTCAAAAATCTGAAAAGTATGTTTAAGAAAAAATTCCAGAATTTTGTGCAGTTGTAGTCATATTAACCTTCATATTAATTGTATCCACTAAATTTTTAAAATTTTAAAAATGTGAATTATATTGTTATAGCATAACCGGAAAGAATGAAATATGCATGTAAAGTATATGACATGCGTTTGATAAATCCAAAATGCTTTACTAAAAGATCATATTACATAGTTTTGATACTATGATTTTTTTTCTTTTTTAGGAAATTTTAATATCTTCTATTTATACACTCATAGATTTATTATATACATGGTTATAAATAGTATAGCGATTTAACGGTGGTATGATAATTTTCGATAAAATAGACCTTTATGAAAAAAAAAATAAGATAAAAGAAAGAGTAAAGTTAACAATAAGAATAAACAGTTTAAAAGTTTTTCAAACTTTATATGAATACACATACATATATCTGTATATATATGTATGGATTTTTCAAAATTTGGTACATTTATTAATCAGAAGAAAATCTAGCTAAAGCTGTATTTTTTAGTTCAATCGAAAAATCGATTAAAATATATTAAATAAAAACCCCATTTTAAATTTAAAATAATTTAAAAGAAAAAAAATAATAAAAATAATTAATAAGTGAATATATTTCTTTTTATGTAAAAAAAAAAAAAAAAAAAAAAAAAAAATCTGATGTGTCACTCACACGACTTTCTTTTACCCTACATTTGAATGCGATAAAGTCAGATTTTAGATTAAGACGGAAAACCAATAAGGTAAGATAATAACGTTCAAGCTAGTTTAAAAATAATATAAAATAGGTTTACGGATAGTTTTATTTAACATATAATTGTGTGTGAGGGGGACTACCGCCCCCCTCAACCCCTCGTTCAATTATAGTGAATACATTTACTTCTAAAAAAAAAAATTGCCTTGAAATGTGCCAACCTTTATCACATTTTCAAGTGGACACGATATACCTACTTCAAAATACCAAATTTAAACTTCATGCAGTTATTTGTTTCTATGTTTTGTTGATAACTAATATACAAATACCAACACTAAAAATTTGATTGATTTTCGTATTCTGCGGACCTCAAAACATGTTATTATACAAATAATTAGGGTGGGAAATTTAGTTTCAATTTTTTTTTTTTTTTTTTTTTTTTTTTAACAGTATGGGCATGAGAAATTAATTCTCCTTCTTGAGCCGTGTTCGTCGACACAGTAAACTGTAGCAAAGAACTTCCACCGATTACATTCAAAATTAAAGAAGGTTTAGCTTGATTTTTGGAAGCCCTGCATATTTCACTTTAACTATATGCACATCACATTGCTTACTTAAATTTAGTTTTATGGGAAAAATGCATAATCTAACATGAAGTGCACTTCCCGCAATTTCCAAGTATAGCCCCGATATATCCTAATAGTTTGGGTAGCCCTGCAAATGAATGATGAATGACTTACATACCAAAAATCTGCACAAAAGATGTCATTTGCATTAAAAAAAAAAAAAAAAATGTTTATTCCATTTTGTTTAAGGCAGCCGGTAGATGTTATACTGTTACTAGATATTTTGCCCATAGACGTGTGTATTCGAATTTTCTTGGATGGCCCTGCAAACGAACACTTTGCTTGATTTCAACAAAAAGTTTAGAGTAACATCTCTATGTGATACAATCTAAAATGCAAAGTTTGGTCTTTTTACTACTATTTATTCTTGAAATATCCTGTTAACAGACACAAAGACATATAAACACACACACAAACCAACCACTAAAAGCATGTTTTTCGGATCCTGGGGACATTAAAACGTGCAAATATAACAAAATCTCAATTTCGAAAATTTTACCATAAAACAATACTTTCTCTCTATATATGTATAAGAATTTTATTTATTTATTTATTTATTTTTAACTTTATTAAAATAAAATTGAGAAAAATCGTGTTAAAGAAATAAAGTAGCTTCAGTATAAAACCTCTTTGCGAAATTTTAAATTTGGCATTGAATTAGCTCGGGCGTTTCTCGTCTTCACTTACGCTATTGAGATAGCCATTTTAATTCAATAAAACTTTTAATGACAATAAAAATGTAAAAGCCTCCAAGAGGCTCCTAAGCTAAAGCTATACCAAAGGAATTTTAAGAAATGTATATAGTAACCGATGGCAATGGATGATTCACAGTTACTGCATGCCTTTATATGGAAGGATAGAATAAAATAATTCCTGTCGTATTAAATTAGATTCTGTTTTGTGCAGAATTTTATATCTATTACGTAGAAAAAAAATAGGCTAAGAGTCTTTTTCATCGATTTTTTTCGTTTCAATTACCAGAAAAGAAAATTAACCATCCGGGATATGGCGTTATAATCTTAAAAAAAAAAAAAAAAAAAAAAAAAAAAAAGCCAGAAATATCATAAATTTCTAAAAATAAATAAATAAAAATCTTCTAAAGTAAGAAAGTTTTAAAAGTATTTCTTAGTTCTACATACTCTCGCGTGTAAGTAAAATCTGAACCTTTTTTTACCAGTCTTCTTTCACTTAAAATGGTACCGTTAAATGCGTATCTTATTATTTTTTTCTTTTTTTCATTTTTTTTTTTTTCATTTTTTTTTTTTTTTTTTTAATAATAGCTCATTTGGACCATCTCAAAATTAAAAGAATTAAGTATTTCTTTTAGATTCCAAAACTTTTCATTATGACTAATATTTGAAATGCGTATGGGTAAAGTTTAAAATCTTTCTTTTATAAAAATAATAATAAGAGATAGATATATGAACTAATTTGTAAATAGTAAAGTTAATTAATGGGTTTAATGAGCCATTATAATTTAATTTTCGTTTGAACACTTAAAAGTTTTTAGTATTTAGTTCTTTTAAACTGCATTTATAAAAGTATCTTAAATCAATCAATCATCAATTTTCTTCTGGAAGAGTAATTAAATGCTATTTTGTCAAACATAGAAAAGTACTTTTTTCACATTTCTTAAATGGTTTTACATATATATATTTTAGTTTTTAAGTTATAAACATATTTTAAGTTTAATATTTATGTGAGTAGCGAGTTATATATATTAAAACAAAATAAAAATTAAATTAAATTAAAAATATTTTAAAATTAAACATAACCAACTTAGTATTTGTATGATAATGAAATATTTCAAAGAACATAAGTATTAATTATTTGATTATTTTATGAAATAAAAATTGGTTATCGAGAAGAGTTAATTTCCGAAATAAGATTGTGTGTCACGTAATATCCAGCAATCAAAAAATAAAAGATTCATTCTGTTCGCACCGCATTTTTCTATAAATAATTTTCACATAATAAAAAAAAAAAAAAACCCTTTTTATAATGTTCTAAAAGATGATTTTTTCCCTTATATTTTATTGAATTATTATTATAATTTTGTTTTTTATTTACAACAAAAATGATTTTTTATTTCAACCTGTCTTTTAAATTTTAATCTTTGTGTAAGTAAACACTTTTGCACTTGATTAGAATTTTAATATAAATAAAGAGTCATGTATTTAAAAATTTGTCGAATGAAAAATAAATAAATAAATAATAATAATAATATAAATAACGAATAAAACAAAACAAAAAATACATGCAAGAATTAATTTTTGGAGAATTCCGTTAATGGTTTAAATTGCGCTACACCGCAAAGTAAATGATATGCAGCAGTCTGTCCAAAAGATTAATGTCTCTAATCTCTGGTATCAGTAGGCTTTCGATGTCCTCGTGTATCGTGACCCAATGCTTTGTAGAATACAAAGGTTTGTCGCTTAAACTGACAGCAAGATCGTGCGCATTTGACACTTGCTGCATTTCTGATGACAACTTTAGTTACGTGTGACTGCGTAACATTTCTCTGTATTATAGTGTATGTCCATAGAGATTAGAGATTGTAACATTTTTTGTTGTGATTCTCCGTTTTCAATTTTCACGAAGTGATAATACGTAAGAAACATAACAATTTAATACTTCGGATATAGTCTTTTGGGTTTATATGAAAAAAATATATTGTAAAAATTGTTTAGTTTTTAATATAATATATTTTGTGTAACATATATATATATTTGATTTTCTAATAATTGGAAAAAAAAACTATTACAGAAGAATTAAGGAATTTGTACGAAATAAAACCAATAAAAATTTCAAACTGTCAGATTAAATTGATGTCCTTAAATAATTTGGGAAGTTTTGAAATAGTAATCTCGGAATTCGTGATTTACCGATCGTAAAGAACTAATTTTTAAAGACATATGTTAATTAAAAAAAATCTGTAATTGGTATCCTGAAATTTTATGCGTCATTTAATAAATCCGTGATGTAATATGTAATGGCTCTACTTTTTAAATGTGATATTTTGAAAAGAGCTTCAGTAAAGGTATCATACACAAAACGAAGTAAACTAATAAGAATCGGAAGTTGTAAATTAAAATATACCGCCATATTATACGACTACAAACTAAAATCAGCTCAAGATGCGTTTAAAGATACACTACATTACCACAAATTATCAGATACTTTTGCAGAGCTGCCAACTCAATCCGAAGGATTGTTAGCACCACCCTTTTTACCACACCAGTCTTTTTTTAGAGTATTTTTTTTTCTTCATTCATCGTAAATACACTTGAAAAAAAATAACCCTCGAAAAATTCAGTGGTGTAGAAAAAGGGGCGGTACTAACAATTCTCCGGATTAGGATGAAAGCTCTGCTTTTGCTTTTGCTTTCCTTTTTTTTTTTTTATTAAATATCTAAAAAAAAAAAAAAAAAACTTTACTACGTACTTTAAACCTTACTACGTACGTGTGAAAAACATGATAAACCTTATTTGATTTAGTGAAAGTTTTTTCCGAAAAGCAAAAAGAGGAACAATAAAAAGTTAACGAATAAACAGAGTGTTTAGCATCACTGTATAAAAGTCATTCAAACATTCCATTCATATATTTCATTTAAAACGTTTGGTGTGATATATATGTGATATAATAATAATATATTTGATATAACATGTTCTTTATACACCAAATTTTCCCGATACCTCGTTGAAGCAGGGGAGCCATCCCCTCCGTGGAGGATCAAAATTGTGATGACATGTTTCCGAAGCATCCTTAGGGATGCGTCCCAGACCGTCACCAATTACCCATTGCGCAGTACTAGTGCAACGTTAAACCCAACCAACCAAACTGACATACATCGTCAAAAACTTTCTTTGATTTTTTTTTTTTTTTTTTTTTTAAGTGTGGGAAAATAAAAGTATCTGGTCATTTACGGAAAGGTCTTGTACTAAATGTGATACACCAAGTAATATATTAAATCATTTCATTTATAACCGCTCCGCATGCTTTTTATTGAGTTTAAAATGGATAATTTATTTTGGAAAAATACCTGGAAGAAATTCTTTTATTTAAATTTTCTTCTTGCTTCAAAATGTTGGTTAAATTCTATAGATTTTTACACAGTTGTTTTAAGTGCATTATATTAAAAATGTATAGCGGAAAAAAGAGAGAGAGAGAGAGAGAGAGAGAGAGAGTGCCTTATTGATAATTTTATATTTAAAAAATGTGATATTTTTTCCTATTAAGGGAATCGGAAAGTGTATAATATTCGCAAATAAAAATCAACGTACAATTATATGTGTCACAAGTTAAAATTATTTGTATTTTGTTTCAATTATTATTATTGTCAAAGCTATTTAAATTCAATATTTTTATTGGTGAATAAAGAAAAGTAAAAATATAAATCATTTATCTTTTTTGAGACAATATAGAGAAGAAAAAGATTTCTTCAAATTGAGTTATTGAATATTTAAAACATAAAATTGTACAAAAAATTAAAACCAGGAAATTCTTCAAAGTCTTGAAAGCTAAAGCGAAAAACTGAGAAGCAGACAGTTGTTTCGGTAGCATTTAGCGTTACAGATGTCTGCATTTCAGTTCTTTCTCTTTGGTGTTGAAGACGGTGAAAATATACCTAGCTTTAACATAGTATATATTTTATTCATTGTGTCTCCAGTTACAAAAAAAAAAAAAAAAAAAAAATGCGTTGTTAAGGGAAAAAAAAAAAAAAAAAAAAAAAAAAACTCTTATTTGATACCAAGGCTTACCTAAAGCAGGAAACTTATTCCAATATTAAGTATCAAAGTTTTTTACTTTGCTGCATATTCATTTTATAACTCATATCACCGTCAAACGTATAAATAATGTATTGCAAAATAAATTTAAATAAAAGCTAAAATCCCCAAAATAAAAAACGAAAAATGCAAATTTATAAGAATCACAAAAATGAAATTAATTACGATTTCTCGGTATCCGTTTTTCTAATTATTGCAAATACTACATAAAACTTGCATTTCTTTAATTTTCCCCTTCCATTTCCTTAGCACTGTATTTCCAATTTTCCTATTGGTTTGTTCCTTCGCAATTCCGGAATCTCTATTGGCTATTTTTTGGCACTAGCTTCCCCGTTATATCTAGAAGTAATAATCCGTCTTACTATTTTGTACTATTGACAGTATGACTAACGTTATCGAAACTGCAGTAAGTAAATTTTATATCTATTTTTTTATTTTGCTGTTCTTAACGTCGATTTAAATTTCCTTTTTAATTTTTATTTATCATCAAAACAAAATTTTGTATTAAATACTGTATTATGCAATAATAATCACAATGGGTGGCCGAGCGGTTCTTGCTCCATGCTAGTAGATGGGATGTAACAAGTTTAATCCCAGATCGCGCTCATCAATCTAACCGTTCAGAGTTTTCTGTGGTTTCCTCCGAGACTCGCGTAAATACGGACTAGGACCCCCTAAAAAGACTCCCACGGATCGCATTCTATTCATAGGTCTCGGACCCTAGCGTAGTCAATTGGCCTTAAATTCTACAACCAACAACCAATAACCACAATGGTGTTTCTTCCATACAAATAATAACAGTCTCGCAGCAAAAAAATATAACTTTGATCTTTTATAGTGACAAAGCATTGAATTTAATATTACAATAAAAAATATAACTATATATATATCTATCTCATACGATTTATCTACTTTTTTTTTATCAGATTATATCTTATATTATATATAACCGCAGATCTTATATGTAAAAAAGCATAAAATCACATCAACGTTATACCGCGAAGATATGAAATAGAATTTTGGCATATACCTTCTTGCTGCTCGTTCCACCTGTACACGGAAATACATATATTTCCTGAAGCATAGACGCGTGCGACATTTTCCCTTGAAAATTGAATAAAATACATAAATACCAGATAGATCGATATTTGAGTGCCATTCATGCGACTAGGGGAACCACAGATGCCTTTAAGATATGATAAATATTTATGTCCAATAAGCTGTATACAAAATCTGGCGTCTTTTTGAAATATAGAAACATTCCAAGGATACAAAAAGAAAGAAAAAAATGCAAAATTTGAGTGATTCTTATATTTGATGGCCTTGATTCTTTTTATTTCTTTTTTTCTTTACAGTTTGATTCCGATGTAATGTAAAATAAAATGGCGCAAAAAAAAAAAAAAAAAAAATCGGATTTTTTAGTGCAATATCCAAACGCATTTTTTGCAAACAAATGGAAATGTTTAATATATAACACAAGAATGGTTCAACAAATTTTTTTGTTAGAATTTTGGTTATTAAAATATTAATGATGCGAGATTTAGTATGATTAAAGTAGAATTGCGTTTTTTTTTTCCTTTCGGATAAAAATAATTACGATTTGATTTTCATGAAAAAAAAGAAAAGTAATTTAAAAATCTTTTAAACATTTCATTCAGAAATTCTTTTACATATGGGAAGGACATTAAAATTATGCTTTTAATAAAACAAAAGGGGGGGGGGTGAAATGTTTTTAAAAAATAAAGAAAAAAAATTAGAACAAGAAGCGTACCTATATTAAAAAATCAAAAATGGCTGAAAATATATCAAATTTGTTTTCTCCAGACTATATTCTTTGTTTACACAAGTGCATACGCCTTCTTCTTCTTCTGCTTCTTCTTCTTTTTTTTTTTTTTTTTTATTGCAAGATAAAAATAATAATAAGTTCACAACTAATTTTTTCTTTTTTCTTTTCAAGATAATTACTTTTTTTTTTTTTTTTTTTTTAAATATATTTTTAACTTTTGAAATAGCAATAAAATTTTACTAAAGATTTCTGGTTTTAAATAATGGAAATATGTATTTCGAGTGAAATGGAACTTACGACATCGTAATGTATTAAATATGGAATAACATTTCCATAAACTTTTTCTTTCCTGAATATCAAATTTTTTCTATTGTTGAGATGAATTGTTTTCATCTGATGAAATAAGTTCATAGTCTTTCAAAACGCCTTTGTTTCGTCTAAATTTTGATGGTTTAATTATTATTGGAGCGTTTTGCACCAATTCTGGGAAGATTTACTTTAAGTTGGTTTTTATTGTAAATTGTCATATAAATATCAATATTTATAGTAATATATTTTATAATTAACAAAGTTCACACCTGTATCATTATTTGTAAAGTGTGAGTTAAACCAATACACAAATACGTGTCGTTATTTTGTATTTATGGTTATTCTGTTCGACAAATGAATTTGAGATAAGTGTTACTACTTGATAAACATTAATTTACATTAATAAATACCTCGATAAAATTTTTTTGTGTTTGACAAAACACTACAAAACCACATATTATATACACAGCTATTTTTAATGACGAAAACAAAAATCGTGTTGGCTTACATGTATGTTTTTATTGCTTATTGTCAATAAAATTTGGAGAAAGACAGTTTTTATATTTATGTAGCTGTTCAAAAATATTGATAAATCATATAGGAGATAACTTTTGGGATAATTTTATACTATCACTAAACAAACGAATTCTGAAAGAAGTAATTCTGTTTTATGTGATGTACTATTCATTCTATGCCAGAATATTTGAGAAATATAAATTTGCTGTCTTTTATTTAAACGTTAGTATTTTAAGAGCTGAAACGTTTCTCTGATGCATTGACATTATCAGTCAATTACATATATGATACTATTACTATCTAAAACATTTTTACAAGCATCCATTACCTTAATTATCCCTTAAAATGTCTTTGTCTGATACGTTTATTAAATAAATTATCCGGAGAAAATTAAGAAAGAAAAAATTCTCTTATCACTCTGCTTTTTTTTCTCTTATCCGACATTGCTTTTTTTTTTTTTTTTTATGTTAACTCTTATGAGTTAAAAAATAACGAAGAGAAACGTTAGCATTTTTTTTACAAATTATTCATAAGAAAGTTTTCATCGAGTTACATTTTTGAACTGACACTTAATTCTCCTTTTTTCTTCCTTTGTCAATTTCTTTTTTCAGAGTTATCATCATCACTACAGTTTATTTTTTAACATATAGAGTGAAGATTAAAACAGCAAAAGAAAAACTGAGGGAAAATGGGAACTTTGTATTACTATCGATTTATTTGCAATGTATGAATAATTTATCCTGGTATCCTATTGCGCATTCTCAGACTCAATTGTACTGCATTTCATTTTCACAAAGTTTGTATTTAAGTAACGAATCCGCTAGAATATCGGTCCGACATGCTTTCGTGTTTCAATTTTCAGAATTGAAAAGTATTAGGAAAAAAAAGAATGAGTAATTATTTTTCTTTTTTCAGCTAGCAATAGATTTCTTTGAATGGTTTCCAATAAACTGGACTTTTGCAAAATGTCTGTACATTTTTATAGGGAATATATCCTTTAAATCAGATACATCTATCTTAAAAAAAGTTGAAATTTATGTCTAGAATAAACATTTCATTTTGCAAAAATATTTTAATAGTTTATTTATACATGAATTTAAAGATTAGTATATAAATAAAAATACGCTTTAATTTTAGTGCTAATGCATTATTAATATTGTTTTCCATAATTTCTGAGACCACGAGAGTCAAGTTTTAGCAGCTGTATATAATGTTCATTATCTTTTAAGAGTATATTTTATTTGATATTCTTTATGCTTATAATCCCATTTTTTTAATCTCTTGTTTCCAGTCAAAATATTACTAAAACTTAATTATTATTAAGTTCACTTTAAGTTACATAATTGTATATTAAGTTATATAAATAAATATAAATGTATATTAAGTGTAATTAACTTATATAATTGTAAAATTTTGTGTATCAGTTTTAGTAATATTACATGTATAATAATAAAATAGAGAGATAATAGAGACACATATGAATACACTAACCAGATAAAACAACAGGACAGTTCCTAAATTGCAAATATCAGAAAGCCTAGATCATATGCAGTCAAATGAAAATCTTTGATATGGTATATAATAATTAGATACCATGAAAAAATAAAATTAGAGGTAACAACTTATGGCAAATTCAGGCTGATCTCATTACTAATAACTCTTGATAGAAATTTTGCTTTATTTAATGACAAAAATTCTAGGAATAAAGAAGACAAAGATAATATTTGGAAGCAGTGGTAAGAAATTATATGGGCTAGCAGCTTTGAAAATTTCTGAAAAGAAGATTGTTTAGACAGGCCTGCAAAATTTTAGTCCCGAAAAAGTGTTTGTAACGTAATAACGAATTTTTATAATATTTGGTGTGCTGATTTAAAGTATGGCACCCATTTTTTTTTTCAATCACGTAAGGATTTTTCACAAAATGAGCTTTAACCCTTTGAGCTCGGCATATTTTCCGTAAGACACGCCTTTTTGCGTTCCTTTGAAACGTCATACGTGTAGTTTCCAACTTACTACCTTTTGGCTACCGAAAAATTGTTATAATTTGCTTTATTTTACTTCATCATTAAATAAAATAAATCTTTCTGTTAAAATTTTCCGGTAGCCGAAAGGTAGCCTATAGTTACACGTTTTAGAAAAATAACATTTCATTTGCAGATGAACATCTTAAGGCGTGGCTCGATTTTCCCCCGAAGGGGGAACCCTTATCCCTCGATGTCCCCTCAGAAGGGACATACGAGTGATAAGGGTTAATATACGGGAAAGAAAAAGCCCATTCCATATATTCTGGGTGGGAGGGGAGGGGGTGGTCATTTCAAAATATTTTTAAGTGTTTTATTTATAAATTAATTAATATATTAAACAATTGGAAATAAATTTTTAAATGTATATTGTTTTGCATCAATTGGAAATTATGTTAATTAAAACAGTTAATGATTACTATTGTTTAATACATCCTGAATTCTTATATCCTTAATGTATTCTTTTCCTTTTGTCCTGAAGGTTCCTTTCGGCACTTAGTCTATCATAAACAGTACCGGGGACTTCTCTTTGTAACATCCAACTGTAGTCGCCATCATATTAACATTCCATCTACCTTGGTACCTACGCTCATAACTGAAAATTCTTTTTAATTTCGAATTTTTTGAAAACTGGTTTGTCATGGAGTTTTTGAGTATTTTTCCTGAAATAAGCGTCCAAAAATCTATTGGTATCAGCTGTTGGTTTTTAAACACAATTTTATTTGCAGGCCGTGTTATATAAAAGTCATTGATAAATGTCATATTGTGATAGTCTAAGGACTATGGTCGAGTGCTCTCATAAAAGTAAATATTTTTGGACGTTTGATTAAATACCTTTGAATGAATAAACGTGAAAAGGTTAACATTCAAACACAAACAAATAAACAAACAAAAAAGTGCTTTGGACATTAGCATCAAATATGACCGTTGTTTCTCTGTTTCATGAAACAAATAAGGGAATTCCTTAAAGATCAGCGTATGAATCTTTGCGTTGAACATAATCACTGTTTACAACACTAAGGCATAAGATATATACAGAACCAGAATAGAGCAGTTTTATCACACAATACACGATCTCTTCTGGATTATGTTGATGAATGTATAAGATATGCTTTCTTTCTAGTAAAAAAATACATTGCCAATGTACATAATACGCCGAAAATAATATTATTATGCTGTAAAATGATTTCTTTCGTATTTCTGAGATCATTTTGTTTTAGAATATTTCAAAAATGCTGCTGACCCTCTCGACTTTATAATTGAATAAATAAACTCAATTCTGGCTCCAAAGAAACTAGAAATTTTAGCAAAACATTATTATAAAATGAACGCATGTCACAAATCAAAAATTGTACTATATAAGAGTGAGGAGCATGATAAATAATTACTCTTCATGTGTTAGCTGTCTGAACGCATATCCAACTGAATACATATATAACAGAACGCAGATGTGACTGAGAAGTAGCAAAAGAACTTACAAAACAATTCTTCTTAATGTACAATAATCGTATCATCTGCACTTACAAATTTGATAAAGTCAACAAAATGCAGCACAATGAAATTAAAAATATATATATATATTAACTGTATGCATCTATATAAATTGAACTCAAAAATAGTAGACCTGGAAAGATGTCAGAATTTGTTTTTTCACCGTACATACTTACGCATTTATGGGCACACATTTTTTTTTTTTTTCAAATACATTATCCTTCATTTTTAAGATGGTACTCTAACCTTAAATAAATTTCAGAGGGACAATAATAACGAAAAGGACATTAAAAGCATAATTATCTTCAACTATTTGCATAAATATTAAAAAAATTAAATTATGTTTAAATTTGTCGAGTTATGTACACGTTAAAGATATACAAATATCAAAATATGAGTGACCAATTTTGCAATTCCGGGATTAAATAAAAAATTTGTAGATAACTGCTTTTATTTTTACTTTTAAAATAATTATACGTGTGATATTTTTACATTTTCGATATATTTTCATCTCTCACTCTTTATTTTTTTCAAAACTAAGTATTATAATGTAAAATAAGCAAAGACAGCTTTCTTCTAAACTCAATTTAAGCTGCCTAAAGTGTCTCAAGTCTTTGTCTTCAAATATTTACAGCAGCGTGTCTCAAGTCTTGCATTTTGTTTACCTACTTCAGCAATTTAAAGTGCATTTTAACAGCACAAATTCCATTCCACAAGGAAGAAAAACAAATAACCACTATTCCTTGCTTTTTGGGCTTCGTCAGAAAAACAGAATAAAAATTCTTGTCTTCTTTTTATGCCTTTAGTTTGTAAACCTCACATTGTACACAAAATCTTCCCAATTGTGATGCAGAATTTCTTTGTTGGTGTTTCATAGAAAAGAGTTTGAAACATGCTGTGACATTTACATCAGATCCAACAAAACATTTTTTAAATGCTGATGAATAAACAATTGTGTTGGTATAAAGTTATTTAGCATTGCCATTATGTCTCTGGAGACTGAATGGTATAAGTCAAATATTTGTGAAAGTATTCATAAAAATGTAAAAGCAAAAATTAAATAAGGAAATATAAAAAAGAATGTATGTATAGTAAATCCAAAGATAAAACCATTCCTTTAAAAACACTATTCGAATACAAAGATGTTTTACAAAGATAAAGTGTTAATGAACAAGTTTTGCATTATCTGTTATATTTAACAAGTTTTTTTTTTTTTTTTTTTTTTTTTTTTTTTTCATGATGGTAAATGTATTAGATTTTTAAGTATATAAAGTTGTAAGTATATAGATAAAGGCATGTAATATACAATAGACTCTTGTATAATGCGGGGTATACGTTCCACGTAATAGGAAATCGCGTTATAGGATACATACATTGAACCGACGATTTAAAGTCGTAATGAGACCAAAAGCGTCGTGTGTTAGCATAGCAACGGGACAACCCTTATCTGCAATGAAAAAGTAAGTAACCTTGAACAGGTTGAAAGTAGAAAAGATGTCATCACGTGCTTCATTTATCTTACGCGTTATACGAGACTCTTTATCGCGTTGTATAAGTAATAGTTGTAGATTTTTTGTCGCATTATACTAATTCGAGTTTTGCGAAAGCGCGTTATACGAGAGTTTTCTATAATTATGTTTCTGTCAATTGAAATTAAAGAACTGTTTATGAATATCATATCAGTATTTATAGTTAAATAATTTTTGGTTAAAATTAAATTTAATAACATTAACACTCTAATTCATGATAAAATTCTAATTTTGAAGATTAGAATCAGATTTTTTTTTTCTAATCGTTAAGCATGAAAACTTTATGTTCATTCCGACAGAATTTTTGTTTTAATGAAATGATTTAGATATTTATTTAAACGACTTTCATGGAATGTGTTGTGTATATCCAACAAACTATAGTATCCAACTAACAAGAAAAATACCCTCAAAGAGGTAGTATGATGCAAAGAAACATTTTCACGAACTTAACTTGCAGTTTTGGTTAGCGTGACGCAAAAGAGAAGTCAATTTATTGAAATAAATAATTTTAATTTATGATGAAAACTCAGTGAAAGCGTGAATATTTGACAGCATATTTGAAAATTAGAAGCATTCTTTCAATGTGTAAATATACTTTATTACACAAAACAAAAGTAATTGTAATGAAATCTAAAAATAAATATTTCAACGTGACACCGAGGCGTCACAGAATATTTGATGTCATTCCTTTTAAAATAATCCTTACTTTGAATTTGAGATGCGAATGTAAAAGCATCAGTGAGTAAATTTTATATATCTGTTTATGTTGAAGTTGAAAATATTATGTTTGCACTGTGAATATAACAAGAAAAAAAAGCAAAAGATAAAATAAGAAAACTTATGTATATTTTAATTAATAGCAAAGCGTCATTCAGAATTTGAAATCATTATTTTTCAGACTCATATTTAAAATTCTTATAACCATAAAATAACTGCGTCACAACCATTTAACTCGTTATTGGTGTGCGCCGAAATTTCATCTACAGGCTACGCTAACCAAGTGTGGTAAAATACAATAAGTAAAATTAAACTAACTAAAATTTTGATTTTTGAATAAAAATAAACTACAAAGTTCCTACGTTGTACAATAATAATTTAAATATAATAATTACCAAAATTTCCATCTTATAAATACCCAGGTCAGATAAATGAGCGAATATGTTGCAAAAAAATGTCAAGCATGTTCAAAATTTTCTATAAAGTTCGACAAATATAGTTGTTTTAATTTCCATTATATACTTTAATGTTTCTTGATCTATTCCAGTCCATTTGCAACATTCCATATATATATTTTTTTTCTTACAACAACCAAAGAATTTTTTTAAATTAGTTACAATAATACTAAAAAATTGTCTAAATTTATGTAATTATACAAAACGGTATATATTTTAAGTTCCTCATCATGCTATAGGTATGGGAAACTTAGGTAATAGTGATAATTTTCGATTTCGGTTTTTTTATTTTTTACACGTTTTCAGGTGTGAGAAATCCGAAAATATCAAAATGGTTATGGTGTCCGTCTGTAGGGTGTCTGTTAGTTTGTTAGTTCGTTATTGTGTTAGTGCGTTAGTTTGTTAGACTATGTACACGATATATCATGATCGCAGACAGGTGGAAACAGTTTTCAAATATTATTTATGACACTGTCAAGAACCCTATTTGTTTGCAACATTCTAATTAAAAAACTTCAGAATTTATTCGAAATTTACGATTTTTTTAACATAGGAGAATACGGCAAAATTTCACTTAAACGTGCATGAAAAGAAGTAATTTTATCGTAAACTTGTAAGAACGGCTTTTTAATATCAGTATTGATGCCAGGATAAACATCATTAACTATAAACACACTACTTTAAAAATTTCGCAAATTATTCGAAATTTACGAAATTCTTAACATGGCAGAATACGGCAAAATTTCGCATAAACGCTCATTTTGAGGGATATTTTCATCGTAAAGATGTCATAACACTATCCTAAAATATCATTTAGGATACTGGTAGGAACATCCCTAACTATGAATTTTTTAATTTAAAAATTTTGCAAGTTATTTGGAACTTACTAAACACGACATATTATAAACACTTAATTTACTAAACACGACTGAATAGGGCAAAATTGAGCATACACCTCCCATTTTGAGGTTCATTCAAAATAACAACTATAATACTTGTTTGAACATCATTGACTACAAAAATTCTACTAGAAAATTTTGTAAGTTATTCGAAGTTTAAGATTTTACCAACACAGCAAAATTGGGCAATATTCCATATAAATATGGATTTTGGGGATTGTTCATTGGAAATAGTAGAATGAAAACGAAACTACGAAATTGACCCCAATAAAATAAATTAATAGATTAGAATAAGATAAAAATATCGAACTGAATGGAGGGTAGTCTATTTGACAGATGGAGCCTATTGACGGGGATTTCACTCTGTCACTGTGTCAAGGGTTTGCTCAAATTTATTTCTGTTAACATAAATATAATATGTCATGTACTAGAAATTTATCAGAACAAACATATGATGGGGAACTGAGGGTGATCACCTATGCCAAATAGTTTTTTAAAACAATCGTCAAATGAGTCATAAAAATTTTTAACACATGTTTTGACGTTGTCAAAATTCGAAGGATTGAATTTTATCCTAATTTTTCCTTTTCAAAAATAACACACGTTTTTATGATTTAGGAAAAAAAATCCAGCCCGATACTGATCGGGGCAAAATATTTCAAAACTCGTGGCTATCATGTTCGTATTTTTCAGTTACTACCCAATAACTACAACAAAAAAAAAATGAAATTGGAAAATTAGAATGATGGATATTAGCTATCAAAGTGCCTCTGGTCACGCTCACCCAGTGATTTTTTTGCAAATTGCGATAACTGAGAGTTATATGCATACATGTATAAATATACTGAAATCTATGAGTAGCAAGGGCGAAAAATAAAACATAAAAAACAGAAATTCTTATCAAACACATACATAAAAAAAAAGTAGTTTTTTCGGAAATTAATCATTTTATAAGAATATTTCGAAAAAAAAAAATTACATAATGATTATAATTTGATGATTAGTAAAGCATATGATAACTTACATTTGAGGCACTCATGTTATGAAAATCTTTAAATACTCTGTATATATATATATATATATATATATATGAGTTTAAAAGGATGTGTCACATTTACATAAATATTACAACAGAATATTTAATTACGATAAACAATAAATTATGTGAAGATAAAAACGTTCAACTGGAGTAATAAGACCGAAAAATAAAGAACTTGACTACAATTATTTGCACAAAATACTACAAATAAAAACGAAATACTTTCTTTCAAAGCTTTAAAAACTATAATGTAATTAGCATTCCTCTAATTTTTGAATGATTTTTTAAATGAAAATATTTGAGAACTATTTAATCGGTATATTTGCATTTTTTCTAGTATTTTAATAACACACACACACACACACACACACACACACAGAGAGACACACACACAAAAAAAAATTCTAGAGCACACCATTGTGATTAATAATAAAAATCTAAGGATAATTCATATGACATTTTTATCTATGATAATTGTACTGAGTGTATTGATATTTTTGGTACAATGTTTTTCCCAATTAATTAAAAATGCATTTCACAATTATAAATAAATAATATTACATTTATGGCTTATAGAAATTCTTATGTTTTTCGAAATATATAAAATAGGACAAATAAACAATTTTAATAATTTAAATAATTATCAATATATTAATTAATTTTGTAACCATTTTAGTGACAAGATTGGGCTAAAATACACAAATTACAATACATGAGATTATTGAAAATGCACAACTCAGTCATTATTTCCCGCCTTGCAATAGAATGAACTTTCTATGATACCATTTCTAGTTTTTCCGGTGTTACTCTATTTTTTCTATGCTTTTGCTATCCAAGTTGTGATTATAAACGATAAAGGTGGTTACCGAGTATGATAATTCAGTAGTCGTGTGCGGTCTGAATTTCAAATCTAGTGGTATGATGGGACATTCTATTATAGTATACATTCACTAACTGACATAGTACAGGGGAAAAAAAACCTCTGTTACATGTATGGGAAATAAGCTTGAAACTCTAAGCATAAAATAATGTTTGCAATAATTCATGCCCCAATTATTTTTCCCCTGTATCTGTTCATATATTTTATCTTATTTTCTACGTAATTTTTGGTTGTAACGCTCTTTTTACTAAATTTTTGGTTTCCCTTTTATGCTACTGTTTGTTTTGCTATTATTGTTTGTTTGTTATGTTTTGAACAGCGATTGCTAGATGGTTATTATGAGTTCATATATACAGAATATAAATGCATCTAAATGCCATTGAGAACCAGTAAACAAAACATAAAAGTATTCTGTCCTCTCTACTTCATTATAGTTTCGGAGATATAATAGCCAGAATGTTTCATACATACACACATACATACACACTGACCAATTGCCAAAAACTACTTTTTGGATTCAGGGGACCTTAAAACGTATAAATCAGGAGAAATTTTGATATTGAATTTTTGGACCGAATACAATACTTTCATTACATATGGAAGTAGGGTAATGGAAGTAATATATATCGCAAATTAATTTAATTTAATTTTCTACTTTATTTTTCAAATTGAAAAAGTCTTAGTATTGCATATTAATTTCTGTAATAGTATTATATAGTAAATATAAATGTATTGGTTTACTTCATAGTGGATTTAAAAAATGATAATAAGTTGGCAAATGTTATTTCTTTCCCTTTAAACACTAAGAACTCAAGAAAGTTCTTGAACAACAAATTTTAGCACACACATGATATTTTCTTTTAAAGAAGACTTCTTAGTTAAAATGGAATTTTCATTACTTTAGACGAAGGTGTTGATTCGCAAAAAAAGAAAAAAAAAACTTTTAATCTCCTCCCTTTTTATTTATTTGGTGAAATCCGAAAATTCTTGATTAAACTTTATTTGGAACGAATTGAAAAGTCGTCTTTTGGTCAAATATTTTTCAGTGTAATATACCAGTTTACTGGTTCTATTTCGACTTTTGTATCCAATTTCCCTTTTTTAAATCTATTCTAAAATTTTACTCAATTACTTGATAAAATATATCATCAAAATAATAATTTCTAGTTTACTTGGACTTTTTTTTTTGTACTAATAAATATTTTAACATGCAGAAATACTGTAGAAACTTAATTTTCTTGATTATTACTTATATTTTTAATGTAAATGTGTGATGGGTATGGGTATGGTAGTTACAAGAACATATATATTCTGTTACTAGTTATTTCTTTACAAATAATGTATAAATAAAATATTATGATAAAATTTATAATGCAGTTGTTTTAATAAATGTTCTTTTAATTTATTATATACAATTTCAATTGTTATAATCACATAATGAATAAAATATAAAACGTATTTTTTTTTAAACCTGTTATTGAGAACTTAGACAATGTATATACAGTAAAAATATTAAAATTAAATTAAGAACTTATTATTAATGAGATGAAATGTACATAATCCCAAATTATTCATATATAATATGATGTAATATTATTTAAGATACAAATTACATAGTTTTCTTTACATTAAATTAAGAAAATGAAAAGATAAAGTTAACTAGATTCTATCAGGATAAAACAATGTCGTCTTAAGGGTAAGAATAGTTTCAATTTCTCTCGCTAAAAAAATATTTAAGTTAACAATGAAGATATTTTTACCTTGAAGACGATACTGCCTTCTTTTGCTTAGAAATAGTTTATTTTATTTTTACATTTTATTAATTTTAATTGTAAGCACTACATAGGTGGTACAGTTAGAAGATTTTAAATTGATTAATTTTAATTTGATTTTATCTAATATCATAACTGGAGAAATTATATTTTTGTTTTTGTTGCTATGTTTTTAACTCAAAATGTAATATAATTGTTGTGTTTATTACTTTATCTTGTAATTCACATTAAAAGGCTATAAGTTAGTAATTACTATTTGTAAACTTTCATTTGAGGATATATTTATGTAATAACAAGTTATAATGGTGCAATAAAATAAAATTGCTATTTGCGTATATAATATTTTAATATACAGTAAAATTATATTTAAGCTTACAATTATATTCGAACTATAAATATTATACACAGTTCAGTTGTTCATATGATCGGTTGTTTTTTTGTATTCTACAACAACTGTCACATTATATATATATGTGCCATGAATACCTTTTCAAACAATGATGTATCACAAGGAGAACAGGAATAATTTGAAGAAGAAAAATTAATGAGAATCTTTAAAATGTAGGTATAAAACATCAATGGTTTTATATATATAATTTGAATAATTTAATACTTTTGTAACACTCAGCAAACAAAAGATAGATGAAAATACCAACATATAATTAAATTTTAAATGAGATTTATTTCGAATAAAATTATTGTCATGGTGATAATTTAATTTGAGTACCAATGATTAGTAAAAACAAGTTAAAGTACTTACGCGGAAGAGAAATGACACAAACATAACACATAAGCCTAACGATGAGATAATAGTTTGCAAAAACCATTAAAGTATTAGAAACAGTCAACATTATATATATATATATATATATATATATATATATATATATAACCATTGTGAACATACGAGGGAATGTAATAAATAGTAATTCATTAAAAAGTAAGAGTATATTTGCGAAGTATCAGCATACTTTTTTTTTACTGTATTGAACAGATATATAGGATAAAAATTCATTTATCGTAAGTTAGATAAATTTATCGAAAAAGAAAATATGTAAACGTATCCTACGGATTTTCCCGAATCCACCATTATTTGAACTGAATTTAATTTAGTCCACTATTCTATCCTGGAGCTTTGAATAACCACCGCCAATACCTATGGGTGTTTAACAAGCTCGTTCATTGAAACCTATAGGGATTAAATTGAGAACTAGTAGGGGAAAGTCACATGACTGTATATTGACTCCTTGTGAATCAAGTTCTATGCCAAGATCGATACAAGTTTCGCTGAGCCATGTACATAAACTGCGTTTGATAACTAACCAAGGTGTTTATTTATTTAAATGTTAAATGAAGCAGTTGGAAACATAAATATTGAAACTGTATTAATACTCAATTCATTTCATACCTCAAGTGGGTTCTGTATTTATAGATTATTAATTTATTGCTTAACTATCTGCGGATGAAATAATTTCTGTTTTGGCTTTGAAGTCATAAATTACATACATATATATATATTAAACTCTTATTAATAAGTTATTTTTAAAGTATTATTAAATAAATATAATTTATTAACTAGATACTTCTTTTGATTTTTAATATGCTACAATCTTTATTAGGTTTTGAATATTTAATAATTTTATTTTAAAACTGAACTGAAAGAAATTCAAAATTATCGATGAATATGCTGTTTAAGATTGACTGGCATATTATTTATAAATTATAATATTATAAACGGATTAAATGAATTTTATTTTCTTTGATAAATGTGTCACACTAAATTTATTTTATTATTATCATGTAGATTTTGAATACTTTATCGTAACAATTAAAATGTATTTAAAATAGTAAAACAAAATCAAATCATGTTAAAAAAAATTGTAAGATAATTTTTACATTATAATTAAATCAATTTGACATCTAAGAATTATATTTATTAAACAGTCTTTAAAGGTTTATTTTTTTTTTATACTTGTATGACATATTTTAATTGGTATTATTAAATTGTTGTGTTCAAAATGCAAATAACTACAAGGAGAAGAATTGCAAAATTAGAATTTTTCAAAATTTTATATTAACGACGGTTTAGAGGGCCTAAAATAAACCTTTACTTACAAATTTTTATACAAATTTTTATATAAAAACTAATCTCATGATTTATCACGCACTCGATTAATGTGTGTTTCATTCTTTTTCATATTTTTTACGTTTTAAATCTGATTTACAAAATACAACAAAATTAATCATTGCATGTAAATACAAATGCACAAAGTTTCTTTGTTTCTGTGTTTTCTCGTCTGTGAAATAGTCATAAAAAAAATATAAAAAATAAAAAGTGTTTTCCATTTATCATTTTCAAGTTCAATAAGCATTGTCCGAGAGGCTGAAAACTGTAATAAAACTAATGAAAAATGAAAAATTTAATTTAATTGAAAATTTAAATTTTTATCAACTTTTCTATAGAATATCTTCAAAATATACTCATTTTAAAGGGTTAGTCTCTAATAAGAAAACTCGCCATAAGCACATACACACAAAACGCACAGACATTTCTCGTGCAGTTATGCATATTTATTAAAAATAAACAAATAAATGCAGAATCAGCGGAATCTGTATATCGTTTATAAAAAATAATGAAAATGTCCGTTTCTTGTCTATTTATGGCTCATTGGAGACACAGGAAAACGATTTTCTTTATATATATATATATATATATATATGTTAAGTTGGTTTGTGTGCGGCTCAAAAACTCAAAATGTTCTGCACTGATTGATCTCAAGTTTTGACACGATGTAAAACCCGCTTCAAAGGTTGTTTTTATCTATTTTTCGCGTCAGCAACATACCCGCGACCGCGAGAAAAGAGCTTTTTAAACGGTACTAGTAACCCCCCATATTGACACTGCAAATTTGCTTTATGTTTACCATTTGTTTTATACAGCGCGTGCTCAGTAAAAAATGAAAAGGAAAATAATGTTGATGCTTCACTTTTTTTATTTTTGTGAATGTATAAGCACGCGGTAGTTAAAAATGTTTGATTTCCATGAATTTTATATTACAGCGCATGCTCAGTAAAAAATGAAAAGGAAAATAATGTTGATGTTTCAATTTTTTATTTTTGTGAATGTATGAGCACACGATAGTTAAAAATGTTTGATTTTGAATGAACGGTATCTGTATAAAATTTTTAGTTTTTTAGAAAAGAAAATAACTTTTCCATTTTTGCTCCAAAGTGTCCAGTTGTGATTAATGTTTATATAGCCGGATTCTTCGCCTGTTACGCTTTGTGATTTCGTGTCGCAATTATCTTTTTTCCTTTAACTTTCGTATCTCGGAATATACCTATCTTTCAATGTAAATACTTCTCAACCGTTTCTCTTTCTGTCAGTAATGCTAACATCGTAAGAAGCGAAAATGTGTATGCTCTATTAACAAAATAAATGCTTGCCTTAAATGCCATGAATTTTTTTGGCCATTTCAAAATGAAACTTTTTCGTTATTAAACTTTTTGTCCTAGCTCTCATTTTTTTCAACCTAGAGCTGTGAGAGCCATAAGAGATTATAATCCTATCCCTTCCGTCTGTTCCTGTGAAAACCGAAATAATGCCTCGTAGAAAAACGAATTTGGATCATCGCACTCACCACACAGAAGGATCGAGAAGATGGCTTTTGAATATGACTGAGGAAGAGCGGGCATTCGTACGAGAGAGGAACAGACTAAGCACCATCCAAATGCGTAACGCGAACCAACAGAAAGGCGAGCAGCCAGGCGTGAGGATGCACGATTTCGTGCACGGTACTCGCGTTCTGAAGCAACAAATTTGGTTCGTTCTTAACGGAATGAACGCGAGAGACGGAATGAACATAAAGAACGGCAGACCTGAATCTGCAATTCCATCGTCTTGCATTCCGGTACAATCCAGCTGTTAATTATAGTTCAAGTCGAGACAATACACGTTTTGGAATGCATACGTCGCTAAGATCAATCATTTCGCAACTACAGGAGCTACTTCAGAAAGGGAACAATTTGGTGCGTTTGTTCAAAACGGCAGTTGATATGATGCCATCAGAAACCCACAAGATTGTCATTTACGCAGACAAAAGACCCGTTGGAGAACATGTCCAGAGATATAATGCTCCAACTATAGACGAAGTAGCAATTGTCATAATCAGAGATCAGTTCCAAACTAGAGATATTGTTCTCGATCGAAGAAACAATCAATTGATAAACGTCGCGGAAACTCACCATTGTTACCATACTTTTCAGTATCCAGTTATCTTCTGGGATGGTGCTGATGGATACCATGTCAATGTGAAGATGATTAATCCAGTAAATGGTGCAGAAATCAATAAAACGTTCAGCGCAATGAACTTTTACGCATACCGCTTAATGATTCCGAGCAACGAGGACAATTATATTTTGAAATGCCGTCAGTTGTTTCACCTGTACATTGTGGATATGCATGCAAAAATTGAAACTGAACGTTTGCTATTTTTTCTTTTGAATCAGACCAAACTCCGCTCTGAAGAATACATTCTTTTGCGAGATGCAGTTGTGAATGAAGGTAATACAACCCAAGTTGGAAAGCTAACTGTTTTGCCTTCTTCATACTTAGACAGTCCACATACATGTGCCACTGCAAAGCGTGGCAGGGTACAGCTAGTATATACACATAATTTTTCAGGAAAACCATTTTCTATAATCTTCATCTAAAATAATTTAATTAAGATTACTTCAGATAGACACTTTTATAACTACAATTTTGTCCTATATATTTATTTTTATAAGTTTTGAATTGAAATTTAATGGTCGTATATTAAAAAACTTTATTAATTGTAGAACACTTAAATTAACTTTAAACATATTTGAGGTTTGTTTGTTATAGCTGAAAATAAAATATTATATACCTTTTCTATTGCATAATAAATTAATAAATGAAAATGCCAGTTTACGTATGGAAAAAATACCAATCAATTATCGGAAATTTTTTTGTATATTTATTGAAAACCGGTTAAGGTTGTGGTCGTGTAGGCTAAGGCCGATTGATTTTACTAGGGTACTAGGCCTATATGAAGAATAACGTCCGTGGGATTGTTTCTAAGAAATTCTACCTCATATTTATGTTAGTTTCGGGGTAAACCACGAAAAACACCGAATGATAAGGTCGACGATTATGACCTGGAAACGAAACCGGCATTTTCAGTCTTCCAGCTTTGAGAGATAGACCTCTCATACACTGGTGGATCGAAAAAACGATTGATATCCATTGGTTCAGAAAAAAAAAAAAAATAGAAATCAGTTAAAATGATTAAAATTATTTTTAACTCGACATTAAAATCCAATTTCTAGCATAGCATACGCATTAATATTAAATATATACAATTTTTTAGTCATTAACTTTTTATTATTACGTGTTGGATAAAATTTATCAAAAGACTCTTTCAATTCTACGTGCTAAATTAGTTTAAATAATTTTAAATTAAATAAATATATTTTTATGACTATAATTTTGTGAGATATGTGTACATACACTGTTGATTTATTGAAATTTTAAACCAATTTTCAATGGAAAATTATAAAGAGTTAAAAATTTTAAGCATACATTAAATTTAATTCATAATGTTAGGGAGAGTATCAAAAACCTTTTGATTAACAAAAAATCCACAAAAACGATTTTATTTGTATTAAAATACTGATTGTTATTGAATGTGTTTAATTTAAAGATATGATCCTATTCCATATTCATTTCATCAAAAGAATAAAAATATATATATATATATTTTTTTTTTTTTTTTTGTTGATACTTTATATTTGGGGGGAAGGCGGACATTAAAAGAAAACATATTTCTTGAAAAAAAAAAAAAAAAAAAGCGCCTATTTATATAGATGTCTTCATTCATTAAAAGGAGGTTTTCTGAAAATATTCACAGTTTTATGAAATATATTGACTTTATAAATAAGATTGAATAAAACATGCTGGAAATAATAAGATAATTTACACCGAAAAAAGGAATGAAAGTTTCATTTAAATAATTACAACTATCAGCAATTTTAGATCCAAAAAAGAAATAAACGGTATTTCCGAAATATACTTTAACAACACTGTTCGTGTTGATATCAAAATCTTTTTTTTCAGCTGAAAATGAAAATAAGATTAAATTTTCAGATTTTAAAATAAGATCTTAAAAGTTAACTAAAATTATAAATTAACAATTTCAATTTTCAAAATGTATTTTAAAATTAAAATAATGTACTATATATACGTATAACTAAAGAGTATGTCACATAAACATTTCGT
The DNA here is from genome assembly GCA_963930645.1 of Salticus scenicus. Lineage (NCBI taxonomy): Eukaryota > Metazoa > Arthropoda > Arachnida > Araneae > Salticidae > Salticus > Salticus scenicus. The sequence continues at coordinate 175,775,091 of OZ005648.1, forward strand.
CATTATACGTTAAAGAACTTAAAAATAAATAAATAAATAAATAAATTAAACTTTTTTTCCACCAGAAACCGCTTTCGTAAATTACAGAAGCTTATGTAAAAAGTAATCATCTATTTTATGTGATAATTTTAAAGTTATTTAACCTTATTCTGTAATTTTTTATCTTGCAAGCAATTTTCAAATTTATTAAAATTGATTGCATTTGGCGAGAAAGTACTTTTTTCCTCCAAGTCCTATTGTGGTTTTGTCTTTACATGCCAAATGCTCGAAAGTAATTTATATTTTTACACATAATCTACTGGGATTCCGCTGATAAATATGGCTGATCTTACAATACAAAAATAATATAAAATCAGTAGATCTTTTTTTTTTTTTTTTTTTTTTTACAATATTTTGCGATTGCGCTTTAAGGAACCTTTACTTGTAAATATGTATAAAAAATAAACGCTAATATTAAAGTTTTCTTAAGTTTCTAACTATCGATATTGGATATATCTATTCACCATGTGGTAGTTTTCATCATAATATTGCAAATTTAAAGTTATAAATCTAATATGGTGATTAAAACTCTCCAGCTCTTTACAGTCCCGCTGTTTTCTAAACTTTATATTAACTTAATTTGTTGCATACAATTATTACAAACATATTAATATTTTTCACGAATGTGTTTACCCACACTTTTTTTCTTCATATTTTTGGATTTATTCTCCTTTCAATTCTAAGCTCTGACGGATTTCATATTTCAAAGTTACATAATAACTATTTTGCAGCTAGTTTTTGAAATGTAAGTGTACTGTATAATATTCATAAAAATGTTTCTTTAAATGTCTAATAATTTTTAAATATAAGTTATATTAACCTTTAATGTAACATATTGTAAAACCCATAAGGTGAAAACAATATTAAAATCATTATTATTATTGTTGTTTAACGCAATTATTTACTTATATAGATCTATTTAAGTAAAATTGTTAAATGTTTTTTTTTTTTTTTCGCTTTAAAAAATTGAAAATTAGAAACAGTAATAGGTAATAAAAAAAATAATAATAAATAAAATAGAAAAGATGGAAATGGTAGATCCAGTATTTTGATTGAATACAAAAATAAGAACAATAAATAGGATAGTTTTTATATAAATTTATAGTTAAAATTCTTATAATGAAAACAGTTAAAAATAATTAAAGATGAAACTGTATAAAACATAAACTTATTTTAAATGTATATATTACAAATGAAAGTCAATAGTCATTCATATGTGTTATATAAATACATACATACATGCATCTATGAATATATATAATTGTATTAATGTATATAACCCCCTTTAGGATTCTTTTGTTTTCGAAACTTCAGTGATGGCCTTCACGTTGAGACTCACAAAGTTCTTGAAATCTCTATCAGTACCATGATAGTGGCTGGAAACAACATCCGATTAACTTGCTAATTTGTACACATATTCATGAGTCACACAAAACTAACTGTATAATTTTGGGTGTCGCCAAAGTTTTCTCGCCAAAGTTTTTCTTAACACAGCTGACTGTTAACAGAATTTGCATGTATCACGATATTGACCAAAAATCCTCACCAGACTGCAAATTTGTACACATGTTTATAATCCTTACAGAAATAGCTGCATGGTTTTTGGTGTCTATATTTTTTGTGGTTCATGTACTGGGAGAAGCCAAAGTATTTCTGATCATTACAGCTTATGCACAGAATTGTATTTAAAGGCATTTCAACGTTGTTATATTGCATTCAACATAAGTAAACTAACATACATTATTAAGATGTTTAAAAGACTGTTTTTTTTTTTTTTCTAGAAAAATATGGACATTGACTTAATAATTATCTGTAAGACCACCCAAAGAAGCATCCATATAAATTAAATTCGGAAAAAACATTTATGTGCTACATAGAATTTGGTGTATATTTTTATGATTTCTGTGGCTCCTGTATTGGTACACAGAAAATAATTTTGTAATTTTATGTTTTATAGAAGGAATTTTTTTAAAGTACATTTTAATATTGTTAAATTCAATTCAGCGTAATGAACACACATCATTAGAATGTTTAAATGAAGTTTTATATAGGAAATGGTAGACACAAATTGGTACTTAGTTTACAGAGCTACACAAAGATTTCTGAAACGTTATGTAATTTGGTTCAAATACTTATGAGTTACAAAGAATTATCACAGGGCTATGAGAATGACGGTAATATGTCAACAGCAGAGGAAGTAGGGTTGAGAGAGGTGATAAAAACGTTAAAAAGCTTCAGTAGGTCCTTTATGCCCAGGGAAACTGGCGACGAATTGGCGCCATATGGGCGAGTTTATCGCCAGTTGACGAGTTTTTTGGCGAGAAAATCCTTGCAATTTATATATGAATTATCTAAGCTCTAAACTGAATATTTCTCTCACATTTCGGCCGTCAACGGTTCAGTTAGGTTGAGTTGAAGCGAATTACTTGTACCGCTAAGACTAAGACCTCTAATCTGATCGAGTCCGTACTACATGTTACAACTTATGTAGTGTGTTATACTGTGATACAGTTTATGCTGTGATTTTAATATTCTAATCTATTATTGGCTGTTACTTCGTTGACAGACTTGTATTCTGGAATATTCTGTAAATAAATTTTTAAACCTCTCCAAAACATGTCATTCATTTCCAGACAATGCACGAACCCCGAGTGCATAACAATACATAAGTTTATATACATATATGTGTGTGTGTGTGTGTGTGTACGTGTGTATGTATTAATAATAGTTTTAAATAAAATGTAATAAATAAAAATCGTCTGCTCAATCATGAGTTGTTCAAATGGGTCGTTGAGGCTCCTGATCTGCAGATCCACCAGTTTAAAGTATATAAGTCGTACCGGTTAAATAATGGGATTAATTTTATTTTATTAGTTATTCACGTCATTCTAATGTATATTAGATGTAAGCCTAAACTAAAAGTACTACTTCAGTTTTATTATTGATTCACACAGCTTTTCATTCAGCATATGTAATGTTTTATCCAACGACATTTACGCATTATGTGCATGTCAAATTTATTTTGAGAACTTGTCGTGCAATGTAAAGAGTTATGACATTACGTGACTGCATAAGAAAAGTGTTAATATTTTAACATAATACACGCACATATGTTCGGGAAAAAGACCAGCTATTAATTAACTCATCGGGAACGTAGAAAAACTCGATTCCATTCTCGATATAAAAATCACGTAAGGTGTTAGTGCGTAACTCGATTTGTCATCATCATTTTTTAAAATTAAAACAAACAACGTGATATAAATACAAAAGGAAAAATTATCGCAGATAAAGAAGGAAAAGCTTTTTCAGTATATCACTGGCTTGATTGTTATCAATCATAGATTTATTCATTCAATGACATGCATGATTTTGTTAAATTTCTATAATAAATAGGGATCTTTCTACGCAGTGTAAATAAAGAAAAACTAGCACTTATTTATTTATTATAAACTATAAAAAAAAATAATAATTAAATAAATAATAAAACTAAACGTAATCAAGTGTATTTTAAAAATTACAGTTAGGTGAGTATAAATGTTTGCCAGCCATTTTCTGTCTGCACATTATTCAATTTTTTATAGAAACATTCCAGTTATTTGTTCTTTATATAATTGAATGAAACTTGAGAATCCAAATTACCCTTAAAACGTTACATGCTGGGTGATTAGTTTAAAAGAGTACCCGTTGGTTTTTCTTATTACCCATAAATCTGACGGATGTGCTAACTATTCTAACACTGAAGTATAATCGTTTGACCCTTGTTTAAGTGTGGTGGGAGACAATTTCCAATACTGTGGACAACTTTCCGGACTGTCACAACTTTATTTGTGAGGTAAAACAGAAATGGAGACGCACAATGTTTTTTAATCCTGTGATAATTTTATTTTTGAAAAACATTTTTTAATTAAAATTTTTTACATTATCATTCCTACCCCGTTAGATTTTTTTCAGGTTTATCTCAAAGATAGGGTTTTGCTGAGAAGTCCTGCAAACATCGATGAATTAAAACAAATCATAACTGGAGAAATCTCGTCAATAACACCAACAATGCGGCGAGGTGTGTCAAAAAACTTTCTTCGACGTGTTCATGTTTGTATTCAAAATGTTGGCGAACATTTTCAACATTTTCTGTAAACAGTGATAATGTAAAAAATTTGAATTAAATTATGCTTTTCAAAAATAAAATAATCACAGGATGAAGTGACATTGTGCGTCTCCATTTCTGTTTTACCTCACAAATAAAGTTGTAACAGACCTACAGTGTTGGAAATTGTTTCCCACACTTAAACAAGGTTCAAACAATCATACTTCAGTGTTAGAATAGCTACCATATCCGTCAGATTTAAGGATGATATGAAAAACCAATGGGTACACTTTTAAATTGATCATTCTGTATATGTTTTCTTTTAACATAACAATTCAGTCTTGAAAACGTTTAGAATAATGATAATATTATTATTAATATTAATATCAACAACAACAATAATAATTATAATAATAACTAAATAACACTAGCTTAATAACACTAGCTTAATAACTGAGTTTAAGAACATTACTTTTGTACTACTGTTTCAGATATGAATTTTGTTATAACTCTCAGGAACCAATAATTACTTTGATGTGATAAAAGATCTTAAGCTCCGTTTGAGGAAATACTATTTCACTAGATTATCGTATAATACTTATATTATTTCCCTAAAAATTTGCTATAAGACTGACTCTTTGTTGCTGAATGGATTTAACCGACATTATAATTATTTATAATTTTTAAACATCATCTAAACTCTGAATGTATCGATTATTAAGAAATCCTTTGATTCTAAGCAAATATCGATAAACCGATAATTTGAAAACTATACATCTATATAGGTATTAAAAAACAAGTTTATACATTAAATTTGTTTTATATAATTATATTAGCATTTAACTATATAAAAGTAAAAAAAGGGGAGCAAGAAAGACTAAAATTTATAATATACCTTAATTTTACGTCATACAATACACTTTCCTTCTCTTTAAGTGGGTTAGCTTAAGGTCATTATCAGTTTTCTTTTACTTTTTCTATATGCTTACATGTTTTTATCGATGGATAAAAAATAATACACTGTTTACATATACATATATGTTTATATTAATTAGATTTATTTTTAGAGTATTTTGGAAAGAAGGGATGAAATGTGAATTGAGTGACGATCTAAAAACAGTTGTTTCCATAAATATTAGATGAAGAATGATAAATGGAAATCCATCTCTAATTCATGTAAAACTTTGTACCTTTTTCCAAACTGAAATCTAATTTATTAAAAAAAAAATATGTTTGTCTAATTTTAACACTGTAATAAATCGATAAATAATTTTATAACTTATATTTTGAAAATTAATGAATAAACATGACTGAGATTAATTTCGTTTTTTCTTTATGAACAATAAAAGCATTATCATTGAAACTTATAAAAAAAATAATTGATTAAAAATAATATTGAGTTTCAACTAAAGGATTTATCATTCTCCCTACGTCGCATATAACGTGATTCTCTTGAATAAACTACAGGTAGCAGTGAGATAAATGCAATGGGATCTCTCGAACTACATAGACTACAGAGGATGAAGAGTCTTCAGTCAGATTCATAAGATGATAGTTAATATTAATTACAGTGGTCGTAAAGTGTCTATTCTGCATGTTGAGGAAAGCCTCTTATTATAACACTATCTTGATGCTGCTGAAAAGACTGAAAGGTACTTGTGACTTGAAAAGATCATAACTGAATAGATGTATAAATGTGATAATCAAAGCACTTTGGCTTTTGGCAATTCAAATAATTAACAGATTGTTTAAAGATCACCATTATTTCTATTTATGCATGAATATAACGTAAGCTAATGTTAGAAATATGATTTATACATTTGTATTTATTTATACTAATCAAATTTCTAATGAGAAAAATCTGAAGGATATTTAATAAGAAAATTATCAAATTTAAATTATTTAGCTGTTAAATCCGCTTCTGTTTTACGGGAAATGCAAATAGAAATTACATTTTTCAAAAGAATGAAATCAGGATTAATATCAGTACAAACAAACAAGTTTAAATTGAAATAAAATTTGAAATAAATATGAATTAAAAACAAAAATGTGTAATTATTACTTCTGTATTTATTAGCATAATAAACTGCAAGTATTATAAGATTGAAAAAAAAAATCTAGTATAAAATCTTGAATATAGAATCAGTTTCACTGTTCTTTAAACACTGTTCTTTTGTGTCCCGTGAACTGTACACTAAAACAACTGATCTTTTAACGTTAATTAATTGGAATTAAAATTTTATTTTGAATTGCATGTGGTTTCAATTTTATGTTTCATGGACATGTTTCAACTGTATGTTTCATTATACAGGTGTTGGACAAAATAATGTGAAAACTTTCACTTTTTTATGTCTTGTTGAATATTTTGAAAAATGCTTAACGTGTTGTTCATGAATTTTGGGAATAAGGAAAACATGTCTTTCCTCACAGTTTTTAGCAAAGATTTTGTCCCGAAGGCCCTTAGGGGACGAACAGCAAATCCAATAAAATAAAAAGATATGAACAGATGTAGTAACTAATTTATCACTGCGCATTCGTGGACTATAGCAAAAATACTTTGACGTAGTTTCATACCCAACTGTATACTGCACCTTAAAAAAATATATATCCTGTTGAATACCACAAAAATGTATAGAGATGTCGGTGATTAAATAAGCTGTTTTTTAGCTCTTTTCCAAAAAAAGATCTTTACAATAAGGGTTCATTCATAAATGAATCAGAAAAAAACGAAAATTTAACATTACTATAACTTCCGAAAAAAATACGCCAAATCGAACCAAATTTGGACAGTGAACTTATCTTACAAATATCTTGGAAGAGTTTGTTAACCAAGTTGCTCCACCATTTTGTTGAAAAATTATAATAATGATAAATTTTTAAATTCTGATATTCGAATCAAAGTTGGACAGTGAACTTATTATATAAATACCTTGGATGAGTTCACTCGGCAACTTGTTCCGACATTTCGTTTCCCAGTTGGGGCACTTATAATCAGGTTGCCACTTGAAAATATGCCATCACGATAACCTTTAAAATACTAAACTGATTCAAACAAAAGTTAGATAGTGAACTTACAGTTCAAATATCTTGGATAAATTCGCTTGGTAACGCCATTTTATTTCCACGTGGTGGCCACTTGAAAATTGTAATTATGATATTTTTTCTAACATTGAATTAATTCGTATCAAATTTGGGTAGTGGATTCATTGTTCAAATATCTCAGATAAGATCATTCGACATCTCACTCTGTTTTTTTTTTTTTTTTTTTTTTTTTTGTTTCTAAGTGATGGCCACTTGAAATCACGGTGCCACTTGAAAATTTCTTATCACGATAATTTTTAGAAATAATGAATTAGTTTGATTTTAAGTTGGACAGTGAACTTATCATATAAATATCTTGGATGATTTCGCTGGGCAAGCTGATCCGCCATTTTGTTTCCAATTTGCAGCCACTTAGATTACCCCTTGAAAATTTGCCATAACAATGACTTTAAAACGCTACACTGATTCGAACCAAAGTTGGGAGTGAACTTATGCTTCAAATATATTGTATATATTTGCTGGGCAACTTGCTCCGACATATTGTTTCTAAGTCTCGACCACTTGAAAATTTGTTATCACGATAATTTTTGAAATAATTAATTAATTCGAAAAAAGGTTGAAAAATGGATTTATCATTCAAATATCTATGATTTCGGTGAGAAAATGTCTCCGCAATTTTGTTTCTAAGTTGCAGACACTTGAACGCTGCCACTTGAGAATTTGTTATTGCTATAATATTTGAAATACTTAATTTATTCGAACCAAAGTTGGACAGTGGAATTATCTTACAAATATCTTTGATTAGTTCACTGAGCAACTTGCTACGCCCTATTGATCCAAGTGGCGGTCACTTAATTTTTTAACATGATAGCTTTTGAAATTCTGAATGAATTCGAGCTAAATTTGTACAGTAGACATATATCACGAATGCATTTGGTATATGTGTTTGCGAACTTGCCCCGCCATCATGTTTCCAAGTGGCGGCCACTTGAAAATTTCAATATCCCATAAAAAAGTGTATTTATAAACCGATTTGCTTAAAACTCCATATGTACATAGCCCACATCAATATTTCTACCAAATTCATTAATAATTTGTAGCCGCCATTTTGTTTCAAAATGGCGGCTAATTGATAAGAAAAAGAGATCAACCTACACTTCAGAATAATCCGAAAGGACTTGATTTTTTATTACACTTCCTTCCTTATAGTTTTTACGATATACTCAAAAATATACTTCAAAAAATTCGTTATTGTATAACCGTTTTTGTTTTCTCTCAATTTTCAGATCTCACCTGCATTATTTTCCTCTATTTATTTAATTTGGGTGAAATATAATGCAACTTTAAATATTGGTTAATAAAATAGTAAACACAGAATAATGTTCAGAACACCAAATGTATTTCTAGAATTTTAGACTGGATTTTTGTTGATGGATATAGAGTAGAAGAGAACAGGATGCGCAGTTCTTATTTATATTTGTATTAATCAAACTACTTTTGTAAAATTTATTTTAATTAAAATTTTTAATTCGATGGAAAAATTTACGTTGCTAATATTAATCTCGTTTTAAAAGGATTATAAATACTTTGTATTGAAAGATAAATACAAAATATTATATTAAGTATATTCTAATTGTTCTTAAATTCTTTCATATTTGTAATGAATCAGAACACATATTTTACAATATTTAATTTGAAAAGTATAAAACAAATAAAAGTGATAATATCATTTGTTGTAAAAAATGAGCCAGTATCATTCATTTACAACTGCATTGTGAAAAGTTATTACCTAATATTAAGTTAGCATTACGAAAAAAAAAATCATAATTAATTTTTCATAACATTAAATATCGATAGGAAAAAAAAATCATTTCTACTCTTTTACATAAAAGGAAACCGTATCGGAAACTGAGCTTATAATTACATATTAAAAAATTTAAAAAATGAATTGCATGTAAGTACTTCCTTCACTTGTTATTTTTAAAATGTGATTCGCATACATAATTGAAGATTTTTTAAGCAATTAAACATTATTACCCCCCCACCCCCCCACCCCCCCACCCCAAAAAAAAAAAAAAAAAAAAAAATCATCTTTAACGATAAAAACTAATCTTCCAATATTATGAGGGTGACATTTTAATTTTTTATCTTTCGAAGGCAATTAAAATTAATTCTTCATTCATCGTTATGTGGAAAGATGATCACTTCTCTTGTAACTTATTTGCTATAGGTTGTTAAATTAAAATATCGCTTCCAAGTACTTTTCAAATATGTGAGTAATTCAACTAATGCCTTTGTTATTCTTTCAGTAAGTGCAAACATGAAAAAGAATCTATTTGCACATAACCAGTTCAAATAAAAATAGTTTTTGTCTGATCAAACATAGGTCGATAGAAATAATTTTTATGCGTGTAAAATTTAAAAGAATTTTTATTAAATTTACTTTTCTAATTTTACAAATTACGTGATTTGCATACATAAAATTATTTGGTAACTTTCTTTTAAGACTATTGCTTCTTTTTAGATTTTTATTTTTTTCATGAAATTATTTTTTTATTTGCGCATATTGAAATCATATTCATTAACAGTGTGAAACAACATGAATAAAAAAAATATTATGTAATGTAAAAAAAAATAAATTTGTATTAATAATAATACAGTAAGTTTTAATTTTATATAAGACATGTTAAATTTATTACTTATCTGGTATTTAAACAAAATTATCCACATTTGCCATTAATTTTAGTGAAAAGAAATTTGGATACCAATTTGTTTTATAGAATATTTGATATTTATTATGTGTTTTAATAGAGTTCGGCGCCATTCACGAACATGTATATATGTTATTTCATTTGAAGTAGAATGTATCAATATATATATATATATATATGTATATATATATATATATATATACATATATATATATATATATATATATATATATATATATATATATATATATATATGAATTTAAATCTTTGTTTACACATTCAGGACTGCAATTTCACAATATAAATTTTTTATCACAAAAATCTTTAAAATGGCTAACCTTAATTTAAATAAAGCTCATTGCATATGTGGGTGCGTGGTTATGTCATACATCTCCCAAAACACTAAACCGATTTAAACTAAACTTAGCATAGTTACTTCTTATTGTCATAGTTGAAGCACAATCGGAATTTGATATTTCTAGCGCATGTGAAGTGGGAGGTGTTGAGGAAAATCCCTCTCGAAAAAACTTGCTAGAATAACATCACTATTTAAAAATCTCCCAAATGAAATACTATAATTTTTGAAAATTGTAATACCATTTCTTAGATGTCCTTAGATGAAAACGTGCATTTTCATAGAGAAAACAGCTACGCTTTACTATTATTGCGTGGGACTTTCTATGGTCTCTAATAAATTTCAATGTCTCTTTCACATTGTTTGCAAATAATTATAAAACGTTTCATTATGTTTGAAATCAGTTTTTGGTGCAAAGATAAATTTTTGATTTTTGTATTTTTAAAATTTATTAGGACGACAGGTCTTACAATTTCTTTTAATCGGCTGTTTTTGCGTCGTTAACAGTTTTTATCTGTCATTTTGAATGAAATAACAAATATTCTTGTTTTTATTTGAAATATATATAGCTGATTTTTTGTTGTTGTTGTTGTCTGTCGGAGGTTTTAGTAAGGATTATTATATTCTGTGAAAAATCAGTACACTTATAATCAGGACAAAATCTAGCTAACGCCGTATAGTTTAGTTCAATCTGATAATTAGTTCAGAAAATATATTAAATAAAAATCCCATTTTATAGTTAATATTATTAAAAAGATGAAAAATAAATAAAAGAAAGTAAATATTATATATATATATATATATATATATATATATATATATATATTTCTTTTTATGTCGAAATAAAGCATGAACAACAAACATTTGCTTTAAATAATGAAAATAAAATTAAGAAAAATCGCGCTTAAAAAAAAAGGTACAGATTCAATATATGACACCTTAGCAAAATTCGTAATTTATTTGAAGTGGTTCGGATTTTTCTCGCGAATATCTTTACTTATGCAATTGCGACAGATATTTTGACTCATCATCATCACCAAAATGACAACTTAAATTACAAAGCCGCCAAGGGTATACTTTGCTAAAACTACACCGAACAAATTTTAATAAATGAGTGTAGTAACCGATGCTAAGGAATGAAACACATTTACTGCATGTTTTTATATGGAAGAACAGATAAAAAAAAATCTTGTCGTAGTAAATTAATCTGTTTTATGCAGGATTTTGTATCTATTACTTAGAAAACAAAAATAAGCTCAATTTATTTATTTAATTTCAGCAAAATGTTGAGAATTACGAAACATTCCTGTGGAGTTAAGCAAATAAAAAGAAACAAAAACAAAAGTAATGTTTTTTCTATTTGCTTAGCAACCGCTGAAAATAGACAGCAAAAAGATTGCAAAGGTTCGGAAGATATTGATTACTAACAAATTCATGTTTCGGAAATGTAAGACAATTTATTCACTTATAAGCTTAAAAAAAGAAAAAAATAATTTTCTTTTTAGTTAAAAATAAATAGTACTTCATTTATTATCAGTAACTTTTACCTATATAGGGAGCATTTTATATTTGTTTATAACTATGCAATTTTCTTTTGGCTGACAGCTTATAATTAAATACTAAATATCTAATTACATGTTTATGGAAATACGAAGTTTTAGTTGAAGAAAATTACTTCTCGTCGTTTTCAGATGATGTTTTAAATAATATTTGTTAAGATTATTAACTGAATAATAAATTTATAATAATTGAAAAATTCTGACATTTTGGGGATTCATTAATAATACAGGTCTAAAAAGATTTTGTTAGCAAAATTTGATTTGGCACTTTCAGCTGATACATATGTGTTTTTGTGTTCTGAAACCGAAAATGAAGCCAGTTTTTCTCTATCAGTATAGAGTTTTGTCGATACAAGATATATAGACACAATGTCTTCATTTTCAATAGTTTCCAGTATGTTTCTATGATGAATTATAATTAATAATAGAAGAATACCATAAAAGTTACCATATAATTATATTGGTGGAAGAGTCAAAGAAAAAATTGTATAGGTAGACACAAAAAAATTATGCATGAAAGATAAAGACAGGCTTCAGTTTCTGTTTTAGCACACCAAGAAGCGTAAAGATCAGCCAAAATTACCAAATCAAATTTTAGATTTAGACCTGTGTAGTTGTAGTGAATTTATTTCCGATGGTGATGAACTTTCTAATGAGGCTTCTTTACTTTTTTTCTAAACATAAAAGTTAGTTTCATTATCAAGATGAATATTATATTACTAAAACTACTATGTCTAAAAATATTAATTTTGGATTTTACTGTCTGTTTTTAACTAAGAGAATTTTAATTCAGACGTAAAAATTCCTCTAAAACATCATTTTTTCTTCCAAAATCAGAAGAAAACTTTTAGCATTATTATGCTAGGAAAAAATTCCCTAAACTTGATAGAAGTACCTTATGTGAAGTACCTAAAACAATTTTCAACAAGTGAAAGGTAATTTTTTCGAAGCATACTCCTTAAAAAACTTTTCCATGTGGAATGATGCGTTGCCATATTCAAAAAATCTTCTGAAGTCCCAATATTCTAAGAAAATAGTTTCTGTTGGAATATTTTATTTTCTTTTTTAGTGGCAGACTTTACTGCCTTGTATAGTCGTACAGTCTTTTTCTCAAAAAAAGGTATTTCACTCACTTAGTCGAAATTCCTGCAAGCTTTTTTAACTTTCCCCAGAGAGTTGAAAATAGTGATATTTTTCTCGATTTTCCCTGAACCATTTTGCATGAGTAACTGAAGTCGAAGCACAGTTGTGGGAGATCTAAAATCGAAGACTTGCTACTTAACTTATCATGTGGATGCCACATAGGGAAATGCCACTTCTTCCGGAGAAAAGTGGTATAATGGAATCAAACAGTAAAATATGTCAGAGAAAATGCAGTATTTTATATAACTTAAATGGGAATTGTTAACACTTTCTAAGAAAGTTCAAAACTGTTTATGACTTCGTTTTTTTATCTGTCCGTCTGTCTGTCTGTTCGTGCTCTAACTCCTGTAAATATTAATGGAATTTCTTAAAACTGATATGTATTATTAAAGTTCGCTATCGAAAGTTCCTTATTGAGAATAGAGTTAATAGCATTACTGTTTTATGAGAGGTATTTCTATAAACCATATTTTAATACCTTTATTCTGCACAAATCTTAATGAATTGGAAATACGTTATTCATGTTAACAATCTGATGTTCCTTGTTGAAAATAAAGCAAGTACCACCATTAGTTTGTGTGCGGGAACACCTGATTGTTATTCCAAAGCACAGAGTTCTGAGCGAAGTATTTCTATAAAATACATCATACTTTAATACTTTTATTTTGCACGAATCTTAATAAAATTGAAATATGTTATTCATGTGCACTAAAGAATGCTTTTTATAGAATATAGTATAATTAGCATTAATGTTTTACAACGTAACAAAATAATATTCAATTGCATTAAGGATTATGATTGGAAAAGTGCTGGAATTGCATTTTCTTTTATATTAAGCATTTTTAATAGTTTTTAACGATTTTTAACAGAGATTATGGTTTGGATTATTTTATCTGTGTGTCTGACGGTCGATGCCAGCCGCCAGCGTCAGTATTCAGAAATTTTTAAAATGATGTATGTTATTTATGCTTATCATGGAATGTTCCCTATTTAAAATGACACTAATAGACTGTGTACAATTGGTTTGTGTACTGAGATACCCCTAAAGAATGTCAATGCCTTTTAAGTGATATATTTTTTTAAATCATATAACCGCCTACTTCAAAAATCATATTGAAATTGACATTTATTGCTAATATGCTGAAATAATATTTCTTATAGAATATAATATGTTTAGAGTTCTGATTTACTGAGCTACACTGAACTATTCATATGCATTAGAGGCCACAACTGGAAATTGCTGCAATTGCATTTCAGTTAGAGTAAAGCATTTTTAACATTTTACAAAAATGTTAAAGAGTGATTAAGGATTCAATTATTTTATCTGTCTGTCTTCCAATTCTTCTGTCTCTCAATTGTGTGATAACGTATAGTAGGCAAAGAACACATAAGTTTAAACGAGGGAATGGATAAATACAGCTAGAGAGTGTTAATAAGTAATGAGTACTGCATTATGTTTCGCTTTTTTATCAATTCAAAATTCATTTTTTGATTAAATTACATAACGTTCATATTAAGAACAACAACAACATTTTTTTTTTTTTTTTTTTTAACTTTTCCAAGTTTTAAATAGACGTTATAGTAACGTATTTTATAAAAAGTGTATCGTAATTTGTTTACGCAAATGTTAAAAAATATTAAATTGTGTCGATAAGGCATAGAATTATTTTTTTACAGTTATTTTGTCTAAGAAACTGTATTTTCTATGTGAACTCAAACTATAATTTTAATCAGAAAGGGTTAGTTCAGAAATTAAATGGCAATTTTTAAACGTATATTCAGCAGCATAGATTTGTATTTTATATTAATTTAAAATGGATGCTTAAATATTCTTTAGAATGCTTTCATTTTTTGATTATCGGATCTTAATCGTTCTTAACAGGATTTTGCAATTAATGCGAGTTTGATGGTATTTATGATTTTAAAAATTACATACTGATATTTCTTAATATGAGATGAACATATATTTTGCGAATGCTACAAACAACATTTTTAATATATAATAGTAAAAAAGTATAATCTATACACTTTAAAAAATTTTTTACCGTAGAAATTTATTGTTTATTTACATTAAATTTTAAAGCATCACATAGATGGTCCATTATGTAGGGCACTGATTTCTGGACCAAAAGGGTTCAGGTTCGAATCCCAGATAAGGCATGAATGTCTGTGAAATTCTCATATTTATTCAAACTAATGAGCATTGCAAATGGGAAACGATGTTTTGTGGACCATTCGAGACGAAAGTCATTGTAACTAAAGGTCTCAAAGCTTTCAACTACCAAAGATGACATTAGTAATATAACAAAGTTTTATGGTCAAATAATTCCCGAGAACAGTTAAAGAAACTCCAAAAATGTTGTCTATCTAAGAAAAGTTACTTACATTTTTACATAAAAATTAATAAGAGATACAAAGATTACACTTTAAAATAAATTTAAAGAATGAAGAAGATTATTATTAAATATAACAAAATATTCATTCTGAGGTTAAACAACGCAGTTTTATATATTTTTTAAATTGATTATTCTCTATTTTTTAAAAATAAAATTGTTAAATCTTTAAAATTTTACAGTTAATATTAATTTCTGATGAACATTTTTCTAAAAACTTTATGAGATAACAAACTGTGTATAAGTATTTCAAAAAGAGATTTTTTTTCCTTTCTTCATTATAACATACATATAAATTATTGTTTAAAAAACTATAAGTATCAAATAAATGCAAATTTAAAACATGATATTGCCCAAATTAAGCAATCCTTTTTAAATATTTAATGACTGTCAAATATGTTAGTGACTCTATTCTGACAGCAGAGTTTAAAAATGTCATTTTTTAAAAATAATATGTATTGTTTTATATGTTTGTTTATAGAACAAGTTTAATTCTTTTGTATCAATTTTAGCATTTTAGAGACAATGACGATTTATAATGACTTTTCGCAACACATAATGCTAATATAGTTTGTTATTAATCAAAGTGATGCAAAAAATGTATAATTTATAGTAGTTAATTAAAGTTAAGTTACATTAAATATATTTTGAAAGAATGTATAAGAAGAAAATAGTACTTGGATAAGCATGGTGTTTCATGATTTTAATGAAGTTTAAATGTGGAAGTTATAATACAGAAAGTAATACAGCTCATTGTGAATTAACAAAAGCATATTTTTTACTAACATTTGTCCTTTTTAGAAACTATTCATTGTTATATATTAAAATATAAATACGAAAAAAAAATATATATATATACATACACTGAATTTTAGGTGTTTGAAATTTATTGAAACTAGGTTTTTATCGTTTTTTAAAAAAAATATGTATCAGCTTCTAAAACAACATTAAAAATTTAATTTTTTATTTACAATTGTTGTATTTCCTGCTTCATTTTTATAAACAGAATACGACAGATTTCGTTGAAAATATAAACAATGAATATCTATTATATTTTATTTGTTTTCCAAATTCTGAATTATAATTTTGTCTTCCTAAACAAATATTTCTATTTAATAATAATAAAAAGAAAATCTTTAAAACTGAAATTATTATGAAAAATACACACTAATCAATACTGATTTCAGGAGATGTATAGGTCACTCGAAAATGTCGAATAAAAGTTAAACGAATTTTTAAAATAGAAAGTAAATACGTGTAATATTTTAAACTAAGGCTTTCACAAAGATTTTTATGTTATTTTGAAATTTCTATCAAAGATTTCCTTTGAAAGCAGAAAGGTTCGAAATAATGTAGAAGTAGGTAAAATCTCCTTACGAAAAGTTTATTCTTCTGCTTACTTACTTTTGCTTTCATGTTTTTTCAAATATGCTGAATCTGTAAAAAATTTATCCATAACAGAATATATATATATATATATATACCCTTTCAGAGTTACACTATTTTAATTTTTTTCTAAATGTACAAGTGTTGTTGAAAGAAAAAATTGTAATAAATAAAACTAATGAAAAATTTTAACATATAATCAAAAAAAAAAAAAAAAAAAAAAAAAAAAAAAAGGATAAAAAGTTTAAGTATGTGTCTGCTTTTCAAAGTTTCCAAAACCCGTGTTCTTTACGTAAATTTTAAAACACCTGTGTGTTTTACGTTTTTCATACTGAACAATTAAGACTAATTTGACCATCTGTCTTACCCCATGTTATTTTATAGATTTTTTTTCTGTAAATTACTGATTACCTAAAGTATTTATTATTTTATTATTCTGTTTCAACATTTAGAAAATTCACAACAGTTAAAATGTTTCTTGTGTTTCTCAAAAGTGATTATTATTTAAATTTTTAATATTTCATTTTGAAGTTAAATGTGCAAAAAATGTTCTTGGTTTATTTTTGAGACTTTGAAGGTTTTACACGAAATAATGAAAATAAATAATAATAATAGTAATAATTTTTGAAAAATCAAAAAAAAAAAAAAAAAAAAAAAAGTAACAGTTGTGCATTTTGTCAATGTAAAAATAGAATTAGATAATGAGTAACTAGATAATGAATAACTAGATAATGAGTAACTAGGTAATGAGTAATTTGTAAAACAAATTTCTCCATAGAACATCATGAATATACACTGCCAGCCAAATTAGATGAAATGTACTTTTAATGTTCTTTCAACTGTATTTTCTTTAACTTATTATTTGTTCAATCAAAATTAAATTATGTATATACATGTGTATAATTTAATTTTTATTGAAATGTCAAAGTATTCGCTTTTATTTATTTTATTTTATTTTTTATTTTAATTAATTAATTAATTTGTTTATTTACTCTCTCTACTTTTATTTTCGGTGCATTATTATGTCAAATATAACCGATTTCTGAAATAATATGATTCGATTTTTCTTTCTTTTTTTTTTCTTTTTTATGCTTTTTAACATTTTGTTACACAGGCTGATTATATATATATATATATTTCATTTCAGGTTAATTTTTCTTGTAGATTAGTGCTATCAATTGATATTTTGCTAAAATGCATATAAATTACAGAAAAACTGCAATTCTTCGCTCAATACTATGAGGATAGCACTTGAAAACGTATGATAGCATTATGAGCTTTTAAGCACAGATTCAGTTTTGTTCTGTTTTGGTCCGATCTTTTTTTCCCCATCTCAAAATTAATAGGTTCATTTCATAACCTTGTTCTCTTTTTTCCCTTTAAAATAATATCCTAGTGTCAACTTTCTTTTCTTCAGAATATTATTAGATGGTCCTATTTAACTTTCATGAGGTATTCAAATCTTAAAAATTAAAGTAAGTAATATTAATAATCTTAAAAATTAAATCAATTTAAGATGTCTAGTTATTTTGTTTGGCTTGTGTATGTTTCTTTGGTGAATTATTTGACTGACTACTCTTCGTTCTAATTCTTTTTTTTTTACTATAAAAGGATTTATATATACGGGATAAATTGAATAATTTTCATAGCCATATGGTTTCATAAAAATAAACCAATAGTACATATCTGTTGTAAACAAAACACTTCAGTAGGAACATTAGTACTTCAAATTTTATAAATTTATCTATTACTTACCTTAAGACAGCACTGCACATAACACTGTACATTTTAGAGTTAAAAAATATATTTTCCAAGATATATATATGTATATGTTTGTGTGTGTGTTAATCAATATTAAAATTAATATTCTTTGTATTTATAAATTAAACTTGTAAAAATATATAGAAAACTGTAAATTAAAATTCCAAACGATCGTTACATTTTGTAGCGGGTTTCGCGGATGGTGGGAAAGTTTTAAATCATTGTAGCTCTAAAATTATACTTACTTATTTTGCTTCATTATTCAATAAAAGTTAAATAACATCAGCTACCCAGTTATTGAAATTTTATTACTATTATTGAATTCTGTTATGGAATTTGATAAAATTCATTAATGTGCTATAATTATAAATTCTTACGACAGTATGTTTTAAATTAATATCTGTGATAAAATAATAATTTTGTTTTTATTGTTATGAATTTGTAAATAATAGTCCTTATCTTCGCGTAACTATACATAAAGAGGTTTAGTCAGGTTATAAAATGTTAACTTTCAGCGTTTCTGCCTTGATTTAGCATTAAAGCTAAATTTAGCTCATTTTCCTTCAAAAACCATTAAAAAGATTTGTGCAGGACAGAATTGGCTTTGTCGATGAATCTGGTGATTTTATTCTCCCTTGGCGACTTTTTTGGTGACTTCTGGAAGAAAATATTTATTATTGATATACGATTATCGAAGCTCTGAAATGAATATTTCACGAATTACTGAAAAATTCTGGAAATGTACAAGGGTATGTAAAAGGATTGCATCCTGGCCGTAGAAGTCAGTTTCAAGCCAAGTCATTGTGGTATAAAGAGTTCTGTTTGGCTTTTGTTTACATCGAAAGCTGTGTGTTATGATTATTGTACAATTTATGCTGTGAAATTTATGCTATCAGCTGTTATTTAAGCTGTGTTTTCTGGTGAAACTGAAGTTGATACTTAAAACCCGAATAAACTACTACGTCAGAAACGTCAAAGAAAAATATTGAAAATGCATACAGCTGTTTCGGTAGCCTAAAACGTACCGTCTTCAGTGCAAAAAAGATCAAAATTTTGAAGTTGATACTTGTTTTACAGACCTTTAATCTTCTGGAATATTATGTAAATAAACTTTTAAGGCCATACAAGAACTGCCATTTATTCACGGACGATTAGTGAACCCAGAAAATGCAACATCAATAATTAAGTACTTTATTGTAGTTTTAAAAGAATTTAAAAGTGAAAAAGAAATGGGAAAAGAAACCAAGTTATGGTTTGCTGATTTTTAAACTTATTTGCTATCAACATAAGTACAATAAAATTGGTGGTTATATACTTCAACTTAGTACACAATAAATTTTTTAATCAATTTACGAATAAGTCAATTATCTTAAAAACAAAAATCCTACACAAGTTAAATAAATGACTTCAAACTTTAAAAAAAGAAAGAAAAAGGTGAGGAAAAATGTATTAAATGGAGAATTTGTATATTTTATTTATAGAAAAGTTACAGAAATTCAAGGAATTTGCCAAAACCACTTGGGAAAGAAAAAAAAAAGAGGAAGAAGAAGAAAAAGAAGTCCTTATCAGATGCTTTGGAAGAGGTTGAGAAGATCAAAATGTTAATTAAAGTACCTAAATTACTTTTTTTTATTATAATTATAAATAAGTTATGAAAATAAGAATACAAAATGAACTATTTTTCAAATAAGAACTTATAATGTCTTACTTCTGCTTCCTAGGTGTTTTTTGCACCTGAAGTAGAAAGACCATGTACTTTTGAAACCGAAAGTGCTTATATTGTTTTTATGGTGTGTGAAGAAGTTTTGAAGCTTAAATATTTATTATACACCAGTTCTTTAATTTATAATTTCAAAAGAAAATGGTCTTAAGCTAGATTAATGTGGTTTTGAAACAAACAAACAAATATATATATATATATATTTATATACTGCCCTAGACGTACTGCAGTAGACGTCTTCCTGTTCATTATGGTCCTCATCTTCAAATAAGCGTATTATCGAAGCGTATTATATATATATATATATATTTTTTATAAGCGGTTTTCTTTCTAACTTTTTTTTTCTTTATCTTTTGTCTGCTTCTTTTCATTTTATAACTCTTTTTTTCTATCTAAATGCTTTTTCATTTTTTGCAAATTCAATTTTTTTTTTTTTTTTTTTTTTTTTTTTTTAACAGTCGGTAACAAATGTGTCCGAACACTAGAAAAAATTCCTATGTAAAAAAAAGTACACTTAATACGGTTGTGTTAAATAAATCCTTATCGAATCATGTCCTTACAATGACTAAGAACAGGATTCGACAAGGATTTATTTAACAAAACCGTATGAAGTGTACTTTTTTTACACAGAAATTTTTGCTAGTGTTCGGACATTTTTGTTACCGACTGTATATATATATATATATATATATATATATATATATGAACTAGTTTTTAATTTCTCCACAGAATAGCTTTTTATTTTTTTATTTTTCCTACAGTCTGCTTACACGAGTCACAGGAATGATGCCCCTTAAGTTCGTCGAAACAGAAGTCTCCGGTTGATCATTTGTGGGTCAAATGAATGTGCTTTCAATTGGCTGCGCAGATGTAGCTGATGAGGAAAAATCATCCAGATGGAAGGGCAATTCTAGCACCTCAACAGTAATTAAATCTTCTTCTTTAAAGATGTCTGCAAAATTGGCTCAATTCAACATGTTTTGAAACCATTTTAAAGTCATTTGAAGTTATTTATGAAATTTTTTAGTGTTTAGCTTTAAAGTAGACTTCTGTCTTCTTGAAATTGAGTAAAAAACTTCCCTGCTTCATTCCGCAGTCACTTGAAAATTCTGGGCAATAAACATAACCAGATTGGATACTTTACCTGGATTGACGCCATTACACAACATTTGTTCTTCTTCAACAATGCGATGGATCTATGCAGTCACCAAAATGGGATATGTAATGTAGATGACAAACCATTCAAAAACAATTCCTTAAAAAACGGTAAATGGCATTGTTCCATAGTAAGAAATTCTGAAACTGAGATATTAGCTTATGTCAGAATGATCAAAACTAAAGCATTTATAATAGTTCCGAGAGATGACACTATAATTGTATGTACCCTCCATAAAATGACTGATAGCACTAAGTGTAAAAAATTTAGCTATTTTCAACGCGATGGCAATACCTTGCGGCTGCAGTAGTCCCTCTAACTACTTTGTTCATCTCTCCCCAAGAGAGTCGTTAAAATTAAACTAAGGTAACTCCAGCTCTAGTGATAGGATTTGGAAAAAATCCATGTGTGTGTTGCATCACTTCGTGTGTGTGTTGTAGATTATGGACCCGAGAATTGCGTGAAAGACAAAAAAAAAATAATTTCATCAAAAACATGCACCGTTCATGATTTTTTTGCTTGATGCGGTTGAGCTATTTCTGAGTAAATGATGATTAGTAGCCTAAAACAACGCAAATAAGTTTTATTTTAGAAACAATTAATGTATATCCTTTATAGTCACAGCGGTATGGTCACTGTAGGCAAACTTTTTCTTCTAATTACAGAAATAATTATTATAGCAAAATTCCTTTATATTGTATCAATTTCTTTTTTACTTTAGTTTTCAAAAAGCTACATTATTATGGTAACCGGATGTTCTCTTTTTTAGAAGACCCTTTTTTAAAGACGTTTCTCTAAGTTTTAAAAAGTTTTACAAGATAATTATATGCCATAATTTTTAGCTTTTTGGTCCCCATTTACAAAGGATATAGAAGTATCTTCCTAATTAGGGAATTGTAATAATTATTAACGCTTTTAATTTATAAAAGTACTCAAATTTGATCACCATAATATTATGAGAGATTTTTTTTTCATGTAATCTTCGGCCCATGGACAATTGAAGTTTCATTCGGATCCAGTCAATAGAACAAGAGATATTCGGCCTCCAACTACAGTCAGTTTAGATTAAACAACCCTGTTTACCTTCCATTCTTCATGACGCATTCACAATTTTAAAACGAAAATAATACTGCTAGAATTTCAAACTTACTTTCATATTATTCAACATTTTCTTATTTTAAACAATCGCAACCGTTAAAAAGATTGTAAAAATATTGATTATGTGGATGTAATTAAAGAGTAACTGAATCTTTTTTAGCACACGTACAATATTTACTCAGTTAAATTTCCTTAGCTAAGTCACTTAGTCATGTTTAAAACAAATTTTTCCAATCAATAAGGTTCCTTGTCTAAAGTTATTTCAGAATGAAAAATCCGTCATTTAAAATGCTAATATTTGGATAAGTAGCTTTTAATGTTAAATGTTTTCCTTTAATCTAGTACAGCAGATTGTGTTCACCTCAAATAATTGAAATTCCAGTAAATCTCGAGCGTTTACTGAAGATTTTATAACAATTTATCCAATTAGTAAATTAATTCGTAACAGATTTGAATATTTTTGTTTATTATTTTCTCTTACCAGTCTATGAGAATGAAAGTATTATTCATGGGGTTGAGCTTTAGAAACTCAGATTTTGCTATAATTAATTATTTTGAGATCCGCTAAACACGGAAATTGGGTTTGTAGTAGTTTCCTTTTATGTCTGTTATAAACATAAAGTCTAAATTCGTGTTCTAAATATTTAGTAAATAGCAATATTACTTAAAGCGTTTTACTTAAATAGGACAAATGATATCTGTAAATAGACAGACTAAAGGCCAATTCTATAGTAAATGTTAAGTTAGTTATACACAGTGGTATTTCCGTTTACCATAATATTTTCTGACAATACTCGCAATTCAATTTTATCACAAAATATTAAAATACTACATTAAATATATGATAAAGATTCCTGTATATATAATAAAGATTCCTGTATATATGATAAAGATTACTGTATGTCTGACTTTACCATGTGTCATTATCCAAAATGACTGCAAATGCTTATACCGCAAATATGAATGTATAGTGCAAAATGACTTTACTGTGCTAAATGTAAATCCAATATGTGGTACGTATATAATATATGAAGAATATACAGATCTACTCAAAATTAATCGACTACATTCTCTACATTGATAGAAGTACACAATCATGTAATATAAGGTTTATGAAAAATAAAAATAGAAAAGCTTTCTCCCGTACAGGAATGTCTAAATCAAAATATATGACTGCTAAAAAGTTTTTTATTAAGATGCAGGATAAATTACAGTAGAGTGAATAATCTACCAGATCAGACTTAATATTTCTGTTATATTTTGATAGATTAAGTCATGACAAATTTATAAATTTAATACACGTAAATATTCTTCAGGTTTTATTTTAAAAACCATATTTTTATAATATATAATACAGCACTAAAAACGTTTTATTCAATACAAATTGTATTTATGACATATTTTTTAAGAAAAAAAAAGATTATATTTATTTTTTAAAATAATGTATTTACTTGTTATCGTTAGCTGAAAGTTTTTGTATATTGCCTGTTCTGGAACGTATTATACAAGGTGTGCGGAAAGTAACTCCCTACTGGAATTTTTTTTTTTTCCTAAACGAATATAGGCATGAAGGCAATTTTTTCTACACATTTAGTTTATTGTGTGGTTGTGTGGCATGATAATTACAAAAGTTACAATTCAATGTATGCCCCAGTATTTTCTATACACTGTCTTAAATAAACAGGTACGTTTGCTACGGCCTTCCGCAAGAACTCATCAGGAACACCACTTATGACCTCATTGATTTTGCTCTCACTGTCATTAAGAGTTTGAGGTTTGTTGCGGTACACTTCTTCCTTAGACCACCTCCATAAAAAGTAATCACATGGGGTGAGGTCTGGAATATGCGCAGGCCATAAAATTGGAGCCTCGGCGGCCTATCCAGCGTCCAGTGAATGACTCATCAAGCCACAACCACATATTAGACATATGAAAAAGGAAAAAAAAATTACAAATAATGCCACACTACAGTCTACAAAACAAGGTAACTGTCATTTCAATCTACACATAACATCGATAGTTATTCCAAATTCAAAATAAGGAGTTACTTTCCACCCACCCTGTAGATCATGAGGTAATCAACATTATATTTTGTATTTTTTATCATAATAAATTTCCAAAACACATCAATTAAATATTGTGTAATTATAAAATATTTTTGTAAAAAAATAGAACCGACTCCAAAGGAGCTAATATTCAAACAACTAAAAATGAAAGAAAATTGGCAGAAAATTGGTAGAAAACGGAACTGTAAATTGCGCCTAAAAGTATAAAATAATTTCCTTCGCCAAACAACCTATAACACTACAATTAATCATAACTTTTGAAGTCAGCGCAAAATTAAATAAAATTTAATTAGTTTTTAAAGGTTTGTCTTTAGATCGGTAGCAACAAATGCTGTTGTCTGGAATGATCCATTTTCATGTTTACATTATTATTTTATCACTGTATACAATTGGTCCATTAGTAGCATCTACATAGAACAGTAAACATTCTTCACATTGCGGTACTTATGTTTCTACGAAGTTTCCTTTGCAGATTTGGTAAAACTTTCATAACTATCATTCTTGGTGTCTTTTGGATTTGGCGATCAAAACGTAAGGCAAAAATATATACGCAAGATGTATATTTTCATAATATATATTGTACGATGTGTTGTTTCATATTCTTGATTACTCTCTTGATATACCTTATCAAAATAATCATGATATCCCAAAAATAAATATATGTTTGACAGATAATTTTGCGATTTTTCGTTCACCAAGGACGTCAGGCACCAGCATGTTCGCCAACATTTGCTGCTTACGAAATCTTATTTCTTTTCTTTAATCAAAGTAGTTTTCGGCTGCGTTTTGCGGGTAACAATGTGAGATGTATATTTTGAATAGGATTTGATTTTTGTATTGAATAAAGGTATCAATTTTTATTTAATTTTGCGCCGACTTCAAAAGTTATGATTAATTGTAGTGTTATAGGTTGTTTGGCGAAGGAAATTATTTTATACTTTTAGGCGCAATTTACAGTTCCATTTTCTACCAATTTTCTGCCAATTTTCTTTCATTTTTAGTTGTTTGAATAGTAGTTCTTTTTGGAGTCGGTTCTATTTTTTTACAAAAATATTTTATTTTTCTCTTTTCAGTGAAAACTTATTTATATAGCAGAGCATCAGAAGACGTCCGACGGAAGTTTCACAAATCACAGCTTCCAAGAAAAGTGACATTACTCAAAAAATGGTTTATGTCACTGAAAAATACATGAAATGCACCCAGTGTGAACAAAAAAGTTCCATCTCCATCTAGAAAGTTATCTACTCGAGAGACTGTTGTGCCAGTTTTATTCTAGTCAAGTTATTTTTAAATAGATTTTTTCAAATACTGCATTTTTAAGTTGTGTCACTTTTCTTGCCTTTATCGGATATGAGCAAAAAACTATCAATTGAACAAACATACGTTAAATTAAAAAGTCTTTAGAAATGTAAAGAACGGATACGCTGTATTCGTAACCGAAAATTCTGTTAGGCATATATATTGAACTTTACAGTGAATACGTGTCACCCGCTGCGCTGGAAATTGCGCAGCGTAAAGTTCAAACAAAGAGCAAAATATACATTACAGCTGGTGGACAGAAGTTTCAACATCGATACTTACATACTGCTTTTACCAGTGTAGCTTCATGCGTTCAGAAGTTAGAGTGAGAACAGACTTTTGTGAGTATCCTGTAATTTGTTTATATCTTAATGAAACCTATTTCAGGCCAAGATCATTACGACAACAAAAAAAAATATTTAAATTAAATCATCTCTTACGAAGTTATAAGCTAACAAATTTCAACAACAACAACGAGAAACATGGTTTGTATTGAGAACCTCTTCCTTTATGAAGTCGGTTTAAAACGCCCATGCATTAATCGATGTGACCGTTTAAAATAACCATACTTTGAATTTTACATAGCATAACTGTCACCCGCTACGCTACAGCATATGCAATGTCGTTCAAGTGTGCACAAAATAGGAAATTGTGAACAAACAAATGTACGTTTTATGCGTTCTATTTTTAACATTAATGTCTAAACTATCTTTGCGTACTACATAGATGATGCTCTGCAATTTTATAATTGACTTTTTTCTTCTATCTTGAAACGTTTCCGTGATAGGATCGCTAACTCCACAGTTTTCCACCAAGTGGCGCTTTAGGCGGTTGAATCGCGTAGCACATGTCCACTTTACTATACTTACATACCACTTTTATGATTATAGCTGCAGCTGTTCAGCAATTAAAAGAGTCGGGACTGACTTTTTTGGGCACTCTGATCTTACAATGGGACCTATTTCAGACCAACACCTTTACAATAAAACAAAAAGTATCAAAATCGGATAATCCGTTCAGAGGTTATGAGTTAACAGACAAAAACAAAAACAAAAAAACATACGTTTTGAATTGAGAACCTCCTCCTTTTTGAAGTCGGTTAATTACAGCATTTCTTACGAAGTTTTAAGCTTACAAGCACCAACAACAACACATAGCTCGAATTAAGAACGCCCTCCTTTCTGAAGTTGGTTGAAAACGACTTTGCGCTAATCGATGTGACCGTTTACAGTAACAGTACTTTGAACCACAGAGTATACGTGTCATCCGCTACGCTGCAAAGTCTGCAACGTAGTTCACGTGTGCACAGTGTACGAAATTGCGAACAAACAACTGCACGTTTTAAACGTTCTATTTTTAGCAATAATGTCTAAAAACTGTCTTTTCGTAGTAAATTGATGATGCTCTACAACTTCGTAATTAACTTTACTCCCATCTTGAACCGTTTTTGAGATAGGAGCGCTAATTCCGCTGTTTTTCACCAGATGGCGCTTTATTTTCTTTAGATTGTAAAGATGTTATAAGGGGACCTACTTCAGACCAAGGTCTCTACAACAAAACAAAAAGTATTAAGTAACCGTATTTTGAATTATATAGCGTATGTCTCACCAGCTACGCTACAACGTAAGCAATGTAGCTCAAGTGTGTATAGTGTAAGAAATTGCGAACAAAAAAATGCACGTTTTTAGCCTTGTATTTTTAGCATCAATGTCAAAACTATCTTTCCGTACTAAATCGATGATGCTCTGCAATTTTGTAATTCACTTTCCCCCCTGTCTTAAACCGTTTCCGAGATAGGAACGTTAGCATGAATGCCTAAACTATCTTTTTGTACTAAATCGGTGATACTCTTCAGCTTTTTAATTCACTTTTTCTTTAGAACCGTTTACGAGATAGGAACACCAACTCCGCTATTTTCCACCAGGTGACGCTGCAAGCGGTTTAACCTTGTACAGCATGGCCACTTTGCTATACTTACATACCATTTTTATCACTATAGCTGCAGCCGTTTAGCAGTTAAAAGAGTTGGGACTGTTTTTTTGGGGCATCCTGTATTCACTTTAGATCGTAAAGATATTACAATGGGACCTATTGTAGACCAAGAATTTTTCAACAAAACAAAAAGTATTAAAATCGGAGCATCCGTTCAGAAGTTATGAGCTAACAAACATAAAAAAAAAACATACGGTTTGAATTGAGAACCTTCCTTCTTTTTTGAAGTCTATTAAAAAGTCACAAAAAAAATAATTGACATTCAATTGACTGAATACTCTTTATTTCAAATCTTGGTGACCACGGAGTAAAAAGACAGGAGAAGAAGGTAATGCTGAAATTTTGTGATGTTGTTTTATAATGTTTACAGATGGCGCCAGCGTACAATACTTCCTTCTCTCCAGCTTCCGCAATGTTATTCAATGGGGAAATGTCTCGTTTTAATTATTTTATTAAAAATAATATCAAGCTGAAAAAAGTTTGATTGAAAGCAAATATCATTAAATAGAGTATTCTAACCAACATGTTTTTTTTTTAAGAGCCATTTTATACTAATTTTACTTTGAAAGAGAGCTTTTAAAAAATGACGATCTTTATGAACCGAAGCTAGCTAAAACAGACAATTGAGAGGAAGGAGAATGGATGAAATTTTGTAAAGAAAAAAGATAAACTTACTTTAGGTGCAGAAAACACGAACTCGGACATTATTTCTCTCCTGGGCCTTTTTTTTTTTTTTTCTTACCACTATCATAGCCTGTTTTACAACTAGGAACGAAGCATTTATTTGAAACATCTGAATTATGTAGTTTTAAGAACTTACAAAAAAATTAAATTGCTTAAATAAAAAAATTTAAAATGTACTCCAGCAAAATTCTATTGAAAACAACACTATATCCGCGCCGAGGTAGGGAGTAATGACAAGTGGCGCCCTCAATATTTACCAAAAATTTACATCACAGTTTCGTAGTTTTCTCCCATTGGACCTTCAACTCCTATTAATATTACACCGTGTTGGTGACGAAAACATAACTTATATAGATTATAGTACATTTATAGTATGTGCAGACTTATAGTACATTTTCGAGTCATTTCAAATTTCAAAGAATACGTCTAGAAATATCATTAAAAAAACAATTGTTGTTAAATTATTTAAAATTTTAGCATTTTAGATACAACCAATTAAATTCTTTCTCTTTCATCGGTTTTAAAATTTGTAAAACATACATTACAAAGCACATGATTTAGTATCTTTAACTATGATAGATTCTTGAATAATAATAATAATAATAATAATAAAATATTATTGCTTTTTTTTTTTAAATATAAAATATTAACTGCAAAAAATTTCAAAGAAAAGTAAACAAACTAATAAATAATTTGTGGTATCGTATGGAAGCTATAATGTGCTCCAGATCATCAAATATAGAATACATAAAACCATTTTTTAAATGAACCTTTCATTTAATGAAACACAAGTTTATTATTATTTTAAATAATATTTAAGTTTCAATGGTTAATATAAAAAAAAGAAAGAAAAACAAAAATAGTCTATAAAAAGAAAATAACGATAAAAACTCTTAGTTTATAAAATAAAATACAAAATTTTTGTGAACACATCTTATTTCTTTTATGATTTAATAATAACAATGCACACACACACACATATATATATATATATATAACAGAAACACTTAACAAAATTTACAGTACGAGTATTTTCTATCCCTAAAATGCATAAAAAAATCGAATACACTTTCTACGTTCATCCCGCTTTTGATAATGAAAGCCATAAGTTCAACATTTTAAAACTGTATTGCCTTCTTCAGTGACCATTATTCTGAAATTTACGAGCCACTGTAAAAAGTAGCTTGTGTGAAAAAGCTGTAAATGCAGGTCTTTACAAGGAGGCAATATTTTGTCTCCCTCCGGAGATGGTATTTTATACCTTGAGTGGAGGATCTAATGTTAATTCCATTGAATCGTTTCATGAATGAACGCAGAGGGGGGAAATGTCATAGGTACGGGTTGAACGTATCCGTTATGTCACTGATTAACAAGGACTATGAATAAAACGGTAATTTTTCATGATTATTAATCGTCTAGTATTTTATGTTCGGTCGTAAATGTAAATTTCCTGCCTAAGGTGATCTTTTGTCATCAGATATCATGCTCTTTTTAGATCTAAACTATGCAAATTGCTTGATGTATAACTTTTGAAAAGTAATTGGATCCAGAAGCATTATAAATTCAGAAGTTTGTAAAAGAAACCACGGGCGATTCGTCATTTGAAAATTTAACAATTCGGATAATTCGGCTAAATGTATTTATTTTTCATAATACAGCTTTAAATTATTTCCATAGCATTAATATAAAGATATTCGTGTCAAAGCCTGAGTATAGGCCATACATGTAAATGTTATTATTATTTATTTTAGTTTATTTTACCTAATGAATGAATTGATTAATCGTTATTATTATTTTTTTTTTCATATATTGGTGTAAGATATTAACTATTATAGTTTTTTTGCATTGTGTATATAAAATTTTGTAGTTATTTGTAAATTTTGTAAACATTTCAATCTCACTTAATTTTGCAATCTCTATTGTTAATTTATTGTTATATGCCGATTGCTGTACTGCCCGGGATGTGCAGTGCTTGGGAGTGGGGCAATGGTATGAATTTGTAAGTAAGAGTAGTTATTTCTATGTAAAATCTTTCAAAAGCGCTTTGTCAGGTTCTAAAATGTTATTTTTTAGCATTTCTAGCTTGTTTTTGCTTTAAAATAGCTTATTTTCTTTTAAAAACTCGTTAAAAATTCTCATTAAGGCAAGTAAGGGCCGTGGAGCCAAATTTAGCCACTTTTTCGCTAGTTGGTGGTGATTATTTGGAGACCTTAGCGAGAAAATCCTTATTATCTATATACCAAATATCTAAGTTTTAAATTGAATATTCTATGAGTTTCTGGAAAATTCTGGGTTAAAAGAAGGGTATATAAAGGATTCGGATTTCAGGCTTCAGTCAGTTTCTCGCCAACCGCCTTACGATAAAGTGCACCTGACTAGTCTCTTGTTATTGCTGTTTGCAGCCCATTGCTAGTGTTAATGCTACAATACAGTTTATAGTGTAAATTTGATGTTGTCAGCTGTTATTTAAACTGTGTTTACTAGTGAAACTGAAGTTAATACTTGGTGTATAGAACTGTAATTTTCTCGAATTTTTGGAAATAAACTTTTGAATCGTTGCAAGAATCGCCTTTCATTCAGTGACAACCCCGAATACGCAAAAGAATGGATATTGCAACGGTGAGAAGGTTCTGTGGAAGAAATTACACTGAGCTGCAAAAAAAAAAAAAAAAAAAAAAAAAAAAAAAATAATAATAATAATAATAATAATAATAATAAATAAAAAAATTCGAGTTCTGATACAATTTTTGGGGAATCTTATGTAAAATGACCTCCTGAATCCGAATGTGACTCCCATTTTGCCCTGTCACCCATCATTTTCTAGAAACACCACCCCCCTCTCTCAATTTGTATCGCTGTACGGTAATTTTATGACCATGAATTTGGTTTGGAGAAGGAAAAAGAATTAATTTGACACCTAAAAACAAAAAAATTAATGTTTAATAAATAAGATTAATAATAGATTAAAAAAAAAATATAAGAAATGCAATACATAATTTCAGTGGCATATCCCCCCCCCCCCTAAATTTTCCCCTTGCCGCAAATGTTCATGTTTTAGAATTTTCCAACTCTGTAGCCCTCAGAAGATATTTAACAGTTAAAACAATCCTCCCTTCCCCTAAAATCAAATTTATAGCCATAAAATCACCGAAAAGTGATAAAAATACGGGGCCGTCTCTAAAAAATGGTGAGCGATAGGGGAAAATGGGCATCATATTAACAAACAGGAGGTCATTTTACATAAGGATTTGCAAAAATGGTGTTGGGGGCAATTTTCATGCCGAGCAGTGTTAATTTAACAGTCTAGACAGTTGTCCGAGATATCAAAAGCTTTAGAGAAACTTTTTATACATTTTGTTCAGTACTTTTATTGAGGACACTTTGTACAGTACTTTCTTTATACAGTTATTGTTTTCCTTAGCAAATTATTCTTGCAATAAGATTTTTGTGTTTGAATCTATTTTCTAAATTTTATGCGTTACTTAATTTTCTTGAGCGTTTTAAAATAAATCGGAATCAGAATATTATGAGTGAATAACTATATAAACTAGTATCGCCCAGTGGTCGAAACTCGACCATTTTTTTTTTTTTTTTTTTGCAAAGCCAGGCAAAGCAGAGTTATTGCCTTGTCCTAAACGGAATGTAATTGCAACACAGCTGCGGGAATTGTTTGCCGATATTCACTCTAACTGAATCAGCAGAGTTTTACTTAATATAACTATTTCTCTCTGTAGATGTTAGCCTTTCCTGAAATGAGAGAAAATCGCAACGTGAAAACGTCCCTTGTTGTGTGATACAGCCCAGAAGCTAATAGGTACCATGTCAAACCAAGGCCCAACCAAGTATCAAATTCTGTTAAATTAATTCGATTGGTTCATAAAGTACAGTGTTTGAACAAACAAAAAAAAAAAAAAAAAAAAAAAAAAAAAGATATTTTTCAAAAATGGTCGAATTGAGTTCGGGAAATTTCAAAACGTGTAACTTTATCGAAAACCGAAAATCTAAAACTTTTCTGAGTCTTATATTTTCTACTTATATATGCAGAGGAAAGAATAATAAATCCACTTCTTAAAAAATAAAAATAAGTAGTCAATTTCACTTAATTAAAATGCAAGGAAATCTCAAAACGTGTAAATTCATCGAAAACCGGAAATCAATTTTTTTATGTATCTTCTACTTGCTTCTTCTACCCACAAAATCTAGCAATAAAGACACCTTTTTAAAAAATAAGTAGCCAATTTCAATTAATTGAAACGTAAAGAAAGCTCAAAACGTGTAAATTCAGCAAAGAACGGAAATCTTAATTTTTTCCGTATCGTCTACTTATACATGCAGCAGCTAGTAACAAATCCATTTTCCTTTTATTTAGTATATTAGTTGAATATTTATTGTTTAAATATCACCCTTTGAAATGAAATGTTTTATGTTTACATTCGAAACTAGAAGTTTGCCATTTTTTTTCTGGAGTTTTGTGATTTTAAATTAAAATTTTATCAATTTTGCAGAAAAAATAACTCAGTCAAACACATGTAGGCAGTAACTTATATATAACTATACCCAAATATCGGAATTAAAATCGGCAGATAATTTCCGTTATTTTTTAATAATTTTTTACAAAAAATCCAATGGACGATTAACATAGAAAATTTTTTCATGGCTCCATTGACAGACAGTGACGTCATCACTTCGCTTGCTTATAGTGATGCTACATTATACAAATTACTGCGTCTATGGTTTTATTTGAGCTTTATGAAATTGCCAGATTTAACAACTTTCTACTTTAGGTAATTTTTAATGTAAAGGAATACGTGTATAAAAGGGAAAAATGGGGGAAAATGCATAAAAAATAAATGTATTTTTAAATACCTTCTTGACATCGTAAGAAAATAATATTTGTATTCGCACCTTCCGGCTAATCATACCTTTCGAATGATACCATTTTCAACCCTCTACTCCCATAATTAATATGTTAAAAAGGGACTAAAAGTTTTATGCTTGCCTATTAATATATAGATAAAGAAAAGTGTCTCTGTGTGTGTCTGCGCTCTGGTGCTCACACTACTGATCGCAGAACTTCCAAATTTGGCATATAGGTACCTTTGGACCCTGCAGGTGTGCACCTCATTGAGATTTTTTCCAATTTCGAATTTGAATTTTTGAAATTAATGTTTTTCCGATTTTAAATATTGGCTTCTTTGTTTCATTTTTCATAGATTTATTCTTTTGCCTCAATCGTCTGTGTACCTTAGCAATGGCTATTACGCAACTTATTTTTATTTAATATGTTCATTTAAAGGCGAATTTTTTATTTATTTTTTTTATTTATTTATTTTTTATTTTTTACAGTATTTATCGGAGAAAATGTTAGTATATACGTAGTAAAAAGGATTAAATTGGTTAAAATTTATTTGTTTATATATATATATATATTAATCTACTTTTTATTTTGTTTTATTTTATTACATTGGTCGGAAAC
Organism: Salticus scenicus; assembly: GCA_963930645.1. Classification (NCBI taxonomy): domain Eukaryota; kingdom Metazoa; phylum Arthropoda; class Arachnida; order Araneae; family Salticidae; genus Salticus; species Salticus scenicus. The sequence goes on from OZ005648.1 coordinate 175,809,055, forward strand.
AAATCGTAATATAGTGTAAATAGCATGAACTATAAAATACATGGTTCAAAACTAAAATATTTAATAGATGCTGAGATACAGTCATCTTTAAAATCGTAGTTCATAAATTCTAGCAGATCTCCTCTGTCGTCGATAAATATCCATACTGAAGTGCCCGGAAAAGATCTTCCTGCAGGCATGGGAAACCTAGACCTAATGCAGTGCGGGCGGGAAAAGAGCTGCCGTAGACAGCGGGTACCCGAAGCGAGGTTTGGAGCAATTTCAGATTCATTTTTTTTTTTTTTTTTTTTAAGGTTTTTTTCCTATAGTGTGGTGTAAAAAAATAATTAATTCAATTCTTTCGAAAATTCATTTAAATATAGTGGCCAGCGAAGCGGGCGTAGCCTGCTAGTATTCAATATATAAAAAATTTAACTTCTGGAAAAAAAAAAAAAAAAAAACTTTTTTTTCTTTTTTAACGCTTCATTTCACCCTGAGTGTATTTCTGATTATACTGGAAATAGTTACTTATAATCAATGAAGAAGCATATGTATTTATCTTATCTTTTTTTTCTTTTTCTACTTCTTCTTCTTCTTCTTTTTTTTTTTTTTTTTTTTTATAAAGTTCATTTAGAGGTATATCTCGTTTCTTTTTACTCAAATAAATAAGAAATATTTAAAATAATTTAAACATCATAAAGAATAATTTAAATAAGATTTTATTTTAAACTAGCAGGCTTTGCCCGCGTCGATGGTCACTATAATTAAATGAATTAAAATATCACTATGTATTATATTAGTTTACAAATAAAATCTTTAAAAAAAAAAAAAAAAAAAAAAAAAAAATCGCTGAAAACTTCTCTTTAGGTCCTTCAGTCTTTCAGTCCCTTTGCCTGCAATATCACCTTTCACGTAGATTTAGATTTGAGTGTTTGTTGGAGTTTTGAAACGGTCAGTATAAAAAAGTAGAGTTTTTATAGTCGCGATTACCTATGAACTATGTAATACATACTTTACACAATTTGTCCAATATTTTATTTTTTTTATCCGTTGACCATAAAATGACATTAGTTTTACGTCAAATTCAGTATTACAATACGCTATGAGCGAAAGTTTTATTTATTTATTTATTTATTTATTTATTATTATTATTGTAATATATATTTTCACCTTTTACCATATTTATATTTATTTATTTAAATATAAATTTTAATAAATTAAATATTAAAATATTAAAGTTATTTTTTTGATATAAAGAGAAATATATATTTATTTACAAGTGAATGAGGAAATGGATATAAAACGTTATCGATATGCATAAAATTTTCAAGTTAAAAATTTATCAATTTTGCCAGATACGTAAGTAATTATAAATTTTGGTAAATTTTCATTATTAACACATAAGTATATCTGTTTCATTTTACGTCAGGAAAAAAAAAAAATGCATTTTAACTTTTTTACATTGGTAATTATGCTTTAAAGCTAATTTTAAAGCTAAAGTTTTATTTTCATATTTTAGTTAATTAAAAATACTAATTAAAAAGTGGGACATTAGGCTTAAAGGTTCACCAGGAGAGGTAACAATGAACCTCCATGCAAACTTCTGTATCTTTGAGACCAGTCTTCAGCCTAAAAAGAAAGCAACGTGTACACAAACACACAGACGTCATCTTTAATTATATGTAGAGATTTTAACTCAATTATCATTAAAGTTTTTTTATTCTTCTATTTACAGTTTTTTTACTGTCATTATTTATTTTTTCTATAATTCTAGTTACGATTTTTTAATATCAGTTATTTTTTTTTTTATAAATGAGGTATTTTTTTCGCACACGATTTCAATAAACGTATATTTTCGCTTAAAAATAAATATAGATACCCTCATATTATGAAATTGTTTTGAAATGATTGCGTATTTTTACTACACGTTCATTATCAGTACACCTAGAATGACCATATGTTTTACTATTTCCTGTATGTTTAACCCTTTAAGAAACAAGTTGATTACTTAAAATTAATATAGGGAACCACCAAAATTTACGAACAAAGTTAAAAGAAAAGAAATAAATGACTCGTTCCCGTTAAGTTATGAAGTAAATTTCTGTTAAATAAATCTCTAATTATATTTTGCTGCTTGTAATTAGTAAATGTGTCCTCGTGGTGAGGACGTTGTGCACTAAATGTTTAAAGTAAATTAAAACTAAAAGAAAATTTTGCAAGAAAAAAAAATACATATTTAAAATGTATTTTTAAATAGTAACACTTTTTAAAATTATTTAAGTATGTTAGTATAAGAATAGGAATTTTCTCCTCATTTTTGTAACAGCACAAACAATAAAACTGGAAAATTTTGATATTACATAATCTTTATATATATATATATATATATATATATATATATATATAATATTATCAGGGCAAAAATTTGAAATTCAAAGAAGATTCAATTCCAGTATTCAAACAAGAATTCTGATCATATATCTTTTAAAATATGTTCTCCTTTATTTGTGTCATTAAAATTTATTTATTTATTTATTTATTTATTTATTTATCAAATTTTTGATTTTACTCATGAATTTCTTTAATCTACGTTTGATTAGAAAAGAAATATGTGGTGGTAAAATTGATTATTTTACAAGCATTTCCTTAAAACTTAAACAATCACAAGACACAAGTGTGTTTAATCAGTTTTTGTGCATACATTCTTTCATTGAATTAAAATAAGTTATAACTAACATAATAAACATGTAGTTTTTCTGTTTAAAAAAAAGAAAATCAATATAAAATAAATGTAAAATTAATTTTCTGAATGTATAATCCCAGTTTATATATAGATTATAGATATGCATTTGGCTGTATTTTATAAATATGATAAAATAAAACTATTAAAAATATGAATAATGAGATAGTTGATAAAAATTCAAAACAATTTATGAACATCAGGAAATTAAAATAACATATAAAACTCTTTTATTCACGTTTCAGCACGTTTTACAGTCAGTGCATTCTTACATTTTCCCAGCGTCTATACATTTACAAAAGTTTTCTCTTGAATGTGAAATCCTGGAAAATAAAGAAAACTTTTTATGTCCTGGAGGGCATTCAGATGCTAATGACTTTAACTTTCTGACAAATAAGAGCTCAACAAAATTCAGTATAAATTAAATTCAGAGTAGAAAGTCGAATGTTACTAGCTTGATTTAAATAAAAAGACTTTTTTTTTCAATGGACGTGACTCTAAAATATGCATAAAATGCTTCTAACTTCGTTGAACAAACAATGAAAATACCTTTTCTGTTTAATTTTTATATGAGTGTTAGTAAAAGTCTTTTTATACTTAACCTGATATTAATTCTTTGCAACAGAAGATAGAAAATTGTTTACTTTAAAATTAAGAAACTATCCGATTTAATAGTCTTTATCAGAAATGTTAAATTTTCTTCTAGTCAACGATTAAATATTGATTTTTATGAGATTGATAAGATTTATTATTTTGAAAAATATACGTTTTAAATATTTTTCTCATACTTTGCAGTGTCTGTAATTTTTATGGTTGTCATAAAACAGCAACATTAAAAATTACCTTAACAGAATAAAAAATTACAACTCGTTTACCTATTTCAAAATAAGCCCCAAATTTTGCCGTAATCAAGCAATATTTGTTATGTATTCAACAATTCGGCATCTTTTTTATTTTTCAAAAAATATCAGATAAATACATAAGTAACGAGTATTCTAAACTTTGTAATCCTGCTATATATGTATTTACAGTTCCCGCCGCTTATTAAAATCACATTTGTTCTGAGACAAAGTGATTTTATTAAGCGACTGATTTTTATATCCGACGGACGTCCTGCACTTAAGGAAAACGCATTACTTCCCTGAATTTGGAAAGAAATTTCAAAAGGTAACGGATAATGGAATTAGTGAATAATATTAATTAATTTTTGATAGATAATTAATTAATTGTTCCTTCGATATAAGTAAATTAAACGGATTTCAAGTTCCCATGAACTTTCCTTTTAGGAAAATCATCATTACTTTACCAAAAGTTCACTCTGTTTTTATAAATTTAAAATCTTTACATTTAAACGTCATTAATTATAGCAATTTCAAAATAAAAACTATAAACTGCCTTTTAATAATTTGAAATTAAATATATATATATATCATTTCAAATCAAATTTGTCACTTATTACTGCGCTTTGAAAAATACGTTCCTTGAAATTGTTACGGAGATAAGTTATGGGGCATGTTTAATTTTTAACTGTGCTGCAAGTGTAAAATTTTCGACAATGAACGATAACGCTTTAATTTTTTTTCCTATTTAAGAAAAAAAAATCACAATGTAAAAAAAACTATATATATATATATATATGTAGTATAAATGATACTTTTGGCTGTTAAGGAGATATTTTTGAATTTATTAACCGGCGATGTTGATTTTATTAAGCGGCGACTTTAAAAGTATTTTGTATTGATTTGATTCCGGTCCTGGCAATTTGATCAGATTAGGCGGTTGACTTTATTAAGCAGTTAATTTATTAATAGGCGGTTAATGTATATAATTCAAAATGTGATTGATTGCTTAAACTCTATGTGAATCTACGAAAAGTCGGATCAAACTGTTCATACATATGTATGGGCAATTTATGTACATAAAAGCAAACTTAATTTTCTGTTTTACTTCAGAACTTTAACAAATTATCCTTTATCACGAATGCTCTTTTTATATTTTTCAGTTTTGAGAATTTTAAAAGTTTCAGTTTTGTTTTAGTTTTGAGAAGAAATTAAAATATTAAATTCTTCTTAAAAATACTACCAGGATTTCACTGAACCTACTTTTATTTGAATATTTTCCCCATACTTTTTGTTCATGTAAAATGTCTTTCATTTTAAAAGGTCTTAAATTTCATGTTGTCGAGGCTTTGCAGTAACAGTTATATATCATCTAGCATCTTAAAGTTAGGAAGCATTTTAATGACTCTTTTCTTCCCGTACAAATTTACTAATATAAAACTCCTCCGAGTTCATTCATTAAGCGCTTAGTCTAAAAAATGTGACCTTCTAAAAAAAGTGGAAAGTCAGTTTCTGATCATCTAAAATGCAGAATTTAAGAGGACTTGACACATTTGACTTGGCTTCACTGAAATGTCATATAAAAGCTTACATTTTCATATAATATTTATAAATTGGACTATAATTGGTTTGTTCAAAAAAAGACATATATATTCAGGTAAACATTCTTGTGGGTTTTGATATATTTTTTACAGATTTGAAATCTTTAACACGTTAACGCCCGAATTACTTTTGCAAAATACTATTAGCTGATTATTTCACTTCTAAATTAATATAGACAACGTACAGTAAAATATTTTAACTAAAACCATTCTTCTGATAGTTCTAAATTTAATGCCCATCCTCATTTGTTGACGTTTAGTGTTCTACCGAGAAAACTTCGAGATAGAAAAACATTGAGATAACAGATTAATTTCCTATTATATGTTGACAAAGATCTCGAAAGTAAAGTATTATAATATATATTATTATTGAACTTGATTTTAGTTAGTATGCCTGCGCAAAAAGCACATGTATGTGCGACGAATGAAAAATCATAAAATGACTATCCAAATTATGAAATAATAATTAATAGTAGGCACATACAACTTTTAGGGATCATTTAGCGTGACGCTATAAACTGTCACTAAAAAGCAGAAATCATTCCAAGAAGCAACAAAAAACATACGTGCCATTTTATTAGCTGTCCTCAAAGAAGACACTGGGCGCTTACGGAATAAATTACGTCTTTTCAGTTTACACCTTTTTAAGGAATTCATGATCTTTAAAATGTTAAATCTCTTACAGATATTTAAGAAAATACTTAATATAGTTTTTTATGTGTAAGATAATCCATATTAAAGAATCGGGGATAGATTTTAAAATTTATTAATTAGATTTGGAAATTTAAAAGTGCATGTCTATTTAAAAATTTGCAAGAAAAAAAAAAAAAAAAAAAAAAAAAAAAGTCATTTTTGTTGTGCTTTTTATATTTAATACTTTCTTTTAAAAATATTGCAATATCCATCCCTAATCCTTTTAAATGGGTTTTATTGAGCATACAAATATATATATAAATATATATATATATATATATATATTAAGTCTTTTCTTAAATATCTGTAGAGGTTTTAGCATTTTAAAAATCATGAATTCATAAAAAAATACAAACTGAGAAAACTCAATTTAAATCTTTCCAATTTGTAAAAATATATCAAAATCTACAAGAATTGTTGCCTGAATATACATTTCATTGAACAAACTTAATATAGTTAAATTTATAAATATTAAATGGAAATATAGGCTTTTATAGGAAATCTTCAGCGGAGTTTAGTTAAAGATGCCAAGTCCGCTTAAATGCACTTTGATGACAATCGTTGCGTAAAAATTTGTTTTTAAACAATACATCAAATTGTATGTATATCCATTTTAAATTAAGCAGAAATACGTGCCTAGAAGCATGCGTATACAATAGCTGGTATTGAATGTACGAGGGATGTAGCGTCGAATTGAGGTAAAAGGATGTCGCCGTATGTAATCAGTAAGGTGTTAATCAGAGGTTGGGAAGGTATAAGTTGGGCTCAGTACAAGTGTTGACGGTAGCAGCGAAAGTGATAGATTAAACTTGTCGATTTGGGGTGATTTTATGTCGGCATGGAGTAGCTAAAAGAAAATTGTAATCTACGCAGGTTGATTAAAGATAGTTGAATGCGATTAGATTTGGAGATGTAAGTTGGTGAGTCGATGTGAAGGATGTGTTCTGTTTTGAGGGTGTTTAAATAGCGAGTTGTTGTAATGAAAGTTTGTTGGTGTTGGAGTGAGCAGAGATTTATGCGAGTATTAAACGATTAGTGAAATTCACGGTGGAGCTCAATAAATTGGGCGAGTAGGAGCTATAAAAGTAGTGTGTGAAAAAAGCTAGCTGGAGTGTGCATTTATTATCCACCGACGTTGTGAGGTATTTCTCAAGTGAATAAAGTTTAGAGTAAGCTTCTTACGGCTGCCATCTCAGCCATAAGTGATGAGCATATGAATTTCATATTTACTTTAATTTAGTCATTTAAATATCTGATTGAGTTTCTTTACGTTACCCCTTACCCATATTCAAAGTTTGAATATACGTTTATTTTATTCTATACAAGAGTCTCTGTAGTTAAGTTCTAGATTTACGTAATCAATAAGATGAGGTCTGCTGCAGATGCCGTGTAGCAGACCTCACAAATACACTAGAAAAATATTAATTACCGGCATTATTTGTTTAAATACCTTGCTCAAAACATTACAGTGTAAAGCTAAAAATGAAAGTACTAATTTAATGCGATTTAAAAATTATGGACATTATGGATAAATCTTCACTATTCAACATTAGTTCTTCAGATGACTCTTGCTGCATATGGGTAAATTATAATTAAATAATATTATAAAGATCCACTAACACACGTGTTTCATCCCTGGACCAATAAATAATATTAAATCTGTTACTTTATTTATTTTATGTTTTTTACTTGCAAAATAATAATAATTGTTTACTATACAAAATAGTAATAAATATATTTTTTTAATAGTTCCGTGCAGAAATGCCATTGAATGCCATTTGCTGATATTTCCGCATCGATTTTTTTTCTTCATCAGGCAGCAGCTACAATTTTTGGAATTAATAATAGATTTAAATGAAAAAAATCTGAATTTAATTAAAACAAAATTTGTAAGTAAAGTTTATGGAACGAATTTACCAATTAACTCAAGTTTGATGGATATTCTGAAATGCACATTTTTTTTTTTTATTAGGAATATCAAATTAGAGTTTCATATTCTTAAATCTTTTAATTTTATAAAATTTACGGCTAAAAATTGAAGAACTATGGTGATTTGTACGATTATTGAATTTGAATTTATAAGGCAATTTTTCCCGTATTTTACATTAGGGATAATTTTTAATTTTATGAAATTTATCGGGTTAGTAATACACCTACTACAATTCTGTATTTTACGAAGGGTAACTATAAATATGGAATTTAAATCAACACTCAAATATAGTGTTTTGAAATCTATTAAGAATTTTTCTAACGGATATTATCAAAATGTTATGTTCCAACTTAAGCGTGAATGCAAATTATGCTATTTCAATCAACAAACTTCTAAAAATATGTTTGTCTAAATGATAAACTTTTCAATAATTTATTTTAAGTGATATGTCTCATAAAAGAATTATTGTTAATCTTTTAAAACTTTTTAGAAAGATAATCTGATAGAAATGTATGTTTTTTTTTTTTTTTGTTTTTTTTTAGAACGGATAAATAGAGATAAATTTAGAACGGAACAGATAATCTGGTTGTTTACAACAATTCTTTTAATCTTAAATATGCATTATCCCATGAGAATTTTTATTTATAATATTCTATCTATTGTATTTATTAATTAGTTTATGACCCACCAGTTACCAGAAAGCTTTGCTCTTTAAGTTGGCATACAGAAGAGGCTGCGTTCGAATTCAGGTAGGGATCGTCGACCTAGCCGCTCGGGGTTTTTCCTAGTTTCCTCCGAAACTTGCAAAAATACTAACTATGTTCATTTAGAACCCAGCTCCCAGAACATATCACGTAGGTCTTGGATCTATGCTTAGTTAACACGTTGAGCGAATTTTTAAAATCCATTAAAATTCCTTAATGATTCCTCCTGTAATAAATAAAAATTAAGCAAATTTTCAATAAATACTTAAAATAATGTAATATAATATTTTTTGTTTTTTATCCTATTTTACACTGTCAGCCACCGATGGTTGACGCGGCTTTATATCATATTTGACACTGTAAGCCACCGATGGCTGACATGGCGCTCAACATGTTAATTTTTTATTGGTACTGCTTTTACTTTCGGGGTAAAACTTTCACTGAAATGTTTGAAGTATAACATGTTCTGCACACTTCTAAAGTTTCAAGATGATTCCTTCAGTACATTTAGAGATATATGACAAAATGTCTAGAATCTAGAATGGCTGACATGGCGCTCAACGTATTAATTGGCGTTAACTCACATAACCACAACCCCGATCATTAATTTATTATTTCGAATATCACTTGAAACCATTGAAAAATATTTATTGGTTTAAGACTCCTTTTATTTGTCGAATTTATCTTGAAAATGGTAGTCGGAATATATTCTTACAAAGCTATTCAATATTATACTGAAAGCACTACACATCACTTAACGAGAAAATTTATTTTCTTAAAATAGTACGAACAATGTTAAAGGTGCGATAAATATTTATAAATAACTAAATATAGGTAAATAAAACTATTTTTCTTTCAAAATAACGCACACTATCTAACATTTCCATTTCATTCTTAAAATATTACGTTATATTTAGCAACAAAGTGCATTAAATTAAAAGCATTAATATATTTAAAACATTTCTTTTATGTTATGTTTTTTTTTTTTTTTTTTTTTTTTTTTTTTTAACAAAATTATTCAGTTGTGAATTTTATTTCAGTTACCGGTTGCAGATAATTCTCGCTAACAAATAGAAAGAGAAAACATCCCAGCGTCTATTTTATCTTACATATCAATACGAATTCCCAATACTGAAGAGCCAGGCGAAACTGCCTTCCAGCGTCACTGAGCATTGTTTACTTTCTAAAACAAATTGAATATTCTGTCGTATTCCGATGTTTCAGTTTGCAGCATTCTTTCGCGAAAAATAAAATGACTAAATAGCTGAGAAATATAGATCATGTATATTCTTGTCTTACATTGTTGATCGCATATCAGTTTTATTATGAGGGTGTTCTAGTTAAAAATAAATTTTAATAGACTGTTACATAAGTTTTCTAAAAAATAAAACACAAATGTTTTATTAAAATTAATCATTGCAAATTGTTTCAAGATGTTGTTTATTCATGTGTGTAATGTTACATTAAATATTTCAAGTTTTAATACACAATTCAAGTATACATATACATATTTAAAGAATAAAGATAATATAAATCAACTATAAAGATTTATTATCTTAATATACGTAACATATATATATATATATATTAATGTTTAAACACTTTACGTCTTTTTGACATTAATATATTTTTAACATTATGTTCGTTATAAAACAAACCTCTAATATTCTGATATTGCAATTTGCAGAATTCTTTTGTGAAAAATGAAATTTCTGATAGCTGAGAATTAAAGATCATATAATCCTTTCTCAAGTGGTCGTTTACATATTAGCTTCATTATAATGCTATCTGAGTTTTTTAAAAGAAGAATGCATGAGTTTTTTAAAAACTTCATTAAAAAGCAAATTTTTATTGAAGTTTAATTGTTTCAAAATAGTGTATATTCAAGTGTGGAAACTTACTTTAATTACGACGAGTTTTAACACACGTTTTAAAAAATAAAAATTAATAAATTATCAAGTTATGAAAATTGTTATCCTTATTTACATGCACTATGCATTTTAACGTTTAATTTTTTCTTTTAAACATTTAGTATATTTTTAATCTCGTACGTTTTCCAAAACAATTTGAATATTCTGTTGTACTTGGGTGTTGTTTGGGTGTTTGTTGTATTAGGATTCTTGTCTCACAATGTGTGCTCATGTCAGTTTTATTGCGATGATATGCAAGGTTAGTTAAAAGAATTTTTTTAAAGAATGGTGTATGTGTTCTCTAGAAATTTCCAGTATAAAATTATTTTATTAAAATTTAATCATTAAAAATAGTTTCATGATTTAAAGAAAAGTGTAGCAGGATGTTCGAGTATTTCTACCCAAGATGTACGATGTATAATGTATCCTAATGCATCGTGATTTTTTGTGCGTCCCAATTGAAAACTAAAAATGGTAAGTTACCAATCAGCCGTAGTCAATGAGGGTTTTGACTCAAATTTATGTACAATCACTCAAATTTATGTTTTATCACTCAAATTTATGTACTAAAGCTTGAACCCCCTCCAAACCTTTTTCTGGTTACGGCCTTTATAGACCATATAACACATAGCAATTCTATTTTGTATATTTTCAAAGAAACAATAATCCATATACTCTTGATAATTTATATACACTTTGCTTTTTAAGAGTTTTTCTTTGTATTGCTGTGAAAGAATTATAAATGATGTATTTGCGAAATTCTATACAGATCGTTTAATGGTAATCTATAACACGCTCAATATTTTAGCTCAATAATAAAAAAAAAAAAAAAGAGTTGAAACGATACCCTATTCACTGGTACATACATTCATTCAAACATACAGACATCACATTAAAAGTTTCAAAAATGAATTCAGGAAACACACCAAAATCTTGTAGTCAATTATTTAATGATTACATGACTTTTCTTACATAATGTATTCCGTAAAGTAACACGATTACGACACCAAGTATGTACGATATAAATAAACAAAAACAAATGCGTTTTGACACTAAGTAAGTAGCTTTGGTGGCTAATGTAAGATCTAAAAAGGTATATGCTTTGTTACTTAAAGAATAAACGATAGGTTTGCTTGGAAAGCTGTAAGAATATAATTCATACACATGCGCATATTTATTTAATGCATAAATATTTTTGAATGAATATGTATGTATATTAAAATTTATTCTTCTGTGCATCATTTGAATTCGCCCGATAAATATTTGTTATCTTAATTCTATAAATCAAAATCGATTCAATTCCTTTAAATACTATAATGTGCCTGTAACACAAGCAGTCTGAAATAAATTTCCTGCATTTAATTTAATTCTGAATCTCTCAATTTTTTTTTCCATGCAAAAGATTCAAAAAGTTTTTTGATAAGCGTATAAAAGACACTTGACTTTATATCTTGTTTTCCTAATTCTTTACTTCACACCTTTTAAAAAATCGAAACAACGATGAAAGCAAACTGTTATAAATCTCTACTGTAAGGTTGTTTAATAAACAATGAAGTCTAAATGCTTTTCGATTTATCAGGATCAACCGAAATCCCAGGACTGTCAAAGGCGGAGTGTTTTACCACATCAGATGTTACACAAAATGACCGGACATCACTTTTTGGCATGCTTTATTATGTATTTATTTATCCCGCTAGAATTTTTGTTCCATTCCTCTACTCCTCGGAGTAGACAGGCTTGCATTCCCCGTTACATCTATCATAGAATTTATAAACAGCCATTCATCTTGTGGACTTTTCTTATGCGTAGATTGTCGCGTGTGATGTATTTTCAGATACGTCAGTTTTAAATGTGATTACGTCATATGTGGAGATTTTGAAACGGGGATGTCTGGAATGAAAATGCCTTGAGTTTTAATGTTTTCTATTGAAAAAAAAAAAAAAAATACTGCTTGTTTTAAATTGTGTATATTTTTTGAAAGGGATTAAAACATTATTTTTCCATATTTAAAAAAAAAAAAAAAAAAAAAAATGGAAGATTGTGGGTTTGGTACTCGAGTTGGCCAAAGACCGTCGTGTATGCTAATGATGGCTGGTGCACGTAAAATCTGTCGTGGCCGCAATGTCCTCCATGTTCCCATCAAAATTATACCTCTGGGGGTCACCAAAGCAGGAGAGCAATTCCTTCCGTTGAGGATCAAATTTGTGATGCCATGTCTCCGGACCATATCTAGGGGTAAGTCCCAGGCCATCGCCAATTGCCCACTGCGCAGCACTAGTGTGACGCAAAATCCAACCAACCATTAAAAATAAAAATGTTTTGTTAGTACTGAAATTTTTATATGCATTTACTAATTTATTTTCTAATAAAAAGTTAAAAAAGATATATACAAGGCAATCTACGAAAGTAAAAATTTGTGAAATATTTGATTTAAATATTTGAAAAGAAACTTCATTCAATATTACATGAATTCTATTTAGCCTATAATTTATTTCAGCTTTAAGCTTACTGAAAAATTATTTAGTGTTAATTGTCAATTTTCTTGAAAAAAGGCAAAAAAAGAATTACAGGCCTGAAACTTATTCATAAAGATTATTTCCATAAAATATTAGCTGCTGAGTTGCAATAGAAAATTTGAAAAAAAATTATAAAGTGAGTTCATGTTTGCAATTTCTCCAAAGCATCGGCTTGTTTGGCAATTCTTCTATTACAATTTCCATGTATATTTGTCATGGTCATTAAATACATGTAGTTGTTCAATCACTTTGATAGCCCAACTAACTCTACACGAAGTCGAACATTAAACAGAGACTATTGAGGAGTAGGCACCCTGAACCAAAATTTTCGATTGCATTATTTAACATTTATTTAATTAATCAGTGCCGACTGCAATTGTGTCACTTAGTTTTCATATGTCAATTAGTTACATATGTCAATTAGTTTCAACAAATAAAATAACAATAATAAAAAACGACAAAAATCTCTGTTATCAGGATGTTTAAAAAGAAAGAAATGTCGCGTTCTTTTGCAAATTTTGTCTTTATTCTCTTGAATACATATTGTTATAATTGAAAAATGTAAGACCAAAATTGCATAATTATCAAATTATCGATTAAGATTATCAATTCATCAAGCAAAAATTTCATAATATCTGTAAGATTATCAAAACCATAAGATTTTGCAGTTCAAAAATTATTACATACTGGCACATATTTTTACAAAATGTTTAGTATTATTGTTTATACAATTCAATTATACTGCCAGAATTGTAAGAAATTACAAAGTAATAATTGTACATATATGCTATCTTTTTCAAATATTTTTATCTTTATTTATTTATTTTCTTGTAACTTTCTATTAACTCAATATTTTATAAAAATTCTCTTTTTTTATTGCCAGGAAACTAATACCAGTGCTCGTTCCGAGTAAATTTATCGTAATACAAACGTAATGTGGTGTAATGATACTAAAAGAAAATCTGAAATTTAATTTGTTTTATAAAAAAAAATCTTCACAATATTGGAAAACTACAAAACACAAATGAAAGTATATTTATATAAAATCATTTCGCTTTTTCTCCGAATGAAAACTATTAAAATTTAGAAAAATTAGGACTGCTGTATGTAAATTCTTTGGCATCAATGAACGAGGGTTAATAAAATTTATCTACGACCTTTTCGTATTTGCCATTCAAAATGGACTTTTTTTGGTTTTGTTACTGTGATTCAACGGCTAAAACTTTTACTCGTTAAAATAATACAATGTAAATTAATTAATTTTCCCCAAGAAAGTCGGTGATTAGTAGTTAAAATATTTTCCGTGTTAGAGTGGTTCGTTATTTAAAAAATAGTATTGACGTATGTGAACTTTCATTACCTCTACACAGTGTAACTGTCCACTTTAATTTCTACTACATATTACATTAGTAAACAAAAACAATAAACATAAGTGATCGTTTTGGTATAGTTGGAGGATGAAAATTTCCGCCCACTAAACACATTTTTCATTTGAATTTTCTGTATCCCAATTTCAAGTGATTATAGTAATGTCAGTTTTTTACTTTAGTTTACATGTAATTCCCATAACATTCTATAACTTATGAAACATTCTACCCTAATTTGTCCCATCTCTGGAGGTTACCAAAGCAGGCAACCATATCCCCTCTACTGAGGATCAAAATTATAATGTCATGTCTACAGACCATCTCTACGGATGAATTGCCGATCGTCTCTAAATATCCCATCTCAACTCAACTTTGGCATTAAAATTCATCTAACTTCGACCTATTCTGCCATATACAGCTCAAAGAGTTCTTAAAAATTTTCGCATGGTTTACTATATTGTCATTACTAATTTCAAAATGATTTTTTTTTCTTGAAGGTTTTAATGCTGTAATGCTATCTAAAAATATCTGCTCTGAAGTAATGAAAACAATATAATAAAATGGCATGTAAAACATTTAGGGAAGCTGCAATCCCTGGCCACGTTAGGAAATATGTAATTTTGAATAACTTGCAAATTTATAAAGTAGAATCTTAATATTCATTACGGCTTTCGTATGTTTCTGAATTAAGGCCAATTGACTACATGAGAGTTCCAGGCCTGAGGGGATGTGCCCTCCATGGGGGTCCTAGCCCGCATTTACGGGAGTTTTGGAGAAAATCACGGAAAACTCCAAACAGCTAGCTGTACGAGTGCACCCTAAAATCGAAAACGATACTTCTCGTATATCAGATTTGAGCGCTGAACAACTCTATCAAAACGGCTTTTAATATTGATAATATCATAAATGATATTAAAAACATGGTTCCATTTCTTTACGATGGGAATAATATTCATTATATGTTTCTGTTTGAAATGTTGTCTTGTTTTGCCATGTTAAGAAAATACTAAGATTCGAATAACTTACAAAGTTTCCGAAATAAAATGTTGAAGATGAATAAATTCTTGCTTGTAACATTAAAGATATTTTTTAAATATCCGATGTCTAAGATGATACATTCTTAAGATAACACCTACAAAAACTATATATATAGGGGAATGTCTCCTGTTGTGGGCATTCTCCGGTTATGAGCACCCCAACATATCTTTTAACTAAAATCAAGTATGGTAGATTTGAGTACTGTAAAACTTGTGTTGTGGCAGTACGCAGTTATTGTGCTAACACCGAAGTGAATAGACGCATTTGCTTACTAAGCATCTAAAAAAAAATATCTGAAAAAAAAAAGCATCACAAAATTAATTTGTGAATATTTTTAGAATGCGATAAATCAAAGTGAATAAATTAAAAAAAATGAAAGTGTAATATATATTCATAAAGTATATTCAATATATTTTGTGATGCAATACCAAATTAAGCCAAAATGTGGACTGAAAAAATAGTTTTTTCTGTCATTATAAAAATGATTGTCACTCCGGGTTGTGGGCGCCTTCACGTAACCGGTTGTGGACACCCATGTTTCTTTCATTTAAAGCGTGTGTTTGGCTACAAATTGTCAAATATGGTCGTTTATAACAACATAACATATTTTATTAGTGCTTTATGTATTTTTAGGCATTTTTAGCCATGTCAATCCCGGAAAAGTCAACCGGTCCAAATTAATTCCATTTTAAGGCGCTGGTTAAAACCATTTAAGATTGCTTAGTAGATAAAAAAATCCTTAAAATCGACAACCTCGCAACCTCTGTGCCCCCCCCCCCCCCCTAAAGAAGCCTAGAAAAGTAAGGGAACTTCACCTATCAAACTGCCGGCCAAGCGCTCTAAAAATAGGAACATCCACAATGATGATGCCAATTTCGAATCATTTGTTTGGATCACCTGCTACTATGCCGAACAAGAGCAAATTCAACCAAATGCAACGAGTATGATCGTCTGGTGCATTTGAAATGCGCAAATATATATGAAAATTATTTTATTTGCAAGCATTGCAGTTCTAATTGAAGGATGAAGAAGATGGCAAATAAAATTGGAAAAATGCCATTTTTTGTTGTTATTTTAGTCGCTGAATCCTTACAAAATAAATAAATTTTATTATGTTCTGTATTTATGGTGATTTTCTTATTATTTTTCCATTTTTAACGGACTTTTCAGGTGTGACCACAACCGAAAGAAAAAAAAAATTAGCTAAAAATTATTACTTCACAAAATATGTGATAACATTTTTCTGATTGACGGAATCGATACAGTTGCTTTATCAAACGTTAGCTAAGGGTTTTAGCTTTCTATTGGTATTCATATGTTTGCATAATATTTACTCTATCAAAAGTTTGCCTAAAACCGGAGACATTCCATTATATATATATGAATATATATATTTAACTCATTAATTATTATACATATAAACACTGCATAGAATTTGTAAATTTTGGTTTCCTCATTCCACAAAACATGTAAAAATGTAGATAAAAAATTATTTGAAAATTTGCACTATCATCAAAGTCCCCCATGACGGGAAAATAAAAAGTCTATACTATAAGTGCAAACGTCTACACAATGGACATTTGCACTTTATATATCTATCTATCTATCTATCTATATATATATATATATATATACACATAGTAAATCGAAAATAAATTTAAGAATAAAAATCATGGCTTACTCTTCTCGGCATAACAACATTTTTGTTATTTTGCTTGGAAATATTCAAGTGAGAAGGTTAAATGTGTTTACAAAATAAAATATCATTGTTCATTTATCTGCAAGTATGTTATGAGATAAATATGTATAAATACATTACAAAGTGACCAATGTCAATCACAAATTAATATATATATATATATATATAAACCAATTAAAGAGTTAGCGAAATATGATTTTCTAAACATAAAATCAGATTTACAAAATACATAAACTATTTAGAGTATTTTTCAGATATTTTCTGTATTAATATTTTCTAATCTTTTCATCAAAATAATAATGCATTAAAATAAATATTACGCTACTTATGCTACTTATAAGAAGGCCTGGAATGTCAACAAAACAGATAAGACTCAAATAAAGGAAATATGTATACATAATCATGGATAAAACATTAAAATATTTAAGTCACAGGCATGACTTATTTCAATAAAAACATTAAAATTAATTAACTTAAAATAATAAAATTAATTAACGTTAATTAAAGTTAATTAACTTTAATAAACAAATCATCATAGAAAAACTTACATTAGCTCTAGGTCATTCACATTTTTAATCTTACCTGAAAATGAAAAAAAAAATGAATTAATTCATTTTTAAATACGATATACTATATACTACTCAAAATACAAAAGTTTATTTAATTGCATATTCAACTAAAAACGCCTTATTTTTATAAGTTATATTATGTGAAATATTTTGTGATTTGTTTGAAGAAAAATGGAAGCTTGTATTTTGAGCTGCTTTAAAAAATGAGTTATTGGGAAAAAAAAAAAAAAAAACTAAGTTACTTCATTGATAATTCAGTGCAGAATGATCTGGAACTTTGCCAAACTCTGCGTTTGCTTTATCTCTTTACATTCCCCCACTACTTTTCTTTTGCTACCTTTGTTTTTCTGTGGACCAGAAAAATCTATTTGCTGATGCTCCAGGTAGTTCGTAATGTTTCAGTTTAGACAGAATATCTTAGTTTCCAGAATTGTAAATTTTTGTTGTTCTTTTTCGGAAAATCCAGTAAAAATAAGTATAAAAAAAAAAGATAATTTTGTGTTTCTGACTTAATAGAATAATTTATAATAAAATTCACCTTTTTCTGAAAATTTAGTTATTTCTCACTTATTTATTTATATTTTAGTTTCCACAAATTTTATCATGCCACATGGATTATTAATTTAAGTAATTTATTAAAGATTGCGTTATATATTTTTTACAGCCTTTAAAAAAAAAAAAAAAAAAAAAAAAAAAAAAAAACATTTATACATCTGCTGTACTAAGTTACAAAAATAAATGATTATTATATGCAACGTAAATTCTACATATTAACCCAAAATTTCCCTCATTAAAAGAAGTCCATTCTTTTTTGCCGTTACTCTAAAACATTACATTATTTAGTTGAATGATTTTAATAATTCGCGTTTAAATCCTTAAATGCCGTCGCTAATATTTCCCACTATTATTTACCGACTTCTAAAAAGAAAATTTACAATTTTAGTTTTAGTCAAACTAAAATATTAAGGCAGTTTTTTTTTTTCCTTTTTCTTTTATTTTTCTTTTTCTTTTTTTTTTTAATCCTTTTAGAAAATCGGACACTTAATAAAAAACACCATGCAGAATGTAATGAAAAGTCATTAAATCAAAGTTATTAATTAAAACACTTAAGCTGAGAATATATCTATATAAAGCCGAACTAATTAAAATCACCATATTAAAAGCAATTTGATTTTTTTTTTTTTTTTTTTTTATTCTGAAATTTCTAAATTTTTTATTGAAATATTCTAAAGGTTTGTTATAATCAATTGCAATTTTATAAATAAAATACATCTAATTCAAGAGAAAACAGACTTAAAATTTTATTTGTATCACTTTTTATTGGAAGTCTAAATTTAGTGGCATAATTCATTATATATAATGAATTATGGCACTAAATTGATATATATATATATATATATATATATATATATATATATATATATATATAGTCTGTAGACATTTTAAAAATTCTTAATTATTGGATGAATTGATAGAATAGAACGCGGTTTGCGTAAAAATTATTTTCGAGAAGGGGGATTGTTTTTGTTAAAGGAAATAAATATAGTTAAATTTTTTGTCGACGATAGCTTGACAAATAGTTAAATTTTTCGCACAGTTGTAAAAGAAAAATATGGAAAAGGAAGTCTTATAAATTGCACAACTTTGTTATTAGAACTCTTAATTTCTTATTTTGCCTCCTACTTGTGCATACATGAAGTTTTAATTGCGATGCTTACGTGGTTGATAAAGCGTTATTGGTGAAGATGTATTTCCTCAGGTAAGAACCGCCGACTGAAACTGCAATTAGCAGTGTTATAACTTGTTTGCAAACTGTACTTTGTGGTGACGACGGACACATAGAATAGGATTTATATGCCTGTAAACATTTGCAAGCGAATAGGTACACTTTTTCATGAAAATGCTTGATCTGGTCAAGCGTAGCGCCCTCTATCGACAAATAGCTTAATTATTATTTTTTCTTTACCAAAAAAAATTCCTTCCACGAGAATGATTTTTTCATAAACTGCGTTCAATTCGTTTAATTCATTCAATAGTTATGAATTTTTAAATTGTCTACAGACTTATGCGACACCCTATATATATAAATATATATATATATATATATATGTATGTGTGTATGTATGCATGTATATGTATATATATATAAATCTGGTACATAAACTGCATTTTTCATTTCTTCGAAATATTTTATTTTTAAATATAACACATATAAAAAATAAAAAAAATAGATAAACTGCATATATATATATATGTGTGTATGTGTGTGTGATCGTAATTTTTTTTTCTTTAAATCTGACGATATCTGTGACATCAGAAATACTAAAAATATTTCGTTGCATATTGTGCTTTAAAACTCAATTTTAAGAAGATTTAATTATTTTACTTAATCATAATGCTTATGGGCTTTTCCTTTATTATATTGGTTTAATCTGATTGTTTTAACCTTTTTTTTTTTTTTTTTTTTTTTTTAGCAAACATTAATGCACATACATTTGAACACATCCACATTTACATCTCTACCAATATTTAAATATTAACTGTTTATTTATCTTCATATTCTGTGCTTTATGTTCGCTATTAGTTTTTCTATCATTTATATTCATTAATGAATAAATAATTGTTATAATTTTATGATTATTTCATTTTATTTTTAAATATGCTTCTAGACGTTTTCTATGAATAACCTTACCTATTATTTTTACGCATTTTCATGCTCTTTTATTTATTTTCTTTATTTTTTTTCCATCATTACATGTATATCTGATTTATGATAATTCGTTATAATCCCTAACAACATATAAAATTGTGAGATATCACACATGCATTAATTAACTTTTGTCATTCAAATAATTTTGTAAGTACTGTTTGTTATTAGAATAATTATATTTGTTATTTTTACTCTTTCAACCGTCTAAGCGCTGTGTAATATGATAGGCAAAATTGTGATTTTTTTTCCGCTGTACAATTTTTTTCGATAATGTAAAATAGAAATTATTCCATCTTGAGATTAAAATTATAACTATACTTTTAAAAATAAAATTTATGATTATGTAAATGAATTCCAGACATCAGAAACAAACAAACAAAAAAAGGAACAAAAAGAAACAATATGTATATATATAATTAAGTATGATATTATAAATTACAAGTACATTATGGGAACAAACAAACAAACAAACAGAGAAAAAAAAAGGTAGTGAACAAATATATCGAATCAAATAGCGGTGAGGAGTATCATAAAGTTAAGATACAGAGTGTATGACGTTCAATGTATTCTCAAATTAGACATACGTCAATTTAATTATTTAATTTCACAAAAATACCGAAAAATGAAAATTCAAATGGAAATTGTTGTCGTTATTTCTTTGATATAAACATTTCATTATCATGGGAAAAAAAAGCACACACACACAGAGAGAGAGAGAGAGAGAAAAGAAATTCATCTTATATTCTTCTCTTTTTTTTTCCCTTCCTGTTTTGGGGGGTATATTGTAAAGTAAGGTATTCAAAATGGGGGGGAAAAAATCACATTTACTTACTGTGATACTAAGCGTAAAATATCTATTTACTTGACAAATGAACGAATTATTCCTAGAAATTTCATTCCAATTTCTCGAATCCTTTCGGCCTCATAAATACGGGAAACGTTAGAAAGAAAGGGCTATGATGAGGTCAATGTGATACAGAGTGAAGTGTTGTCTGACGGAACATTAAGCAGGCGATGGGGATGTAACAGAATTCTCGAAGTTAGAGAATATTAACTTTAGCGGAGGGTACGGAATAAAAGCAATAAATTTTAGATAGAAAAGAAAAAGCAAAATTTTATCTAGCACGTAAAACGTTTTGTTTAGTTTTTGAAAAATAATAAAGCATCAAATACAGTTTGTAAAGTTTGAATGAGAATGTCACCCATTACTTCGTATAAATCCTGTCTTTCGATACATTTTTACATAAAATAGTACGATATAAATATTTTTATAACGTATGGTGAGCATTTTAGTGAACACCTGTACTCTTAATTGATTTATATGTCTTTTTGCAAATGGAGAAATCTCATAAAATGAAAAAAAAAAAAAAAAGAATGCTAAAGATTTTGTTATATTTATGCGTTTTTAATCGCTAAGAATAATCACTCCTGTTAAAATTTTCATATTTATTTAATTTACTTAATTTATCTTTAAATATATTGTTGAGTAACTATGTTTTTTAAATATTACGTTTTGTATATTTTAGTATAATCTATATATTTAATATTTTTTTTTAAATTAAAATATATTGAAATTTTGTTTCATTTTGAAAATTTACATTACTTTTTATCATTTTTTGCTATATATTATATATTCATGTGCGTTGATTTTTTTTTTCTTTTTTAATTTAATATTTTTCCCCGTTTAACACAGTAGATTTAGATAATGCATCCGAACTCCTAAGGAGCAAGAATCGATTATCAATTTCTAGTTACTACAAGAGCGTAAATATTTAATTATTAGTTAGGTTTTTCTTAAACATTCTAAAATCATATTGTTAATGTACATTTATTTAAAATGTATACCAATGCGTAAATAATATAAACAATTAAGCTCAGAAACAATTTAATTATTCGAAGTAATTTCAGTACTTAAATTTTATATATTTATATTACTTATTATAATACTATATTTATTATTTTGTTCTACTTATTTCTTTTTTTCCCTTGATAGTTGTAAAAAAAGTACAATAAAGAGAAATGCGAAAGTTTTATAAAATAATAAAATTAAACATGTTCGAGATTGAAGATGCGAATTGTTATTGCATAAACTCAATAAAAACTGTAACCAGAATATAAGTACGTAACCACAATACGAGTACACATTTTTTTAATTCTTAATCATTAAACATTATGTTAATTTATTATTTAGAAAAATGCGTGAAAAATTGCTTATGAAAAAGTTTACGAAGTAAATGATTGAAATAAGGTTTAACTAAAAAATTTACTCTTCCATAGATTTTACATTAACATACTAGTATTGCATAAAAATTCATTTCATTTTGTATAAAATTAAACATAATATTCCATCATTAAATTTTAAATAAATATCTTACCGTCAAATACATTTTTAT
Organism: Salticus scenicus; assembly: GCA_963930645.1. NCBI lineage: Eukaryota > Metazoa > Arthropoda > Arachnida > Araneae > Salticidae > Salticus > Salticus scenicus. The sequence continues at coordinate 175,831,743 of OZ005648.1, forward strand.
ATTAAAAACAAAAATTGCAATTTACTGTTATAACCGGAAGTTTATTAACGTTAACATTTAATGATATGTATTAGCTTTTAAATATTGTCTCTTTATAATCAAAATTATTTTAATTGAACCATTTTAAATTCATAGAAGTCTGGGCCTATCTTTTAATTTGGAACCAAGCTGAGCTAAGATAGTTAACATAAGGTCCGGACCTTTACCTTTACATAAATAACATTATAATTATTTTTTCCTTGTATATTTAATTTTCCTAGTTGCAATTTAGAAAACACCTCGTTTCTATTAATAATAATTGCTCAAAGATTTTAAGTCAACTAACTTAGTCACTTCTATGCAGCTCTTAGTAAATGAAATTTCACAGGATTTTTTTTTTAATTATTTATTTATTTATTTATTTTTCACAAGTTTGACATAAAATAATATTTATTTTATTTAATTAAATATAAGGACCCTTTTAAAATGAATGACATAAAAAGGAACTATACCAGAAGACTTTTGTTAATGCAAGTGTAATAATAATAGTTAAAAAGTTAGACCTCTAACTAAAAAAAAAAAAAAAAAAAGATAAAACTCCTGTTATAAATTGTGTTTGAAAGGCTTTTTTTTTATTTTTTTTATTGATTTATTTTTTTTATAATAAATCATTATACATGCTAGTGAAAATATATTAAACCAAACATTCGTCGTATTATTGTTATTACTATTGCTTCTTCTTCTTCTTGTTAGAAGTATAGATGCTATTATTGTAATAAATTATAGTGAAGTACGAAGCAATTTTCGTTCAACTACTCGATACAACATTTTCTATTGCACCTATAACATTTTAAAGGTTTTATAAAAAATGCCATCATCGATATAGAAACAAATACAGATAGTTTTTATATACAATTAAATTTTTTCTAGTTAGTTGTTTTCTTAACATTTTTATTATTTAGATACTTTGTAGTAGAAAATGATTTATTTCAGTTACCTTCATGAAATTTTTTAAAAAGATTAAAAAGAAAAAAAAATCTTGTAGTAAAACATAAGAATAGTAAAGTACAAACGTTTTGACATTATCGACATTTCTTATGACACAATAGATATATTGTTTGTTAAGTCTGTCCTTTAAAAAAGGAATTAATAAGACCTTAAGTAAATTAAAACTTTTCTAACTGAAACGAATTAAACTGCGCAAATGATAAAACTAAAAGCTGAAATTAACATCTAAAGTAATTAGTAAATTATTTAATTAAGTTAATGCTTTAATTAGTCTGTTAATTAAAATTTAATGAATACTAAGTTCAAAGAAGGTCATTTTTTTTCAGCAGAAAATTGTAATATCTTAAACAGTAGCGCAAAAATACAGAAGTTTTCAACCTTTTGAGTAAATGTATTTTTCTTACTATAAATCTAATTAAAGTTTTGATATAAATATATTTTCTTATTTTAATTATTACTACGACAATTATTTTTCATTAAAAATTTATATATATTTTTTCAAACACATAATAAAATACTTCAGTTATTAATGTATCAATTAATTTATTTCTTTAGTACTTTTATTTTATTCTATTTGTAAATATCAGAAAAAAAGATTAAATAAACTTTTTGTATTTGAAAAATATGTAGCATTAATAAACCTATTATTTGATATTAAATTTAAGTATTAGATTTAATGTAATTAAAATATAGTAATCTGATTTCATATATATATATATATATATATATATATTTAACTTGTAAATAAAAATATAGTAATCGCATTTCTTAATTATTTTTAAACTTGACTTGTAATTAAAAATTAATCCTAAAAATTTGAAATATAACATGTAAAACTGAAAACTATGTTGTTTTCGAAATATGCTACCCTATACTTATTTAAAATTTAAATTTAGGTAGAATATACTTTGAAAAATATTATATTATATCCAGCATTAAACATTAAAATTATCATTTCGTATTTTTTTTTCTGCCATTATCTAATTTTGCAATAGATAAGAATATAGTTAGAAATAAATGCTTAAATCATAACATCTAAATGACTAAAAATCAGCAGAAATTTATAACGCGAACTAAATATATGAAAAATAATCTCTAGATGTATTTTGACAATTGCCTCCGTCAAATCATATAAATGCACTAAATTTCATGTATTTTGTATCTAAATGGTTATTTTAGATGTTTTTTCAACACAATAGAGTACGATATATTTTAATTTAAAACAATAATAACAATAAAAATAAATTTAATATAATGCCTGCCAAAATTCGTATTTATCAGTAAATAAGATAGAAGTTTTTTTTTTTCTTTTCTTTTTTTTTTTTTTATATATTTACATTCTGTTTTATACTCAAGTTTTTTCATAATTTTGTGTTCTTCATTACCACTCAACTTTACCTACATGTTACAAAATCACAGCTTTATTTTAGAAACGCTAGAACCATTTTAAGTGTCAACAACAACATTGGTTAACTTGAAAATATCTTAAAATATGTAAGTGATGGAGCCATCAAACTGCGTCGCTGTACAGCTGATGACGACTATGCTGCTAAGTTGTATCATTTGCATGAAATTATGTTGCTTTCCAAATACAGGCTTTCGAGATTTAGTTTAATTTCGGAAAGAATGTTCAATATTTTCTCTGCCTAATGCGCACTCATAATGATGATGAGTGTTGCAGATGATTGTATTCACAGTGGAAGGTACAGTTATTAATCTAAATCCAAGCAGATGTTTGGAATGCCAGCGCATTGATTGGATTGAGATCAATAAAGCTTACGTTTGAAACGAGTTACGACTATTAGATAATAAATAGAAAGTATCCATTCAGCTGTATGTATTTTCTCATTCTAAATGCGATTTTATTATAATTGCGTATTGCATTTTGATACTTAATGTGTTGTGATACTTTCAAAGATTTATTTAGAATTAATATGTATATTTCTTTTGAAATGTATAATTTTAAATTTATATAGGTTATTATTAAGGATAATTCTATAAAAATAAAAAATACATTTTTTTTAAATTAATAACAAAATTCAATAGAAATACTTTAATAATTATTTACATCCTATAAGCTAATAAAAAAAGATATATTTTAAATCTATATAGTTCCTTTTTAAAATATATTTTATAATTAAACGTATGAAAATATAATAATGCCAGGCAATATTAGAACGGGAATTATAGCGTTATAAAGTTTTGCATATTTCAGTTTAGTAGCTCAGTTCAGTAATATGTGATTTTTTAGGATTAAACTTAGACGATTAAAACATGATTGTTTTATGGAACATTTTTTAGTTGCTATGATAGGCAGTTAAAAAAAAAGTTTCAATTTGTTTTTCGGATAATCCATAAAACTTTGTCTTGTGTTATTTTTACTTTCTCTTACCCATAGGGTCGAGAAAGTATTGTTTTAGTGTCAAATTTTTAAACGTGAGTTTCTGAGGTCCCATGAATACAAAAATCATGTTTGTAGCGAAGGGCTGTGTGCCGGTTATCAGCATACCTCAAGAACAAATAGTAGCAGAAATTTCAAACTCGGTATTCTAAATGTGTATCATATAGGTATGCTACCCTAAGCTGTTCATTCAGATGAAGCAAATGGTTCGTGTACAGGGACACTCAAAAGTATTCAAATACATTACGTCTATGGGGGAAATTACAGGTAAGTAGAGTTTAACATCTATAGACTGCACTAAACCAAATGAAACTAATATATATTTTTTGTAACAGAGATAGTCAACTGGAAAAATAAATTGTGTATGTAAGAGCCTCATTGAAACCTTTGGACAGCCCCTGCCTGCCTGGACGATCCAAGCTTAACGGGTTGGATGCCGTATGTAAGAGCCTCGCCTCCCCCCCTGGGGGGAAGTCCTCCCTCGAGGGGAGTACATTTTCATGATGGGAATACCTTTAAAACGAATGGTTGAACCATTGATCTGCGATAATTTAAAATAAAGTTATCGGTTTTTTTTCAATTTCAACGAATTTTTTTTTCTTTTTTCAATGTAATATTGAGATTAAATTCAACTTTTTTTACTTTTTTTTTGGGGGGGGGGGGGTATTTAGTGTTATACTACTTCTCTAATATGGAAACCGCGTGCATTATGATGGAAGATAATTTTTTTAAATAATAATTTTAATAAATTATTTTTACTTAGTGAATTTGTATAATAAAATATAGAAGAAAGTCGTGTGGTGGCCACAACACACTAGCTATTTGTTGTTAGTGGATGTGCTTTACTAATAATATTTTACCATTTCCAGAAAAGCTGTTCGGGAATTGAAATAAATTCCTCATAGATAGATGGAAAATAATGTATGCTTTAATTTAAATATTCATCGCTTGTTTTTTGTACATTAATGAAACGGGGGCTTGAGGGGGGCGGTAGCTCCCCTCACACAGAACTGATTATCATATAAACCTCTTCCTAAGCCTAATTCGAATTGTTTAACATAGGTGTACATAACAGTACGCCTTATCTTACCTCTTAATCTCCAACCTGTATTTATAGTATTAAATTTCAGTGTAAGGGAAAGTAGTGTGAGTGACACACCAGATTATTTAACTTATGAAGATTTTTGAAAAAGCGTTAACTTTTTAAACAGGTGATTTTCTCATGTTCCATAGTATTTAATAAAAAATAATTATATTGCTTAGACCAATCATCTATACAATTTACAAAGGATGCCAAAATTAACCACGATGCAGTTGTACAATTAAAGCAAAAATATTGGGGAAATAGATAAATTTTTTAAGCAAAAATGTTAAAACTGAACTTGTGGTCTAGTTTTCTTTTTCTATTTTACTGTATTAGTTTTAAAATAAAAAATGAATCCTCTACAAAGTTTATTTTGTTTATAAATATTTATTCGAATAAATAAATATTTATGACAAATAATTTTAATTCAGTTTAAACTTTTCATTTTAATTCGTAGTTTCTCAATAATTGAAACAGATTAAATTTTTGCTATCTAAAATACACGAAAGGCTTATTTACGCATAAAAGACGTTCAAATAATATTTCTGTAAAAATAATTATACAGATATTTTATATAATACAAGTTACATACCATATCACGCAATGTGTGAATATCCTATATTAAGAGAGTTTCATAAATACTTTAAGTTTCGTATCTAATTCTTTACTCCTTAGTTTAAAACAAGTAGAAACACGCTATGGTTATACTTATGAAAGTATTGCTTAAGAATTATAGAATGCCATTGCTTATGCCGAAAAGGAATTTTTAGATTTATAAATTGAAATATATTCATAATCCAAGGTAGATGGGTTTTATAGTTGAAAAAACGTTTTTAATGGAACTTCGAAGAATATTTTTTCTATTTATGTTCTTTTGAATTTTTGATACACATATTTATATGTGGACATATACAACTCAAATTCAAAATAATAGAATAATTTTCACTTTTCGGGGGAAAGTGTAATTTAACAAAAAGTAAGTACGAAATAGACATTTTAAGGAACATTTAATCTATCTTTGACTTTAAAGTATACATAGCATTTGATATGCACTTAATTCAAATTAATCTTAAACTGAATATTCAAAAAGTTTATTGTGATGATGGTTTACATAAAATAGAAAATTTAGAATATTTAAAAAAAAATAAAAAAATAAAAAAATAAAAAAAATAAAAAATAAACAAAACAATACTAATACTTTGTCACATCCCTTTTACTAGAAAGACAGCTCTGATAATTTCAGGCATGGATGCCACCAGCTGTTTACATCCATCGTTACTCATACTGTTGCATGCATTCTTCAATGCAGCAATGAGTTCAATCTTGTTGGTGAGAACTAGAACCTTTTTTTTCTTTAGACGATGCAACAAATTCGCAATCGGATTGAGATCGGGAGAGTTACTAGGCCAGAGTAATACAAAATTCCTCTTTCTGTTAGCCATTTAAGAGTAGATTTTTTAAGTGTGACACGAAACGAAATCTTGCTGAAAGATAAATTTGTTTTTGCATAAATACTCACAGGAGGTAATCCTGTAGTATTTCGGATTATATCTATGTACTGCAGAATTAACACATTGTTTTAAGAATCATAATTATCTCTTCCAACGGCACTCCTACATATCCGTAACATAACGCATGTCGCAAATTTGACAGAGCGTCTTACACAATATTTCTCCAAGGCTTCATGGCTTCTCCGAGGCTTCAACACCAAACCCAAACACCTCCTTCATCAACATATACTTGAATTAAAATTTGACTATAGGATTTAAGGCTTTGTGTGTATATATATAAATATATATATGTTACCACTAAAGTGCAGAAATCAGTTAATCTGCAGATTAGCTAGGTAATCTGCACATTAACTAGGGTGATCCGTTAAAGTAAGGAAAATTGTTTTGTTTCTCAAATTACCTAGGTAATCTGCGAATTACCTAGATAATCTGCACATTTTCTACTAGGCACTAGTTAAAGTGAAAATAAGATATCTGGTGTTGTAATTTTACAGCACGCTGTGTTGTATTTGTTTTTTCATTCGGAAAAAAAAATAGTTTTCTTTTCTTTTTTATTTCTTTCTTTACTTATTTTAATCTGTATGTGTTTCAATTTTTATATCTTTTAAAGTTATATTTGTTTTATTTTTTATTTATTTCATCTTTTTTATTCTGTCAATATAAGTTTGAAGATGTTATGCATTTTTAATATGAAATATAATAGTTTTAGTAGCTTTCAATAAATTCTATTTTATAAATGAATGTTAGAATTGTAATACAGTAACGATTTCGTTTCAAAATAAAAATATTTAACAATTTAAAATTTAAAAAAAAAAGTTTTATTAACAACTTATATTGCTATTACTATTTAAATACTAGAAGTATTAAATTATATAAAATATTACTAGAAATATTAAATTAGACAAATCAGAAGCATTATTTAAGAAGTACTTCAAATAATTAAAACTGCTTTAACATTTTTCAGAATGCATGAAAATTAAAATGACAGTTTTCAATGCTTTATTAAACTAAATTTTGCAGCATACATATATCTGTACAAGTTTAGCAAATATATTAATTTTACAAAAAAAAAAAAAAAAAAAAAACCTTCGTTAACACTTTTTATGTGATAAACTACAACGAAATTATCTGAAAAAGCGAACAAAATAAAAAAATAAATAAATAAAATAAATAAATAAATAAATAAATAAAAATATAATCATGATATATAAAATATGTACAGGAAACTTGAAACTGAAAGAAAAAAAAATGTCATGAAATGCTAAAATATGTACAAAAATTTCATATTAAGTATTTATTAAATGCCATAATATTTTTCAAAGTTAATAATTAATACATTTTTTTACAAATGGAGTTTCACGAGAGACAGCTTTTAATTAAGATTACATTTCATTAATAAAATGCAGACCCTTATCAAACTTATATTGACAGAATTATAAAAGATAGAAATAAAATCAAAATTAAAACAATTATAACTTACTTGTTACTTTAAATTTTGTGTTAGTCATAATAATAATAACCCTAATCATGGCTTCCATCCTCCACATTTTGCGTTTGCCGTTTGTCGGTTTATCATCATAGCGTAGCGGAAGTGCGGAAGGGAAGGGATAAAAGTTTCAGTTATGTTTGGAGGTCATTCGCGTATCTGTATCACATGGCTGTTTGACGTTATAGTGAATGTAAAAAAAACTAAGGCTCGAAACAAACATTTGAACTTTAACGATACTGAAACCGTTAATCTGCAGATTACCTAGTTAAAATGCGGAAAACTCTGTATTCCGCACTTTAAGGGGTCATTTTAGTTAATCTGCAGATTAGCTAGGTAATCTGCAAATTAACGGATTTCGCCTTTCAACGGTAACATATATATATATATATATATATATATATATATATATATATATATATATATATATATATATATATATATATATATATATATATATATATATATATATATATATATATATATATATATGTATATATGTATACATATATATATATATATATATACATATACAAGCATGTTTACCCGGCGTGACCCAAGTTGAAGAAGTGTTTGTATAATTTTGAAATCAATGAAAGAACTGACCAAAAGTGTAAAAAGAGATGTGCAAAATATTATAAATTTTAGTGTAGAACCCCATTGGCGACTTTATTTATTTTAAGCCATTTTTGCGAGAAATTGAAATGGCTATCTCAATTGCGTCACTAAAGAACTTGGCGAGAAACGTCCGAGATACTTCAGGGCCAAATTTGAAATTTTGCCAAAGATATACGATACATTTATCCATACGCGAATTTCTGATTAAAAAAAAAAAAAAAAAAAAAAAAATGCATGAACTTTTGTAGAGTAACTTTTTTTTTTCTAACCTATATATTAATAGGAAAACATGAAACTTCTTGTACACTTTTAATATAATAATTATGGGAGTAAAACATTGGAAGTGAAATCATTCGAAAGGTTTGTTTAGCCAGATTTGCAGAATACAAAAATTATTTTCTTACGGTATCAAGAAGATATTTAAAAATATTTTTAATTTTTATGCACTTTCATTTAATTATACCCGTAATTTTTTTAATCTAAAATTCCCTTCATTTCAATCGTTTGTGTCCTTATAGCAACGGCTCCACATTTTATACTATTGAAGATATACACAAATTAAAAAAGGATTTTGTTTATGAAAGTTCTATTTTTTTTATTTTCTCAAATTTATTTATTATTTAAACCTTTCTTTCTTTTCTTCTTCTTTTTCTTCTTCTTCTTCATTTTTTTTTTTTTTAATGATTTACATCAGCTCTTTAATTATCATTCACGCAAAATTAAAAATAGTTTATTTTATTTACGAAAGAAAAAAATATGTTTTATTTGTTTAATTTGGCATCAAGTGTTTCTTCTGTTTTATAAAAAAAATTTTTAGCTTATATTCTGTGTCATAAACCGACTGCCGATTTCTGCCGAATCCGAGTTAAAAACGGAAAAAGGGAAAAATAAGTTAGAAATATCAGCCCTATCGTTCAATTTTTTTACCAAACAAAAGAGGCGATTTTTCTGAATCCTGCGGTGTAAACAATTTTCCGACACCAAATTAGATTAATTTAAAATCAACTAAAGTGTGAAATTTAGGTAGCAACAGTTCATTTTAACCTTTTCATACTTTTTAGTGCGGATCAAGCTAATAGAAAAAAATCATTATTATTTATCATTTTATTTTATTCACTTTAAAGTTAAAATGGAGTTTTTATTTAATATCTTTTGATCCAATTATCCGACTGAAGTAAAAAAAAAAAAAAAAAAAAAAAAAAAAAAAAAAAAAACGGCGTTAGCTAGATTTTGTCCTGATTGAAATGTGTACAATTTTTTGCAGTGGTCGCTTGCACAGTGTATATTTGTAAAGCGCACTAAAAATCCGGGCAAACAAACAATCAGCTTTATACATATAAAGATAATGAAGATAATTCATGTTAAAATGTATATTTTAAAAATATAATTCCCTGATATTATAGACAATTTTAAAACTACGATTTTTTTTTTTTTTTACCTTTTTATGTTACTAAATAGTATAATTGCTTCAAGAGCCTTTGCGCTGTTTTTGAATTAATTATTAGTGTTGTATGTTTATAACAAAAAAAAAAAAAAAAAAAAAAAAAAAAAGAATGAAATGTAAACTTACTACAAAAAAAAAAAAAAAAAAAAAAAAAAAAAATTCTACATTTGTTAAAATTAAATTTGACTTTAAAATTCGAATAAATTCAGATTACAATTACAATTTTATATACATACATATATATATATATATATATAAATATTTATTTATTTATTTCATTTTTTCTAAATTTTCAATAAATGCATAAGTTTCTTTTTTAATGTTATTACAGCGAGTTTATATTTCATTATTTATTTTAATTCTTTTTTTCAAATATTTAAAACCATGCTTATTTAAATTTATTTCGTTTTTTTAATTTCCCGTTCATCCCACCTTTATTTATTTTTTTCTTTTGTTTAATCCAAGAGAATTATAATAACTTTTAATTAATAATCATACTTTTAATTACAAAGAAAATTAGAGCAAGAAATTTATGACTGGGACATTCTAAAATGTATTGTTGGTAGTTTGTCATCAGAATATTTTGATTATCAATCTATTTCAAAAACATTAATTTCATTCATTCAGAATCCTTTGTTCTTTTTTCTATTTATTAGTATTTTCTATTTATTCCCTCAATATATAGCTGTTGATTGTGATTGATATTATTACTTGAACTATTGTCATATATCTTTTCTGAAGAGAAATGACTGTAAAACATTTCTTTTTTAATACAAGAATAAGAAAATATTCTAATACGAATTTTCTATTACACCATATTGAAACCTCGAATAAATAAGTAATTGAAATAACCTCTATATAACGTAATTATGGAGAAATTAACTTTTTTGACCAAAACAAATAATCCAAAACACAAAAATGAATCAATAATTAAACTTTTACCATGCAAATAGAAAAATGTTTGTGCAGCGGAGAGCAATTTATCTGTATTTGTGATTAACTAAATTAAGAGAGATTAAATGTGATTTATCCTTTAAATATATTTATTTAAAACATTAATGAAAAACATGAAACCATGTAAAATGGATCTATAAATACGGAAAAAAATGTATATATATATATTTAGTACAAAAATTGATTAAAAAATAAAAATAAAATAAAATAAATAAATAACTTTTTTCAGCATATTTATGATATACGAATGTTAAGAGTAAAAATATTATCCAAAAACTACAAATCAATAAATTTCTCTAATTACGCAGCTAAAAAGAGATGAAATTGCACTTTATAAAGCTTTTAACGTATCATTTCAGTTTAGTCTTAATTAATATGATGGGAAATGATGAAAAAATTAGTTTAAATAAAAAATGTATCTTTAATTAGAGAGCGAAGTAATATTTATAGGAAATTATTAGCAGTTATAGTGAAAGAAATGTGTTCCAGACTAATGGGGTTCTAGTATCTAGTATTCAAATAACTAATATGATATTTAAAAAATAATTTAATCATATCCCGAAGCATTTCCTTAAAAATATTTTTACTCCTTATCTAATATTCATAAGTGAATTTTAATTATACGGTAATAAAATCTGACTGAAATCTTTTCATCATATTACGCATTTTATATTTATTAAAAAATAATAATAATAATAATAAATTCAGCAGCATTAAAATTCAGTTTTAATATTATTTTAGTTTTTGAAAGCTATATGGAAAACTCGATTACATACTAATGTTGTTCCTATTTTAAGTTATCTGTAAAAATAGTAATTCTTTAATTTTCAACTATAAATCATATCAAAGACATCTAAGTATATTTCTGCTTATTTTTATGTGTATTTTCTATCCATTGCAAGCTTATTTATATTTTGATACGTTAATGTTATTTGATTATAGTTTCATTATCATCATCATGTTCATCTTCATCATCATCATCATCATCATCATCTTCTTCTTCTTCTTCTTCTTCTTCTTTTTTTTTTTTTTTTTTTTTTTAATCTTTTAATTAAATGGTAAGAAAAGATATTTTTTATCCCTTAGTGTTCGTAAAAATAATCGCTTTGACATATAGGACAAGTCATTTTTATTTTTTCATTTCTTAATTTAATTTAATTTGCGTGTGTTTATGTTATAATGTCTTAGTGTGAGGGGAATTTATGTTGCATATTTGTGTGTGTTTCAAAAGTAATTCTGTAATTTTGAGAAAAATTAAAAAAAAAAAAAAAGTCTTCCAAGGAAAATTCACTGTTAAGTACAGTTAAGCTATAAATAAACTTCCCATATAAATAGAAACCAGACGGTGAAACAGTGTACTAGTACCAAATGCATTAATACCAAACTTAATCTATAGACTACCAAAAGTTGCACTCTACACTGTAAAAAATATCTTGTTATATTACAGAAATTTCCTTGTAGCAAAGTTGCCAGAAATCATCCGTATAGTACCAGTAAAAAAAAATTCTGTAACCTAACAATGAAGAGAATTTTCATACACAACAAATTTTTTCCCTAGTGCAAACCGTGAGCATTCGCGTATTAAAAAATTTCTCCAGTTCTACCAGCCAAGATAGAACCAGCACCCGCAATGTCTTCGATGGTATTAGCTTTTAGCCCAAAACTCCCAATTTGTAGAGAATTTTTTTTTATAATTACTACTAATTTTACAAAAAAAATGTTTGATAGACATTATAGTCGTTTAAACAAACGTACAATTAGACAAAAATTACCATTAAAAATTAACGATTCATATTAAATAAAAATGCATCTACAATTTGGAAAGACATTGTAAGCCAGGAAAGTACAATTTGTTCTGTTACTTACTACTTCTTAATTCTCCTTTGGTACCAATTTTCCGCATGTAAAACAGAAAAAAATTCTGGAGTGGCTCTATTGTACTTTCCGAATATTTAGTAATTAACGGTTGTATAAATAAATTAAAGTAAGAGAAGTCGTTAAATAAACAAAAGTGAAAAATATAATTGGGTGCTTGAGTATTTTTCCTCATTGTTTAATTTTACGCTATTGCACTTTAAATAATTTGAACCCATAAATCATAATCATATAAATTTTTTTGTTGTGTCCCTGTAAAAATCCATAAGGATTAGATTCACTAAAATCTATACAATTCATTCGACGGTGATCTATAATATATATATAAATTTTCCGTTCAATCGAATAATGCGTTTAGACACTATCGCACTTTAAAAAATTTGGGCTCATAGGCCGTAATGATAAAGAATATTTATTTGTGCCCCTGTAAAAATTACTATAAAGGCCAGATTCATCAAAATCTATACAGCTCGTGCTACTCTGACGTATAATATGTGTTTAAATTTTTTGCTCAATTGAATAGGGCGTTTAAACGCTATCACACTTTTAATTATTTGGACCAATAGATCATAATGATAAAAAAATTTTATTTATTTATTTATTTATTCGTGTGTGTGTGTGTGTGTACTAGTAAAGGAAAAAAAAACTATAAAAGTTAGATATATCAAAATCTATGCACTTTGTTCAACTGTGATTTATAACATGTATATAAACTTTTAGCTCAGAAGAATTAGGCGTTCAGACGCAATCGAACTTTAAAAAATTTGGACCCATAGGCCCTAATGATAAAGGGGTCCCTGTAAAAAACTATAATTCCTAGGTTTACCAAAATCATTAGGGTCCGTGCTATGGTAACCTATATCTTGAATCTTTGAACCTATATCGTATGTACCAACTTTCAGCTTATTCGAACAAAGCGTTCAGGCGCTATCGTGTTCAAGCACACACACTCACGCATCATTGTAAAAATAGTCAAAAGGAAATATGGGGACCTTGAAACGTATAGAAACACCAAATCTCAAAGTCGGATTTTAGACATGATTACAATACTTTCCTTACATATGCATGTTCGGAAAATAAAAATTTGTAACTACCAGGTGAAAACTATTTCATTGGTTACATGTTTTATCTGGTTACAGAAAAAAAAAATCTTTGACATATCTAGATGTAATTTTAAACTCAATTTCTGTAGTTCAGAAAACATAACTATTACATGGAAGATTTTCTACTTTTACAGAAATGATGTATTTTTAATAGACTTTTATAGTATATGCAAAGCTCTGATATAGCATAACTACCTCATGCTTATTTATTTTTTACGTCATATAAAAGTAATCTTTCATCATTTATTATTATCAGTAGTAGTAGCTGTAATTGTAGGACAGGTCATCCTGTTTCTTTCAGACAACATTTTTGCATTTTTGCATTGTCGTCATTTATTGTATTACACATAGAATGAGCGTGCAAACATGTTTATATATATATATATCGAGCTGAAAGTTTGTCATTGTATATGTCCTGATTTTTAGTTCTGATTATTAGACTTTGTTAAAATAAAATAAAAAAATAAATAAAAATGGTTCGCTTAATAATCAGGAAGGACAAAATCTAGTTAATGCCGTTTTTGTATTTATTTATTTTTTTAATTCAATCGGATATTTCTTCAAAAGATGTTAAATAAAAATCCCATTGTAATTTTAAAATTAATAAAAATAATAATAAAAGTGCCAAAAATAAATAAATAAGCAAGTTAATATATTTCTTTTATGTCAAAATAAAATAATAATAATAATAACGTGCATTTTCTTTTTTTTTTTATAATTAAAATGAAATTGAGAAAAATTGTACTAAGGAAATGAAACACTTTAGTATAGAACGATATACACTCCTGCTCAAAAGTTTAGCATGATTTATAAACTATCAGTTTTTATCAGTTTAGAAACTTATCTCATGATTAAATGTTTTCAAACATTCGGTACTTAAAGAACTGGAACTTCCTCATGTTTTTCTGTGAACGTTTTTCTCTGTTCGTTTAAGACAACATTTAAGGGGCCGATAACAAATATGAGTAAAATCAATACTGTTTGTGATCACCCAGTATCGTTTAGTGAACGAAATGATCTGTAACTTTAGCATATGTTAATATAGACCCAGTACAGTTTGAGGATGAATTTATGTGACGGTAGCGTATTAAATAACGGAGATGTAAACATTTATTTTGAAACTTAAAAAAAAAAAAAAACATATTTTTTGTTTATAATATACAGAGTTGCAAACGAAAGTTATTTCCACTTTGAAATAAACAAAAACAAAAAAAAAAAAAAAAAAAAACACTTTTGAAACAATATACTGCAATTGGAATACAAATATATTAAATATCTCAAGAAATATGAGCATTTTTTTAAAAAACATTTTCACTTCTCATGCGTGAAAGATAGGAAAAAAATTGTAGGTTGAAAGGCAACTTTTGTCAAAAGTTCATTCCAATAGAGTAAAAATTAAGCGAAATTTCGGCAAAAAAACGAGCTAGATTTTATGTATCTTCCAAGAGTTCAAATTTCATAAGGAGTTTTAAACATGATGCGTAATTTAATTGAAGATCTAATTATTTCAACCACGCTCTAAAAGTACTTTTTTGTGAAAAACCCCTTATAATCCCCTGGCTACATATAACGGTTCTTGCTTTAAAATTAATGAAACTTTAAAATACGAACAATTAAAATTAATGAACTGTTACTGTTTATGTGAAAATCTCAATATGTTATTAAAATATGATATATAATATCATCTTGTGATAAACTACAATATCATCATTCCGTCACGCCGAGTCCATTCTGAACTTAACTACCAAAATATTTGATAATGCAAACACAATTCAAGCAACACCATCTTTAAGTGGAGGTAAGCGGTAATTCCGACTACCGTAGGAATTCCCTAAAATCCCGCGACGATAATGATGATGTTGATGATGATGATGATGAATATCATCTTTTAAAAATTATTAATAAAATTTTTTAAAGATTCCTATCTCTTAGGATGGCACCTAATGTATTAGAATATTATTCCTTGGATTATATGTTTATTCGTTAATATTAAAATTTGCCATAATCAGCTTGGAACAACGGATTTGTTTTCATTCATATTTTAATAACTTCTTATATTTTAGTTAATATTTATTTTAACAGTTGATATAAGAATCTATTTCTCAATTCAATGTTATATTTAATAAGTATTTAAACTAAACAGCAGTTAAATGATAAATCGAGTTTTGAAATACAGGGTTTTTGAAATTATATTACATTTGGATGTGCTCCTAGTCATAAAAATGTATTTAAAAGAAAATTCTCTTATTCTCTCTCTCTCTCTCTCTGTCTTCATATCATTTATATTTTAGTGGCAACTTATTCGCTACTATATTTAACGCGCAAAAACTAAAACAAGAGTGACACGTATACCTTATATTTTGTGGGGAATGGATGATATCACTTCTAATATTCAGCTTTTAAGTCGGATGATAATGATGGTAAAAGCGTGTCTGTCATACACAAGTACCTTCAACGTACTCCCCAACTAAAATTCACTAAATTCCAAGTCCGTTTTTACCCAAATGAGTTAAGTCAAAGAATTAGACAGTAACAGCCAATTTATAATAATCATACACAGGCATCAACAATAATTCTGATTGAGGGTTAAAATTCAGTATTATACATATTTGATGCATAAAAATATATAGATAAATATTTATTGTGATGGAGTAGTAATATAATTTTAAAACACCTTAAAAAAGGTTTTTAACTAATATTTTGGTAATAATCGTAAAATGTTTCACTTAAAAATAATCTATGATCGTAAATTGTTAGATAATAGAAATTCAATTCAATTTAAATTTAGTATATAACAACACCCGCAATAACAGAGATTTTGAAAAGATTTAAAAATTAAGAATGATATGTTTAAAGCGATACAAGTCATTTTATAAACTGATTTATGTGTTATATAGCTCTACTATTGTTCGCGTATTTGGAAAAAAAAAAAAAAAAACTTTTTCTAAGGGAAAAAAAAAAAAGAAAAAAACTTGGTATTACCATTAATATATGCAACAACATAAATAATATTTAACAAGTGATGAAATAGTTGTGAAAAATAAATAAATAAAAAATATAAAAGGAATGACCATGTTAAAATTAATCAATGGCTCGAATATGACGTTCGGATTATTCATATTGAACTGAAAGGCCTAATTTTTTTTTTCTATTTATGTAAGAGTTATTTAGTATGAGAGAAAGAACATGAATGTACTTTCGTAACATGATTTACACTTTCAAAGTAGTTTTATCCGGTTAAAATAATTCTGCTGCAGTATATTCATATTAGTACTTATTATTTATGAAAAGAAATTTTAATATTTCGCTAAACTGAATTTTTTGGAGAATTTATTCTCTATCTATCGGATTTTTACAACATACATCTTAAAAGGCTATTTAAAGGAAGATAGCTGTTAAGATCATATTTCAACTATGTGCAATGTTCTGGAATAATAGAAGAGCATTAACTTGCTGAAAAATCCTTCATCCTTTTCCATCGTTCTATATCTGGAATATACTTTTGTTACTTTTTTTTTTCGTTCATTTCGTTTACGTTTTTACTTTTTTTTATTTTTAGGAAAGATGAAAGATCGTTCCGGAAATGGGAACAATCGCCAAAAGCAATCGAATTTTTCGCAAACGCACTTTAGGAACGTCTGGGAAAAAATAAATAAATTGCATCGAATGATACACGAATTCTTGGAATGAGACTCGTTCTTTTTTTCGGCTTTCTTATATTTTCAACATTTTTATTATAGTAAGGACATCTGCACAAAGGAAATGAGCAAATTCGTTTTATTGTTTATTTACTTGGATGAAAAATTATATTTGTGTAAATGTAATATTAGTTTTATCACGAAGTCTGAATTGCTCGTAAAAAAACAAGTGGATGGCCCTTGAAAATATTGTTGATATACTTCTTGTAAAGCGTTTTATGACGAGTGATCTAAACTTAACTGCTCTTTTATAAAAACTGGGATGTTTTCATATTTTCAGCAATGTAAAAATAGTTTAAAAAAATTTTTATACTTTCTGCAGAATTTTTATTATTTTATTATTTTTTTTCATTTTGTTAAAATATCTCAACAATTTTCATAGTTTACAGTAAATATAGGCATGTACTGCTTCCTAATGTAAAAAAAAAAAAAAAAAAAAAAAAATAAAGAAAATGACAGAATCTTAAAGTGAGAATAAAAAAATTCTTCCCATCCACAAAACTGGTTAAAAAAGAAAAAATAAATAAATAAAAATAAAAATTCGTAAAATCTAGGTTATATGACAATTAAAATGCGGATTGCATGAAATATGTTGTCAAAACAGGGCATATGAATTAACATTACAACAATATATGATTGTTAAAATTATTAATAGATGTTACAAAATCCCACGAATAAAGTTTTCATAGAGCAAAAATTGTTCTGTGCTATAAATGCTTCCGCAAACGACAATTTGTATACGTCAAATTTTTATATTTTCCGATTACAATAATAAAATCATCCAATATCGTACCTTTTTTTTAGCTTGTTTGTTTAAAAGAATCAAATTCCTACCTCTTTCATCTATATTTCACATAGAAGCTCATAAAAGGAATTTTAATTGTCAAATTTTTGTGCCTTTATGTACTTAAAAAATACAAATAGAATTTTTGCCCATATAATAAAGAAAAGAATATGGTTTCTTTCACGAAATATAATATATAATTATATTCTTTCTTTTGGCAACCAAGAAAAAATCTAAGTTGATTAATAAAATTTTATCTCTATGGTAATATGTATAATTATTTAATTTGAATAATTCTTTAAATCGTATTCTTATAAAATCAATGCTATAGCAATTTGCAATTGTTAAAAAGCATCTACAAATTTACAAAACTTTTGAAATTTTATTTCTTTTCAAATATTATTTTTTTGAAAGCAATGCTTTGACAAATTTTGGAACATTGATTTTCAAAATAAAAGAGAGAGTGAGAAAAATTACGCCAAACAAATAATTTCAAAGAAATATAAGTTAAAGAATAATTTTTAAATACGAATCATTAGTATTTTACAACTAGTATGAAACATTTCTTTTAATTCGAAACAAGCTTCATTCTAAACATTTTAAAGAAATGAAACTGATATTTGCATACATAGTAAGTACATCTTCGATTACGTAACGAATATTGAATGAAACTTAATTATACTACAACGACCACTGCTGACTACAACGATACTCAAATTAGTTTTAATGTAAAAGCTGAGTAAATTTCTACACGACAGAACACGGTATCTGATAGAGACATCTACATCCACGCTTAACTAGTCTGTCGCTCCAGCGAACCGAAAGGTGCATCAATAACATTCTAATTCGGCGACGTCGGGACCATAGGCGGGCAATGTCATCGCCTACCCATTAGCGATAGTGAACCATTAATCATGGCTTGACTCGTCGTTCGTTAACAAAAGTGTGTGCATGATAAAAATCTTCCATCCTCAGTCAGTGTGAAGATTGAGAAAGATAGTCAATTTTCGGTCGAAGGATATTGCCGATATTGGGAAAAGAACATCGTTGAAATAACTTTTATTAAAAGAATTGAAGCAATAATTAGATGAAATACTATATTTTGGCTATTGAAAAGTTCCACAAAACTCCTTTGAGTGTGGTTTTAATGAATTAATTATCGAGTAACTCGAATGAATAATATCCCCCTCCCCCTTTTTTTAAGTGTTTGGTGTAGGTAGACATTCCATTTTATTGTCAATTTTTTATTTTAATTCAGTACCTTATTAGTGGATACAGCCACTTATGGTTAATTATAGCGAGAGTATTGTAGATTATTTCACATTTCTTTAAACTATTTTTGGATATATCTAGTAGAGTGAAAATTAGCTTTATTTAAGATTGTAGATAATTGTGAGGCAGTAAATGTTGCAAAAAAAAAATATATATATATATATATATATATTTCACGTTAGTAAAATCTAAGAGAAAAAATTCATTGTATGAAAGAGGTTTAATTTGATTTTATAAATGACTATTTACGTTTAATTGCTCGTTATCGTTGGTTTATTGCTTAGTGATATCATTTTCTTGTGAAATTACTTTCTTGACTCAAGTTTGTATGATCTCTCCTAACAGATTTTGCTACGTTTTTCGAAAAGTAATCCTCTCTAGTCAAAAAAAAAAAAAAAAAAAAAAAAAGCTATCACATCACTAAATGAAACTGCATATCACGTTATTTTTGTTGTCAATTCGCAGGTCAAAAAAAAATCATAAGTATTTTATATTACTTCCAAGTGTCTGTAACTCGCAAATTAAATTGATGGTAAATGTCATTCAATGCCCATAGCATTGCACATTATTTATATAGATTCTATAAACTATTCGATATGCTTGTATATCTATATAATAATACCATATCAATAAGGAAATTCTAAAAAAGAAGAAAATAAAAATAACGTAACTGAATATCCGCTCATCCATTTTATTCAAGTAATATCTCACGGGATTACCTACACTGTAAGACTAGAATAGTATCAATTGGACTGTGATGAACAAACAATGATATCAGCAACAGCTATTTCAACAATCGAGATTTTTGCAAATTTTACTTTTTAACCATTATCTATGTATTTTATTACCCTTCATTTCCTATCTCACACACTAGATTATTTAGTGATTACCAGGCAATTTTATGATCAAACGAATGCAAATATCATCATTTGAATGAACTTACAAAAACTTCATCAAAATTTTTTGAATAGTTTTATTAGTATTTAACAGGCAATGGGTGATCAAATTATTAGATTTTTAAATATTTTTTTCTACTTTCTAAGAGAAAAAAAACTGGACGAAATTATCTTAAACTTAGGACAAAAAAATTCATAAGTTTGCACCTTCCAATGTTAATTTAGTCACGAGTTCAAATAGAAGAGGACCAGACACAAATTAAAGAAAAACAAGAATAATATCATAAAACTAGAAATGTGTTAAATTATTAAAAAAAAAATTATTTTTTTTACTTATAACAAGAAATTTTTTTAACAAAGTTTTACAAAAATTGCAGAAAATCGACAAAATATGAGAAAAACATTACTTTGAATAATAAAAAACACACTTTTAATATTTTCGCTAATATCTAAGTCTTTGTGATAAATAATTTTTACTGCGCATGCTCTAAATTCAGATCATTTTTTTATTATAAAAATTGAAAGTTAAATGTATATTGTAACTTATGTTAAGAATTAATTCGATTCGAATAAAAATTAAAAGATTACCATAAAAAGAATGAGCTGAATTTAATATCTTTATATTTTCTCAAAAATATAAAGATGTAAACACTTAACAGGTTATTAATAAAAATCATTTTCTACAATGTGAATGAAATAATTGGATCTCTAAATTAAATACTTAATCTGTAGAAACCCTTCATTTTATAACTCTCCCATTACTTTATGTACTTAGTAAGATTTGTAAGTTCTTAAGGCATTTTTCACAAAAATAGTTTTTCTGAATAGTACGTTTTGTGGTCGAAACCATCAGTTACTTCTACCGGAAGATGTAAAGAGCCTGAATAGAAGTTAAATAATCAAGCTGATCAGCACACTTTGCTGCGTGAGTTCTGAGGAACTAACTGGGCGTGGATCGTTAAATGCGTGACTTGTGGAAAACCCCTTATGAAATTTCAACTCTGAAGTATATCGAAAATCCAGATCTATTTTTTCCCTATAATATACTTAATTTTTTCTACATTCAAATAATCTAGCCCAATATATCTAGTTTTCAATGTATAGAAAAAAAGGTATTTATCTCACATTTACAGTAAAATATTTACTACAAATACTCATATCGCAGCGAAAATTAAGGGTCTTTATTTTAGGTTGTAAAGTAATGTTTCTCTAATGTTTTTTCACTTTTTTCTGCAAGTTTTCGAAAAGTTTATTGACATCCATTACACAGGTCTGTGAAATCGTACTTTTCAATCTTTTTTGCACCGCATTGGGTGTATTTAATGTGTTTTGATACGCAGAATTCAGAAATGATTGTCTTTTATTCTATTCACGTAAGAAATTTTTACACAGTAAGGAAGAAGGTCGGATGAATTCACGTAAAGACTATGACAAATGCGAAACAATTTATGTATATAATACATTAAAATAGATTATTATTTACACATTATCTTTTAAATGTGTTTCTTTACATCGAAACTCCTTTTTGAGCATTTTACCTTGTGCGCGGTTTGAGGGCAATGTGAAAGGTGATACTGTATGCAGTATTCAACAAAAAACTCCTTACATATTAACACTCTATCATCCCTGATACCTTCTCTGCGCTTCTTTAATGTCTTAATGAAATAGTTTTCCTTGTTCTTCATTCACAACATCCAAATTTTCAGAGAAATAACTAGTATGGGAGTTGAAAAAGTGAAGCATTAAACTCAAACAATTCCATTTTTTGTCAAAACTGTACGCGATGAAAATTTTTGAATAGTTTTTCCTTAATTAGCATGAAAAAATACATCAGAAAAACACACCACCTTGAAGAAAAATTTTCATCGTCGACCTTGTTGCATGTGAAAACATTAAACAAAGAAAAAAAAAAGTTAATATTTTTAGTGATAAATAACACAGGTTTGAAAAAGTCATAAAAAAGTGTTTGCAATGAACTGATTTTTATATTATTTGATGCGCTGATTTCAAATATGACATTTTTTTTTTTTTTTTTTAATTACGTAAGGTTTTTTCATAAAATGAGCTTAAATATATTACATAGGCCCAAAAGTAGGAAATCGATCACAATATAGTACAAAAAGCATTTCATGTAACAATTGAGGAAACAGCGTTTATAAGGTATTTCGACCCCGCTGAATATGAATCTGTCTTTTGCTAAAGGAAAATCTGGCCCGGAAGTCCGGTATCCAAGATGGTGGTTAAAACTTTGTAGTCCTATATCTCCCTCGTCCGTTGGCTTAAAATAATGATTTAAACGTCTACTTATGGGTTTTTTCGAATGCTAAACACACTGAAATGCTCAAAATGTATTGATCTTGGAGTGCACGGGTATCAAGATGATGCTCAAAATGGCCGCCAAAACTTGTTGTGTTTACGTGTGCTCCATGCGTTTTGTTGTATTTATAATATAAAATATGTCAGATAAATGGTATTTAGTGGCTGAATGTGTACTTATGTAAAGTGTTGTGTGTGTTACGTGTTTTTAAGTAATGTTTTATACCTTACGAAATACAATTTGGTAACAAAATTGTGTTATTTACGAGTAACAAAGTTACGGCGACTATTTTAGGCGCTGTCTTAGAACCAATGCTCTCCAAACTTAAGGTAAGTAACTTTTGAGCATTGCAATATGCGTTTGGAATCCGAGAATATCCCTGGGTAGACGTTTAAACCATTAATGTAAGCCAAAGAACAAGGGAAATATAGCGGAACAAAGTTTTAGCTGTCATCTTGGATACAGGACTTCCGGTCCAAATTTCGCTTTGGCAACAGGCAGATTCGCATTCAGTGGGGTCGAATTACCCTACGAACACTGTTTCCTCAATTGTTACATGAAATACTTCTTTCACCATATAGTGATGGATTTCTTACTTTTGGGTCTAGTATAATATATTTAAGCCCATTTTGAGTAAAATCCTTACGTGACTAAAAATTAATGCCATATTTGAAATTAGCATACCTAATAATATCAGTAACCGCTATTGGTTTTTAAACACTTTTTTCAGTTGCATGCCTGGGTAATTACGACTGTCTAAAAATCCCTTGTATTCTTACAAAAAATCACAAATATTGAACTCTCTTAAGCACATGATAATTGCGTTCCTTTAAATTAGACTGCCACCAGAATTTACGAAGTAAATTAAAATAAAAGAAATAAATGTTTTTTTTTTTTCTGTTTTTTCAATAAAAGTAAAGTTCTGTTAAATTTTTCTGGGATGAATTTTTGCAGTTGGGACTTGATAAGTGCGTTATTAGCAGTGAGGGCATTGTGTCTCAAAGTATTAAACAGTAAATGAAATCATGTGTTAAAGCTACAAATTATTCATTTTTTTTTTTTGTAATACAGGGTAGTCAAAAGTAATTTCTTCAATTCATGGTTTGTTCCCTAATTGAATTCTAGATTAAATCTACATTGCATTACTACTCAAAATGCATATATATATATAATAGCTTATAAAATCCTGAATCATACTCAGAACAATTTTTATCGTTATAATCTTCATAAAGTTCATTTTTTGTATGCATGGTAGATGGCAATACTTTCTCTAGCATAATGCTTGGATATTGTGCGATATTCTTTTAATAAAATTCAAATAGTTGTTTAATATACTCAGTTAATTTGTGTAATTTTTCTTATGGTACTTAAAAAAATTCTTCTATAGACATGAATTCTTTTTTATTCGTGCTTCTGCTATAAATTAATTAATTGTAATTATTATTGATTTTCTGTGTAAAAATTTTGGTACATTGTTTTCACTATCTTGCATTTTCTTTGTTTAATCGTAAAGTTTAGACTTTTATGCTGTCTTTTTATGTATCACAATTTATCAAATTTTTCTCTTTTTTAGGTAGATTTTTTTCCCTCTCAGTTTATTACTTGTTTGGTGCATGTTCCAATTTCTTTATTTCATTTATTATTTAAGATATCGGACAATGCTTAGCAACTTTTTCGAGATTTTTTAATCGCTATTTCAAAAAAAAAAAAAAAAAAAAAAAAAAAACAGATATTTTTCCATATAGCAATAAGTTTTCTTTGACTATTATATTGCTGTTTTTATTTCTTTCTAGAAGTTTTGAAGTTACTTTTTACTACTTTCTTAATTTCTTTTGATTATTTATAACATGTTATCTTCACTTGTTGAATGTTTTTGTTGAATGTTGTCACTTGTTGAATGTTGTTGAGATGCATTTGTGAGAAATAAAAACTTGTTTCCATTTATTTTTAACAGAAATTAAAGAATAGAAGTAGTAAAGGGTTAAATGCTTATTATTTTTCTCAAATAAAATAAGATAAAGAAGAAGAAAGACTGCACTAACGATTTTAGAATTAGAAAGAATAAAAAAGTATTTTGTTATGTCAAAATGTAGCAGTCGGTACAACACTATTATTAAAACGCAAGATACAGTAAGTAAATAATTCATGTACTTTTATTTAACCATAAAATCTATTTTTAAACGTTCCTACGTAGTTATATGTGTTTTTGTAATGTCTGTTGTAATAATAAACAATAATCGATAACACAAATGCTCTAAATACGTTTGTAAATGCTCTAAACAATAGATGCAATTTCATTAAGTAAAATAAATAAATAAATAATAAATAAAGTGGTGTCCGAATAAAACTTCCCGGAAAATACTTTTTTTTTTTTTTTTTTAAATATGATCTTGTGATCTAGTGAAAAGATGTTAACTATAAAATTTTTATTTTATAAGTAGGATTTTTTTTTTTTTTTTTTTTGTATAAATAATGTGTCTTCAATACATATAACATGATTTTACTTGAAAGTTTGTTATAAGAAATCTACAGTGTGTCTTAGTGCCACTTTTAGAACTTCTGGGAGGGATATAGTGTGTCCTGACTATTCAGAATCATATAGCAGTGCAGGGTCGAAAATGCTTTCTTGACGCGGTGGTATACAAAGAAACATCGGAAATAAAAAGACACCGCGTAAGTGAATATTCGTTTTAATAATAAAAGTGTCTGAACAAAAGTAACATAGATCAAATACAGTATTCGAAGTTTCATCCGCTAAGTGTAATTCAGCTAATTGTTCATGTAAATGTGTTATTAAAACGAATATTCATTAACGTGTGGCGCCTTTTTATTCATAATGTTTCTATGCAGCAACCGCGTCAGGATAGCATTTCCGACCCGGCATTGTTATATGATTCTAAATCGTCAGGTTGCGGTCTTACCTCTACTAGAAGTTCTGAGTGGTATTGAAACATCTTATATAATTTATTGATTAACAATGTCTGAAATCTACAACGTTCAGATTAATTAATTAAACGCTTTAATTATATATTTTTTAGAACTATTTTTATACTGTCTTTTTACTATTGTGTATCAGTTTCTAGTATTTTATATAATATTATACAAAAAAGGACTTTAAGTTTGAAAATTTTAAAAATAGATCATAATTAACCTATCTTCATTTTGTTGAATTGTCTATGAATATTAATATTTTTTTGTAACTTATAAAGCAGCTCCGCTACGATGTATCACATGATAAGTTCAAAGTTTGAATAGAATAAACAGAAATAATAAACTGACTTTAATCCTTTAATTACTGTAATATTTTTAGCAGTAAAAATTATCTTATACTTTCACTTTTGTAGCGAAAAAAAAAAAAAACTTTATTTCTGTAAGTAGCAGTTGCATCTTATTTCTGTAAGTAACAGTTGCATTTCTTTTTCCAAAGTAAAAAGTAAAAATGATTATATTTTCAAACAAATATATATTATATTTTTCTTGTAACCAGTAGTGCCTCCAATGCATAGATATAAAAGAAACAAATTAAATATAATTTTAACAACATAAAATTCAAATGTATTTAATTTGTCAGGTTTAATAACACTTTAATAATTGAAATGCATTTAGCTTGGGGTTTATCAATCGACGCATATTTGGATTACAAACCTCCTTTTAAATACTCGAATTGTTTCGTTAGATTCTAAATTCTATTTATCGGCCTTAACAATACCATGACAAATTTCCAAGTTACAAGGTGATCGCTCTAATCAATGCCACTATATCCTGAACAATCACTCTAGCTTCCCTAATCAATGTTTGTTCTATCTACTCAGCAGACTGCTGCAGTGTTGGAATCTTCATCTAAATGGTGGAAGCAGAGGGCCAATTAAACATGGTAAGAGGAGCAAATGGGGCTCAACTCAAGGAGGAAAATTTTATTAAGTTAGAATTCTGGCCTTCCCCAAGGAACTATAATTACTCTTTATTTGGGTCAAAGCAAATACATATTTGATTGCAGAGATAAGGATGAAATATAAGCTACAGATAAGTTTTAAATAAAATTAGCTTAGTGATAAGAAGTTCATTGTAGCTTATTTCTTTGGAGTATATTTATGTGACTTTGTATCAGCATTTCAAATTTGGATGTTCTTGAGGTTTTATAGAAATTGAATTAATCTTTTGTTATTTTGAAACCGCAAGATGTTTGGATATTTCAAATTAATTAATCACAAGTTTAAAACTACTCAATTTTGTAAATTGTAATACATTTGTTTATCTAAACATTACTTATGGAGATTGATATTTGTTATTATTATTACTATTATTATTATTTGTAGTTGTAATAGTGTTTAGAAGAAAAACAGGACATTACAATTAAGTATAGATAAAAAATTTGCAGTAATTTTTTAAATACTTTTTTTTTGTATTTTCCCTTTTTTTCGGGGGGAGGGGGGGAGGAGAAGGGAATTGCATTTCTCTCTCATTTCATAATAGATTTTTAGAATTATATATTTTTATATTCTTATCAGAGTTATTTACATAGCGCTTTAAGCCTTCATGTTTTTTCATATATCAACTATTAAGATATATTCTGATTTTTAGAAGAAACAATATTGAAATTAGTATACTTTTTATTGTTATATTGTTATACTAGCAGGCAACGCCCGCTTCGTTGGTCCCTATTTTTAAATGAATCACTCTAATTACTGAATTCTCAAAATTGCATTCATTTTTATCACGTGAAAAGAAAAGAGAAACAAAATCTGATTAGGAAAAATGTCGCACCGGGTTCTCACTGCCTTCGGAAAAAATTCCCAAAATGCTCTAACTCTTATTTCTATTATTTTCCCCCTTCGCTCCCCCCTCCCGTCTATCCTAATAATTTTACAAATTCGAAAATATCCGCAATCGATTTGTAGGTATCAAAAACCACTATGCACCAGTTTTGAACTATCTATCTCTATTTTTATTTTTTGGCCCCTCCGTTCCCCCCCTTCCGCCCCTCCCAATAATTTAAAAAATTCGAAAATATCCGCAATCGATTTATAGGTATCGAAAACATCTATGTACCAATTTTGAATGATCTAACTCTATTTTACTTTTTTTGCCCCTCCGCCCCCCCTCACCTTCCCGGCTTTCCTAATAACTTTAAACTTTCGAAAATATCCCCATTCGACTTGCAGGCCTCTAAAACTTATCTGTACCAATTTTGAACGGCCTAACTGTATTTCTATATGTTTTTGCCCATAGCCACCCCTTACCGCTCCACCCCCCCTTACCGCCCCATCTAATAATTTTACAACTTCGAAAATATCCGCAATCGATTTGTACGTATGGAAAACCTCTATATACCAATTTTGAACAATCTAACTCTATTTTTATTTTTTTGCCCCCCTCTCCCCCCCACCTTCCCGGCCCTCCTAATAACTTTACACTTTCGAAAATATCCCCATTCGACTTGCAGGCCTTGAAAACCTATCTGTAAAAATTTTGAACGGCCTAACTGCATTTCTATTTGTTTTTACCCCATAGCCCCCCTTACCGCCTCACCCCCCCCCTTTCCCGCCCCTCCTAATAATTTCACAACTTCGAAAATATCCGCAATCGATTTGTAGGTATCGAAAACCTCTATATACCAATTTTGAACAATCTAACTGTATTTTTATTTTTTGCCCCCTCTCCCCTACCCCCCTTCATACCCCTCCTAATAACTTTACACAATCGAAAATATCCTCATTTGACTTGCAGGCCTCTAAAACCTTTCTGTATCATATTTGAACGCCCTAACTGTATTTCTATTTGTTTTTGCCCATAGCCCTGCTGCCCCACCTGGGGGCTGAATTTCTAAAATTCCAGAAATTGGTTTTTAGATATTTGTTTAGCTATATTTTAGAGCAAAAATTTCACGTATATCTATTTTTTTGTTTGAGATATATAGGATTATGCGAAATCACTTTTTACGCATGCGAAATCACGTTTTGCCCCCCCCCCCCGCCCCCCTTGGGGACCGAATTTGGAAAATTCCAGAAATTGGTTTTTAGACATTTGTATTAGCTATATTTTAAAGCAAAAATTTTACGGATATCTGTTTTTCTGTTTGAGATATGAAGGATTTTGTGAAATCACGTTTTGCCCCCCTCCCCCCCTTGTGGGGCGAATTTTATAAAATGGCTTCTTAGTGGATGCCTACGTCATAGAAAGAACATTGTCACGAAATTTCATGCTTCTAGGTCTAGGGGTTTGGTCTGGGCGTTGATAGATCACCCCCTCACTCACTCACTCAGGAAGTGTTCTTTTATATATATAGATTAGTATTATAGTATTTTATTATTAATTTAAGTGTGTCAATAATTTTTCTTATGAATGTTAGTATGATTTTGCTCTATTATTATAAAATTTATGGGTACCTGACTTTGTCTACTTTGAACTATTTAATTTTGTTCGAATATAATCACTTAATATCACTTTCTAATTTTACTGAAATATTGTCCAAGAATAAATGAATATCGAAAGCTTAATTTGAGCTCAGTATTAAGTATATAAGGCTATATTTACTGTTTCTAGTATTAAATAATAATAATAATAATAACAATAATGATGATGATGATGATGATGATGATGATGATGATAATAATAAATTTCTTTAGATGCTAATCCTTTAAAAAATTATTCTAAGCAAAAAACTTTGTGACTTTCTAATTTTATACAATAAAAGAACTTTCTCATCAAATTTAAATTTGAAAAGTTCAACTATATAAATAGAAACAATTTATGCGTTATAATGATGATAAAAATTA
Organism: Salticus scenicus; assembly: GCA_963930645.1. Taxonomy (NCBI): domain Eukaryota; kingdom Metazoa; phylum Arthropoda; class Arachnida; order Araneae; family Salticidae; genus Salticus; species Salticus scenicus. The sequence continues at coordinate 175,860,949 of OZ005648.1, forward strand.
ATTAATCGGTTTATTAACTAAAAAAAAAAAAAAAAAAAAAAAAAATGATTTTTCAGTTTATGTTATATTGTTAACAGAAATTTTAAAAAAGGAGTTTAATCATCAAGACATACTGAAAGACTTTACTGAAAGATCGCATATGACACACAGTAAACAGATTTATTAGATTATTAAAGTATTCTGTTAAAAAAAAAAAAAAAAAAAAAAAAAAAAAAGGAAGGAAGGTACTAAATGTAAAACTTAGTACTAATGGTGAACACATCACTTTGAAACATAGCTAACTGAGCACAAAATGTAGCCATTTCCAACGAAATTGACAGAAGAATGTTAAAAAAAAAAAAAAAAAAAAAAAAGATTAATATGACGTCAGCTAAAATATTGTGCGTTATAAAGAGAAAGTAGCTTAATTAAATTATATTGAAAGATGTACAACAAATTTTTGATTTGAAAATATAACGTTGGATTTTTAATATCAGTTTTTATTATAGATAAAGGAATTTATTGTATTTAGATGGAGTTATTTCCTTACCTGTCTCATAATAGTTTTAATATTTTTTAAATGATGTTAAAATTTTTTCAAGTTTAAATCGGGTTTTTGTTCAATATGTTTTGAATAAATTATCCGATTGAACTAAAAAATACATTGTTAGGTAGATTTTGTCCTAATTAATAAGTATACGAATTTTCTTCGCAATCAGTTGAACGGTGTAGTTTGTATAGCAAATTAAAACAAATCTGAAATATTATATATATTATGCTTGATACAAGATGGCCTACTGAAAATTTTTACAACGTTAAAACCCTATCTGAAAACATTAGTCCTGTCAAACTATTTCATTTCTTTTTGAGAAAATGTAAAATTATTGTAGTGTATTTAATTATTATAGTGTATTTAATTATTTTAATTATTGATATTTAACTATAAATAACTGAATTCGACATAATTAGGTTCACAATATATTTTTACCATTTTATGAATGTTAAGTTGTTTTTCAAAGAAACAAAATCTTTTTTCTTTTATTATTATTAGAGCTGTTTATTAATAGTATTTCAAAAATTATGTAATGTATATGGACTTTATTCGGACGCGAGGATATATATATGTATACATACCGGGTGATCCAAAAGTCAGGACGAACTTTAAAAATGAATAATTCGAAAATGAATCAAGATACAAAGGTACGGTTTGTACCAAACGGATGAAAAAGAAACCGGGCTTTGTGTGGTAACGAAAAAAAAAAGTTCTGTTGGCAACCAACAGATAGCGCTATAGTGTTTTATTTCACCAAAAGATGATTTACAAATGAAAAAATTTTAACTTACAAGTCAGCTTAATTACAGTTAATTAGTACTACTACAGTAACTACTCAATGTGCTGTACATCATTCAGAAGTACAGCTGTGAGACGATTCACCACATCGTTCATAGCATTTAGTAGCATTTCTTGCGTTATGGCAGACACATTTTAGCGGATGGCATCTTTCAGCGCTGCTAGTGATGCCGGTTGGTCGCAGTACACTTCAAGAATCCCTACATCCAAAAGTCACAGGGTGTCAGAACGGGCGATCTTGGAGGTAATCCGTAATTAAAGTAGCGAATGAGAATGCGATCCTCCCCAAATGTTGAACGTAGCAGGCTTTGCACAGACAGAGCAATATATGTGGTGCTCCATCTTGCATTCTTATAATACAGTTTAACTAAGAGGGGTTTGTTAACTATGGACAGCATTTCGATACATATAAGATTCGACTACCATTACCTGTTGCAGTTGCTCCTTTTTATATCTTTTGTTGGTTTGCATAATCCTACATCAGAAATCCGACAGCACCATCTGTTGGTCGCCAACAGAACTATTTTTTTTTCGTTGCCACATAAAACCCGGCTTCTTTTCTATCCGTTTGGTGCAAACCGTATCTTTGTATCTTGATTCGTTTTCGAATTATTCATTTTTAAAGTTCATCCTGACTTTTGAATCACCCGGTATATTGGAACAAAATACAGCAGATGAAAATGACAAATTTTTCTATAAAAATCTCCCCCCCTCTCTCTGTCTTTCAATGAGATAAAAAAAAATAAAAAAATGAGAGAACACGTGAATGAAATTTTAGGATTTATCAATACAATAAATGTTAATAAGGAACAAAATAGATATTTTAAACTGAGGAAGTTTTAATCCGTTTTTATAATTTAATTAAACGTAATTATTATATTAATATACACAGTATACGTATTTTGAATGAGTGAAAACGCCATTTGACACAATCTTAGATAATAATAACTATTGGATGAATATCAATTTGTAGTCCTTCGGATATAACTTAGATATCTGATAATATGACTTTTGTTTGGATTTTGGGAAAACGACGAAGTCTGTTTATGAATAAAGAGAACTTTCGTACAAAATTTATATCTTCAAAAGACAGATTTTTTAGGAGGAGTGGACTGTTTTTTTCTACCAGGAAAAAATCATCATACTTTTGGGGTAGACCAATCTCTATAAAGCAGGAAGTCTCGCTTTATACTGCTGAATTAAGTGTATAGTTTTAGATGAAATTCTGTGTAGTACATACTTTTATTCATTATATATATATATATATATATATATATATATATATATATTTTAATTTGCAGTGAATTAGACTTTTAAGTTAAACGTACATTTCATTTTTGTTTTTTATTATTTCGCATTGAGCAAGTTAACATGATACTGCTTACTATATAAATAAGTACACTAATGGATATTATATAAATAAGCACATATCTAAGAGGCATTTGTTGAAAGCATGCCTATATTTATCCTAATTTCCAAGAAGATATTTAAACTGTTTAACATATTCAAATAGCCCTCTTCGATAGTCTATGAATTCATTAATTTTAAATTTTGCCATTATCAAGATATTTAAAGAGAAAAATGTATTATTAAAAAAAAAAATATTTTTAAACATATTAACATTACTTCTGAAAGAAAACTGCTATTCGAAAAAAAAAAATGTTTATTACTCAACATCAGCATTAAGCAAAAAGCAATTCTTAGACAATAAGATGACTTCTTCTTCTTCTTCTTTTTTTTTTTTTCTTTTTCCCATGCTGCAATTAGGACTGTTAAAAATTTCTAACACCCATGCTGTCTTTAGTCCTTCGATAATATCACAATCACTCAGGCCAGTCTTATCGTTTCTTTTCGTTTCCTTTTTTGCTGTTTCAGGATACTAAAATGGTCTTCAGGAACTCAATTCTTTCCATTCTAATGGAGGCTAAGAAGCAATTATATGCAGCAGTAAAAATACCAAATGACGCTCAGTCGGAAGAAGTATGTTCTATTAAGTTAAGCATAGAACAGAGGAAAATATCGTGATTACTCTTTAAATGCGTTAAACAAATTTGATTATCATGATAAGAAAAATGTCTCCCCTAACGATTGTGAAAAAAGTTAAAGAATTTAAGATTATGTGTTTCAGTTCCGTTTCAAATCAATAAACTATGGAGAGATTAAATTTATGAATGTTAGTTTTCTTTTTATTCTTTTAAAGTTCCCATTTATTGCATTCCCGTTTAATGTAATTTATTTGAGGAATATTTAAAGTAAATTTCATGTATATGGGACTTCAAAATTGCTGATTAAGATTCTTTTTTTGAAACATATTTTCGTTCTGTATGTAACTTAATAAAGATATTTTTTTTCTTTTAAATAAAGGGTTATTAATTATTTCTTTTATCGAGATATTGCTAAAAATATGCCATGTAAAGATCAATAATATTACGTTATTTTATTTCAAATAAAATAAATTATTTTATGTTATTCTAATCATCGTACTATTTTTCAAGAAGGAAATTTACTTACTTTTATCTTTTTATTTTTATTTTTAAACGTTACGAAATTGAAAAGAAACACATGATAATATACTTGAAAATTACTGATTAAGTAAATTTATTTCATTTATAAGGTGTTTTGCTACTATATGCTACATTATACATGCATTTTTGTTTCTTTTTTAAAGTTCAAAATACGATATTTTATCCTATACAATTTGCGATATTTCGCTTTAGTGATACTTTCTTAATTTACTTCTATTGCAATATTTAGTTACTTTGCTTGATTACTTTTGCAAAATTTCCGCTTATATTGTAAAGTTTTGAATATTGCTAAAAATCATGTTTAAATAACTCAAATAAATCTTTTTTTTTTTTTTTTTTTTTTTTTTTTTTTTTTTAACATTATTATTTTTATTTTGTAAATTTATAATAAAATATATTAACTTAAAACAGCCTCTCAATTATCCATTTAATAAATCCATTTACTTAAAATTTTATTTTATATAGGCCTTCAAACTGAAGATAAACAATGAAAATAATTTGTGTTATTATTATAAGCCATATACGCCATACAAGAAAAGTAAATTGTATTGTATTCGAATATTCGTTGCTTAGCTGATATGAAAGGAAAAGCTTATAATAAATATGTCTTTGAATAATACATAAAGAGTTTACCATTTCAGTCGCTTTGTAAGCATATTTGAAATCATAAGAGATAATTTTCCTCAATGACAAAACATTTTATTACGAATTTTCAGCTATTTCCCAATCATAATGATAGTTAGTAGTTATACGCATTGCTTGCCAAAACTGCTTTATTCAGTAAAATGTAATGTTAGTAATTATATGGAAATATGATTATTCAGCATTTGTAAATTAAGAAATCATGTTTAATTCACAATGCAAAAAGCTTTAATAAATAGTTTAATTTATACATTGTTATTAGAAAACAGTAGTTTAAATCTTTTTGAGTTTTAATACTAAATTCAAGATTTTAAAATTTTCGTTATGCAGAATAAATTGTGTTTTTAGATATAATAAGTGTTTTTAGAATATATGTGTACGTGTAAACAAAACCATCAGCTAAAGAATATAAGCTTTTGATCAAAAGGGTTTAGAAAAAAATACTAGCAAATTTTATTTAGTTTTTTAAGAATTCTTCATTGATGAAATGTTCGTAAACTTTAGGGATGTATTTAACAGGGTCGCCCTCGTTTTTTCCCATAAAGATTAGAATGCGACAATAACGCCGAGAACTTTTTTTTAAACAAAAAGTAGCATTTGCGACAATCTTGTATTACTAGAAGAGCTAAATTATCCGTAAATAGAGAAAATTTTAATTTACACAATGTACAATTCCGATGCATTTATATGAAAATAGTATATAACAAATTAAAAAGTTCTAAAACGCTTTGCGAATTTTCTTTTAAATATTTCATGTATTTTCTTTATATTTATAGAGCGCTGAAATTCACACGTTTAGTGTCATTTACAAATAAATTGAAAACATATTGTAGAAATAATATAATGCTGTTAGGATGCAAATATAATAAATATCTTTAAGATATAAAATTTACATAAAAAAATATTTAACAGCATATGAGAGAATTTCTTATTTTTTTTTTTATCTTATTATTATTATTATTATTATTTTCATAATTTAATAATAAAATGTAATGAAAATTTAGAAAGACCGATAGAAAATAATGAGACGTTTACCAAATATTGATTAAAACTGATTTTTTAATAAAGGAGTAAAAGCCACAATTTGTTGCTTCATTAGAAGGTAATAGATAATTATACTAAATTAAATAACATGTAATTGTTTATTTTACCATATATATACATATATGTATATATATACATTAAATACAGTACAGTAAAAACAACATTGCTATTTTGCTCTTTTACAAGGCAGGCAGGTGGTTAAAAAAGCAGTTTTATTTAACATCTGAAAAATACTTTGATATTTTCATGATAATTTATAAGGTTACTTAGCATAAGTGTTAGCTAATAAATTATGAAAAAAAAAGAAAGCTTCATTATCATTTGAACCAAGGTACTTCAAATGTTTTTCATACCAATGGTCTTATGTTTTATTAGACATTTATTATGTTTGTATTCCGATTTAATTATTTCAATTTAATAGTGTTTTTATTTAAATTTGTCTGAAAGTAATGTAAACATTTTTTTGAAAATTTTCCGTGTTGGATATAAAAAAACATAATGATATATATCTTTAAGTTTTTAAATAAATACGTATAACTCTTTAATTTGACATTCTATTCTTATATAAATGCTTCGAAAAACTTTACATGGTTTATATTATAAGCTCATTCTTTGCGGATCATTTAAGTCTTTGAATGATACAAGGTGATTTCAACCCCTATTTTTTTTACTCAGTTTGTTGTCAGCCCAGTGCATAGATTTATTATCCCTATAAGCGTTAAGCCCGTCTTTTTCCGTCAAGCATAGTCAAAACAAAAGGCTGGTATGGCTAAATTTTGAAATATATGTTGCTTTTTTCGAGAAAATAAGATTAATGAACATGTATAGGGCATTGTATTAAATTTTCATATTAATACTGTGCATAGTATTAATTTTATGAATCATTAAACAGATATACCAAAAAAAGGCTAACGCTGAAAGGGATATAAGGATGGACGAATATTTCCCTTATTAAGGGAATATAAATGAAGGTGGCAAAGATGAAAAACCTGACTACTGGAAAATGTTACATTTTTTAGCATTTATCGCGTTATTGGCGATATATTGTTTTGAATATATATATATAGTTTTTATTTTTATTATTATTATTAAAAGGTACAGCAAGCAAAACGTGTAAAATACTACAGCTGCCGAAATTTATTTTACCTTGTTTTTAACACTTTCCAACTAAATTCAAAAGTGTTTATGAGTTCAGTTTGTCTGTCGGTCTATACCCACTTTAATTCTCATTAATAATCATGGAATTTCTTGAAATTAATATATGGTATAACTTATTTACTAATTTAACTTAAAGAAATAAATTTAAAAGTCATAAATATTTAACAAAAATATTTACTTAAAAAAGTACGAAATAGTACAATATAAAAATCTTGCCTGCGAAATATAATCCTCATTCTACTTTTAGGGCTTTTTTTAGATTAGAGAACACCTAATCACTATTGCTTGCGATAAAATTTCTTTTAGACTCAAAACAATCTAACTTTTAAATGGAAATGAAAATTAAAAATAATGAACTTTAAGAAAAAAAATGAAAGACATCGTCTGAGTCAAGAGAAAGCAGAGTTTAGAGCTTGGCGAGAAAATTTCAATGTTCGCCAGTTTAGCTTCTTGTAGTTCAAGCTGTCACGTGACTTTTTTATGAGTGAGTTTGCCACTGAAAAAAGTTACTGTTGTCCCGTCCACTCTTATAATAGGTCTATGACCCAGCCACCTAGTTTGTAGTCAATAGTCGGTGAAAAACGTGAGAATTATTTTGTTCGTCACATCTACGAAGTTTAAGAATGTTTCAGAAATTGAAAAAAAAAAAAATATATATATATATATATATTAATAAATAAATAAAAGATTAAACTGAAAAAAGTTGTTTTCTGAACCTTGTTAAACTTTTGAGCAAGAATAAATTAAACACATTTTCTCCGTGCAACCTTTTAAAAAATATAATCTTTAATTTTAAATTACGTTTCATTATTATGAAAATTTATGCAATTTCAAATTCTGATTTAATTATTTAAATAATATGTATGTAAGACCATATTTTTTAATGTGATCAAAAGTCATTTTCTTATGATATCGGAAAAACAAGAGATCTGTACCTTAAATAAAATGCTTACGTGTGAAGATTAATCTAATTTTACTTAAAAAATTACACATTCACATAATCTCACTTAGTAACTAAATCATATTAAATATATTTTTCACGTGGATGTATAAATCACCTATTATACTTTTAAATCTCAAATAGTTTTTATAAATTTTATCAGTATTTAATTTGATTCTTTCAATTTTATGACAATAATGTATTATATTTCATATTGCCCTTTAACCTTCGAGCCATTAAATTTTACTATCATATTGCATTGAAAAGATATTTCCATATACAGCTCAGTTAAATATTTTTGATTATTTAAATTACAAGTTATGTTTAATTTGCCTTTCATTCATCTATTTTATTAAACATTTTCACTCAAATCACCTATAGTCTAATAAATTTGTTCCACCTAAATTGTAAGTGTTCTTTCAAAAATAATTTAGCTTAAATAAAATAGTTTATCATAGCCCACTTTTATTTTTGCATGAGTCGATATATACTTTCACATACATATCCTTAATTACTTCTTTACAATGTAATTAAAAAGAACAAATTGACACTTTTTGGCAAAGATACGTGTGTAATTTACGTCACAAGCCATAATCTCCTTGTAGCTTGACTATAATCCTTCAATCTCCAATTATGTGCATAGTGGAATAAATACCTCAAAGATTTTCATTATAAATTTCAGTTCTATTTGTACGTATTAATTTTGGAATGTATTTTTTACTCTCTATATTTTTATTGCGATAGATGAGATTTATCATCGATTTTAGATTATTGTGGTTTTATTTGTGTTGCGTACTTGGGGGTTCGTGAGTTGTCCGAGAATGAAAGATAAAACTTACAAAAATTCAGTAATTTATTCACAGAAAGTTCCAGAAAAATACAGGTCTATAAACCAAGTATCAGCTTCAATTCAACCAGTAAATACAGCTTAAACAACAGCTGTCAATAGCAAATCCACAGTACAAACTGTATAGCAATAACACTTAAAGCAAGTGTCTTCCAAAGAGGCTCAAAGCAATGCAAGCATTAGCGAAGCTGGCTGAGAACTGAACTGAACTGACCTTGGCGAAGAAAACAGCCTTTATATACCCCTGTAGAAAAGTGTGGAAAGTTCCGGAAATTTCCGTATCTCATCAGCCAATGAGATTAGAGCTTCCATATTTGGAATATCCCTAATAAGGATTTTCTTGCCAAGGTCGCCAAAAAAAATCGCCAAGGTGGAAAAATTCGCCAAATTTGGCGCCAAATCCTTTACCTGCCTTATTGGGGCTTTTTAATGCGTTTTTAAGGGAAAATAAGGCTATTTCAACGCTAAAACGACTAGAAATGCACAAAATTAGCACTTTATCAACTTACTAAGCCTCTTTGAAAAAATATAAACAAAAACAAACACAATTATTTACAATTTTTGTAACATTTGTGTACACATAGCAAATAAATTGAAATACACACATATATTTATCAATACTCTCCGTAATTTATTAAAATATTACTACCCTCTCAAATACAAAATGGTACAAAATCTTAAACTTTCAAGTTTATTATTATTATCATTATTATTATTATTATTAAAAGAACATTAAATTTTTGTTCATAATATACGTGTGTCCTTTTCTAATTCATGTTTTCGTTTGAATTGCGACGATCATTATTACATTAAAATCTAGCATGTATCCATTTTTTATTATAAGGAATTATACAAACAATAAAATTCTAATTCAGTGTACTTATAATTTTATAAATTATATGATATTGAAAGAGAAAATATTGACATTAGTACAAAATTACTCAAAATGTTTCAGTAGCTACTAAAAGATAACTGAATACATTAATTTATTAGATAACCTTTCAAATGTACTGCTGTAATCTTCTTAGGAAACATTTTTTGAGTATGTATTTTATTCTATTGCAGTTGTGTACTTAAAACGGGAAATTATAAAATATCTGAACGATGCGATGACTTGTTGTGTCATTTAATTGTATAAATAATATGCAACTGTATAAAAGAAACTAATTATCTAGAATGTCTAACTAGAAATATCTAACTTCATAGAAACTAATTATCTAGAATGTATTGAATATTCTTTTCAGATGAACATTTATATACTTCTTTACTCTGTTCTTGATACATTAAATTTAATATTCATTAAAAAAAGTCATTTTTTAAAGTATAAGTCATAGATTTTTATGTATTTTATACATAATTTACCTAATGAAAAACCACTCATAACACAGGTCGACAACGACATGTAAAATTTTGATTACTTAATTTTGGCTGGTCTTTATGTTTTTTGGTGTGCTGTAACCGAAAATGAAGCGAGTTTTTCTCTATCACGAACCGATTTTTAACAATACAGGGTGCCTACCTGTACAATTTCTACCATTACTCTTCCACTAGTATAATTATATGGTAAGTTTTATAGTACGTTTCCATGATTAATTAATCATGGATACATGTTTTTGTAATAGCGCAGCCCTAGTGCGACGTAAAACCGTACCATCCATCCAACAAACCTATTGTTAGGATGGTATATGTAAGAAATTGTGTCGGTAAACATCCAGTATTGACAAAATTTTCTACGTGATAGAGAAAAATGGGCTGCCTTTTCGGCTTCAGCACATCAAAAAGCATAAAGATCAGCTAAAATCATCAAATGAAATTTTGTCAACTTCATTTTTGTAGGCCTGTGAATTTAACTTATTAAGAAATTCATGTTTTCGGAAATTACAAAATAATTTACTTTAGGATAAAGAAAAGAATATAAATACAGAAAGTTTTTATCAAATTTCATAAAAATATTATTGCTGATGCCTGCATATATATTTAAATTAATTATCAACGTTTAATTAAATAATATTTTCAAGTATTTATTTGCATATTTTCATACAAACCAAAATTAAATAATATTTTGGGAGGGACAACAAAACATTAAGAAAAAATAATAATAATAACATAATTAACCCTTTGCCATTCCTATATCATTTAACTACTCTGGTCAGCGTTGCCAAATTTAGGTACTATTTTATTCAATATTCACCACTAAATTTTAACTATAACGGTTTCCTAATCACTTCTGAGGTTATTCGTCCATTATGTATATCGAATACAGATCTTCAAAATTATTGGGGATAATTTAATAAAAAAAAATCCCTAAATTTTACAACAATATTTAGAGCGCTTTAGAGTGTTGGGATCAACGAGATAAATAAAGTAGAGTGATAAATAGTAACTCTGAAATGGTCCAACATGGGTCATGTGACATGAACCCTCTGTGCGTTGGCTCCCTTGGTAACAGCTTATTTTCAGTAAATATTCTATGGCAACGGTTTGGAGATTGCTCTTGGCAAAAGTCATAATCGACAAAGTTTTTTTTTTTTTTTTTTTTTTTTTACTTACTTAGTTTAATATTCTTTTGTTCTAAATCATTTTGGTTTTGATTTTACTGCTTTTTTATTTCGTGTTGTTGAAATTTAATCTACAAAATGCTTAAAAATAGTTGAAAAATTATATTATTTGTTGTTAAATTTTGCTCTTTAAAAGTTTAATTTTTCTTTTATAAACACTTTTAACTTTGTTGGGAAAGGATGAAAAAAAGGTATATTATTCTTTTTTAAAGTGTGAAATATGTTAACTTTTTTTTTAACAATTTGTTTCGGTCATAGGACTGTCATGTTACCTAATAATAATGATAATTTGTCGAACTGAAATTTTAAATGCCGAAATAGCGATAAATAGCCAAGCATAGCAACCTACTGGTTCATGTCACGTGATTTATCTTGAACCACGGAAAGCTAATCCTTCATCCATTGAATCCCCCTCTAATTTATTTATCTCGTTAGTTGGGATCGGCAAAGGGTAAAAAACAATTTACCGTATATATATATATATTTTTTTTTTTTTTGGAAAATTTTAATTGAACATTTCTATTTATTATAGGTCTTAATTTCATGTATTTATGTTAGTTTACATTTTAAAAATATTTAGAGATATAACTTTTCTGAGGGGATACTTATATCATTAACTGGCTTTATAGAACTAAATTAACATTCAGTTTCCGGACTGTGTTTATATGGATATGTATTTTTATTATCCATTAAATAGCTAACTCTTACATAAAAGATCATAAAAAATAAAAAATAAAATAAAATAAAATTGGCTTTGTTTTTTATCTAATTTACTTTTCATTTTTGTACTTTTCTGTTCAATGTAAAAAAAACAAATATATAATTAAAAATAAAAAGATTTTTTTAAATAAATTTCTTTATGTCAGTTTGAATTACTATTTACTAAATTTACTAAACATTACCCTTTCAATCTAACATAAAATGTCTTTTTTGTAAGGAAATTACTTTTTCATTCATTAGTACAGTGCGTTCTCGAAATAGTTAATTAGTTAAAAATACGTTTGCTTTAAAAATAAGTTAATATACTATTAACTATATGTAAGCAATGTGTATGTTATATGTCAGAATAATTAAACATGTATATATATGCTATTGGTTCACATACTAACGTTACTAGATGTAACCTACCTATTTATATAACATTTTTAATTTAGTTAAAATGATAAAATATTTAATTTATTTGTACGTATTTTATTAAATTAAAGAATTAGATTCTTATCAATTAACAATTTGTAGATTTTATCTGTTAAAAAAACATGTATTATATATATATATATATATATATATATACTTTTTAGATCATTAAAATTCTTTCCGGACATCGAAAAAAATCCTTGGCAGAAAAAGTTAACTCGAAAAAATAAAGAATGTTTCAGAGAAAGCGGAAAATATAGTCTTATTTGACAGTAAATGTGGCGTGTTTAACTAAGAGGATTACATCTAGATTCGGAAGTCAAAAGTGGATACGAAATATTTCATGCATTGAATAAGTATATCTTTTTAGAAGAATAGGATTCTGGACATATTTTCAACGCAGAGAATGCTGTTCAGTATATGTATATATATATATCAGATGTCGAAGAATGTAGATGTAGAAATTATGAATTGCTTATTTGTAAATAAAATAAAATGTGAGTTAATTAAATAAAAAAAAAATGGAAAAATAGTTAATTTGCTGCTTTTAGCAAAATGATGTTTTTAAGCAGAAAGATTAAATAGAAATACTCTGTTCATTCTTTTCATGGAGTTTTTTTTAATTTTTATTAAATCCCTTTATAGAAGAATGAGATTATGGGCATATTTTTCGCACATTAAAATGTGGTTTATATATTCTTTATATATATGAAAATTTAAATTCAGAAAAATCAAACGACTTGCTTGTAAACAGAGAATAACTATTTAATTATTAATTTTTAATTGAAAATGCAAAAAAAAAAGTTAAAATAATTTTTTCAGGTTTAAACTTTTTTTTTTAAATTCATATATTAAAATGTAAATAACTTATATATATATTACTAAACAATATTTATTTACAATATTTATTAACTTAACATTTTAAGTAATGGCAATTTTAAACAAGTATAATATTAACTTTCAAACATTGAAATGAATTTAATATTTTTTAAAGGAATTATTTAGAATATATATAAGGAATTCAAGAATTTTAAATTTCAATAAATATTTTATGTTGAAAAATTATACTTTTTTTTAAATTAAGACTTTATTTTAATTATCAAATTAATTTTTTATGCTAAATTTAATTTACCGCTTAACTCACCAATATATACTTTTATGTGACTAAATAGTAAGTGATATATATATATATGTATATATATATATATATATATATTTGCAAGATTGAAACTAGTGTTGTATATTGCTGAAATAGCTATACAATATTCAGAAATCTTGCATTCCATGTTGACAGTACTGCTAGTTTCCTGATGAGATCTGTACTGGGTTTCAGCATTTTTCCTTCATGCATTCCTTTTTATTTCAATAGTATTTTTGGTTAATTTCTTTCAATTTTTATCTTGTGTTGCATGAATTTACTGGATTAATGGATTATGAAAACTATCTCATAGTTTAGGCTTAAGTGATATATATGAGTCATTACTCTTCTGCGTAAGTACTTTAACATGTTTTTACTAATCAATGAATTTTAATTAAAGGTAATTGTGACAATAACTTTATGCGTAATACATCTAACTTTTAATTTCATTGTTGGTATTTTCATCTTTCTCTCATTTGCTGAGTATATTAAAGGAATTAAATTATTTATTATATATATATATATATATATATATATTGGTTTTGACATGTATCTATTAAATGCAAAATAATTAAGGTATCATTTATATATATATATATATATATATATATGTGTGTGTGTGTGTGTGTGTATGTGTGTGTGTGCGTGTATTTCATTATACAGACAAAAAATATGTGCAAGTATTTATGTATATATATATAAGAAGCATCTTTCTATAATGAATTTGGTAATATAAACATATTAATGTTTTACCCAACCAAATGTGCGTTAATTTTTTTTTAATTTATTTTTCAACTTAATTAAAACTAATTTTATTCTTTATTTCTTTTATTATTATTTTTTTGTTTTTTTTGTTTGTCACCAGTTAAAGTGTGGTAAAAAAATAAATAAACAGACATAATAAACACTAAAACATATTTTATTAAGGTAAAAAATGCATACATAAACAAACATTAACTTGATGAGTGTAAATACTCATTTAATATTTTGACGAGTAAACGAAATTATCAGTTTAACTTAATACTTAGTTATGATTTTATATCAGTTATGATATTGTTTAAAAAACGTTTTGTAATGAAAAGAAAACCATTATTAGAGTTTATTTCTAACTTTGCGTTCCTTACAGCTGTAAATATTAAACTGTAACGTCTAGTTACATACTTACTTTTTTAAATTTATATCTATAATAGGTATTTTCATTTGTTGTTTCCAACACAGAACTTTTCTAATGAAAAGAAAAAAAATAATAAATTAAAAATAATAAACAAAATAAAAATAATACACAAAATAAAAATAACAAACAAATAATAGTTCTCGAAATAAAAATAATTTAAATGATAAATAAAATGATAAATAATTTATAAAATCAAAATAATAAAACAAAACTGAATGTGTATTAAAACAAACAAAAAAAAAAAAAAAAAAAAAAAAAAAAACATAATAACTGATCCTCAAACTGAAAACCTATTTAATAATAATTTCAAATTATAAACCACTTTCAAAATAAAATAAATACCATTATTTTTTATATAACTTAAAAGAGAATAAATTGTAAGGATTTTAAATTTACTACATTTTTTGCAATGTTTTCTAAAATTCTAGAAAAACAGACAAAAACCATAAATCCGCTTTTTTCTTTAAGTAACTTTGCAAGTCAAAATAATAGAACGATTTTTTTTTTTTTTTTTTTTTAGTTAAAGTAACTTTGCAAGTCAAAATAATAGAATATATATTTTTTTTTTGTAAACCACCATCAGATATATCTTATATATATAGATTTTGTAAATTTAACATACATATGTTTTTTAATAAATGTACTTATTGGTAATTAATATGTTACTCCAGCATTTTACAAAATTTATATCTCCTATAGTAATCTCAACAATTTATATATACTAAGTTAAAATCATTATGATTTCTGATATTTACTAGTGTTTATTATATATTTAAAACGTAAGTATTCTAATATTGCATTATATTATTCAATTTTCACTCAGTAACACGATTATTATTTTTTTTTGTATGTGTGTTTAATCAATGTAAATTAATGCATTTTATTGCTAGTTATAATACGATAAAATATCACTTTAATAATATAAATACATACATTGCATTATATTATTCAATTTTCACTCAGTAACACGATTATTATTTTTTTTTTTATGTGTGTTTAATCAATGTAAATTAATGCATTTTATTGCTAGTTATAATACGATAAAATATC
The DNA here is from genome assembly GCA_963930645.1 of Salticus scenicus. Lineage (NCBI taxonomy): Eukaryota > Metazoa > Arthropoda > Arachnida > Araneae > Salticidae > Salticus > Salticus scenicus. The sequence continues at coordinate 175,876,489 of OZ005648.1, forward strand.
ACTTTAATAATATAAATACATACTCAAAATATATATAAAACCGTGCATTGCTTCGGATTTCCAATTTTAAAATTGTTTAAGTCATGAATTCCTCTAAATATATACAGTCAAATTTCTCGCAATGCAATCATTGAAGATAAGAGCAGTTGTTGAAGATACTCTTGTTGCAAAACTAATAAAGGAATTCATGACTGCCTGATTACCCGTATCATCAAATGAATCATTTTCATAGAAAGAGGTTTAGAGAGAAATTATTCTGAATAATAGGTCTTTCATAAGTATGCAATAATCTGCATAACGATAAATAATATTAATTTACTATTTTCTATATTTACTATTTTGTTAAGGTTCATATAGTGCATTCAAGTGAATATACGGATTGAGTAGAAATAAAAGTGTTACATAGACGTTGGAAAATTATTAATCTAACGATATTGTTATAAATTGGATTATTACCTGATTTAAAAAAAAAAAGATTATGGATTTTGTTATTATTATACATTATTATTATTATTATTATTATTATTATTATTTATAAAAGAATAAAGTATTGGATTTCTCAATTTTAATATTTATAGTTTTTGATCATTTCGCGCATTTGTGGAAGTCCTAAAAAGGATTTTTTTTTTTTTTTTTTTTTTTAGATGACGTCATATATGTTAAAACGTTACTCAAACATTTGAACCACAAGAAATAAAAGGTTTATCCTTAGCCCAAAATTTAGATAAACTATTTATAATTAGGTTTCAATAATTATCGTCCATCATGTGTTCTAAAAATGTTATGATTTATAACTTTAATATACACATTGATTTAGTCAATCTGAATTTTATTTTGTAGATTAATTTTATAAAGAAGTTAATGAAAACGCAAGTTAATCATAAAACATATATTTAGAATAAAAACATATTTTTGCGGTTTTTCATTTAAACTCTCTGGGTGTATTGAATTCTGTAGAAATAATATTTTGTTAGAGTATTGTATGTTTTTTTTTTTTTTTGTGACTTTTAGTTTTTCTTCAGAGGATTGAAATGTGTTATGAATAATTTTCAGATTTCATCATCTAAAATTTATTTATTTATTTTATTTTTATTTATTTATTTATTTATTTATTTACGAAAAGCGTATAAATCTCTCTATATGTGGAATTAAATATATATATATATATATATATATAAGAAGAAAAAAAGAAAAGAACTCTAACAATTGAAATTAGGGACACATTAACTTGTATAAATGCAGCTAATGAATATAATTTTATGTTCAAATAATAAGGTATGAAGTTTAACACTTTATTTCTTAAGTGAAAGCAATATAATGAAACAAATCTACTTTCATAAGATACTGTGATCTCTGCGATGTATTTTATTTTCCCGTTAACAAGATTTTGATATTCTTCTAAAATTTACAACAGAATATCCACTCTTATTCTTTAATATTCAAAGTTAAAGTAAACCATATTAACAATTAGATTGAGGCTTTTAAGTAATATTCCATTACCAGTTTATATCTAAAGTAGAGTGTAAACCAAAATATAATATTCCTTTTCAGTACTCCGTATTTTTAGTTATTTCTTTATCTCTCTCTCTCACACACATTAGTTTAAATTGAAAACAGTATAAATTTGTATAAAATAGGCGTCATAAGCAGCATTAAACTCTTATACAAAAAGATAATTTAAATAATTAATGATAGCTTATAAAAAATGAAAGTAGAATAAAATAACAAAATATAAACAATCTTAAGAAATAAGATACAAAATTCTAATTTAATCAAAAACTTCAATAAATGTAGAAGGAACTTCCCCAGCAAGAGTGAATACTACAATTTAAAACAAAACGTATATAATCCTAACAGGTTTGAGTAGCTATGGCAAGCTAGCGTATTTCAGAATGTATTGAAATTTCCTTCAAAAATCTTGTAGTATTACCTAAAACTTTTCTAAATTCGCAGAATCTTCACTTGTTCATGAAGTTGGTTTTTCGGCTTAAATTATATATATGCATTTTCTTTTCTCTCTTTCTTTTCTATTGCGTGAAATTAAACTTGTCCCATCTTTGTTTTGGTTCATTTTGTCAATGCCAGTGTGACTAGAAAACTCTTATTTAGAATCTTTATAATCTTTAAAAATTTCATCTTGTTGTATTTCTATGAGGTTTGTGTTTTCGCTGGAATTCTTTTTCTTTTCATATCTAAATTAAAATATTACTGGTCAAAATATTTAAATAATTTTTATTTAGTAATTTAGTAACTTTTTATACTTTTGTGGATTGGTATGGCAATTTAATAATCTGTTTATTTTGCATTAGAGTTCTTTATGTTATTATAACTGTATATGTGTGTGTATTTATTATGTATGACACTGAACACGGAATACAATCTATTTGTATAAGCTAATTTAATTTCGTAAAAAAATATCCTTACATGTATTTTTTATGATATATCCTTAATTGATTGCATTATTATTATTATTACATTTCCTTCAAGACACTTAGAAAGGCTTCTTCTAGAAACATGTGCGATCAACTTGAAGGAAATTCCAGAGAAATAAGTTATTTGGGAAGGCAAAAACCTGCCATTGGTTTAGAGATTGAGATCTCAAGATATGATCGTCCAAGAAGAGCATCAAGATTGAAACAGAGAGGTGAAAAAGCATTGAAGAAAGATGGATCTTTGAAGATTTCGTCTAATCCGAGCACAGATGCGGCAAATGAAACTAAGAGGATTATATGAAGGTAGGATGTCAAGTGGACACGGGATCATTCGGAGTGGTTTATACTTTTGCTCGAGATTCTCCAGAGAGAAAGGATAAGTATTAACGTATGTCAAAGGATTTTTTGGATTCTTTCAAATGCCAGCAAAAAAGAAAGAAAAGAAAAGTACATAAAAAACTGAAGGATTAAATTGAACGATTAAGCTATAACATTTGTTAATAAAAAGGTTAATCCGAAACTTACTGCCCTAATTGTTCAGTACTTTCAACAGTAAGAGTTTTGCTCTTTGTAAAGTGCAGCATAACACAATATATTTAAACATTAAACCTGTAAGTTTGAGTGGAGATATTATGCAGCGTAAATTTTTATACATATTTAATAGAAACAATCAACAGAAATTAATAGTACATTTTAATATGAAGGAAATAAAAGAAAGCAAGATTTTAATCTGCAAACAAAGTGTACCGTTCATTAAACTTTAAGAGAACATTGAATTATTGATATTTTTCTTTAAAAAAAGTTTTGTAAATAGCTATATTTTTAATAGCTATATTTTTATTCATTTATTTAGTGTCATTGTATATATATTAATATATTAAATTGACATTGGATATATATATATATATATTGGGTTGTTCGATAAATAATGTCGTTTTTTTTTTCATGTTTTTCAATGTGAATTTATTTATATTAACAACAAACATTAATCAATGATATATTGACCATTTTGTTGGATGACCTTTTGCCATCTGTCGTTAAGTTGAAAAATTCCACGTTCGAAGAAGCCTTGGTTTTTAGAAGCGAAGGTTTTAAAAAACGACATTACTTATCGAACAACCCAATATATATATATATTGGGCAATGCAAATAATAATACAAATTATTATGCAATTATGTATTATTAATTATGCAATATTAATATTAATATTTATGCAATTAATAATACAAATGATGAAATATATAAATATATATCTAATTATACGTATAATTTGATTATTACACATGTACTTAGATACATATCTGTATATTTAATTATTATTATGAATATATGTATTTAAATACATATTTATAGTTTTAATTTATATTTATTATAAATAATTTTTAAGCATCACGTTTTACGTTAGTATTTATTTAATTACGTAATAAGAAAAATATTGGGTAAACATAAAACTACCTTACACATACTATACATATTGCAATATGTATGCAAACAGGTAACTAAATGTGAATTTTTGTAAAAGGTATTGGGATTAATAAACTGAGAATTAATAATGTATTTATGTCAAAAATACATTTTTTCTTTAAATATTGCTAACAACTTTATTCGCAAAATATATTAAATGTAAACTGTAATTTAATAATTTAGTTCAGTTCGGATAGATTGCTTAGTCTTCAGTTAAATTTTAAGTTTTATTTTTTAAAAGTTTTAGAACATTAAAAAAAAAAAAAAAAAAAAAAAAAAAAAAAATCAGTAATGTCTGCTTGAAAAACTGGAATGGTGTCTGATTTGAATATTGCAGTTATAAATTTCTAATATTTATTGAAATTAGGTAAAATTCTAAAGACATTTCCCGGTATAAATGTTTCTAGATACAAAATAATAATAATAATAATAATAATAATAATGGGTTACATGAAGATATTCGTAATAACTAATAAAATAACCAATTAGAAGAAGAAAAAAAAGGTTTGAAATATTTAATTCAGAATATATGTAATAATCTAAATCTTTTATCAAAATAAATTTAAAACTACATTCCGATGAATGTATAATCATCAGAAATATAATTAAACTTATAAATAAATTTTATGATTAATTTATTAATTTAAAAAAATACTGTCTTTTTTATGGTTTTCTTTTGCCAAAAATATGGCTGTATTGTTAGACTATTTCCCATGATAATATTTCGGAATTATTTTAATTACATAGTTAATTTATAAATTCAAAACACCTTATTGTGATCAATGTAAATATATTTAATAAAATTAAACATAATTTATACGTCTCATTAATATATTAAAGCCAATGTAACATTTAAAATGAGATAAAAAATACAAAAATTTAAAACTTTAAAATACATTTTAATTAAAAACATTAAAACATAAGACAGACGTTTCGGCTAGAACACTAGCCCTCCTCAGTGTCAAACATACAAGCACAAACATGTTTGACTTCAGGCACAAACATGTTTGTGCACATGTTTGGCACAAACATGTTTGACTTGTATGTTAGTGTCAAACATACAAGCACAAACATGTGCTTGTATGTTTGGCACTGAGGAGGGCTAGTGTTCTATCCGAAACGTCTGTCTTATGTTTTAATGTTTTTAATTAAAATGTATTTTAATAGTTTTACATTTTTCTATTTTTTATCTCATTTTAAATGTTACATTGGTTTTAATGTAAATATATATTATTTTAAAAAATTCTCATTTTAACTACGCTATGTTTTTATGATAATCAACAAAATTTTTTCTTCTAGAATATTCTAAAAGTTAAACCCTTAAATGCCGAGTGTTGCCTTTCGGCAACATACCCAATCTTGTCTTCTAAAGTATTACAAAAATAATATTGAAGCTCTAATGCCTCGTGTTTGCCAACAGGTAACACATTGCTTTTTACCAGTAAACCATAGTTAAAATAAAGTACGATTTTTTTTTAAATATTTTTCTCGCGATTTATTTAGTAGAGGTAAGAATAAAACATTTTTTAAATTGATTAAAAATATAATCAGGCATTTAAGGGTTTTAAAGTAATCTAAAATAATCCTGAACGCATTTCTATGTACATTATTATACTTTTTAAATAATTTTGTTTTGATAAACAGATTGATTTTTATCATGAAAATTTTAAACGTGTAATTCCTTTTAAAAATATATGCAAAAGAGAATAACGTTCCATCAATATTTATATGATAGAAAATGCGATGTAAATTATTCACTTTACATAAGCTTTAATTTAAAGAAAAAAAGGAAATTGAAATTCAAGTTAAAATGTTCATTATTATTTAACATTCTAATTACTATACGAACAGAAATGACAAAGATAATTATAAAAAAAAAAAAAAAGAGAGAGAGAGAGAGAGGGAGAAATGTTGAAAATTCCAAACTGATTAAATATCAAATTCTTAACGAAATACTGGAGTGAAAATAAAAATAATGTTAAATAAATTTTATTTATATTCTAACAGACATCGAATACATAATGACATCTA